>CM056720.1:30207912-30814269 GCA_029844215.1 Przewalskia tangutica | reverse complement strand
ATTTCCCAAAGTCTCAAAAATCTCTCCCCTCTCATGAAGCTTCCGTCCAAAGCCCTCTCCCTCTGAGCGAGCTAGCCAAACACCCCCGGTAGAAAAAATACTCTCCAAGTATCACATTCTTATTCCAAAATACCTTAGCCTTATACCATTGTAGTATTCCAAAGTTACCTCTATACGTAGAGCCCGGAAATACTACCTTATATCCATTAGTCACTAAACGAAACCCTAGGAGAAATGTCACGACCCGAACCCGGGCCCGTGACTGGTGCCTTACCCCGGGCACCCTAGTGATACAACATCAGAGAAAACCAGCGGAAATAAAACTTAAACATGTAAATAGACATGGAGTAAGATGAAAGAAAATAGGCCAACCAAAACGGTTGCCTTTCAACATATATATAAACATTCAACAAGCATAATCCTTACAACCCCGCCTACAATAAAGGTTGCATGCACTTAAGATTTATATGAATAACTATGACGGGGACGTGGCCCCGCCATACCTCGAATGTACAAGGACCCTCACGCACTGTGTGGTAACATACCTAAGATAAGCCTCCGCGGACTGAGCTTCCCAAGAGCAAACGAGATCCTAAACGCGGGATCGATAACCTGTACTTCACTGCGCGCATGAACGCGGCCCCCGAAGGAAGCGAGGTCAAGATAACAAGTACCAAGTATGTGAAACCGTGTAAAAATACTCGTAAATGAA
The DNA here is from genome assembly GCA_029844215.1 of Przewalskia tangutica. Lineage (NCBI taxonomy): Eukaryota > Viridiplantae > Streptophyta > Magnoliopsida > Solanales > Solanaceae > Przewalskia > Przewalskia tangutica. Next base: position 30,813,557 of record CM056720.1, on the reverse strand, counting down.
ATCATAATAGTCTATATAAAGCAGAGAGGACATGATGATAACCAAACTACGCTCACAACATAAAAGCGTGAGTCGAGTCGTGACTCGCGCCTCAAAGTCATCCTCACGCCGTGAAACTTCTTCCTCACCGCTTTGCGCCAGGTACAAATCTCAGTGGATACGATAATATGTCTCGCCCATCTCATGGACCCAAAGATAGAACGCCGTATGATACATCTCCGGCTCATCCCATGAACCCGTAGTCGAGTGAAATACATTCCTGGGATAGTCGAAAGTGAAATACATTCCTGGATGAATCGTGAGTCGAGTGAAATACATTCTCTGATTAACCAGCTTCGAGTGAAATACATTCCTGGATTTAACCTAAGAGTCGAGTGACATTCCCGCTCATCCCATAACCCGAGAGTCGAGTAGAACACATTACTTGCGACAACAAGGCTATCACACGTAACATGGTCAAGTTTCACAACAACAAGCATAGGCAGTTATACACAACTCAAGCGTACTTTCATTTTATGTCAAAGTCCGATTTTAACTCCTAAAGTACTACGTGACGTTAAATTCCTTTAAAGATCCATTTCTTTTACAAAGGTCACCCGATACCCGTAGTATAAAAATAGAGTGACCGACATTGTTAAGTAAACTAAAATGCTTTCCTTTGTAAAATCAAGTAACAACCTTGTTTTCCAAACGTTCAAGTTTGCCTAATTCCAAATGCTCAAGTTTCTCATTTTAGAAAAGGTTTCGTAGTTCATAGTTTTGATCCTTTAAAACATAATTCTTGTTATACCCCGTAGTTGCAGGGTATGTATGTGAGACGCACGCATTTGAGAGTACTAGTAAATTTTGAAAAGAAGAAAGATGAGTTTTCGACTAAAAGTTTCAGGCATATTTGTGAAGAAAAAGGTTCGTTAACGGGAATTGGATTCAGATTTGGTATTTGGACTTCATAGATTATATTAGAATTTGAGATTTTATTTTGGAAATGGTCACGCTGGGCCCACTTCGGAGAAATTTACTATTTGGGGCCCACTTTGTTTTCTAGGATTTCGCCATTGTGGATATTTTTGGAAGACGCTTTTGAGGGCTACCAGGGTGACACGTGTCACCCCGCCTAGGTGGCTGGCCGAATGGCATTTGTGCACAACACCCTACTAGAGTCGTTCGACTAAACGCTTTACCTAACTTGCGGGAAAATTCGCTATGTCGCTTTGTATTTTTGCGGATTTTTCCGAGAGACGAAACATTCCGACCAACGAGGGTGACATGTGTCACCTCACAATGGAAGACGCGCGACAGCCAACTGGCGGGCAAGTCAGAGATATTTGTGTAGATATTCGCGAGGGCTTAAGGAGTGGGCTAGGGTGCACTTGGCTCGATCTTCGCCTTACACTTGCCTTGCACACGGCTTGATCTTGGCCATCGTCGCCTTTGGTTTTGCTATAAATACCCGCTCATTGTGGGTATAGAAATACTCCCAAGATTGTATAATGCCCAAAATACCTTAGCCTTCAGACTTGTAGTATTCCAAAGATACCTTTACGTAGAGTCCTAAATACTACCTTTGTCCTTTAGTCTCAAACCGAAACCCCAAGGAAATCTTCATACTGTCAAGTATTTGAGTGTGTTGGTTAGAACTTCTAAGGTTGTTTGGGAGTGGTTTGAGCGCATTGAGCGAGCTAAAACCTTGCTCAGATCGACATTATAACTTGGATAATTTTGGGCTTATCGAGGTAATTATCTTGTTCCTCTATTGTAAATGGAAATTACATGTTAGAATATATATAGTATACTATATATGGAACTATACTTAGTATTCGGCAATGTCTTTTGACTTAAGCCTGAAGAATAAAGAATCGAATCGAATCATATTTACATAGTGACTGTATTGCAAGTAGACTTGTAATTGTACACGCCCCAAGGCGTGTAAACCCCTGGTTGGCTTCGTAGCTACCTCGATAGAGGAGAGATTTACGCCGTCATGTGCGAGAGTCTTGAATTTTCTATAGAAAGATGTAAACTTGTGTTTTGGGGGTTAATAGACGTTTGTGACCTTATAGGTGAAAGTACTAAGAGTAGCGTATTCTACCTCAGAGTGGAAAGGGCCAGTGCGTTGTAGTACTTGGAGCATTTTGCTTATTGTCGATAAATCGTCCGCGAGGTATGCGAACCTCTTCCTATCTTTTCTAGCATGATTGTTGGAACTATGTAGTACGCAGACGCATACGTGCTAAGTGATTTGGTTCGTTTAAAACATAGGTGTTATAATAGCTTTACGGGAAGTTAGTTATAACGACCTTATGTAAGTGAAAATGGTTTATCAATGTTAGAAGTTAAGAGACTGATCTTATAAGATAAGAGACTTAACTTATTTGTTTTAATGTGGATGTTTCAGTGAAACCTCATTCGTGAGTAATGAGTACTTGGTTTTAAAGCGGATAATGTTTTATCGATTTCGAATCGAATGTGTATCGCTGCACCATCGCAAGCGTTAATAAAGGAAAATGTATTGAATAATGACGTGTTGTATTAAAACCAAAGAGAAACCTCCATCCGCATGAAGCTAAGATGAGACAAAATGATATTACATTTTCTAGATCACGGTCACGTAATAAGATCGTTATAAACAAGAATAAACTACTCACATATATGACATATGTTACTCAATTGTTCTAAAAAGGAATCAAGTGATTAAGTTTGGGAACTATGAAACCATTTGAAAATGAGAAGCTTCGAGTAATCAAACTAGGCAAACCGAACTTAGGAAAAGAATGTTGTTACTTGATTTTGAAAAGGAAGGTGGTTGGTCATTCTAATACTACGTATCGGGTGACTTTTATAAAAGTAATGGATCTCTTTTAAAAGAACTTAACGTATGTAGTACTTTGGGGTTAAAACCCGACTTTGGCATAAAATGAAAGTACTTTGAGTCAGGTGAAACTGGCTTATGCTTGTTGTTGTGAAACTCGCCTATGCTTGTTGTCAGAAACTCGCCATGTATTGATGATAGCCTTTGTGCAAGCGTGGTATTTCGTGTTACCGCCTCTCGACTGAGGCCGGCCGACTTGTCGAGAACTTACTGACGCGGCCGGGCGGTGACGGAGAATTCCACCGTATGTTTCCATTTTGATTACCGTCTTGTTGTTGATGTCACATGGACATGTCTACACCGACGCAGTAATTCCGGCATGCGGCTACGCGGTCGGGTTGATTACCCGATATATTGTTATTGTGGTTACATGGACACGCCTACACCGCAGGTAGAATTCGGCACGTGTGGCGTGCGGCAGGTTGATCACCCAAAGATATTATTGTTGACGTCACACGGACGTGTTCACACCGAGGTAGAATTCAGGGCACGCGTGGCCGGGCATTGGTATTATTGTTGCATCATGGACATGTCTACACCGATGCAGAATTCCGGGTACGCGCCATAATGCGAACATGATTGATGTTGTGGCGTGAGACCCATAGTTATATTTGAGTGATGACTGAGGCGTGAGTCCTCGATCGATATGATCGCTTTTATGTGGAATCGTAGTTTGGTTATCATACATGTCTCCCGCTTTATATAGACTAGTATGATTTCATTACGATTTTTTCTGATTTCACATACTGCAATTGTCATCGACTTCTTCGGCTGCGTTCATGCCGCAGTAGAGGTACATCGGCCGTGGATCCCGCTCTAGGATCACAACAGATTGGGAAGCTCCGCTTCTTGAGGCTTATCTTTTAGTATGTGGTTCTCGAAGAGGTTCTTGTACATCTGTGGTACGGGGCCCCGCCCCGTCATAGTCGTTGTAAATCTTAGAGGTCCGTAGTCCCGCTGTGGGCGGTGGTTGTAAAGGATTAAACTGCTCGGGTTTTATGTATATACCAAGGCAATCGTTTTGGTTGCTCGATTATTATATCTCTTGTTTCATGACTCATGTTTTATTTTCCATTGGTTTTCTCGATGTTGTATCACCAGGTGCCCGATAAGGCACGATGAACGCCCCGAACGGGTCGTTACAAAAGTGGTATCGAGCGATTAATCTCTGAAAGTGTCTACGCATCGTGTCTAGCAGAGTCTTGATTATCGTGTGCGCACCACATCTATAATCGTGAGGTCGCAGGACATTTAGGATTGGTTTCCATTCTTCTCATTCCGAGATCGTGCCTTAGAGTCATGTTGTAAGTTGGACCCCTCCGACGTATCTCGCTTTTTACCGATTATGCCTCCGCAGCAAGGCAACCAGAGCCTGAGGGCAAGGCAAACGAGGGTGCCGCTAGAGAGATACAGAGGAGCACGAGGTCGCAGCCCGGACATTACTCGAGTTGTGCTTGACGGCGGGTTTTGTGACGCCGCCACTGCCAGTAGAGTTTAGAGCCGCAGCAGATGGTCGCCGAGACCACGCACACGAGCCTCCATTCCCACACCGGCAGGAGATGGGTTACGCGAGATGGCCCGATTGCCAGCGGTCGTGGCGGATATGAGGATAGGCCGACGCAGCAGCCCAGTTCAAAGAAGATGGTTCACCCCGAGCGAGATAGTTTGAGGCTACGGGACTTTACGAGTCAGAGCCCGCTGAGAGTTTTATGGGTCGAGGCTCGAGGATGATCCGCAGGAGTTCATCGGCGATTCAGCCGATCACGCGGTGATCAAGGCTTGAGACCGAGTCTGTGACCTTTGTTCGCATCGGCTGCGTAATACCGCAATGATTGGTTTGATCTACGGAGCTTTCCGGGAGAGCATGCACTCCAGCATATGGGATGAGTTTCGGGGCTTTCTCACGCACTTCTTGCCTCCGCAGATGGTGAGGGCACGCCGGCCGACAGATTTTTGATGCTTAGACAGAATGCGCATCGTTCGGGAGTACAATGTGAGTTCGACTCATCGCCCAGACGCCCCGTTGGTAGCTAGTATGGAGGATCGAGTGCACCGATATGTTAAGGTGGCTCGATGATTACATGTCGAGGCATGTTCAGAGTAGCTCTTCACCGGCATGGACATTGCCCGCACGCAGCTCATGCACTCAGGATGCGAGGCACGGAGGTCGACGGAATGACCAAGATCAGCCAGAAGAGGCGAACAACAGTGGTCCTTGGTGACTTTCGAGGCGGACCGCCTCAAAGAAGATACTAGTTTTGTACCTCCGCCCGGTGCAGAGTGGTCCTCCACAACCTTGAGTATTCGGAGCGGTCGGGGCTCGAGGTTCAGTTTCAGGAAGTAGCGGTGTTGGGGACGCGGTCACCCCTACCTCGGTGGTCGATGTAGTAGACCGCATTTCGGAAGTGTCGTGGTGCGGGGAGCTTGTTATTTTTGCGGCCAGCAGGCCATTTATGCGAGGAATCAGGCCAAGGGTAGCACGGATGTTACGATCACCACGGATCGATGGTGGTTCATCGCTTTCTGCGGTTATGCATACCGCAGGTGTGCCTATGATTAGAGTGGAGCGGTAGCTTCGGTATATCCTTAACCTCTAGAGTTTTGGTATGCTTGTTATGATGGTCTCATTATTACGTGCTATGCATTTAATAGCTGTGTTAATTGTGAGTTAGAAAACATGCTTAGTTGGGAGGATACGATGGGCACGGTAAGTGTGAACCTTAGACTATGTCACGATCGAGACCTTAGGGTAAGGTCGTCTTGAGTTAAAGATTTATTTTTGACCCTTATCAGAGTAGTAGTATACGTGGGATATATTTGTGTGATAAGTCCGTGGGGAGTGTGAGATTGAAGTGGTAGCTGTAATGATGTGAAGTAGTAAGATTGTTCCGGATCGGGAACAAGAGTTTGGGCGGGGGTCGGGTTGAGGACCATTTGCGGGTCAACCCGTAACCGGTTTGGGGTGGTCGGTTCGTGGTCCCGCCGCGGTAGGGTCACGAGGATGCTAGGCCCAAGTTTGTATGATCATCGTATGAAGTTCGTGGACGCGTCGACCGAGCCGTTCGTAAAGGCCGGAATGGCCTTAAGGAAGTTTGAGGTTAGTAAGATGACCAAGTTCGAGGTAGTGACTCCGCAGATTTTCGGGAACGGAGTAATGACTGATGTATGGTACGATCGAGAGTTCAAGTGTTAGGAAGGGCACGACGAGTAAGGCGAAGATAACGTGTGTTATTTCGTGGCCGTGGCGCTGACAACTTGTTAGAGGAACTTCATCGATATCCGTCTTGAGAAGGAACATTCGGACGAATGTTTCTGGCGAGGAGAATGTTATACCCGTAGTTTCGTGGTATGTATGTGAGGACGCATTTGCGAGTAGCGAAGTTTTGAAAAGAAAGAAAGATGTGAGTTTTCACTTTAAAAGTTTCCTGGTTATTTGTGAAGAAAAAGGTTCGTTAATGGAATTGATTCTCAGTTTGGTATTTGGACTTCATAGATTATATTAGAATTTTGAGATTTTATTTTGGAAATGGTCACGTGGGCCCACGAGAAATTTACTGATTTGTGGGCCCACTTTGTTTTGAGATTTTGGCCATTGTGGATATTTTTCTAAGACGCGTTTTTGAGGGCGATAGGAGGTGACACGTGTCACCCCGAGTGGCTCAGTAGAATGGCATTTGTGCACAACACCTTGGTTAGAGTCGTTTTAAAGCGAAGCGTTTTACCTAACTTTGGCGGAAAATTCCGGCTATGTCGCTTTTGTATTTTTATGGATTTTTCCGAGAGACAAACATTCGACCAACGGGAGGGTGACATGTGTCACCTCACAACGGAAGCATGCGCGACTGGCCGAATCGGCGCAAGTTGTGGTAGATATTTGTGTAGATATTTGCAGGGTTTCAAGGAGTAGGGGCTAGGGTGCACTTGGCTTGATCTTCGCCTTACACTTGCCTTGCACATGGCTTGATCTTGGCCATTGGTCGCCTTTGGTTTTGCTATAAATACCACTTGTTGTGGTATAGAAATACTCCACTAGTATTGTTATAATGCCCAAAATACCTTAGCCTTATGCCTTGTAGTATTCCAAAGATACCTCTTTACGTAGAGTCCTGAAATACTACCTTTTGTCCTTTTTAGTCTCAAACCAAACCCTAAGGAAATCTTCATAGTTGGTCAAGTATTTGAGTAGAAGTTGGTTAGAACTTAAGCGGTTGTTTGGAGTGGTTTGGAGCGCGAGTGAGCTAAACCTGCTCAGATCGACATTATAACTTGATAATTTTGGGCTTATCGAGGTAATTATCTTGTCCTCTATTGTAATTGGAAATTACATGGTTGTTAGAATATATAGTTGAAGATACTATATACGGAACTATACTTAGTATTGTGCAAATGTCTTTTGACTTAAGCCCAAGAATAAAGAATCAATCGAATCAGATTTACATGGATTTGTATTGCGGTAGACTTGTGTAAATTGTACACGTCAGGTTAGGCGTGTAAACCCCGCAGTTGGCTTCGTAGCCGGCCTCGATAGAGGAGAGATTTACGCTGTCATTGTGGGAAGATTGCCAATTTTCTATAGAAAGATAGAAACTTGTGTTTTGGGGTTAATAGACGTTTGTGACCTTTATAGGTGAAAGTACTAAGAGTAGCGTATTCTACTCGGCGAGCGGAAAGGGCTAGTGCGTTGTAGTACTTGGAGCATTTTGCTTATCGTCGATAAATCGTCGCGAGGTATGTGAACCTCTTCCTATCTTTTCTAGCATGATTGTTGTGGAACTATGTAGTGCGGCAGACGCATACGCAGAAGTGATTTGGTTGGTTTAAAACATAGGTGTTATAATAGCTTTATGGGAAGTTAGTTATAACGACTTATGTAAGTGAAAATGGTTTCTTGATGTTAGAAGTTAAGAGACTTGATCTTATAAGATAAGAGACTTAACTTATTTGTTTTAATGTGGATGTTTGTGTGAAACCTCATTCGTGAGTAATGAGTACTTGGTTTTTAAAGGGATAATGTTTCGATTTCGGAATCGAATGTGTATCGGCTGCACTACCGCAGCGTTAATAAAGGAAAATGTATTGAATAATGATGTGTTGTATTAAAACCGGTAGAAACCTCCATCCGCATGTAAGCTAAGATGAGACAAAATGATATTACATTTTCTAGATCATGGTCTTGTAATAAGATCGTTATAAACAAGAATAAACTACTCACATATATGACATATGTTACTCAATTGTTCTAAAAAGGAATCAAGTGATTAAGTTTGGGAACTATGAAACCATTTGAAACGAGAAGCTTAGTAATCAAACTAGGCAAACCGAACTTAGGAAAAGAATGTTGTTACTTGATTTTGAAAAGGAAGGTGGGTTGGTCATTCTAATACTACGGTATCGGTGACTTTTATAAAAGTAATGGATCTCTTTAAAAGAACTTAACGTATGTAGTACTTGGGGTTAAAACCCGACTTTGGCATAAAATGAAAGTACTTTGAGTCAGGTGAAACTTGCCTATGCTTGTTGTTGTGAAACTTGCCTATGCTTGTTGTTGTGAAACTCGCCTATGCTTGTGATGATAGCCTTTGTTGTGCAAGTGTGGTATTTCGTGTTACCGCGTCTCGACAGAGGTGGTCGACTTATTGAGAACTTACTTGACGTACGGGCGGATGGAGAATTCCACGCATGTTTCCATTTTGATTATTGTCTTGTTGTTGATGTCACATGGACATGTCTACACCGATGCAGAATTCCGGCACGCACGCGGTCGGGTTGATTACCCGATATATTGTTATTGTGGTTACACGGACATGTCTACACCGAGGTAGAATTCGGGCACGTGTGCACGCGCAGGTTGATCACCCAAAGATATTATTGTTGATGTCACATGGACGCGTTCACACCGAGGTAGAATTCCGGCATGTGGCCATGGCATTGGTATTATTGTTGCATCATGGACATGTCTACACCGGCGCAGAATTCCGGCACGCGCCATAATGCGAACATGATTGATGCTGGGCGTGAGACCCATAGTTATATTTGAGTGATGACTTGAGGCGTGAGTCCTCGATCGATATGACCGCTTTTATGTTGTGAATCAGATTAGGTTATCATACATGTCTCCCGCTTTATATAGACTAGTATGATTTCATTACTGATTTTTCAGCTTCACATACTTGGTACTGTTATCGACTCCTCCGGGGCCGCTCATGCCGCAGTAGAGGTACATCGGCCGTGGATCCCCGCCTAGGATCACGCCTTCAGATTGGAAGCTCCGTTTCTGAGGCTTATCTTTTGGTATGTGTTCCCGAGTTGTAGGTTCTTGTACATCTGTGGTATGGCGGCCCCGTCGTCATAGTCGTTGTAAATCTTAGAGGCATGTAGTCCCGCTGTGGCGAGTTGTAAAGGATTAAACTGCTCAGGTTTTATGTATATACCAAGGCAACTGCTTTGGTTGGCTGTTTATTATTATATCTCTTGTTTCATGACTCATGTTTTATTTTCCATTGGTTTTCTCCGATGTTGTATCACTAGGGTGCCCGGATAGTGCACCAAAGATGCCCCGAACGTCGTTACAATTCTCCTTTAAACGTTTTGAGAAACATATGTCTTATATGTGAGTAGGTTATTCTTTTTATAATCAATCTTATTAAGCACATGATCTAGGAAATGTAATATCATTTTGTCTCATCTTACTTTCATGCATGGAGGTTTCTACCGGTTTTAATACCATACTTCATTATTCAATACATTTTCCTTTATTAACGCTGCAGTTGGTTTGTCGATACTCATTTTGATTTCAAATCAAGAAACATTATTCCTTTAAAACCCGCACTCCATTACTCATGAAACGAGGTTTCACACTTTAACAAAATTCATATCAATACCATTAAGTCAAGTCTCTTATCTTCAAAAATCAAGAAACCATTCTTTTTATCACTCTTAAGACGTTATACCTAACTTCCCATAAAGCTAGTACAACTCTTATGTTTTCAAAGCCAAGTATTACTCTTCTTTCAAAAGGACCTTTTTGAAACACTTCAAGTTCTTTATTACTACACATCAAATCCGTTATAAGTCAAATTACCACTTTGAAACCACAAAGCATTTTCTTACCTACATAAAGTTGTTATAACCAACTTCCCATAAAGCCGTTATAACACTTTATGTTTCAAACCAATCAAATACATTAAACACACGTACGTCTACCGCATTACATAGTTATACACATATCATGCTAGAACAGATAGGAAGAGGTTCACATACCTCGCGACGATTATCGACTAATAGCAAAATGCTCCAAGTACCTCAAACCGCTGGCTACTCCTGCTAAGTAGATCACGCCACAGGTAGTACTTAAACCTATAGAGGCCACAAGGCGCATATTAACATCTTAGATCTCAATGTAGAATATTCTACGTAAAAATTCGAAGACCTCCCCGCAACAGCGTAAATCTCCTCTCTATCGAGGTAGGCTACAAGCCAACCATGGGGTTAACACGTCTAACCGGACGTGTACAATTCTACTATACAGTAATGCTACACAAGTCTACTGTAATACAGTCCTATGTAATTACAGTTCAATTCTCTTATTTAAATTCAGCTTAAGTCGCAAGACATTGCAGTAAGTATTATTCGGTGCTTAAGTCAAAAGACATTGCCGCACAACTATGTTCAATTCTATATATAGTATACTTCAACTATATATTCCAACAACATGTAATTTCCAATTACAATATGTCAAGAGTGTTTACCTCGATAAGCCCAAAATTATCCGAGTTTATATGTCGATCTGAGCAAGGTTTAGCTCCTACCCGCGCCCAACCCGCCTCCAAACAACCCTTAGAAGTTCTAACCAACTTCTACTTAACACTTCAACTCCGGGTGTAGATTTACTTAGGGTTTCGTTTTAGTTACTGAGGGAAGTATAATAGTATTTTATGGTCTTTTTTAAAAGTGTAAACTTGGGAAAACTACAAGGTATTTGTGCCAAGGTATTTGGGCATTATAACAATACTGAGAGTATTTCTATACCACAAAAGGGGGTATTTATACGAGCCAACAAGGCTAGTGGGGTGTACTTACGGCTAGGGCACTACAAAGGAGTGGGTGGCTCTCACCAAGCTCACTCGAGGGGAGGGTGTGGTGGACTAAACAACAAGAGGGAGAGGGAGGGATTTTTCAAGACTTAGACAATTTGTGGATGAATAAGTTCATCAACTTAGAGGGGTATTTATAGGTCAAGAAATGGCCAACCAATGGCCAAGATCTATCCAAGTGTAAGGTCAAGATGAAGCCATGTGTTTGTGGGTCTCACTTGCTCATCAACTACACAAAATATCCTACCTAACCCTTGACCACAATTTTTGCACAAAAACGTGCCCACTTTTCCCTTTGGCCGCCCACTTCTTCCAATGCGAGGTGACACATGTCACCCTCCCGTTGGTCCAAAATGTTTCGTCTCTAAAAATCCGTAAAATTATTAATGACATAGCCGGAATTTTCCTACGAAATCTGTGGAAACGCTTCATCGAAAACGACTTTTCTGTACTTGTGCACAAAATTTCATTCTTGCCTAATCTTTAAGGCTCAAATTTATATACGCACGCCTCACGCATACCCCGAAATACGGTATAACATTCTCCTCCTTAGAAACATGCGTCCCGAATGTTCCTTCTAAGCCTCAAACAAACACGCGCCAAGATAGTCTTCACTACTATACTTACGAGAACAATCTCGCCACACCTCACGACCAAATCGGGCGTGGATCGTGCCTTACCCGGCACCCTAGTGACACAACATCGAGTAATCGAACATAAAACAACAACATGAGATAAATGTAAATATAAAACAATAATCAGGAAACTTGCCTTTCGCATATATATAACCATCAACTCTTTTACAAATGAACAAATTTTAATCCTTTTACCAACCCCGCCACAACAAATCGCATGCACTTAAGAATGATACGACACAACGGCGGGGCGGGCCTCGCCAAACTCCCGAATGTAAACACTTACTACGGTGGACTATACCACCGATAAGCCTCGAGAAACGGAGCTTCCCAAACGCCGAATCGTGACCACGAGAGCTAGGATCAACGATCGATGTACCTCAACTCGCGCAGATGAACGCAGCCTCGGCGAGGTCGCATAACAGTACCAGTATGTGAAACTAAAATAACATCAGAAATGAAATCATAGTAGTCTATACAAAGCAGAGACATGTATGATAACCAAACTACGCTCACCATAAATAAGCGCCATGTCAAGTCGTGGACTCACACCTCAAGTCATCACTCAATTTAACAATGGGTCTCACGCCCACAACATCAATCGTGCTCGTGGAATACCTTCCTCACCGCAGCTTTATGATATACAAGCACCAAGGAATACACATGAACACCGTGTCCCACCGTGTCCTAATAAAACTGCAGGTAAGTACGAAGGCATAGCCGACTACTAACACTCACCGTACTCAACAAGGTCATAAATCGTATCATAAGATCTGCTCTGCATCGCCACATGATCAAAGCCGCCACTTGCCCGCAGATCTAATGTGCGCGTCTAGTCCCGAACTTCCCGCACCGCGATAGGCCAATCTCATCGCCCGCATGAGGTATTCCCCGCATCGAGGGTAGCTACTCCCAAGATCGCCCCGACTTCGCACCGCACGCCACGCGACCGCATGCCCATAAAGGACGTCACTAACTCGAACTCGTAGCTCGCATAGGCCCCAGACCCGCATGAGGTATTCTCGAATCACGGTCCTGCATCGCCGAGTCTACCCCGTGACGGAGGGCGCCTTAACCCCTAATCATCTCAAGAGATTTAATGCCACAATACTATCATAACGATCGATAGTTAATAAGCACAATCAAGGGAAACCCCCTTACACAAACATCACAAGATACTAACACACGTAGCATCCTAACACTTTTACTTATCAAAGCAACAAGAAAGTATTACAAGGCTATCACAAACCAATACAATCAAGTTATTCACACAAGGTACTTTCTACCAACAAGTTCGTATCTATCCCCAAAGTACTTCACACATTAAAATCTTAAAAAGATCTGCTTTTCACATAAGTCACACAATACGTAGTATAAAATAGAGTGATCATTCTTTTTAAGAAAACTAAAACTCTTACCTTTGTAAAATCAAGTAACAACATTATTTTCCAAACGCCCAAGTTTGCCTAATTTCAAATGTTCACGCTTCTTATTTTAGAAAGGTTTCAGCTTCATAGTCTTATTCATTTAAGAATATAATTCTTTTAAACAACTGAGAAACATAAGCCTTATATGTGAGTAGGATATTCTTGTTTATAACAATCTTTATTACAAAGAAATTATGATCTAGGAAATATCATTTTGTCTCATCTTAGCTTCTATGCAGATGGAAGTTTCTATCGGTTTTAATAATACTTAATTGTTCAAAACATTTTTATTAACGCCGCAGTTGGTTTGTCGATACACATCCCGATTTCCAAAATCAAGAAACGTTCTTAAGCCGTTATACCTAACTTCCCATAAAGCTAGTATAACTCTTAAGTTCTCAAAACCAAGTATTACTTCTCTTTCAAAACGATTTCAGAAATCTTTTGAAATACTTCAAGTTCTTTATAATCACACATCAAGCCAGTTATAAACAAATCATTTACCTTTTAAAGACCACAAAGTGTTTTCTTATCTACATAAAGCTGTTATAACCAACTTCCCATAAAGCCGTTATAACACTTTATGTTTTAAACCCATCGAATACATTTAGCACACGTACGCTCACCGCACTACATAGTTCACACATATCATGCTAGAGAGATAGGAAGAGGTTCACATACCGCGACGATTATCGACTAATAGCAAAATGCTCCGAGTACCTCAAGCCGTCGGCTACTCCTTGCCACGTAGATCGCGCCACACGTAGTACATCCACCTATAAGGCCACAAGGCGCTTTATTAACATTTAGGTCTCATCGTAGAACTTCACGTAAAATTCGCAAAGACCTCCCCGCAACAACAGAAATCTCCTCCTCTATCGAGGCCGGCACCAAGCCAACCGTGGGTTTATACATCTAACCCTAACGGTACAATTCTACTCCACTACTACTACACAAGTCTACTGTAATACAGTCCTATGTAATTACAGTTCAGTTCTTCAGGCTTAAGTCCAAGGACATTGCCACAAGCTATGTTCAGTTATATATATATAGTATACTTCAACTATATACTCCTACAACATGTAATATCCAATTACAATAGGGACAAGATAATTACCTCGATAAGCCCATAATTATCCAAGTATAAAGTCGATCCCGGGCAATCGCTTAGCTCCAACTCCGAGCGCCCAACCCGCTCTAAACCACCCTTAGAAGTTCTAACCAACTTCTACACAATACTCCAAACTGACTATGGAGATTTTCCTGTGGTTACGGTTTTGGACTGACTGAAGTATAATAGTATTTTCTGGCTTTTCAGATAGGTATAACCTTAGAATACAACAAGGTATAGGGCTAAGGTAATTTGGGCATTATAACAATACTTGGAGAGTATTTCTATACCACAAGTATTATATTATCTAAAGCAACTAGGCTAGTGGGTACCCCAGGCTAGCACCTCAAAGGAGGGGGTGTCTACCTCGGCCTACCCCACTGTAGGGGAGACTCGGCGAGGGGGAGGAGGGGCTCGGCCAAGACACCACACTGGGAAGGAAGAAGTTTTCAAGACTTAGGCAATTTGGAATGAATTAGTCTTCCAAGGGAGGGTATTTATAGACAAGCCAAGGCCAACCAATGGCCAAGATCTAGCCAAGTGTTAGGCAAGTGTAGGGCCAAGATTCCCCCATGTGTACCAAGCCAACTTGCACACAAAATATCTACCAAAAATATCTCCCACAAAGCCTTCCCAATCGCCCATCAGGCGCCACTTGCTTTCCAATGTGAGGGTGACACACGCCACCCTCCCGTTGGTCCAAAATGTTCCGCCTCTCGGAAAAATCCGCAAAAATACTTAATGACATAGCCGGAAATTCCCTACGAAAGTCTGGAAAACGCTTGCCGTAAAAAAAACGACTTAACCAAAGTGTCACAGACAAACATATTTCGCCCAAAGGTGCCACACGGGGTGACACGTGTCGCCCCGATTCGCCCAAAATATTTCGTCTTAGAAAATATCCAAAACGCCAAAATCTCAAAATCAAAGCGCCCCACAAAATCAGAATTTCTCCCGTGGGCCCCACGTGACCATTTTCAAAATAAAATTCCATAATTCTCTAATATTCCAGAAGTCCGAATACCAAACTGGGAATCCACCCCAAAACGAACCTTTTTCCTTCACAAAACCGAAACTTTTCCGTGGAAAAATCGCTTCTTTCTTCCTTTCCAATCTTTCGTCGTATTCTCGCACGCACGCCCTCGCATACATACCCGAACTACGGGTATAACATTCTTCCTTAGAAACATTCATTCCGAATGTTCCTTCTAAGTCTCAAACGAACACGCGATGCGATAGTCTTCACTACTATACTTACGAAACAATCCTCGCCACACCGCCACGTAAATACCCACGAAAATACTTACATCCAAGTCCACGAGGAAACACCTCTAACATCACCACAAATAATACTACTTTTGTCACTTTGTCGCTGAGCCTTGTTCGACGACCAACAAATGGTACCGGCCGTACGCGATCACCGTTCGCCGTGACACTTCCTGACTCTTACCACATTCCGACACGGCCAGCTTTCCAAAACTCGGGTTACTATCTCTAACGTGGTCATCATTAATCGAACATTCTCGATGGATCTTCGATACTTTCCGAACATAACAATACGAAGACCTGACGCCCTTCTTCCTAAGTCTGACGGCAAATGCTAACATATAGGCAACCCGCCTATTCTTCACATGAACTCACCAAGGCCCAAAGTGACTCGCTAAGTTCCTTCGCTTTCCACAACTCGTCACACTCGACCGGTGGTACTTTCAAGACCGACCGTCAACTCAACTCTAAGCTGTCGCCGATTATCCGCACGATTCCTCCGAGCCGCCGAACTTCTTTCTAGACAAGCTTCACTATCCACACTGGAACAAGCTCGAACCAACTATTCAACCTCGCCAACATCGAACCAATCGACCGCAACTTGCATTTCGCTTCTACAAGGCGTCACAAGACGACATCCGAACACGAAATGGTAGCTTAAACACTTCAACCGAGACAACGATCTCACGGCTACCCTCGTAAATCAAAACATCGCCCGAGGCGAACGCGAGACGGCTTTCACCGAGTTCCTAGCCCCGCTCGTACAAACTCCCAGAAGAGAAACAGCTGCACTGGCTCCACTGTCTCATAAGGTGAAGCGTAGGCACCTGCAACCTCACAACCTTTCGGATAACATCAACACCGCCGAGGGAACGACACGGCCAAGAACACGATAGGCTGCCCATCGCCCGACCATCGGTCGAACGCATCCACGAACTTGCATCGCCAAGCTAACTCAAACACGGGCCTAACACCTCACGACTCTAACACAAAGAGGGACCACCACAACCGACCCCACCACCAAACCTACTGCGGGTTGACCCAAGACGTAGCCTCAACCCGACCCTGGCGCAAAATACCATCTCCCGTAGGAACAATCTTACTAACACGTTATTTAAAACCTAGCGGTCTTCTTAGCTCAACTACCCTCTTTCATTTCATACTACATGTGGACTTATCCCACGAACATAGCTCACGTGCACTATGCACTCCTATAAGGGTCAAACATAACACTACACCTTTCGAGACGGCCTTACCTCTAAGGTCTTTACGCCTAACACTCTAAGGCTCACACCTTCTCTATCCCCAAAATCTTACTCTGCTAACCCACCATGATTCTAATCACAACTAACACACGCTATCGAACATAGCACTTAAGGTATACTCACCTTGAAAGTTACCGCGACCTCCGCTCGACCCTCTTCTCATTGCCCTCGTTAACCCGTCGATCTCCACGCTTTGCCACGCGCATAAGCCCGCATACGTGCCATGCTCAAGCCTAATCAAGGACTACTCTTGCACAAGCTTCTCTTAGGTAGTCATCAAGACTTGCGATACATCGTATACTGCGTAGCCAAATCCATAGCTAGTAAAAGGTTGTCTCTGCAATCTATATTCTCGCTCTGGCCGTAATCGAAGGTTCAAATATCGTGACGCAGCAGAACCGCCGCCATCGCGGTTAAACTCACTGGCTAGTGACGTCGCAGAAATCCCCGAATGAAGCACTACCCTAGGTAATGATTGGGCCTGTGCCCTCGCCATGCTTAAACTCTGCTCGCAGCTCCCTCGGCTGCCTTGCCCTCCTGGGCTCGGGTTGCCCTACGCGGAGGCATAACGATAAGGGAAAGAATTTCGTCAGAGGGTCCAACTTACAACACAGCTCTAAGGCACGATCTCAGAGTGAGAAGAATAGAACCCAATCCTAAATATCCTATAGCCTCCTGATTATTGGTGTGGTGCACAACACACCGATAATCAAGACTTATCGATGTCGGTAGACACTTTCCGAGGATTAATCGCTCACGATACCACTTTTGTCACGACCAAATCGGGCGTGATAGTGCCTTACCGGGCACCCTAGTGACACAACATCAGTAATCAATAACATAAAACAACAACGTGAGATAACGAAATATAAAACAATAATCAGGAAAACTTGCCTTTCGCATATATATAACCATCAACTCTTTTACAAATGAACAGCTTAATCCTTTTTACCAACCCCGCCACAACAAGCATTACTCATGCACTTCTAAGAATGATCGACACAATGGCGGGACATGGCCGCCAAACCCTCGAATGTAAACACTTACTACGACAGGGACTATACCATCGATAAGCCTCGAGAAACGGAGCTTCCCAAACGCTTGTGACCACGAGCTAGGATCAACGCATGTACCTCAACTCGCGGCATGAACGGCCTTCGAAGCGAGGTCAAGACAACAAAATTTAGTATGTGAAACTAAAATAAATACTGTAAATGAAATCATAGTAGTCTATACAAAGCAGGAGACATGTATGATAACCAAACTACAGTTCACCATAAATAAGCAGTCATGTCAAGTCAGGGACTCACACCCTCAAGTCATCACTCAATTTAACAATGGGTCTCACGCCCACAACATCAATCGTGCGTGGAATACCTTCCCACCGGCGATTTATGATATACAAGCCCCAAGGAATAAACATGAACACGAGGTCCCACGTGTGTCCTTATAAATCTGTACAGGGTATGTACGAAGGCATATCCGACTACTATCTCTCACCGTACCAACAAGGTCATAAACTGTATCATAAGATCCGTCTGAACCGCCACATGATCAAAGCGGCCACTTGCCCGCGCAGATCTAATGCGCGCGTCTAGTCACGAACTTCCGCAGCTCCGCATAGGCCAATCTCATCGGCCCGCATGAGGTATTCCCCGCATCGAGGGTAGCTACTCCCCGGCATCGTCCTGGACTTCGCAGTCCGCATGGCCACAAGGACCGCATGCCCATAAAGGACGTACACTAACCTGGAACTCTAGTAGCTCCGCATAGGCCCCCTGGACATGCATGAGGTATTCTCGAATCATGGTCCTGCATCACTGAGTCTACCCGCGTCGGAGGCAGCTTAACCCGAATCATCTCAAGAGATGAATGCCACAATACTATCATAACGATCGATAGTTAATAAGCACAATCAAGAAACCCTCTTACACAAACATCACAAGATACTAACACGAGATCCTAACACTTTTACTTATCAAAGCAACAAGAAAGTATTACAAGGCTATCACAAACCAATACAATCAAGTTATTCACACGCGTACTTTCTACCAACAAGTTCGCATTATCTATCCCCAAAGTACTTCACACATTAAAATCTTAAAAAAGATCTGCTTTCTTTCACATAAGTCACACAATACGTAGTATAAAATAGAGGATTTGTCCTTTTAAGAAAACTAAAACTCTTACCTTTGTAAAATCAAGTAACAACATTATTTTCCAAACGCCCAAGTTTGCCTAATTTCAAATGTTCACGTTTCTTATTTTAGAAAGGTTTAGATTCATAGTCTTATTCATTTAAGAATATAATTCTCTTTTAAACAATCGAGAAACATAAGCCTTATATGTGAGTAGGATATTCTTGTTTATAACAATCTTTATTACAATGACCATGATCTAGGAAATATCATTTTGTCTCATCTTAGCTTCATGCAGATGGAAGTTTCTACCGGTTTTAATAATACTTAATTGTTCAAAACATTTCCTTTTATTAACGCCGGTGGTTTGTCGATACACATCCCGATTTCCAAAATCAAGAAAACGTTCTTAAGCCGTTATACCTAACTTCCCATAAAGCTAGTATAACTCTTAAGTTCTCAAAACCAAGTATTACTTCTCTTTCAAAACGATTTGTAAATCTTTTGAAATACTTCAAGTTCTTTATAATCACACATCAAGCCAGTTATAAACAAATCATTTACCTTTTAAAGACCACAAAGTGTTTTCTTATCTACATAAAGCTGTTATAACCAACTTCCCATAAAGCCGTTATAACACTTTATGTTTTAAACCCATCGAATACATTTAGCACATGTACGTCTACCGTACTACATAGTTCACACATATCATGCTAGAGAGATAGGAAGAGGTTCACATACCTCGCGACGATTATCGACTAATAGCAAAATGCTCCGAGTACCTCAAGCCGTCGGCTACTCCTTAAGCCACGTAGATCGCGCCACACGTAGTACATCCACCTATAAGGCCACAAGGCGCTTATTAACATTTAGGTCTCATCGTAGAACTTCTACAGAAAATTCGGCAGCACCTCCCCCCCCCGCAACAGCGTAAATCTCCTCCTCTATCGAGGCCGGCTACCAAGCCAACCAGGGGGGGGGGTTTATACATCTAACCCTAACGGGTACAATTCTACTCCACGGTACTACTACACAAGTCTACTGTAATACAGTCCTATGTAATTACAGTTCAGTTCTTCAGGCTTAAGTCCAAGGACATTGCCACAAGCTATGTTCAGTTATATATATATAGTATACTTCAACTATATACTCCTACAACATGTAATATCCAATTACAATAGGGGGACAAGATAATTACCTCGATAAGCCCATAATTATCCAAGTATAAAGTCGATCCTGGGCAATCGTTTAGCTCGACTCAGCGCTCCAACCCGCTCTAAACCACCCTTAGAAGTTCTAACCAACTTCACAATACTCCAATTGACTATGGAGATTTTCCTAGGGTTACGGTTTTGTGGTGGGAAGTATAATAGTATTTTGGGCTTTTCGTATAGGTATAACCTTAGAATACAACAAGGTATAGGGCTAAGGTAATTGGGCATTATAACAATACTTGAGAGTATTTCTATACCACAAGGGGTATTATCTGAAAGCAACTAGGCTAGGGGTACCCCACTGCTAGCACCTCAAAGGAGGGGTGTCTACCCGCCGGCCCCACTAGGGGAGACTCTCGGCCAAGGGGAGGGAGGGCTCTCGCCAAGACACCACACTAAGGGAAGGAAGAAGCTTTCAAGACTTAGGCAATTTGTGAATGAATTAGTCTTCCAAGGAGGGGTATTTATAGCACAAGCCAAGGCCAATGGCCAAGATCTAGCCAGTGTTAGGCAAGTGTAGGGCCAAGATTCACCCATGTGTACCTAGCCAACTTGCACACAAAATATCTACCAAAAATATCTCCCACAAAGCTTCCCAATCGCCCATCAGGCGCCACTTGTTTAATGTAGGTGACACATGTCACCTCCCGTTGGTCCAAAATGTTCCGCCTCTCGGAAAAATCCGCAAAAATACTTAATGACATAGCCGAAATTCCCTACGAAAGGCGTGAAAACGTTTCGTCGAAAACGACTCTAGCGATTGTTGTGCACAAACATATTTCGCCCAAAGGTGCCACATGGGGTGACGTGTCGCCCCGATTAAATCAAAATATTTCGTCTTGAAAATATCCAAACGCCAAAATCTCAAAATCAAGCGGGCCCACAAAACCAGAATTTCTCCGTGGGCCCACGTGACCATTTTCGAAAATAAAATTCCATAATTCTCTAATATTCCAGGAAGTCCGAATACCAAATCTGGGAATCCAATTCCCAAAAACGAACCTTTTTCCTTCACAAAAACCGGAAACTTTTCCGTGGAAAAATCGCCTCTTTCTTCCTTTCCAATCTTTCTGTCGTATTCTCGTACGTACGTCCTCGCATACATACCCTGGAACTACGGGGTATAACACTTTAAGGCTCAAATTTATATACGTACGCCCTCACGTACATACCCTGGAAATACGGGGTATAACATTCTCCCCTCCTTAGAAACATTCGTCCCGAATGTTCCTTCTAAGCCTCAAAACAAACATGCGCCAGTATAGTCTTCACTACTATACTTACGAGAACAATCCTGCCACACCTGGCCACAGAAACACCTGCGTAATTACTTACATCCAAGTCCACGAGGAAACACCTCTAACATCACAAACTTTTGTCACTTTGCCGCGAGGTTCTAGTGTCACTCCGACTCCAACAAATGGTATGCCGTGCATGCGATCCCTGAGGTCTAAAATATACATCCTTCGCACCTTCTCCCTTCACAAGAAATGATCATATCTAAGCTCGCAATACATGCTCGCCTCTACCCTTACTCGTCGTACTCTTCTCGAACACTTGAACTCTTCTAGTATAATGCATCACACTTCACCAACGCTGTTTCCAACCCTTGGAGTCACTACCTCCAAACTTGGTCATCTTACTAACCTCGATTTCTTCTAGGGCCATTCTCGGCCTTCACGAACTGATTTTGGTCGAACATATCCACGAACTCATACGATGGTCATCTAAACTTGGGCCTAGCACCCTCGTGACCCTGCCATCTGGAGGGACCACCCGACCCCGACTTAATTCGGCCACGGGTTGACCCGCAACACGCCCTCAACCCGACCACAATCGCGCTAAACCCTTGCTCCCGATACGGAACAATTCTTACTAACTCACATCATGAAAGCTACCACTTCCATTTCACACTACCCATGGACTTATCACACAAATATATCCCACGATACTACGCACTCGATAAAAGTCAAACATAAATGAATCTTTTACTCAAGACGACCTTATCTGTAAGGTCTCAATCGTGAAATAATCTAAGGTTCACACCTTCCATGCCCCCATACTTACTCTTCCAACTAACCATGTTTTCTAACTCACAATATAACACAACGCTATCCGTACAGCACACAACAATAAGATCATCATATCAAGCATGCAAAACTCTGAGGTTAGGGATATACGAACCTACCGCTTCCACTTCTAATCATAGGCCTTCCAGGCGCATAAGCAGAGAAGGCGATGAACACGCCATCGATCCGGTAGGTCGCGCCGCTGCGGTACCTCTCCTATAAGCACGATCTCTGCGTACGTCCGACCGCCGCGTGAAACAAGCACCAATAAAAGACGACATTCCCGGGATGATGTTTGCCACATCGTACACGAGGGGACATGAATCTGGCTGGCTAGAACTCACGTATACCGCGAACGAAGCCTCGAGCTCGACCAGCTCCGAATACCCCGAACGCCCCGAAGGCGCGGAGGACCACTCAGATCTTGGCGGAGGTACATAACTAATTTCGGCGGTCCGCCTCTAAAGTTACCAAAGGACCTGCTGTCACGGCCTCTTCTCGCGATCTCGGTCATTTCGCCGACCTCTCCGTGCCTCATCCTAGTGCATGAGCTTGCATGCGGGCAATGTCCATGCCCGGTGAAGAGCTACACGTGCATAAGCCTGCTAAGTAATCATCTAGCCCGTGACGTATCGGTGTACTCATCCTCCATGCTCGCTACTACGGGGACATACCGAAAGCTAACGAGTCGAACTCCACATTGTACTCTCTAACCGTCCGCGCCCTTAACGCCAAAAATCGTTTACCGGAGCCCTCTCATCTCGGAGGCAAGAAGTGTGCAAGAAATGCCTTTGAGAACTCGTCCCATATATCCGAAGTGCATTCTCTCCCGACAGCTCACGAATCAAAACTGGGCCGATCATGCGGTATCACGCACCGATGCGAACCTAGGACCACCGACTCGGTATCCGATGCCTTGATCACTCTCGACCAGAATCGCCGGATGAACTCGCGGATCATCCTCGTGCCTCGACCCATAAAACTCGGCGGGTTACACCTCGAGAAAATCCCGTAGTCTCAAATGCGCTCGGGGTGAACTCACGGTGCTACTGGACTGGCTGCTGATTCGGCCTATCCTCATATTCGCCACGCACGGCGATGGCGCCATCTCCTTGTACCATCTCATGCTCCGGTGTGGGGTGAGGCTCAGTATTGTAGTCTCAGCAGCCTCGCCGCGCTCTAAACTCGCTGGTCTGGCGGCGCGCGAAACCCGCCGCCGAAAGCACTGCTCAGTCTTGACCGCTCGCGCTCGTACTCATCTCGTATCTCACTAACGCTCCTCGATTGCCTTGCCCATCGGGCTCAGGTTGCCTTACGCGAGGCATAATCGGTAAAGGAATACGTCGAGGGTCCAACTTATCACACGACTCTAAGGAACGATCTCAGAATGAGAAGAATGGAAACCAATCCTAAATGTCCTATAGCCTCTTGATTATAGATGTGGTGCACAACACACCGATAATCAAGACTCTACTAGACACGGTCTGTAGACACTTTCCGAGGACTAACTGCTCTGATACCACTTTTGTCACGACCCGAACCCGGGCCCGTGACTGGTGTCTTACCCCGGGCACCCTAGTGATACAACATCAGAGAAAACCAGCGGAAATAAAACTTAAACATGTAAATAGACATGGAGTAAGATGAAAGAAAATAGGCCAACCAAAACGGTTGCCTTTCAACATATATATAAATATTTGAACAGTTACAATCCTTACAACCCTGCCCACAATGTCTACTCTGGACCTTAAGATTTATACAACAACTATGACGACAGGGCCCCATACCCAGAATGTACAAGGACCTACGGACTCGAGTAACATACCTAAGATAAGCCTCGAAGGCGGAGCTTCCCAAGACGCTGAAATGAGATCCTAAACGCGGATCGGTAGGTGTACTTCTACTGCGGCATGAACGCAGCCCAGAAGGAGGTCGACAACAAGTACCAAGTATGTGAAACCGTAAAAATCAGTAAATGAAATCATAATAGTCTATATAAAGCGGGAGACATGTATGATAACCAAACTACGATTCAACATAAGCGATTATGTCAAGTCGACTCGACTCGCCTCAAAGTCATCCCTCATGCGTGGAACTTCTTCCTCACCGCGGCCTTCTACAAATCATGATACGTATAACATGTCTCGGCCCATCTCATGGACCCAGTATAGAAACGTGTGGGATACATTCCCGGTTCATCCCATGAACCGTAAGAGTCGAGTGAAATACATTCGGATGAACCCAGAGTCGAGTGAAATACATTCCCGGATGAACCGGTAGTCGAGTGAAATACATTCGGATGAACCGTAGTCGAGTGAAATACATTCCGGATGAACCGTAGTCAGTGAAATACATTCGGTTCATCCTACGTGGTAGTCGAGTAGAACACATTACTTGCACAAGGCTATCACACGTAACATGGTCAAGTTTCACAACAACAAGCATAGGCAAGTTATACACAACTCAAGGTACTTTCATTTTATGTCAAAGTCGGATTTTAACCACTAAGTACTACGTTAAATTCCTTTTAAAGATCCATTTCTTTTACAAAGGTCACCCGATACGTAGTATAAAAATAGAGTGACTGACATTGTTAAGTAAACCAAAATGCTTTCCTTTGTAAAATCAAGTAACAACCTTGTTTTCCAAACGTTCAAGTTTGCCTAATTCCAAATGCTCAAGTTTCTCATTTTAGAAAAGGTTTCGTAGTTCATAGTTTTGATCCTTTAAAACATAATTCTCCTTTAAACGTTTTGAGAAACATATGTCTTATATGTGAGTAGGTTATTCTTGTTTATAATCAATCTTATTAAGCAGCCATGATCTAGGAAATGTAATATCATTTTGTCTCATCTTAGCTTCTATGCGGATGGAGGTTTCTCGGTTTTAATACCATACTTCATTATTCAATACATTTTCCTTTATTAACGCCGGTGGTTTGTCGATACTCATTCCGATTTTCAAATCAAGAAAACATTATTCCTTTTAAAACCCAGACCATTACTCATGAATGAGGTTTCACACCTTTAACAAAATTCATATCAATACCATTAAGTCAAGTCTCTTATCTTCAAAAATCAAGAAACCATTCTTTTATCACTCTTAAGACGTTATACCTAACTTCCCATAAAGCTAGTACAACTCTTATGTTTTCAAAGCCAAGTATTACTCTTCTTTCAAAAAGGTCCTTTTGAAACACTTCAAGTTTTTTATTACTGCACATCAAATCCGTTATAAGTCAAATCGCTTACTTTTGAAACCACAAATCATTTTCTTACCTACATAAAACAGTTATAACCGACTTCCCATAAAGCCGTTATAACACTTTATGTTTCAAACCAATCAAATACATTAAACACATGTACGTCTACCGCACTACATAGTTATACACATATCATGCTAGAACAGATAGGAAGAGGTTCACATACCTCGCGACGATTATCGACTAATAGCAAAATGCTCCAAGTACCTCAAATCGTCGGCTACTCCTTAAGCTAAGTAGATCACGCCATACGTAGTACTTCAACCTAGAGGCCACAAGGCGCCTATTAACATCTTAGATCTCAATGTAGAATATTCTACGTAAAATTCAGACACCTCCCCGCAACAGAAATCTCTCCTCTATCGAGGCGGCTACCAAGCCAACCGTGGGTTAACACGCCTAACCTGACGTGTACAATTCTACGGTAATGCTACACAAGTCTCATGTCTGATACACCCTATGTAATTACGATTCTTCTCTTATTTAAATTCAGCTTAAGTCGCAAGACATTGCCGTAAGTATTATTCAGCTTAAGTCAAAAGACATCACGCACAACTATGTTCAATTCTATATATAGTATACTTCAACTATATATTCCAACAACATGTAATTTCCAATTACAATAGAAGGTCAAGAGTGTTTACCTCGATAAGCCCAAAATTATCCGAGTTTATATGTGCCGATCCCGAGCAAGGTTTAGCTCACTCAGTGCGCTCAACCGCCCAAACAACCCTTAGAAGTTCTAACCAACTTCTACTTAACACTTCAACTACGGTGAAGATTTACTTAGGGTTTCGTTTTTGTGACAGGAAGTATAATAGTATTTTCGGCTTTTATAAAAGTGTAACCTTGGGAAAACTACAAGGTATTGGGGCAAAGGTATTTGGGAATTATAACAATACTGGGAGACTATTGCTATACCACCAAGGGGGTATTTATACGAGCCAACAAGGCTAGGGTGTACCCCACGGCTAGCACTACAAAGGGAGGGGTGGCTCTCGGCCAAGCTCACTCGGGGAGGGGTGTGGTGGACGAAACAACAAGAGGAGAGGAGGGATTTTTCAAGACTTAGACAATTTTTGGATGAATAAGTTCATCAACTTAGAGGGTATTTATAGGTCAAGAAATGGCCAACCAATGGCCAAGATCTATCCAAGTGTAAGGCAAGTGTAAGGTCAAGATGAAGCCATGTGTTTGTGGGTCCCACTTGCTCATCAACTATACAAAATATCCTACCTAACCTCGACCAATTTTTGCACAAAAACGTGCCACTTTTCCCTTTGGCCGTCCACTTCCTTCCAATGTGAGGGTGACACATGTCACCCTCCGTTGGTCCAAAATGTTTCGCCTCTCGGAAAAATCCGCAAAAATTATTAATGACATAGCCGGAATTTTCCCTACGAAAGTGTGGAAACGTTTAGTCAAACGACTCTTTCGGTACTTGTGCACAAAATTTCATTCTTGCCTAATCTTTAAGGCTCAAATTTATATACGTACGCCCTCACGTACATACCCTGGAAATACGGGGTATAACAAGAAACTTCATTGTTGGTTGAAGTAGTAAGTAGAAGTTGTGTAGAAACTTCTAAGGGTTTCTTGGAGCGGATTGGAGCGTACAGATTAGGAGCTAAACCTTGCTCAGGATCGACTTTTAAACTTGGATAATTTTGGGCTTATCGAGGTAAATATCTTGTCCTTCTATTGTAATTGGAGATTACATATTGTAGTAACATAGAATTGAGTATAAGATAACTAGAAGGATGGTATAAAAGAAGAGAATTGAACTGTAATTACACTGAAGGATATTAAAGAAGAGAATTGAACTGTACTTACATAGGACTGTATTTACAGTAGACTTGAGTAGCTTGACGGGTAGGGAAGTGCTGCCCAATTTTCCGTAGAATAGAGAACCCTCTGCTTAGAACTTTATACAGAATAGTCTAGACGTTGATAGACGTATTTGACTATTATAGGTTGATACTCTGCGCGCGACATATTCGACTTGGCAGGTGGATTTCGCCAAGGAGGTATGTGATTCTTCCTATCCTCTTGAGCATGATATTTTTAAGTATATATATAGTACGGTAGACGTACGTGTGTTAACTGAACTTGGTTTTACTCTGGTGTCTTTTGACTTGAGTTTTAAATAATAAAAATCTCGAAGTATTTCAAAAAAATTATGAATCATTTTTTAAAGAAGAGTAATACTTGGCTTTTAAACAAAAAGCTTAAGAGTTATACTAGCTTTATGGGAAGTTAGGTATAACGACTTAAGAAAGATAAACGGAACGGTTTACTTATGTGTTTATAAAAGACTTGTATTGATTTCTGGAAAGTATAGTAAGATGGTTTGTTGAGTAGACATATTATGATGCTATGTGTGTTAGTATCTTGTAACGTTTGTGTAAAGAGGTTATTCTTATTGTGTTTATGTTGTTTAACGATAAGCCGTTATGTTAGTATTATATCACTCACCTCTTGACATGATATACCGGGGGTTAAGCTGCCCCCCGATGCGAGGTACACCTCATGCGGTCTGTGTGACTATGATTCGAGAATACCTCATGCGGGTCCAGGGGACCTATGCGGAGCTACGAGAGTTCCAGGTTAGTGTGCGGGGGATTACCTCATGCGGTCTATGTGGCCATGCGGACTACGAGAGTCCAGGACGATGCCGAGGAGTAGCTACCCTCGACGGAATACCTCATGCGGGCCTAGGTGGCCTATGCGGACTGCGGGAGTCCAGGATTAGGCATGCATAATGATACTATGGGCGATTGGCCTTGCTTCGATCATTCGCAGCCTAGAAAAGACCTGTTACAGTTTACCTATTATTGCTCTTGTTTGTGATGTGGCACTATGTGCGGTTACATTGGCTGTTTCGTACATATTTGTAAAATTGGTTTTAAAAATGATATGATTTCATTTAAGTACTTTACAGTTTCACATACTTGGTACCTGTTGTACTGACCTCCTTCGGGGGGCTGCGTTCATGCCGCAGGTAAGGGAAAACAGGTGCTAGATCCGCATCCTTAGGATCTTTACTTTGGTGTCAGGAGCTCCATCTTCTCCGGAGGCTCGACTTTTGGGTATGATCTCCCTGTCGTTGTAGATAGTTTTGTACATTCAGGGTATGGCGGGGCCCTGTCCCGCCATAGTTGTTTACTTCCTTAGAGGTCTGTAGTCCTATTGTACAGTTGGGATGTAACTGCCAGACTTGGTTTATATATATATGCCGAAAGGCGACTTTTTCTCAGATAAACTGTGTCTCATTTTACACTTGTTTCATGTCTTGTTTTTATATTCCGCTGATTACTCTGATGTATGTCTACTTGGGTGCCCGGGTAAGGCACCAGTCACGGGCCCGGGATCGGGTCGTGACACATTCGTCCTCGAATGTTCTTTCGGAGCTGAATCTATCGTTTCTCGGCATAGTCTCATAAAACTACACTTAATGAAACCAAATTATGTCACATATGGCCCTAATACCTCGCACACACATAACCATCCCTCATAAGCCCAAAAAGGATTATCTTTTTGTACTTCCAAGTTACTCTAGCATACATACATAGTCTCAATATTATTCGTTCATGACACTTAAACTTACAACAACCTTAAAATGCATACAAGTCTCTAAAGGGTCAAAGACATACCTGAAATCATATAGGCGGTTCAAAGGACCGCTAAAACTGGGAACTTCCACCACGACCTCTGTCACGGCCTGCCGGTGCATAAACATCCTGCCTAGCTATGGAAGGCGAAGAACCCGCAATCGATCGATGAGATCGTGCTATCCCACGGTGCCACCTCTGGTGGACGATCTCACCAAATGGCCCTGATGGCCACAAGCATAACAAGCTATTGAAGTAGTACGACACTCCCCAAAATGGAATCTACCACAGTGACCACACCGGGGCAAAGGTGGCTTCCCCTGGCTACAATCCTCGGACATCTGTGAACCTGCAGCCCTGGAGCCCTGACCTGCTCCCGAATATCCCCGGCGACCAAACCTCCGGCCAGAAGACCGGGAAGGAGCACTCGTGGCTGAAATGTATACCTAGCTCTTCGCTGTTGAGGTTGTCCGCTCGAAAGTTACCCGAACCGCTGCCCCGCCTCTTGAAATGGATGCGTCCAGTCCTCTCTCTTTGTCCTTGATCCCTTGTGCATAAGCATGCATCCTGGCAATATCTATACCTGGCTGAAGAGCCACTCCCAGGCATGCAGTAATCATATAATGGTCTAGCCCCATCACATAGCGGTGAATTCTGTCCGCCATATCAGCCACAATAGTGTGTGCATACCTGGCCAACGAGTCAAACTCCAGGTTGTACTCTCCGATAGTCTTCCCATTCTGCCTAAGTGAGAAGAACCTATCAACACGGGCTCTCCTCATCTCAGGAGGCAAAAAGTGATTAAGAAAGGCCTCCGTGAATTCATTCCAAACTGCTGGACGAGCACACACACCCCTCGACAGCTCCCAAGACTCAAACCAGTTTAACGCAATATCGCGTAACCGATAAGAATCTAACACAATCGACTCTGTCTCCGAGGCCCTAAGCACCTGCATAGTGCGCTGCAGCTGCCGAACGAACTCCTGAGGATCATCCTCAGATCTCGAACCATAGAACTCGGGTGGACTACAACCCAGAAAATCCCGAATCCTCAAACTGTCGACACTAGGGTTAGCTACCTGCTCCTGCCGGCGCTGCCCTACCACTATTCTAGTCAATAGCCTGATTTGCTCTCCATAATCTCTAAACTCCGCCCCTGGTTGCGGAACTGGAGGCTCGGGTATTGGAACCTCTGGAGCTGCGGCTGTTCTCGCTCTCTAATATGCTGGCGAATGAACTCGCCGTCGAGCCTGACCTCGGGCATAATCGGGCACAGTCGTAACCCTCTGTGGACCACTAGCAGCTCCTGCTGCTTCCTTGCCCTTCTGGGCCCTGGTCGCCTTCCGTGGAGGCATAACTGATACATAAGAATAGGTCAGAGAGGATTCAACCTACTATGACAGCTCTACTGCACGATCTCAGAGAGAGAAAAATGGAAACCAATCCTAAATGTCCTGCAGCCTCCTGATTATAGATGTGGTGCACAACACACCGATAATCAAGACTCTACTAGACACGGTCTGTAGACACTTTTCGAGGACTAACTGCTCTGATACCACTTTTGTCAAGACCCGACCCCGGGCCCGCGACTGGTGCCCTACCTGGGCACCCTTACAGGTATACATCAGAAATAATCAGCGGAACATACATGAAACTTATACAATAATCAACAGAAACAAAATCAACAGGTTAGACGATGAGGCTACCTCCCTAGATATATATAAAATAAACATAACCGAAGCAGTTGCCTCATTTCCTTTACAAACTCACCCACAACATGCGACTACAGACCTCTAAGAGTTTTAACATAACAATTGTGGCGGGACAAGGCCCCGCCATACCCCTGAATATACATGAACCTACAACCTCAGGGAATCGTACCAAAAGACAAAGCCTCCGGAGAAATGGAGCTTTCCAAGAACTGAACAGTTATCCAAAGAGTGTGGATCAGCAAGCTATGTACCTAAACCTGCGGCATGAACGCAGCCCCTCGAAGGAGGTCAGTACGAAATATGTACCAAGTATGTGGCGAAAATCAGTGAAATCATAACAGTCTATATAAATCTGGAGACATGTATGATAACCAAAATAACAGTATATTGTGTCTTGCCAAAGTGAAGTAATGAAAGTCAGTTTTACCTTTTTAAAGACTATTTCAACACATGAACAATAGTCACACAGGGCTACCGACACAAGCCCTCAAATATCATCACATAGCCCAATACGGGTCTCAAGCCCACAAATATCAAAGCGTGCCCGTGGAATCCCCCATCACTGTCGGCAGCTATAAGTGAATAACATAACCATGTGACGCGCCCGTGGCATCCTACCTCGTCGTGCGTACACCTACAATACATATATATCTATACTCCTCGTGGAATCCCACATCATGCCGGCGATCGTAAGTGTAACATATAACCATGACGCCCCGGGCATTGTTATACCGTATTTCGCAGTATGCGTAAAGGGAATACGACGAAAGTCTTGCCTTAAAGATAAGCCTTGGACGTTTTATTTTGTACACAACTCACTAAAAGAATCGTTTCCCGAAAGCGTTTCCCACACTTTCGTAGAGTAAATTCGGCTATGCCATTTCTTATTTTGCGGATTTTTCCGAGAGACGAAACATTTTGGACCAACGGGAGGGTGACATGTGTCACCCTCACATTGAAGCAAGTGGGGTGGCTTTGGACGATTGGGCGTCAAAGAGGGTGTTGGCCTCGATTGGGTCCTTGTTTAGGCCTTGTTTTGTGCCATGTTTTGTGGAGTGTTTTGTGGAGTGTTTTGTGGAGTAGGAGTTAGGGTGCACTTGGCTTGATCTTGGCCTTACACTTGCCTTGCACTTGTCTTCATCTTGGCCATTGGTTGGCCAAGGCTTGAGCTATAAATACCCTTAGAGATGAAGAGTTATTCATCCACAAAGTTATCTTCCAAGTCTAAAATCCTCTCCTCTCCCTTAAGCTTTTCGTCCAAACACCTCTTCCTCCCTTGTGTTGTATGGCGAGAGCCTACCCCTAGCCTAGCCGAAATCTACCCCCCCTCCCTTGGTAGAAAAGTTGTCTTCTTGTATCGTTATAATGCCCAAAATACCCTAGCCCAAATACCTTAGTACTTAGTAGAGGTTGTGAAGAACTTCTAAGGTTTCCTTGGAGCATACAACTTAGGAGCAAAACCTTGCTCGGTCGACTTTTCTAGGATATTATTGGGCTTACCGAGGTAATAATCCTAACCCTCTTTTGAATTAGAGAATACTTATTGTTATAGTATAAGAATAAGTATAAATACTTAGAAGTATATCACAGAATAGAAGTGAAGTATTAATCACTTAGAAGGGTTTAAAAGAAGAATAACCAAACTGTACTTACATAGGACTGTTTTCACAGTAGACTTATATAGCTCACCGGGTAGGGAAGTGCTGCCCGACTTACCGTAGAATTATGAACCCCCTGTTTAGAATGACCTTCAGAGTAGTCTTTAATAGATATCTGTGACTATTATAGGTGACTCTCTGCAGCGACATATTCAACTTGGCGGTGGTTTTCATTTGAGAAGGTATGTGATTCTTCCTAAAGCATGATATTTTACAATATAACTACGGCAATGTCTTTGACTTAAGCTCGAATAATACTTACGGCAATGCCTCACGGCTTAAGCTTTGAATAATACTTACAGCAATGCCTCACGCTTAAGCACGAATAATAAAGAATCGAAAACATTTCAAAAGACTCTTGAATCATATTAATGTAAGAGAACTAATTGGTTTTAAATGCGAAGCTTAAGAGTTATACTAGCTTTATGGGAAGTAAGTATAACCACTTAAGATTTATAAAAGAAACAAGTTTGCCTATGTGTTTATAACGGACTTGTATTGTGAAAAGAATAATAAAGATGGTTTGATAAATAGACGTGATATGATGCTATGTGTGTTAGTATCTTGTAACGTTTGTATAGGTGAGTATCCTTGTTGTGCTTATGTTGTTTAAAGATAAGTTGTTATGTTAGTATACTATCACTCACCTCTTGAGATGATACAGGGGTTAAGCGCCCTCCGTCTGGGGTAGACTCAGTGATGCAGGACCATGATTCGAGAATACCTCATGCGGGTCGGGGGCCTATGCGGAGCTACGGAGTTCCGAGTTAGTATGCGGGGTTATGCCTCATGCGGTCGGTGTGGCCATGCGGACAATGAGTCCAGGGCGACGCCGAGGAGTAGCTACCTCGATGCGGGGTTATACCTCACGCGGGCCCGCGAGTGGCCTATGCGGACTCGAGTCGAGATTAGGCTTCTTTGAATGATGATGGGGCGAGTGGCCTGTTTCGATCATTCGCGGCCTAGACAAGACCTATTACGCTTACCTATTGTTGCTCTTGTTTGTGATGTAGCACTACGTGCGGTTTCCTTGGTTGTTTCACACATATTTGTAAACCGGTTTTAAATGATATGTTTTCATTTAAGTATTTCTGATTCGCATACTTAGTACTGTTGTCTTGACCTCCTTGGGTGCGTTCATGCCGCGGTAAGGGCAAGCAGTGCTAGATCCACATCCTTAGGATCTTTGCGTTGGTGTCGTGAGCTCCATCTTCTCCGAGGCTCTACTTTGGGTATGATCTCCTGTATTGTAGATAGTTTTGTCTGATCAGGGTATGGCGGGCCTGTCCGCCATAGTTGTTTACTTCCTTAGAGTGCAGTAGTACTATTATGCACTTGGGATGAATCGCAAAACTTGAGTTATTTATATTATGCGAAAGGCAAGCTTTTCTTGAGATAAAGCGTGTCTTATTTTATAAACGTTTCTGTCTTGTTTTATATTCCCGTTACTCGATGTATGACTACTTGGGTGCCCCTGAGCACGATCCACTGCCCCGGCAGTCGTGACAAAAGTGGTATCGAAGCGCTTAATCCTCGGAAAGTGTCTGAGACCGTATCTAGTAAGTCTTGATTATCGGTGTGTTGTGCACCACACCAATAATCGAGAGGCTATAGGATATTTAGGATTGGTTTCATTCTTCTCATTCCGAGATCGTGCTTTAGAGTCGTGTTATAGGTTGGACCCTCTAACGTATTCCTTTCCCCGTAATGATTATGCCTCCACGTAAGGCAACCCGGGCCTGAAGCGGCAAGGCGGCGAGGAGCGCTAGCGAGACACCCGAGTCACGAGGGCTCGTGCCCGGTCTATACCAGAGACGGCGAGTTCTATGACGCCGCCAGCCCGGCCAGACCACGGTACCCACACCTCGTCCCACGGCTGGGCGGAGGAGTTAGGTACAAGGAGATGGCCCGCCTTTTGGCTAAAGTTGTGGCCCGATCTGAGAGAGAGATCGACGCGGTTCAGTTCCAGCTCACTCGATCGCACCCGTGGTACACCAGGCGTATAGTTTGAGGCCACGAGATTTCGAGTTGTAGCCCGCCGGAGTTTTATGGGTCGAGGGAGGATGATCCGCAGGAGTTCATCCGTCGATTCGAGATTTTGAGAGTGATCGGCGCCGGAGACCGAGTCCGTGATCTTTGGTTCACATAATGCGTGATACCGCGATCGATTGGTTTGATTCACGGAGTTATCCTGGAGAGCACGCGTCCCAGCTACTTGGGATGAGTTCTCGAGGCTTTCTCACTCACTTCTTGCCTCCACGGATGAGGAGGCGCGGCCGATAGATTTTTTCTTGAGGCGAGAGGACGACCGTCGGGAGTACAATGTCGAGTTTGATTCTTTGGCTCGATATGTCCCGGATTGGTAGCAGATATGGAGGATAGGGTGCACCGCTATGTCACCGGCTAGCGACTATATGGCCGAGTCATGCGGGGTTTCTCTCGGCCGGGTATGGACATTACCCGCACGCAGCTCACGCCTGATGCGAGGCGGCCGAGGTCGACGAGTGGGCGGACAACGAAGAAGGCGGGACGGGAGGGTCTTCGGTGGTTATCGTGGTGGCGGCCTCGGCGATCTAGATTCGCACCACGGCCCGGCTGAGCACTCTGCACCGCCCTCGGCCCGGAGTTTTCGAGGCGCATCGGGCCCCGAGCTTGACGCCCGCAGTAGCAGAGGTGCGGCGATCGGACCACCCCGCCGGTGTGGCGATGCGGGGATCCCATTACGGGAAGTGTGGTACTACTTATGGATCTTGTTACGATTGTGGCCAGCAGGTCACTTTGCGAGGATCAGCCCGACCGGCGCTGGTGGTAGGGCCCGGCCTTCGTGTTACGTGGCCGCTTCATCATCTCCTCGATTACTCGCCCGAGGCGGGGTGCTCATGGGTCGCCAGTCGCGGCAGGTCGTGGCTCGTCCCGATTCTAGCGGTCCTCGAGAACCGCATATATGCTTTCCCGGCCGACAGATCGTGAGGCCTCACCGATGTCGTCACGGTACCTTATCGGTTCTGGTTTGATGTGTATGCTTTGATAGATCCGGGTTCTACTGGCCCTATATATCTCCTTGTTGCTAGTAGGATAGGGATAGAGCACGAGTCCATAGACCCGTTCGAGGTAGCTACGCCAGTGGGTGATTCGGTGGTAGCTCGGCGGGTATATAGAGCTTGTCCTGTGACCATTTACAGTCGTCGGACCCTAGCCGACTTGATAGAGTTGGAGATGATTGACTGCGTGATTATGGGGATGGATTGGCTAGCTTCTTGCTATGCCAATGTAAGCAGAGAGAGAGTAATGCGGTTCGGTTTCTGAGAGCCGGTTGTTGAGTGGGAGAGCACGGTATCGTAGGGTAGGTTTATTTCCTACCTCAAGGCTAGGAAGACGGTGCGAAGGGTATATCTACCATCTAGTTGGTGTTTGATCACGAGGTCGCGGTGCAGATTTTGATCGGTTCCGTAGTCGAGTTCCCAGACGTGTTCCCGGATGACCTCCTGCATCCCTCCCGAGAGGAGATTGAGTTTGTATTGACATATGGCCAGACACTCGGCCTATGTCCATTCCGCCATACAGAATGGCACCTGCCGAGTTGAGAGAGCTGAAGGACCAGCGGAGGGATTTGCTAGAGAAGGGCTTCATTAGGCCCAGTGTTTCCCCCTGGCGGGCGCCGGTATTGTTCGTGAAGAAGAAGGACGGGACGCTGCGCATGTGTTGATTACAGTGAACAAGGTGACCATTAAGAACGTATACCCTCCCGTGATTGATGATTTGTTCGACCCGATTGCGGGCGAGATGTTTTTCAAGATTGATCTGCGATCGGGCTATCATCAGTGCGAGTCGAGAGGTGGATGTCCCAGGATCGCATTCGGACGTGACGGGCATTATGAGTTGGTCATGTCTTTGGTTGACCATGCTCGTGCAGTATTCATGGATTTGATGAACCGAGTGTTCAAACCATTTTGGACACGCTTGTGATAGTGTTCATTGATGATATCTTGGTTTATTCTCGCCAGAGCAGGAGCACGCGAGCATTTGAGAAGCTGTCTTGGCTTCTCAGACCAGCGATTTATGCGCCAAGTTTTCCAAATGTGAGTTTTGGTTGACTTGATGGCGTTTCTTGGGCATATTGTCGGGCTGATGGCATTCGAGTTGATACGCCAAGATCGAAGCGGTCGAGACTTGGCGAGACCTACTACTCAAGCGAGAGGTTCGCGATTTCGGGCCTCGCGAGTTATTATCGGTTCGTGGAGAAGTTTGCTTCTATCTCGCACCATTGACTAGGTGACTCGAAGGCGCCAAGTTTGATGGTGATGCTTGTGGCGTGGTTTCGATTCTTTGAAAGAGACGGCGACCGCCCGTTCTTACTCTTCCGAGGTCCAGATGGTTATGTCGTGTATTGTGATCGTCGAGCGCATCGGGTTGGGAGGTGTATTGATGCAGCATGGCGGGGTTATAGCATATGCATCCCGGTGAAGAAACACGAGGAACTACCCCACCCATGATTTGGAGTTAGCGGTAGTGATTCACGCTTTGAAGATCCGGAGGCACTATTTGTATGGGGTTCACGTGGATATTTATCTGAGACCACAAGAGCCTCAGATATCTTCACCAGAGGAGTGAACTACGGCGAGACGGTGGTTAGAGTTGCTTAAGGATTACGATGTTGATATCCTATACCACCCGGGAAGGCCATGTTGTGGCGGATGCCTTAGTCGTAGGTCGATGGGAGCCTATCGGATGTGCGGCTAGAGAGGAGGGACATGGTTCGTGATTTGCATCGATTAGCGAGCCTTGGTGTCCGTTTGATTGATTCGATAGCGGTGGGGTTAGAGTTCGTGAGGTTGCGAGTCTTCCATCGTCGAGAGGTGAAGAGGCAATTCGAGGATCCGCTTTGATTCGATATCGTGATCTGACTCTTCGTGAGGGCAAGGGTCCTTTTGAGGTAGCACGATGGGGTGCTAAGGTTTGAGGGCATGTGTTCGGATGTTTCAGGACTTCGCGGAGTTCTTGGGGAAGCACATACAAGCGTTACTCTATCCATCCGGTCGACCAAGATGTACCACGACCTTAGATCGTGTATTGGTGGGATGGCGAAGAGGGCGTTGCGAGTTCGTAGCTCGGTGCGTGTTGTCGGCGGTAAGGTAGAGCACCGAGGCCCGGTGGTTTGTTCTGACGATTGAGATCCCGACACGGAAGTGGGAGGTAATCAACATGGACTTCATCACGTGATTACCTCGCACTCGGAGGAGACATGATTCTATATGGGTTATCGTCGACAGTGTGAAATCAGCCCACTTTCTTCCGTCGGGGCGACTTTTCTACCGAGGATTATGCAGACTTTACATCCGAGAGATCGTCGGCGCATGGAGTCCCTACTCGATCATATCGCATGAGGAGCCCGGTTTACGGCTAACTCGGAGGTCCTTCCAGAGGGTTTAGGGACGCAGTGAGCACGAGTCTGCATTTCATCCACGAGCAGACGGACAGCAGAGCGCACTATCGGACTCTTGAGGATATCTGCGAGCCCGTGTTATTGACTTTAGTGGTAGTTGGGAGGATCATTTGCCTCTAGTTGAGTTCGCGTATAATAATAGCTACCACTCAGATTGGATGGCGCCTTATGAGGCCTTGTATGGGAGAAGTGCAGATCGCCTATAGGTTGGTTCGATGTGGGCGGCGGCTAGTGGGACCGCATTGATGCGAGCGATGGATAAGGTGAAACTTATCCGAGCGGCTATCGTGACTCGAGTCGGCAAGTCGTATGCAGATCATCGTCGTCGACATCTTGAGTTCGAGGTTCATGATTGGGTTTTCCTAAAGGTGTCACCCATGAAGGGT
This sequence comes from Przewalskia tangutica, assembly GCA_029844215.1. Lineage (NCBI taxonomy): Eukaryota > Viridiplantae > Streptophyta > Magnoliopsida > Solanales > Solanaceae > Przewalskia > Przewalskia tangutica. Next base: position 30,775,398 of record CM056720.1, on the reverse strand, counting down.
GTGATGAGATTCGGAAGAAGGGAAGCTCGGCCCTAGGTACATCGGGCGTTTGATTGTCCGCGAGGTAGGCAAGGTTGCCTATGAGTTGATCTGCCGTCCGTCCGGAGCGGTCATCCGGTTTTCACGTATCTATCTTGAGGAGATGTATCGGGATCCATCTAGGGTACACCGTTGACGATGTCCAGTGTGGGGTTATCGTATGAGAGATTCCCATAGCGATAGTCGATCGTCGGAGTTAGGCGTCTGCGGACGAAGGGCGTGGCAGTCAAAGTCTTGTGGCGGAACGAGCTCGAGGAGGAGATGACATGGGAAGCCGGAGGACATGAGGCGGAAGTATCCTCACCTATTCCCCATACCTCCGTAAATTCACTTTCCTACTTGTAAATTTCGTTATCGTTTACGCCTATGTGTTGCTCTGTGGCGTGTGTGGCATTTACAGCTGTTTAAGCTTCTTCGCTAGTCTTGGGAAGGAACATTCGACGAATGTTTCTAAGGAGGAGAATGTTATACCGTATTTCCGAGTATGTACGTAAGGAATACGTCACGAAAGTCTTGCCTTAAAGATAAGTCTTGGTCGTTTTATTTTGTACACAACTCACTAATAGAATCTTTTTCCGACGAAACGTTTCCAAAGATTTGGTAGAGTAAATTCCTGCTATTACATTTATTATTTTTGCGGATTTTTAGAGACGAAACATTTTGGACCAACGGGAGGGTGACATGTGTCACCTCACATTGGAAGCAAGTGGGGTGGCTTTGGACGATTGGGCCCAAAGAGGGTGTTGGCCTTGGCCGATTGGGTCCTTGTTTAGGCCTTGTTTTGTGCCATGTTTTGTGGAGTGTTTGTGGAGTGTTTTGTGGAGTAGGAGTTAGGGTGCACTTGGCTTGATCTTGGCCTTACACTTGCCTTGCACTTGTCTTCATCTTGGCCATTGGTTGGCCAAGGCTTGAGCTATAAATACCCCTTAGAGATGAAGAGTTATTCATCCACAAAGTTATCTTCCAAGTCTAAAAATCCTCTCCTCTCCTTAAGCTTTTCGTCAAACACCTCTTCCCTCCCCTTGTGTTGTATGGCGAGAGCCTACCCCCTAGCCTAGCCGAAATCTACCCCCTCCCTTGGTAGAAAAGTTGTCTTGTATCGTTATAATGCCCAAAATACCTAGCCCAAATACCTTAGTACTTAGTAGAGGTTGTGAAGAACTTCTAAGGTTTCCTTGGAGCATACAACTTAGGAGCAAAACCTTGCTCAAAGCGACTTTTCTAGGATATTATTGGGCTTACCGAGGTAATAATCCTAACCTCTTTTGAATTAGAATACTTATTGTTATAGTATAAGAATAAGTATAAATACTTAGAAGTATATCATGAGAATAGAAGTGAAGTATTAATCACTTAGAAGGGTTTAAAGAAGAATAACCAAACTGTACTTACATAGAATTTGTTTTCACAGTGAACTTATATAGCTCACGGGTAGGAAGTGCTGCCCGACTTACCGTAGAATTATGAACCTCTGTTTAGAATGACCTTGAGTAGTCTTTAATAGATATCTGTGACTATTATGGTGACTCTCATGGCGACATATTCACTTAGCGGTGGTTTTATTTGAGAAGGTATGTGATTCTTCCTAAAGCATGATATTTTACAATATAACTACTGAATGTCTTTGACTTAAGCTTCCGAATAATACTTACGGCAATGCCTGGCTTAAGCTCGAATAATACTTACGGAATGCCTCAGCTTAAGCTTTGAATAATAAAGAATCGAAAACATTTCAAAAGACTCTCGAATCATATTATGAAGAGAACTAATTGGTTTTAAAGCGAAGCTTAAGAGTTATACTAGCTTTATGGGAAGTAAGTATAACCACTTAAGATTTATAAAAGAAACAAGTTTGCCTATGTGTTTATAACAGACTTGTATTGTGAAAGGATAATAAAGATGGTTTGATAAATAGACATGATATGATGCTATGTGTGTTAGTATCTTGTAACGTTTGTATAGGTGAGTATCCTTGTTGTGCTTATGTTGTTTAAAGATAAGTTGTTATGTTAGTATACTATCACTCACCTCTTGAGATGATACCGGGGGTTAAGCTGCCCTCCGATGCGGGGTAGACTCAGGCGGTCTGGGACCATGATTCGAGAATACCTCATGCGGGTCCAGGGGGCCTATGCGGAGCTACGGGAGTTCCAGGTTAGTATGCGGGGTTATGCCTCATGCGGTCTGTGTGGCCATGCGGACAGCGAGTCCAGGACGATGCCGAGGAGTAGCTACCCTCGATGCGGGGTTATACCTCATGCGGGCCCATGTGAGTGGCCTATGCGGACTCCGGGAGTCCAGGATTAGGCTTGCAGAATGATGATGGGGGCGAGTGGCCCTGTTTCGATCATTCGCAGCCTAGACAAGACCTATTACAGTTACCTATTGTTGCTCTTGTTTGTGATGTGGCACTACGTGCGGTTTCCTTGGTTGTTTCACACATATTTGTAAACTGGTTTTTAAATGATATGTTTTCATTTAAGTATTTTACAGTTTCGCATACTTAGTACCTGTTATCGACCTCCTTCGGCTGCGTTCATGCCGCGGTAAGGGCAAGGTGCTAGATCCACATCCTTAGGATCTTTGCGTTGGTGTCGTGAGCTCCATCTTCTCGGAGGCTCTACTTTTGGGTATGATCTCCTGTATTGTAGATAGTTTTATGCGATCGGGGTATGGCGGGCCTGTCCGCCATAGTTGTTTACTTCCTTAGAGGTGTAGTACTATTGTACAGTTGGGATGTATCGCAAAACTTGAGTTATTTATATTATGCCGAAAGGCAAGCTTTTCTTCGATAAAGCGTGTCTTATTTTATAAAGCTTTCTGTCTTGTTTTATATTCCTGGTTACTCGATGTATGACTACTTGGGTGCCCGGTAAGGCACGATCCGGCCCGAACGGGTCGTGACAGCATCCTACCTCATCGTACAGACACACATACAACACACATATATATATATCTCATGCCCGTGGAATCCCTCATCTCGGGTACATGACTTCATGGAGAGCTAATCCATGGGGTAATACTCGTATATAACATGGTCGCATGCCCCAGAATCCCTCATCGTATAAGCATGGCCATAGGGTAATAATCGTATATAAAATGCCCGTGGAATCCCTCATCTCGGGTTCTTTTTCCTTTCCGGCTCTTTATACCAATGTGATTGAATTCCAGGTGTATATTTCAATTACGTCTTCCATAGATTCACAAAAATATTTTGGAACTTAGCATATTTAACTGCGGCCTCGTCTATCACCTTGTCGACACATGTCTTCATGGGGAGCTAGTCGATGGAGTAATATTCGTACATAACATGGTCGCATGCCCCGGAATCCCTCATCGTATAAGCATGGCCATGGGTAATAAAACAAATCCGGGAATCTAACCCGCCTCCTGGTCGCATGCCCCGGAATCCCTCATCGTATAAGCATGTCCAAGGAGTAATAAAAATCATCCGGGAATCTAACCCGCATCCTGGTCGCATGCCCCGGAATCCCACATCGTATAAGCATGTCCAAGGATCAATCACAATGGAAGCATACCCGTGGAAGCCTCCGTCACTGTCGGTACGTCCAAGTAAATTCACAACAAGACAGCCGGCCCTCCAACTGAGAGTCACGACAGCGTAAACATATAATACTTGCACTCAAGGCTATCACAAGCAAGCATAGGCAAGTTCATTAAATCTTTAGACTTTCATTTTATATACTCAAGGCACTTTTCGTTTTACATAAAACAAATCCGGGAATTTAACCATAAGTACTACGTACTTCCATCATTTTCAAAACATTCCTTTTCATATAAAACCCCAAGATACTAACACCCGTAGTATCAAGGCTTGCTTACATTTCACATAAGTCACTACACTTTTAGAAATACATTTCTCGGCTTCTAAATCAAGTGACCCTTACTTTAAAACTTTAAGCAAGTGATACCTTTAAATCAAATTGTCCTTCCTTATTTCAAGTTATTTCTTTGTTTACCTTATTAGAGAAAACCACTCTCTTAACCTTCCATAAAGCCGTTATAACCAACTTATCATAAAGCCGTTATAACCCTTTATGGTTTTAGACAAATTCATTCCTTTTATAACCAAGAGACTTATACTTTTATCACCAAGTATCATATACTTTCAAATCATTTTTCTTAACTTTCAAAATACTTCTAGTTTCTTAACTTTAGAAATCAAGTTTCTTAACCTTATATCTCAAGTAACTTACATCTTTTAAAAACAAGTTACTTCCCTTAAATCATGTCATTTCTTCCTTTAAGAATCAAGTTTTATTACTTGAAAATAAAGTCTCTAAACCCTTTAAGAGTTTAAGGTTCATAATCTTAAAACTTCATAATGTAAACTCTTTAAATTAAGTACATATACTTTACGCGTTGTGAATAGGTTATACTCGTTTATAACGATCTTATTAAAGCAGTCATGATCTAGAAAATGTAATACAATTTTGTCTTATCTTAGTTTCTATGCAGATGGAGAATTCTACTCATTTTTAATATAATCAATTGTCATTACATTTTCATTTATTAACGCTTCAATGGCTTGTTCGATACTTATTCTCATTCGTGCTGTAAATTAGCCAAGCCAACTTGGCTCCAAATACCTCCTAACGACTCTTACCAACATCCCCCATAAGACTTGGTAAGAACTTAGGATAACTTAGACATAACCTTTACATAGAGTAAATCACATACATACCTCTTAACTTCTAAGAGTAGAAGGGAACATGAAATAATACCACATGTATATTCCATACATAGAATCATGCCAAAGGAAGGAAGAGGTTCACATACCTCGCGACGATTATCGACAAGTAGCAAAATGCTCCAAAGTACTTCAACCTTGATAGCTATTCCATCCTTCAAGTAGAATCCGCTATACTTAGTACTTCAACCTATAATGGCCATAATACGTCCATTAACCTCTAACTTCAAACGTAGAATATTCTAAGTGCAAAGTCACTAAATTCTACGGAAAATCGGACAGCACTTCCTTTGTTTCTACATACTTTGCCACCTTTTTCAAGGCCGAATTCAATAACCAAACACGCCACATTTAAGGCTCAACAATGAAGTTAACAATAAAGGATTACACGCCTACAAGAAGTGTAAAATTCCGCCCCACAAATGACACAAAACAATCCAATAATACAATGTCTTTCTCGGCTAAGGTGCAACAACATATCATCTTTGTTTTTTCAAATCCTTTTTAATCCAAGTGGTTTAGTATAACATGTTACAAAGCCGCAATCGATTATAACAACTATAATCTTCAAGTAGATTACATGCGACGATTCTAATTAACGACCAAATTGTATTTCAATTTCAAAGTCTCACAATGCCATTTCGGCTATAGGCTTCCACAATCCATATCACTTATCAAACCTTAATACATATACCTCATGATAGTAAAAATGTAAGGCTACAACAATATGTAATCTTATAATACTTAAGAGAACAAGATTGCTACCTTAGCGAGCCTTAATCCACTTCAAGATCCGAAGTCGCTCCCTAGCAACTTAGAGCCTCACATTGACACTTCAATCTGCCACTTGAAGCCCTCAGAAGATTACCAACAACTTTCCTTTAATCTCCCAAACCAAACCTAGGAAAGCAACTAGGTTTTCATCTTGCGACTAATACGAAAATGATATTTTTCCAGGATCTTTCTATTGAGATACCCTTACAATACCCTTATGAACCTTGGTTTAAAGTGTGGAGCTTAAAGAACAACAAACGATTTTTTTTCTTTCTTGAAAGCCATGGAACCCGAGAGCTATTCTCAAAGTTCATCCAATTTCTTGAAAATATTTCTAAGTGTGGAAGCTTGTCTCACTACTAGTATACATATATAGCATAATGGAGGGCCAATATTAGTACATATGTGTGGCTTAGATACATTTCACTAGGATCAAGCCCAAGTGGCCCTTTGACAAGTCAACAATATCAAGCTACAAGACTTGGTCATCTAACTTATGGTCAAATGACCCTTTTACCCATGCCAATTCTTCCAAGACCACTTAAAGGGGGGTGACACGTGTCGCCCTCCCATTCGTCACAATATTTCATTTTCCGACAAATTTCATAATTCCGGTAAATTTTTACTAGTCTCAAATCTTAACATTTGGATTCTTACGTATGTCCTTATTAAACATGTCCTGGAAATACGGGGTGTAACAACAGTGATGTAGGATTCCACGGGCAGGAGATATATATATATATGCATTGTATATGTGTACGCCGACAGTGAGGTGGGATGCCACGGGCGCGTCACATGGTTATATTTTACACTTATGGCTGTCGGCAGTGATGGGGGATTCCACGGGCACGCTATGATATTTGAGGGCTTGCGTCTGTAGCCCTGTGTGACTATTGTTCATGTGTTGAAATAGTCTTTAAAAGGTAAAACTGACTTTCATTACTTTCACTTTGGCAAGGCACAGTATACTGTTATTTTGGTTATCATACATGTCTCCAGCTTTATATAGACTGTTATGATTTCATTCTGATATTTTGATTTCACATACTTGGTACATATTTCGTACTGACCTCCTTCGGGGGGCTGCGTTCATGCCGCAGGTGGAGGTACATAGCTTGCTGATCCGCACTCTTAGGATCACTGTTCAGTTCTTGGAAAGCTCCATTTCTCCGGAGGCTTTGTCTTTTGGTACGGTTCCCTGAGGTTGTAGGTTTATGTACATTCAGGGGTATGGCGGGGCCCTGTCCCGTCACAGTTGTTATGTCAAAAATTCTTAGAGGTCTGTAGTCATATCTTGTGGATTGGGTTGTGTAAAGAAAAAAAAAAGTAACTGCTTTTGGTGTTACGTAGTTTATGTATCTAGGAAGGTAGCCTTATCGGCTAACCTGTTATTTATTTTCCTGTTAAGTTTATGTATGTTCCGCTGATTATCTCTGATGTATACCTGTAAAGGTGCCCAGGTAGGGCACCAGTCGCGGGCCCGGGGTCGGGTCGTGACAGAAGTGGTATCAGAGCAGTTAGTCATCGGAAAGTGTCTACAGACCGTGTCTAGTAGAGTCTTGATTATCGGTGTGTTGTGCACCACATCTATAATCAGGAGGCTGCAGGACATTTAGGAGTGGTTTCCATTCTTCTCACTCTGAGATCGTGTGATAGAGCTATGTTGTTAGGGTCGTCTCTCCCTAACGAGTTATGTTGATTGCAGCTATGAGAAAGGCTGCAGTGACCCAGGATGGGCTATGTGGATTGCGTATCCAGGTTGGTAAATGTCACGACCCGCCCTCGGGCCCGTGACTGGTGCCTTACACCGGGCACCCTAGTGATACAACATCAGAGAAAAACCAGCGGAAATAAAAACTCAAAGACATGAAATGATAAAATATAAGAAAACAGGCTAACCAAAACGGTCACCTTTCTGCATATATATACATGATTAAACCTGAACAGTTACATCCTTTTTAAAAACGCTGCCCACAACAATACTACAGACCTCTAAGAGTTTTTATAACAACTATGACGGAACAGGGCCCCTCCATATCCCTGAATGTACAAGAACCTACAAACTCAGGGAAACATACCAAAAGATAAGCCTCCTGAGAAACGGAGCTTCCCAAACGCTGAACTGTGATCCTATGAGCGAGGATCAACAAATGGTGTACCTCTACCTGCGGCATGAACGCAGCCCCCCGAAGGAGGTCAGTACAACAGGTACCAAGTATGTGAAACTGAAAAATATTGTAAATGAAACCAAACTACAGTTCACAATATATATTAGCAGTCATGTCAAGTCAGGGACTCACGCCCGTAAAGTCATCACTCAAATATAACGCAGGAATTTAACCCGCACAACGGCCGCATGCCCCGACATCTTACCTCGGTATAAGCATGGCCATGGAACCATTCTAATGGAAGCATACCCGTGGGCCACCCATCGTGTCAGTATGTCCAAAGGAAATAACAATATAACAATCATAATGGAAGCATACTCGTGGGCCACCTATCGTGTCAGTATGTCCAAAGCAAATAACAAGATAACACTCCTAATGGAAGCATACCCGTGGGCCACCCATCGTGTCAGTATGTCCAAAAGGAAATAACAAGATAACAATCAGAATGGAAGCATACTCGTGGGCCACCCATCGTGTCAGTATGTCCAAAGCAAATAACAAGATAACCCTCCTAATGGAAGATACCTGGGCGCCACCCATCGTGTCGGTATGTCCAAAAGGAAATAACAAGATAACACTTAATGGAAGCATACCCGTGGGCCACCCATCGTGTCAGTATGTCCAAAAGGAAATAACAAGTTGACAATCGTAATGGAAGATACTCGTGGGCCACCCATCGTGGTCGGTATGTCCAGAGCAAATAATAAGATAACCCTCCTAATGGAAGCATACCCGTGGGCCACCCATCGTGTCAGTATGTCCAAAAGGAAATAACAAGATAACACTCCTAATGGAAGCATACCCGTGGGCCACCCATCGTGTCAGTATGTCCAAAAGGAAATAACAAGATAACAATCAGAATGGAAGCATACTCGTGGGCCACCCATCGTGTCAGTATGTACAAAGCAAATAACAAGATAACACTCCTAATGGAAGCATACCCGTGGGCCACCCATCGTGTCAGTATGTCCAAAAGGATCGATATAGTGGAAGCATACCCGTGGGCCACCCATCGTGTCAGTATGTCCATCAATCAACCAGATAGCCCTCGGCGACGCAGCGGTAGCGTAAATACAACACTTGCACAACAAGGGCTATCACCACAAACATAGGCAAGTTCAACATACTCATAGACTTTCATTTTATTACTACAAATCCGGATTTTAACCCCAAGGTACTACATATTTTAACTCTTTAAAAGATCCATTTCTTTCACAAAAAGTCACACGATACCCGTAGTATCAAAATAGAGTACTATCTTTTTAAGTAAACCAAAACAATTTCCATATCTTCTTTTCGAATAAACCAACTTAAAACAAAACCATGACTTCCTTTTTAAACCAATTTAAGACAAAACCATGACTTCCTTTTAAACCATTTTAAGACAAAACCATGCCTTCCTTTAAAACCAAAACACTTTAATTTCCTCAAGTCTCTTTTCTTTTAGAAAACAAGTTCCTTACTTTGGAATTTAAGTAAAGTCAATACTTGTTATTAATGATCTTATTTAAGCAACCATGATCTAGGAAATGTAATACAATTTTGTCTTATCTTAGCTTCTATGCAGATGGAGGTTTCTACTGGTTTTAATATAATTAATTATTTGTCAATACATTTTCCTTTATTAACGCTGCAGTGGTTTGTTCGATACTTATTCTCATTTCCGAAATCAATACAACTTATTCCTTTTTTAAAACCCAATTACCCATTTCTCATAAATGCGGTTTCACAACTTTTTAACACAAACCAAGTCCTTAATATTTCACATCAAGTCATTTATAAGTCAAGTCTCTTATCTTTTAAAAACCACAGACCATTTCTTTACCTACATAAAGTTGTTATAACAAACTTCCCATAAAGCCGTTATAACACTTTATGTTTTAAACCAACCAAACTCGTAAAGCACACGTACGTCTACCGTACTACATAGTTCACAACAATCATGCTAGAAAAGATAGGAAGAGGTTCACATACCTCGCGACGATTATCGACAATTAGCAAAACGCTCCAAAGTACTATAACCCTGCTAGCCTTTTCCACCCTTCAAGTAGAATACGCTACTCGTAGTACTTCAACCTATAAAGGACACAAAACATCTATCAACCTCTAGATCTCTTGTAGAACAATTCTAAGTACAAGGTTCCTTATTCTACGGAAAATTGGCGACCTCCCCATGACCACATAAATCACCTTCTATCAAGACCCGCTACGCCCAACAACTCGAAGTGTGTGGGGTTTACACGTCAAACCGGACGTGTACAATTCTACTCCAAAATAATACTACAAGTCTACTGTAAATACAGTCAAATGTAAATACAATTCAATTCTAAACTACTACAACATGTAATATCCAATTACAATAGAAGGACTAAGATCATTACCTCGATAAGCCCAAAATTATCCAAGATTATAAGTCGATCCTGAGCAACGTTTAGCTCCAATTCCCTACGCTCCAACCCTCTCCAAGCAACCCTTAGAAGTTTCTAAACAACCTCTCTTAACACTTCATCTAAGCTATGAAGATTTTTCTAGGGCTTCATTTTGCGACTATTGGAATAAAGTAGTATTTCCGGGCTTCTTAGTATTGAAATAACTTTGGAATACTACTAGGAATTTAGGCTAAGGTATTTGGGATTTATACAACAATACTTGAAGTATTTCTACACAAAGTGGAGGGGGGGGGGGTTGGACGAGAACATCTAAGGGGAGGGAGGGGGGATTTTTGCCTTGGAAAAATATTTCAAGTGAGGGATGAATAAAGTCTTGAAACAAGGGGGGTATTTATAGAGAAATCAATGGCTAGGATCAAAGAAAGTGTATGGTGAGGATTTGGTCCATGTGGGAGTGGAGTCCTCCAACCAAGTGTCCACCAAAACAATGAGACATGTGTCCACCACAAAAATTGGACAAGTGGCTTGCCACTTCTCCACCAAAAACGTCCAACACTTGTCCACCAACCATTCGGCCAACATGGCCACATGGGGGTGACACGTGTCGCCCCCCTACTCGTCCAAAATATTTCATCTTCCGAAAATATCCGTAATGCCAAAAATCCGAAAATAAAGTGGGCCCCACAAAACCATAAATTCTCCCGTGTGCCCCACGTGACCAATTTCGGAAATAAAATTCCATAATTCTCAAATATTCCAAAAAGTCCGAATACCAAATCTGGGAATCCAATTCTCATTAACGAACCTTTTTCCTTCACAAAATCCGGAAACTTTTCCGTCGAAAAATCACATCTTTCTTCCTTTCCAATTTTTCTGTCGTATTCTTGTACGTACGTCCTCATATACATACCCTGGAACTACGGGGTGTAACATTCTTCCCCCCTTAGAAACATTCGTCCCGAATGTTCCTTCTAAGTCTCAAAACATACATGTGCCGGTATAGTCTTCACTACTATACTTACCAAACCAATCATGCCACCAATGGCCATAACAATACATGCGCAAAACTCCAATCCAAGACAACGAGGAATCACCTCTAACGTGTATAACAACACTACAGCTTCCACCCATGGTCTAAAGGATACTTTCTTCACCTCGTTACTTCACAAAATGATCACTCCCCTTCTCTTAACCCATGTTCACTTCTTTCCTTACTCGTCGTACGCTTCTCGTACACCCGAACTATTTCTATTACACGTACCATATTTCAGTCATCGCTTCAGTTTCCAAAACCTTGGAGTCACTACCTCCAAACTTGGTCATTTTACTAGCCTCAAATTCCTTTAAGGCCCTTGCCGGCCTTCACGATCCGATTCTGGTCGAACGCATCCACGAACTCGTACAACGGTTACCTAAACTTGGGCCTTGCACCGTGATCCTACCACCCAGTGGGACCACCTCGAATCGACCCACCTCATTCCGGGATGCGGGTTGACTCGCGATCTGGCCTCAACGCGACCATTATCGCGCCAAACTCTCTCGTTCCCGATCCGAACAATCTTACTAATTCACGTCATGAAAGCTACCCCTTCTATCTCAAACTACCCATGGAATTATCACACAAAACTCCACGTATACTATGCACTCCGACAAAGATTAACCGTAAAGTCTTCACTCAAATATAACCCGGGAATTTAACCCGCACAACGGCCGCATGCCCCGGCATCTTACCTCGGTATAAGCATGGCCATGGAACCATCCTAATGGAAGCATACCCATGGGCCACCCATCGTGTCAGTATGTCCAAAGGAAATAACAAGATAACAATCATAATGGAAGCATACTCGTGGGCCACCCATCGTGTCAGTATGTCCAAAGCAAATAACAAGATAACACTCCTAATGGAAGCATACCCGTGGGCCACCCAGCGTGTCAGTATGTCCAAAAGGAAATAACAAGATAACAATCAGAATGGAAGCATACTCGTGGGCCACCCATCGTGTCAGTATGTCTAAAAGGAAATAACAAAATAACAATCAGAATGGAAGCATACTCGTGGGCCACCCATCGTGTCAGTATGTCCAAAGCAAATAACAAGATAACCCTCCTAATGGAAGCATACCCGTGGGCCACCCATCATGTCAGTATGTCCAAAAGGAAATAACAAGATAACAATCAGAATGGAAGCATACTCGTGGGCCACCCATCGTGTCAGTATGTCCAAAGCAAATAACAAGATAACCCTCCTAATGGAAGCATACCCGTGGGCCACCCATCGTGTCAGTATGTCCAAAAGGAAATAACAAGATAACACTCCTAATGGAAGCATACCCGTGGGCCACCCATCGTGTCAGTATGTCCAAAAGGAAATAACAAGATAACAATCAGAATGGAAGCATACTCGTGGGCCACCCATCGTGTCAGTATGTCCAAAGCAAATAATAAGATAACCCTCCTAATGGAAGCATACCCTGGCCACCCATCGTGTCGGTATGTCCAAAAGGAAATAACAAGATAACACTCTTAATGGAAGCATACCCGTGGGCCACCCATCGTGTCAGTATGTCCAAAAGGAAATAACAAGATAACAATCAGAATGGAAGCATACTCGTGGGCCACCCATCGTGTCAGTATGTACAAAGCAAATAACAAGATAACACTCCTACTGGAAGCATACCCGTGGGCCACCCATCGTGTCAGTATGTCCAAAAGGATCGATATAGTGGAAGCATACCCGTGGGCCACCCATCGTCAAGATGTCCATCAATCAACCAGATAGCCCTCGGCGAGACGCGGTATACGTAAATACAACACTTGCACAACAAGGGCTATCACCACAAACATAGGCAAGTTCAACATACTCATAGACTTTCATTTTATTACTACAAATCCGGATTTTAACCCCAAGGTACTACGTATTTTAACTCTTTAAAAGATCCATTTCTTTCACAAAAAGTCACACGATACGTAGTATCAAAATAGAGTACTATCTTTTTAAGTAAACCAAAACAATTTCCATATCTTCTTTTCGAATAAACCAACTTAAAACAAAACCATGACTTCCTTTTTAAACCAATTTAAGACAAAACCATGACTTCCTTTTAAACCATTTTAAGACAAAACCATGCCTTCCTTTAAAACCAAAACACTTTAATTTCCTCAAGTCTCTTTTCTTTTAGAAAACAAGTTCCTTACTTTGGAATTTAAGTAAAGTCAATACTTGTTATTAATGATCTTATTTAAGCAACCATGATCTAGGAAATGTAATACAATTTTGTCTTATCTTAGCTTCTATGCAGATGGAGGTTTCTACTGGTTTTAATATAATTAATTATTTGTCAATACATTTTCCTTTATTAACGCTGCAGTGGTTTGTTCGATACTTATTCTCATTTCCGAAATCAATACAACTTATTCCTTTTTTTAAAACCCAATTACCCATTTCTCATAAATGCGGTTTCACAACTTTTTAACACAAACCAAGTCCTTAATATTTCACATCAAGTCATTTATAAGTCAAGTCTCTTATCTTTTAAAAACCACAGACCATTTCTTTACCTACATAAAGTTGTTATAACAAACTTCCCATAAAGCCGTTATAACACTTTATGTTTTAAACCAACCAAACTCGTAAAGCACACGTACGTCTACCGTACTACATAGTTCACAACAATCATGCTAGAAAAGATAGGAAGAGGTTCACATACCTCGCGACGATTATCGACAATTAGCAAAACGCTCCAAAGTACTATAACCCTGCTAGCCTTTTCCACCCTTCAAGTAGAATACGCTACTCGTAGTACTTCAACCTATAAAGGACACAAAACATCTATCAACCTCTAGATCTCTTCGTAGAACAATTCTAAGTACAAGGTTCCTTATTCTACGGAAAATTCGGCAGCACCTCCCCCCCGCAACCACATAAATCACCTCCTCTATCAAGACCCGCTACCAAGCCAACAACTCCAACAGGGGGTTTACACGTCTAACCGGACGTGTACAATTCTACTCCAAAATAATACTACAAGTCTACTGTAAATACAGTCAAATGTAAATACAATTCAATTCTAAACTACTACAACATGTAATATCCAATTACAATAGAAGGACTAAGATCATTACCTCGATAAGCCCAAAATTATCCAAGATTATAAGTCGATCCTGAGCAACGTTTAGCTCCAATTCCCTACGCTCCAACCCGCTCCAAGCAACCCTTAGAAGTTTCTAAACAACCTCTCTTAACACTTCATCTAAGCTATGAAGATTTTTCTAGGGCTTCATTTTGCGACTATTGGAATAAAGTAGTATTTCCGGGCTTCTTAGTATTGAAATAACTTTGGAATACTACTAGGAATTTAGGCTAAGGTATTTGGGATTTATACAACAATACTTGAAGTATTTCTACACAAAGTGGAGGGGGGGGTTGGACGAGAACATCTAAGGGGAGGGAGGGGGGATTTTTGCCTTGGAAAAATATTTCAAGTGAGGGATGAATAAAGTCTTGAAACAAGGGGGGTATTTATAGAGAAATCAATGGCTAGGATCAAAGCAAGTGTATGGTGAGGATTTGGTCCATGTGGGAGTGGAGTCCTCCAACCAAGTGTCCACCACAACAATGAGACATGTGTCCACCATAAAAATTGGACAAGTGGCTTGCCACTTGTCCACCAAAAACGTCCAACACTTGTCCACCAACCATTCAGCCAACATGGCCACATAGGGGTGACACGTGTCGCCCCCCTACTCGTCCAAAATATTTCATCTTCCGAAAATATCCGTAATGCCAAAATCCGAAAATAAAGTGGGCCCCACAAAACCGTAAATTCTCCCGTGGGCCCCACGTGATCAATTTCAGAAATAAAATTCCATAATTCTCAAATATTCCAAAAAGTCCGAATACCAAATCTGGGAATCCAATTTTCATTAACGAACCTTTTTCCTTCACAAAATCCGGAAACTTTTCCGTCGAAAAATCACATCTTTCTTCCTTTCCAATTTTTCTCCGTATTCTTATGCGTCGCCTCATATACATACGCTGGAACTACGGGGTGTAACATTCTTCCCCCCTTAGAAACATTCGTCCCGAATGTTCCTTCTAAGTCTCAAAACATACATGTGCCGGTATAGTCTTCACTACTATACTTACCAAACCAATCATGCCACCAATGGCCATAACAATACATGCGCAAAACTCCAATCCAAGCCAACGAGGAATCACCTCTAACGTGTATAACAACACTCTGACTTCCACCCATGGTCTAAAGGATACTTTCTTCACCTCGTTACTTCACAAAATGATCACTCCCTTCTTAACCCATGTTCACTTCTTTCCTTACTGCCGTGCGCTTCACCGTACACGAACTATGTCTATTACACGTACCATATTTCAGTCATCGCTTCAGTTTCCAAAACCTTGGAGTCACTACCTCCAAACTTGGTCATTTTACTAGCCTCAAATTCCTTTAAGGCCCTTGCCGGCCTTCACGATCCGATTCTGGTCGAACGCATCCACGAACTCGTACAACGGTTACCTAAACTTGGGCCTTGCACCCTCGTGATCCTACCACCTAGTGGGACCACCTCGAACGACCCACCTCATTCGGGATGCGGGTTGACTGCGATCTGGCCTCAACGCGACGTATCGCGCCAAACTCTCTCGTTCCCCGATCCGGAACAATCTTACTAATTCACGTCATGAAAGCTACCCCTTCTATCTCAAACTACCCATGGAATTATCACACAAAACTCCACGTATACTATGCACTCCGACAAAGATTAACCGTAAAGTCTTCACTCAAATATAACCCGGGAATTTAACCCGCACAACGGCCGCATGCCCCGGCATCTTACCTCGGTATAAGCATGGCCATGGAACCATCCTAATGGAAGCATACCCATGGGCCACCCATCGTGTCAGTATGTCCAAAGGAAATAACAAGATAACAATCATAATGGAAGCATACTCGTGGGCCACCCATCGTGTCAGTATGTCCAAAGCAAATAACAAGATAACACTTAATGGAAGCATACCCGGGCCACCCAAGCGTGTCGGTATGTCCAAAAAGAAATAACAATATAACAATCAGAATGGAAGCATACTCGTGGGCCACCCATCGTGTCAGTATGTCTAAAAGGAAATAACAAAATAACAATCAGAATGGAAGCATACTCGTGGGCCACCCATCGTGTCAGTATGTCCAAAGCAAATAACAAGATAACCCTCCTAATGGAAGCATACCCGTGGGCCACCCATCATGTCAGTATGTCCAAAAGGAAATAACAAGATAACAATCAGAATGGAAGCATACTCGTGGGCCACCCATCGTGTCAGTATGTCCAAAGCAAATAACAAGATAACCCTCCTAATGGAAGCATACCCGTGGGCCACCCATCGTGTCAGTATGTCCAAAAGGAAATAACAAGATAACACTTCTAATGGAAGCATACCCGTGGGCCACCCATCATGTCAGTATGTCCAAAAGGAAATAACAAGATAACAATCAGAATGGAAGCATACTCGTGGGCCACCCATCGTGTCAGTATGTCCAAAGCAAATAACAAGATAACCCTCCTAATGGAAGCATACCCGTGGGCCACCCATCGTGTCAGTATGTCCAAAAGGATCGATATAGTGGAAGCATACCCGTGGGCCACCCATCGTGTCAGTATGTCCATCAATCAACCAGATAGCCGACCCTCCAACGAGAGACGCGGTAGCACAGAAATACAACTCTTGCACAACAAGGGCTATCACCACAAACATAGGCAAGTTCAACTTACTCATAGACTTTCATTTTATTACTACAAATCCGGATTTTAACCCCAAGGTACTACATATTTTAACTCTTTAAAAGATCCATTTCTTTCACAAAAAGTCACACGATACCCGTAGTATCAAAATAGAGTACTATCTTTTTAAGTAAACCAAAACAATTTCCATATCTTCTTTTCGAATAAACCAACTTAAAACAAAACCATGACTTCCTTTTTAAACCAATTTAAGACAAAACCATCACTTCCTTTTAAACTATTTTAAGACAAAACCATGCCTTTCTTTAAAACCAAAACACTTTAATTTCCTCAAGTCTCTTTTCTTTTAGAAAACAAGTTCCTTACTTTGGAATTTAAGAAAAGTCAATACTTGTTATTAATGATCTTATTTAAGCAAACCATGATCTAGGAAATGTAATACAATTTTGTCTTATCTTAGCTTCTATGCAGATGGAGGTTTCTACTGGTTTTAATATAATTAATTATTTGTCAATACATTTTCCTTTATTAACTCTTAAGTTTTGTGTTCGATACTTATTCTCATTTCCGAAATCAATACAACTTATTCCTTTTTTTAAAACCCAATTACCCATTTCTCATAAATGCGGTTTCACAACTTTTTAACACAAACCAAGTCCTTAATATTTCACATCAAGTCATTTACAAGTCAAGTCTCTTATCTTTTAAAAACCACAGACCATTTCTTTACCTACATAAAGTTGTTATAACAAACTTCCCATAAAGCCGTTATAACACTTTATGTTTTAAACCAACCAAACTCGTAAAGCACACGTACGTCTACCGTACTACATAGTTCACAACAATCATGCTAGAAAAGATAGGAAGAGGTTCACATACCTCGCGACGATTATCGACAATTAGCAAAACGCTCCAAAGTACTATAACCCTGCTAGCCTTTTCCACCCTTCAAGTAGAATACGCTACTCGTAGTACTTCAACCTATAAAGGCCACAAAACGTCTATCAACCTCTAGATCTCTTCGTAGAACAATTCTAAGTACAAGGTTCCTTATTCTACGGAAAATTCGGCAGCACCTCCCCCCCGCAACCACATAAATCACCTCCTCTATCAAGACCCGCTACCAAGCCAACAACTCCAAAGGGGGGGGGGGGGGGTTTACACGTCTAACCGGACGTGTACAATTCTACTCCAAAATAATACTACAAGTCTACTGTAAATACAGTCAAATGTAAATACAATTCAATTCTAAACTACTACAACATGTAATATCCAATTACAATAGAAGGACTAAGATCATTACCTCGATAAGCCCAAAATTATCCAAGATTATAAGTCGATCCTGAGCAACGTTTAGCTCCAATTCCCTACGCTCCAACCCGCTCCAAGCAACCCTTAGAAGTTTCTAAACAACCTCTCTTAACACTTCATCTAAGCTATGAAGATTTTTCTAGGGCTTCATTTTGCGACTATTGGAATAAAGTAGTATTTCCGGGCTTCTTAGTATTGAAATAACTTTGGAATACTACTAGGAATTTAGGCTAAGGTATTTGGGATTTATACAACAATACTTGAAGTATTTCTACACAAAGTGGAGGGGGGGGTTGGACGAGAACATCTAAGGAGGGAGGGGGATTTTTGCCTTGGAAAATATTTCAAGTGAGGATGAATAAAGTCTCAAACAAGGGGGTATTTATAGAGAAATCAATGGCTAGGATCAAAGCAAGTGTATGGTGAGGATTTGGTCCATGTGGGAGTGGAGTCCTCCAACCAAGTGTCCACCACAACAATGAGACATGTGTCCACCATAAAAATTGGACAAGTGGCTTGCCACTTGTCCACCAAACGCCCAACACTTGTCCACCAACCATTCACCAACACGCTACACGCGTGACACGTGTCGCCCCCCTACTCGTCCAAAATATTTCATCTTCCGAAAATATCCGTAATGCCAAAAATCCGAAAATAATGTGGGCCCCACAAAACCATAAATTCTCCCGTGGGCCCCACGTGACCAATTTCGGAAATAAAATTCCATAATTCTCAAATATTCCAAAAAGTCCGAATACCTAATCTGGGAATCCAATTCTCATTAACGAACCTTTTTCCTTCACAAAATCCGGAAACTTTTCCGTCGAAAAATCACATCTTTCTTCCTTTCCAATTTTTCTGTCAGATTTCAGACGCACGCCTCATATACATACCCTGGAACTACGGGGTGTAACAGTAATAATTGTAGTATAGCTGGTATTATGACAATACAACTATACGAAGTTATGTATGAGGGTCATTTATGGGTTGCCTAGAATGATTTTAGATTACCAAGAGTTGGTAAGGGCTAACTAGATACCGGGTAGGTATGAAACAATTAATGAATTCTCATCGAGGTTTTACGTATATTTTGAGATAAATGGGAAATGATGAGATGCTTCAGAAGGTATTGAACCCTTAAGAAGTCATGTTAGGGAACTTAACGGAATGCCATGTTAATTGTCACGACCCGTTATGGGGCCCGTGACTGGTGCCTTACCCGGGCACCCAAGTAGTCATACATCAGAGTAATCAGCGGAATATAAAAACAAGACATGAAACAGTTGTAAAATGAGACACAGTTTTATGTGAGAAAATGTCGCCTTTCGGCATATATATATAAACATAGTTTTGCGCTTACATCCCAACTGCATAATAGACTACAGCACTTCTAAGAAGATAACAACTATGGCGACAGGCCCGCCATACCCCGAATGTACAAAACTATATACAACAACAGGAGATCATACCCAAAAGTCGAGCCTCGGAGAAGATGGAGCTCCCGACACCAAAGCAAAGAGATCCTAAGGATGTGGATCTAGCACTGCTTGCCCTTACTGCGGCATGAACGCAGCTTCAAGGAGGTCAAGACAATGTACTAAGTATGTGAAATCAGAAAGTATCAAGTAAAAATCAAAGTATTTAAAGCCATTTGTAAATACAACTAGCTTTAATTGCACATAGTGCCACAACATAAACAAGAGCAAAATAGATATAATGTAACCGGGTCTTTCATAGGCCGCGAATGATCGCAAGGCCGACGCCCATAGTATCATTATGCGAGCCTAGTCTGGACTTCCGCATCCGCATAGGTCACACATGCACCCGCATGAGGTATTCTCGCGACGGTAGCTGACCCCGTTCTCCTCGACTCCCGCATCCGTATAGTCTCAATAGACCGCATAGTCACTGCATCGCATAGGGCATCCCCGTGACGCTAAAACACCGGAATGATCAATCCGGAACTCCCGCAGCCCGCATAGTCTCACAGATCGCATAGGCCGTATAGACCCGCATCGGGTGGCAAGCCCGGTATAACAAGTCGGGGTAGGTGATATAATAACAATACAACCGACTTACCGCTTAGCAACGTAAGCACAACAAGAATGACCCTTTCACAACATCACAAGACACTAACACACGAGCATCATAATATGTCTATTTATCAATCAATCTTACTACACCTTACGTAAATCAATACAAGGTTTTTATAAGCAAAGTAAATGCTTCTTTTATCTTTCTTAAGTTGTTATACCTAACTTCCCATAAAGCTAGTATAACTCTTAAGCTTTTGTTTAAAACCAACTGCTTTCTTCAGTAAAGAAAATGATTCATTAATCTTATGAAATGCTTAAAGATCTTTATTATTCAGCTTAAGTCAAAAGACATTGCCGTAGTTATTATTCGTGCTTAAGTCAAAAGACATTGCCGTAATTATTATTCAGTTAAAACTCGTACGTCTACCGTACTATATATATATTTAAAATATCATGCTCAAGAGTATAGGAAGAATCACATACCTTCTCGGCGAAATCCACCTGCCAAGTCGAATATGTCGCGCAGAGAATCAACTATAATAGTCAAATACGTCTATCAACGTCTAGACTATTCTGTATACAGTTCTAAGTATAGGGTTCTCTATTCTATGGAAAATTGGGCAGCACTTCCCTACCCGTCGAGCTACTCAAGTCTCATCGTGAAAACAAATTCTAAGTAAGTATAGTTCAATTATTCTTCTTTTAAACCCTTCTACTGTGATAACAGTTCAATTCTATTCTGTAATATCCTTCTAAGTATTTTATACTCAAGTCTATACTATTCTTATATGTAATATCCAATTACAATAGAAGGACAAGAGTATTTACCTCGATAAGCCCAAAATTATCCAAGTTAAATGTCGCTCCTGAGCAAGGTTTAGCTCCTAATTTGTACGCTCCGATAGCTCCAAAAACCCTTAGAAGTTATTCACAACTTCAACTAAGTACTAAGGGATTTGGGCTAGGGTATTTAGGAATAGTAACTATACTTGGAAGACAACATTTCTACCAAGGGAGGGGGGTAGGTTTCGGCTAGGACTACTAGGCTAGAGGGGGGGTGTTTCGGCCAAGGCTTTCTCAAGGGGAGGGGAGAGTGTTGGACGAAAACACTTCAAGAGAGGGGGAAGGATTTTCAAGACTTGGAGAGTGATTTGTGGATGAAGAACTCTTCATCTTAAGGGGGGTATTTATAGGTCAAGAAATGGCCAACCAATGGCCAAGATGAAGCCAAGTGCTAGGCAAGTGTAAGGTGGGGATTTAGGCAAGTGTCCTTATCCATCTACTACACAAATATCCTACCAACTCCTTGACTTGTGCAAAGGCACAAAAAATGTGCCAACAAAGCCCCATTTTGCCGTCCAATGAGGGTGACAAGTGTCACCCTCCCGTTGGTCCAAAATGTTTCGTCTCTCGGAAAAATCCGCAAAAATAATAAATGTCATAGCCGGAATTTACCCTACGCGAGTTTAGTAAAACGTTTCGTCGAAAAATGATTCTTTTAGTGAGTTGTGCACAAACTTTTTCGTCCATAATGCCTAACTAAGGCTAAACTTTTGTACGTACGCCCTTACGTACATACTCTGGAAATACGGGGTATAACATTCTCCCCTCCTTAGAAACATTTGTCCCGAATGTTCCTTCCCAAGACAGTTAACGATAAAGCTTAAACAGTTTGCAAATGCCACATACGGCCACAAAACAACACTTAGGCATATATGGCAATGAAAATTTACAAGTAGGAAAGTGAATTACCCGAGGTGTGGGAATAGGTGAGGATACTGCCTCATGTCCTCCTCGCCTTCCCACGCCATCTCTCCTCGAGCTCGTTCCGCCACAAGACTTTGTGAAGCCACGCCCGTCCGCAGACGCCTAACCCGACGATCGACTATCGTATGGGAATCTCCTCATACGATAACCCTTCACACCAGACATCGTCAATCGGGTGTACCCTAGATGGATCCCGATACATCTCCTCAAGATAGAAACGTGAAAAACCGGATGCATCGCCTCCGGATCGGACGGCAGATCCAACCCATAGGCAACCTTTCCTACCTCGCGACATCCGATATGGCCCAATGTACTGGGCGAAGTTTCCCTTTCTTCCCGAATCTCATCACACCTTCATGGGCGACACCTTCAGAAAACCCAATCATCAACTTCAACTCTAGATGCCGACGATGATCTGATATGACTTCGCCGACTCAAATACAAGAACCTCTCCCGGATAAGTTTCACCTTATCCACCGCCTTGACCAATCGTCCCACTAATCGCACTCGCCTACATCAAACCATCCTATCGGCGACCGCACTTTTGTAACGACCTGCCCGGCCCATCGTGCCTTATCCTGCACCCTAGTGATACAATCATCGAGAAAACCAGCGGAAAATAAAACTTTAAACAAGAAACAAGATGTATGAACATAAAACAAAGCCAACCCAACTTACCTTCCAATAACATAAATAAATACAACTCTTTCAAAACGAGCAGTTTAATCCTTTTTACAACCCCGCCACAACAAGATTACTGCACTTAAGATTTACAACAACTATGACGGACAGGGCTTCGCCATACCGAATGTACAAGAACCTACAACTCGTGGAACACATACCAAAGATAAGCCTCCGAGAAACGGAGCTTCCCAAAACGCTGAACCGAGATCCTAAGAGCGAGGATCCACGATCGATGTACCTCTACTGCAGATGAACGCAGCCCGGGCGAGGTCGATAACAGTACCAAGTATGTGAAATCAGAAAAATCAGAAATGAAATCATACTAGTCTATATAAAGCAGAGACATGTATGATAACCAAACTACGATTCACAACATAAAAGCGATCATGTCCACTGGGACTCACGCCTCAAGTCATCACTCAAATATAACTATGGGTCTCACGCCCACAACATCAATCATGTTCGCATCACGGCCGCATGCCCCGAATTCTGTGATCGGTAGACATGTCCATGATGCAACAATAATACCAATGCCCCATGGCCACATGCCCCTAATTCTACCTCGGTGTGAACACGTCCATGTGACATCAACAATAATATCTTTGGGTGATCAACCCCGCCGCGCCACATGCCCCGAATTCTACCTCGGTGTAGACATGTCCATGTAACCACAATAACAATATATCGTAATCAACCCGCCGCACGGCCGCATGCCCGAATCGTGACGGTGTAGACATGTCCATGTGACATCAACAACAAGACAAGAATCAAAATGGAAACATACCCGTGGAATTCTCCATCACCGCCAAAGACGCCCAAGTAAGTTCTCAACAAGTCGACCGCCTCTATCGAGACGCCAGAATACGTAAATACCACACTTGCACAACAAAGGCTATCATCACAAGCATAGGCAAGTTTCACAACAACAAGCATAGGCAAGTTTCACACAACTCAAAGTACTTTCATTTTATGCCAAAGTCGGGTTTTTAACCCCAAGGTACTACATCGTTAAGTTCTTTTAAAAGAGATCAATTACTTTTACAAAAGTCACCCGATACGTAGTATTAGAATGACCAACCCACCTTCCTTTTCAAAATCAAGTAACAACATTCTTTTCCTAAGTTCCGCTTTGCCTAGTTTCAATTACTCAAGCTTCTCATTTTCAAATGGTTTCATAGTTCCCAAACTTAATCACTTGATTCCTTTTAGAACAATTGAGTAACATATGTCATATATGTGAGTAGTTTATTCTTGTTTATAACGATCTTATTACAAAGACCATGATCTAGAAAATGTAATATCATTTTGTCTCATCTTAGCTTCTATGCGGATGGAGGTTTCTACCGGTTTTAATACAACACATCATTATTCAATACATTTTCCTTTATTAACGCCGCAGTGGTCTGTCGATACACATTCTGATTTCCAAATCAAGAAACATTTTCCCTTTAAAAACCAAGTACTCATTACTCACGAATGAGGTTTCACACAACATCCACATTAAAACAAATAAGTTAAGTCTCTTATCTTATAAGATCAAGTCTCTTAACTTCTAACATCAGTAAACCATTTTCACCTACATAAGGTTGTTATAACTAACTTCCCATAAAGCTATTTTAACACCCTATGTTTTCAACCAACCAAATCACTTAGCACACGTACGTCACCGCACTACATAGTTCACAACAATCATGCTAGAAAAGATAGGAAGAGGTTCACATACCTCGCGAGTATCGACAATAAGCAAAATGCTCCACAAGATCAGAATCGCTAGCCGCTTCCACTCTTCAAGTAGAATACGCTACTCGCAAAGATTTCCACCTATAAGGCCACAAACGTCATTAACTTCTAACCGCGGTTCCATGTTCTACGTAAAATTCGCAAAGACCTCCCCGCAACAACAGCGTAAATCTCCTCCTCTACCGAGGCCGGCTACCAGCCAACCATGGGGGGGTTTACACGTCTAACCGGACGTGTATCATTCTACTACACAACAATGCTACACAAGTCTACTGCAATACAGTCCTATGTAAATACAGTTCAGTTCTTTTCTTTAAATTCAGGCTTAAGTCAAAAGACATTGCCGCACAATAATGTTCAGTACTATATATAGTATACCTCAACTATATATTCCAACAACATGTAATCTCCAATTACAATAAGGGGACAAGAATATTACCTCGACAAGCCCAAAATTATCCAAGTTATAATGTCGATCCTGAGCAAGGTTTAGCTCCACTCCGTGCGCTCCAAACCACTCCAAACAACCCTTAGAAGTTCTAACCAACTTCTACTCAAATACTTCAACCAACTATGAAGATTTCCTTAGGGTTTCGGTTTGAGACTAAAAGGACAAAAGGTAGTATTTCCGGACTCTACGTATAGAGGTATCTTTGGAATACTACAAGGTACAAGGCTAAGGTATTTTGGGCATTATAACAATACTAGGAGAAGTATTTCAATACCACAAGGGAGGGGTATTATAAGAAAACAACTAGCAGTGGGTACCCCACTGCTAGCACCACAAAGTGGGAGGAACCCCTGGCCAAAGGCCACACGAAAAGGGGAGGGTTTCTCGGCCAAGGGCCTTTACTAGGAGTGGGGGCTCTGACGAGAGTCAAACAAGAGGAGAGGGAAGGATAGCAAGACTTGGAACATTTTTGATGAATGAAGTCTTCGCCGAGGGTATTTATAGCAAAACCAAAAGCCAACCAATGGCCAAGATCAAGCCATGTGCAAGGCAAGTGTAAGGCCAAGATCAAGCCAAGTGCACCCTAGTCCCTACTCCTTAAAACCTCACAAATATCTACACAAATATCTTGCCCAACCTTATCTCCCAATCGTCCCACGCCGCCCACCTTGCCCACCAATGAGAGGTGCCAGTGCCGCCTCTCGTTGGTCCAAAATGTTCCGCCGCTCTAAAAATCCGCAAAAATACAAAACGACATAGCCGAATTTTCCTTCGCAGTTACGCAAAACGTTTCCGAAAAACGACTCCAACCGTGTTGTGCACAAAGGTAACATCCGCCGCGGTGCCACGGGGTGACACGTGTCGCCCCGATTCGCCTGAATATTTCGTCTTCCGAAAATATCCAAAATACCGAAATCTCAAAACAAAGCGGGCCTACAAAACCAGAATTTCTCCGTGGCCCCACGTGACCATTTCCAAAATAAAATCTCAAAATTAAAATATAATATAAGAATCCCAAATTCCAAACTGGGAACCCAATTCCTTCAACGAACATTTTTCCTTACAAAAACCGGAAACTTTTTCCGTGGAAGAATCACCTCTTTCTTCCTTTCCAATTTTTCTGTCGTGCTCTCGTACGTACGTCCTCGCATACATACCCTGAGAATACGGGGTATAACATTCTCCCCTCCTTAGAAACATTCGTCCCGAATGTTCCTTCTCAAGACGGATATCGATGAAGTTCCTCTAACAAGTTGCCAACGCCACAGCTTGGCCACGAAATAACACACGTCCTCTTCTTTCCTTACTCGTCGTGCCCTTCTCGAACACTTGAACTCTCCCAGTACGTACCATACTTCAGTCATTACTTCCGTTCCCGAAAATCTCTGGAGTCACTACCTCCAAACTTGGTCATCTTACTAACCTCAAACTTCCTTAAGGCCATTCCCGGCCTTTACGAACCGCTTCTGGTCGAACGCGTCCACGAACTCATACGATGGTCACACAAACTTGGGCCTAGCATCCTCGTGACCCTACCACCTGGCGGGACCACCCAGAACTGACCCCACCCCAAACCGGGTTACGGGTTGACCCGCAAATGGTCCTCAACCCGACCCCTAACCGCGCCAAACTCTTGTTCCGATCGAACAATCTTACTAATTCACTTAATGAAAGCTAAGACTTCCATCTCACACTACACAATGACTTATCACACAAATAAATGCAACGTATAATACTACTCTGATAAGGGTCAAACATAAATCTTTAACTCAAGACGACCTTACCCCTAAGGTCTCAGTCGTGACATAGTCTAAGGTTCACACTTACCATGCCCCCATACGTATCCTCCCAACTAAGCATGTTTTCTAACTCACAATTAACACAACGCTATTCGTACATAGCACATAATAATGAGATCATCATAACAAGCATACCAAAACTCTAGAGGGTTATGATATACGAAGCTACCGCTTCACTCTAATCATAGGCTCACTGCAGGCGATAATCAGAAGCGATGAACCACCCATCGATCCAGGGTCGAGTCGTAACATCCGTGCTACCCTGGGTCGGACAGTTCCTCGCAAATGGCCCCGCTGGCCGCAAAATAACAAGCTCCTCGCACCACGACACTCCAAATGCGGTCTACCACATCGACCACACCGAGGTAGGGGTGACCGATCCGCCAACACCCTTACTTCCTCGAAACCGAACCTGGAGCCCCGACACGCCCCGAATACTCAAGGTCGGAGGACCACTCAGACCGGGCGGAGGTACAAAACTAGTATGTCGCGAGGCGGTCCGCCTCGAAAGCCACCAAAGGACCGTTGTTTGGCCCTCTTCGCCGATTCGTCATTCCGTCGACCTCTCCGTGCCTCACATCCCAGCAGACGAGTCGCATGCGGCAATGTCCATGCCCTACCAAGAGCTACTCCGAACATGCCTCGACATGTAATCATCGAGCCACAAACATATCGGTGCACTCGATCCTCCATACTAGCTACCAACGCTGACGCACGCCAATGAGTCGAACTCCACATTGTACTCCCGAACCGCACGCCCGCTCGTCTAAGCATCAAAATCTGTACCGCGTGCCCTCCTCATCTGCGGAGGCAAGAAGTGAGTGAAAGCCCGAAAACTCATCCCATACCGTGGAGTGCATGCTCTCCCGAAAGCTCTATGAATCAAACCAATCGATCGCGGTATCACGCACCGACGCGAACCAAAGGTCACGACTCGGTCTCAAGCCTTGATCACCCGCATGATCCGGTCAGAATCGCGGATGAACTCCTGCGGATCATCCTCGTGCCTCGACCCATAAAACTCGCGGGCTACAACTCGTAAAGTCCCGTAGCCTCAAACTATCTCGCCGGGGTGAACCATGGTGCTATCGAACTGAATCGCCAGATTCGGCCTTATCCTCATATTCGCCACGACTCGCCAAGAATCGCCATCTCTTGTAACCCATCTCCTCCGCCTCTGCATCGCGGGACTGAGGCTCGTGTATCGCGGTCTCGGCAGCCATTGCCGCGGCTCTAACTCTCGCTGGGCCGGGCGGCGTCACAAAACCCGCCGTCGAAGCACAACCTCGTAATGCCTGGGCTGCGCTCTCTTACTCCTCTCAGATCTCACTAGTGGTTCCTCTGTCTTGCCCTTCGTGGCTCTGGTTGCTTGCGCGAGGCATAATCGTAAAAACGAGATACGTCAGGGGTCCAACTTACAACATGCCTCTAAGGCACGATCTCGGAATGAGAAGAATGGAAACTAATCCTAAATGTCCTGCTGACCTCACGATTATAGATGTGGTGCACAACACATCGATAATCAAGACTCTACTAGACACGGTCAGAGCACTTTCCGAGGATTAATCGCTCGATACCACTTTTGTAACGACTGCCCGGCTCAAGCATCGTGCCTTATCCTGCACCCTAGTGATACAATCATCGAGAAAACCAGGAAAATAAAACTTTAAACAAGAAACAAGATGTATGAACATAAACAAAGCCAACCCAACGGTTACCTTCCAATAACATAAATAAATACAACTCTTTCAAAACGAATGCTTTAATCCTTTTTACAACCCCGCCACAACAAAGATCATGCACTTCTAAGATTTACAACAACTATGACGGACAGGTCTTCGCCATACCCCGAATGTGCAGTAACCTACAACTCGTGGAACACATACCAAAAGATAAGCCTCGAGAAACGGAGCTTCCCAAAACGCTGAATCGAGATCCTAAGAGCGAGGATCCACGACCGATGTACTCTACCGCAGATTGAACGCACTCAAGGGCGAGGTCAAGATAACAGTACCAAGTATGTGAAATCAGAAATATCAGAATGAAATCATACTAGTCTATATAAAGCAGAGACATGTATGATAACCAAACTACGATTCACAACATAAAGCGAATATGTCCAAATGGGACTCACGCCCTCAAGTCATCACTCAAATATAACTATGGGTCTCACGCCCACAACATCAATCATGTTCGCATCATGGCCGCATGCCCGAATTCTCAGACGGCAGTAGACATGTCCATGATGCAACAATAATACCAATGCCCCACGGCCACATGCCCGAATTCTACCTCGGCAGACACGCCCATGTGACATCAACAATAATATACTGGGTGATCAACCCTGCCGCATGGCCACATGCCCCCGGAATTCTACCTCGGTGTAAACATGTCCATGTAACCACAATAACAATATATCGGGTAATCAACCCGCCCGCATGGCCGCATGCCCCTAATTCGCAGACGGCAGACATGTCCATGTGACATCAACAACAAGACAAGAATCAAAATGGAAACATACCGTGGAATTCTCCATCACCGCCAAAGACGTCCAAGTAAGTTCTCAACAAGTCGACCGACTCTATCGAGACGCGAATACGTAAATACCACACTTGCACAACAAAGGCTATCATCACAAGCATAGGCAAGTTTCACAACAACAAGCATAGGCAAGTTTCACACAACTCAAAGTACTTTCATTTTATGCCAAAGTCCGGGTTTTTAACCCCAAGGTACTACATACGTTAAGTTCTTTTAAAAGAGATCAATTACTTTTATAAAAGTCACCCGATACCCGTAGTATTAGAATGACCAACCCACCTTACTTTTCAAAATCAAGTAACAACATTCTTTTCCTAAGTTCCAGTTTGCCTAGTTTCAATTACTCAAGCTTCTCATTTTCAAATGGTTTCATAGTTCCCAAACTTAATCACTTGATTCCTTTAGAACAATTGAGTAACCTATGTCATATATGTGAGTAGTTTATTCTTGTTTATAACGATCTTATTACAGCAGCCATGATCTAGAAAATGTAATATCATTTTGTCTCATCTTAGCTTCTATGCAGATGGAGGTTTCTACTGGTTTTAATACAACACATCATTATTCAATACATTTTCCTTTATTAACGCTGCAGTGGTCTGTCGATACACATTCTGATTTCCGAAATCAGTAAAACATTATCCCTTTAAAAACCAAGTACTCATTACTCACGAATGAGGTTTCACACAACATCCACATTAAAACAAATAAGTTAAGTCTCTTATCTTATAAGATCAAGTCTCTTAACTTCTAACATCAGTAAACCATTTTCACCTACATAAGGTTGTTATAACTAACTTCCCATAAAGCTATTTTAACACCCTATGTTTTCAACCAACCAAATCACTTAGCACATGTACGTCTACCGTACTACATAGTTCACAACAATCATGCTAGAAAAGATAGGAAGAGGTTCACATACCTCGCGACGAGTATCGACAATAAGCAAAATGCTCCACAGTACTGTAACCTGGCTAGCCGTTTCCACTCTTCAAGTAGAATACGCTACTCGCAGTACTTCCACCTATAAGGCCACAAACGTCTATTAACTTCTAACCGCATTTCCATGTTCTACGTAAAATTCGCAAAGACTCTCCCGCAACAGCGTAAATCTCCTCCTCTACCGAGGCCGGCTACCAGCCAACCATGGGGGGGTTTACACGTCTAACCGGACGTGTATCATTCTACTACACAACAATGCTACACAAGTCTACTGCAATACAGTCCTATGTAAATACAGTTCAGTTCTTTTCTTTAAATTCAGCTTAAGTCAAAAGACATCACGACAATAATGTTCAAGACTATATATAGTATACCTCAACTATATATTCCAACAACATGTAATCTCCAATTACAATAAGGACAAGAATATTACCTCGACAAGCCCAAAATTATCCAAGTTATAATGTCGATCCCGAGCAAGGTTTAGCTCCACCGCGCGCCCAAACCACTCCAAACAACCCTTAGAAGTTCTAACTAACTTCTACTCAAATACTTCAACCAACTATGAAGATTTCCTTAGGGTTTCGGTTTGAGACTAAAAGGACAAAAGGTAGTATTTCGGACTCTACGATAGAGGTATCTTTGGAATACTACAAGGTACAAGGCTAAGGTATTTTGGGCATTATAACAATACTAGGAGAAGTATTTCAATACCACAAGGAGGGTATTATACGAAAACAACTAGGCAGTGTGGGTACCCTACTGCTAGCACCACAAAGGGGGAGGGGAACCCTCGCCAAAGGCCACACGAAAGGGGAGGGTTTCGCCAAGGGCCTTTACTAGGGAGGGGGCTTGACGAGAGTCAAACAAGAGGAGAGGGAAGGATAGCAAGACTTGAACATTTTGGACGAATGAAGTCTTGCCAAGAGGTATTTATAGCAAAACCAAAAGCCAACCAATGGCCAAGATCAAGCCATGTGCAAGGCAAGTGTAAGGCCAAGATCAAGCCAAGTGCACCCTAGTCCCTACTCCTTAAAACCTCACAAATATCTACACAAATATCTTGCCCAACCTTATCTCCCAATCGTCCCACGTGCCGCCCACCTTGCCCACCAACGATGAGGGTGCCGCGCCGCCTCTCGTTGGTCCAAAATGTTCCGCCGCCGGAAAAATCCGCAAAAATACAAAACGACATAGCCGGAATTTTCCCTTCGCAAGCTACGCAAAACGTTTCGTCGAAAAACGACTCCAACCGGGTGTTGTGCACAAAGGTAACATCGGCCAAGGGTGCCACATGGGGGTGACACGTGTCGCCCCCGATTCGCCCAGAATATTTCGTCTTCCGAAAATATCCAAAATACCGGAAATCTCAAAACAAAGCGGGCACAAAATGCAGAATTTCTCCGTGGCCCCACGTGACCATTTCCGAAAATAAAATCTCAAAATTCTAATATAATCTAAGAAGCCCAAATTCCAAATCTGGGAACCCAATTCCCTTCAACGAACATTTTTCCTTACAAAAACCGGAAACTTTTTCCGTGGAAGAATCACCTCTTTCTTCCTTTCCAATTTTTCTGTCGTGCTCTCATACGTACGTCCTCGCATACATACCCTGAGAATACGGGGTATAACAACTTCCTCCCATACAAGGTCTCATAAGGCGCCATCTGAATACTGGAGTGGTAACTATTATTAAATGCAAACTCAACTAGAGGCAAATGATCCTCCCAGCTACCCCTGAAGTCGATAACATAGGCTCGCAGCATATCCTCGAGAGTCTGGATAGTGCGCTCTGCATGTCCGCTTCTGCGGATGGAATGCGACTTCAGCTCACTGCCCCTAAACCCTTCGGAAGGACCTCCGAGTTAGCCGTATCTGGGCTCCTGCATGCGATATGATCGAAATAGGGACTCCATGCATCGACGATCTCTGATGTAAAGTTCGCATAATCCTCACCAAAAGTCGTCCCGACGGAAGAAAGTGGGATGATTTCGTCAGCTTGTCGACGATAACCCATATAGAATCATGTCTCCTCTGAGTGCGAGGTAATCCTGTGATAAAGTCCATATTGATCACCTCCCACTTCCAGGTCGGGATCTCTATCGTCTGCAACAAACCACTAGGCCTCTGGTGCTCTACCTTCACTGCCGACAACACGCACCGAGCTACGAACTCGCAACGCCCTCTTCAAGCCATCCCACCAATACAAAGATCTAAGGTCGTGGTACATCTTGGTCGCACCGATGGATAGAGTAACGCGCCGCAGGCTTCCCAAGAACTCGCCAAGTCCTCAAACATCCGGAACACACAACTCGCTCAAACCTTAGCACCTCAAAGTGCCACCTCAAAAGGACCCTTCCCCTCACAAAGAGCCGTATCACGATACTGAATCAAAACCGGATCCTCAAACTGTTGCCTCTTCACCTCCTCGACGATGGAAGACTCGGCAACCTCTCAAACTCGAACCCCACTGCTATCAGAATCAATCAAACAGACACCAAGTCTCGCTAACTGATGCAAATCACGAACCATTCCCCTCCTTTCCGGCTGCACATCTGATAGGCTACCCATCGACCTACGACTAAGGGCATACGCACAACATCGCCTTCCACGGGTGGTACAGATGTCAATATCATAATCCTTGGCCTCTAACCACCGTCTCGCCGTAAGTTCAGCTCCTCTGGTGAAGATATACCGAGGCTCTTGTGGTGCGTATAAATATCCACATGAACCCCATACAAATAGTGCCTCCAGATCTTGGCGTGAATCACCACGCTAACTCCAAATCATGGGTGGGGTAGTTCCTCCGTGTTTCTAAGCCGCGGATGCATACGCTTATAACCTTGCCTCACTGATCAACACACATCCCAACCCGATGCCCGACGCATCACAATACACGACATAACCGCTCGACCCCGGAAGAGTAAGAACGGGGCGGTCGGTCTTCTTTCAAGAATCGAAACCCCGCCACACGCATCAGTCCATCAAACTTAGCCGCCTTCCGAGTCACCTAGTCAATGGTGCAGATAGAAGCAAACTTCTACGAACCGCCGATAATAACTGCAAGGCCTAAAATCGCGAACCTCTGTCGAGTAGTAGGTCTAGGCCAAGTCCCGATCGCCGATCTTGGCCGTATCCACCGAATACCATCGCCATAATATGCCCAAGAAAAGCCACCGAAGCTAACCAAAACTCACATTTGGAAAACTTGGCGTATAATCACTGGTCCCGAGAACACGACGGCCTCAAATGCTCCGCATGCTCCTCGCCCGAGCGAATAAACCAAGATATCATTGATGAACACTATCACAACGTGTCCAAAATGGTTTGAACACTCGGTTCATCAAATCCATGAATACCACCGGAGCATTGGTCAACCCAAAAGACATGACCGAACTCATAATGCCCGCACGTCCGAATGCGATCCTAGGGACATCCGCCTCTCGACTGCACTGATGATAGCCCGATCGCAGATCAATCTTAGAGAAACATCTCGCACTCGCACTGGTCGAACAAATCATCAATCACGGAAGGGGTATTCGTTCTTAATGGTCACCTTGTTCATGCTCAGATCAACACATGCGCGGCCCCGCCCTTCTTCTTCACGAACAATACCGCGCTCCCGGGGAGAAACACTAGGTCCGATGTAAGCCTCTTCTCCAAAGAAATCTCTCAGCTGGTCCTTCAACTCTCTCAACTCGGAAGGTGCCATCCTATATGGCGGAATGGAAATAAGCCGAGTGTCTGGCAGCACATCGATACAAAACTCTATCTCCCTCTCGAGGAATACCGGAGGTCGCCTGAAACACGCCTGGGAACTTCTCGACCATCGAATCGATCGAAATCGCACCGCAGCCTCGGTATCAAACACCCGAACGAGATGGTAGATGTACCCTTCGCACCATTTTCCTAGCCTCGAGGTAGGAAATAAACCTACCCTCAGCGATACGGTTGTTCCTCCCACTCGACAACCGCCTCAAGGCGAAATCGAACTGCATTACTCTCTCCTCGCAGTCTACATGGTCATAGCAAGAAGCTAGCCAATCCATACCTATGATCACGCCGAATCGGTCATATCGAACTCTATCAAGTTGGCTAAGTCCGACGATCGTATATGGTCATCGGACAAGCTCTATATACCCGCCGAGCTACCACGAATCACCCATCGCGTAGACCTCGAAAGGGTCTATGGACTCGTGCTCTATCCTATCCTACTAGCAACAAGGGGAGATATATAGGACAGAGTAGAACCCGGATCTATCAAGACATACACATCATAATCGGAGACTGATAAGGTACCTGTGACGACATCAGGTGAGGCCTCCTGGTCCTGCCGGCTGGACAAGGCATAAATGCGGTTCTGAAGACCGCTAGAACTGAGACCCGCGCCACGACCTGCCACACTGCTGGCCCATGAGTACCTCGCGCCCGGCGAGTAATCGTAGGAGACGGCGAACCGGCAAGAATGCATCCTCGTAGGCCGAGCCCTACCACCGCCGCGCCTGGCCGGACAAGCCCTCACAAAATGACCTGCTGGCCACAAGTATAGCAAGCTCCTGAGTAGTACTACACCTCGAATGGAATCTACCACAACGGATACATCGAGTACTCGATCGCTTAGCACCTTGCTACTCGAAATCAAGTCCCGGGCCCCGACCGCCCCGAATACTCGTTGTACCGACAATGATGTGGAGTGCTCGAGCCGGCCGTGCAAATCTAGATCGCCGAGGCCGCCCACCCCGAGAACTACTAAAAGAACCGCCGCTCGCCTTCTTCGATGTCGATATCCGCCGACTCGCTTCCTCGCGCCTCGCATCCAAGTGCGTGAGCATGCATACGGTAATGTCCATGCTCGGTGAAGAGCCACACCCGCACAAGACTCGGCCATATAATCATCTAGCCCGGTGACGTAGCGATGCACCCTGTCCTCCATATCCACTACCAATGCAGGGACATATCGAGCCAAAGAATCGAACTCGACATTGTACTCCCTAACTGTGCGCCCTCTCTGTCTCAGCAATAAAAATATGTCGGCCCGTGCCCTCCTCATCTGTGGAGGCAAGAAGTGAGTGAGAAAAGCCTCCGAGAACTCATCCCAAGTAGCTGGGGACGCGTGCTCTCCCCGGGATAACTCCCACGAATCAAACCAATCGACTGCGGTATCACGCAGCCGATGTGAACCGAAGATCACGGACTCGGTATCCGACGCCCTGATCACTCTCATAATCCTCTGTAGCTGACGGATGAACTCTTGCGGATCATCCTCCGGCCTCGACCCGTAAAACTCTTGCGGGCTACAATTCAGGAAGTCCCGTAGCCTCAAACTATCTGCCCTCGGGTGAACCACGGGTACTACTGGGCCGAATCGAACCGCGATCCAAAGATGTCTCATGTCGCCACGATCGTGGCCAATAGTCAATATCTCCTTGTACCCTAACTCCTCCGCCCCAGGCTGTGGGACAGGAGGTGTGGGTACTGTGGTCTCTGCTGGGGCCGGCGGCGTCATGGAACTCGCCGTCTGAGGTATCGCCTCGGGTAAGAACTGGGCCTGTGCCCTCGTGACTCTCGGTGTCCTACTAGAAGCTCCCTCGGCTGCCTTGCCCTTCTGGGCCCGGGTTGCCTTACGTGGAGGCATAACTGTTACAGAAAAGGAATACGTTAGAGGGGTCCAACTTATAACACAGCGCTAAGGCACGATCTCAGAGTGAGAATAATGGAAACCAATCCTAAATATCCTATAGCCTCCTCGACATTGCGTGGTGCACAACACACCGATAATCAAGACTCTACTAGATACGGTCTGTAGACACTTTCCGAGGATTAATTGCTCTGATACCACTTTTGTCACGACCCGTTCCGGGGCCCATGACTGGTGCCTTACCCGGGCACCCAAGTAGTCATACATCAGAGTAATCAGTGTAATATAAAAACAAGACATGAAACAGTTGTAAAATGAGACACAGTTTTATGTGAGAAAATGTCGCCTTTCGGCATATATATATAAACATAGTTTTGCAGTTACATCCCAACTGTACAATAGGACTACTGCACTTCTAAGAAGATAACAACTATGGCGGACAGGCCCGCCATACACTGAATGTACAAAACTATATACAACAACAGGAGATCATACCCAAAAGTCGAGCCTCCGGAGAAGATGGAGCTCCTGACACCAAAGCAAAGAGATCCTAAGGATGTGGATCTAGCACCTGCTTGCCCTTACTGCGGCATGTAACGCAGCCAGAGAGGTCGATCAACAGTACTAAGTATGTGAAATCAGAAGTATCAAGTAAAAATCAAAGTATTTAAAGCCATTTGTAAATACAACCAGTTTAACTGCACATAGTGCCACAACATAAACAAGAGCAAAATAGATATAATGTAACTGGTCTTTCCTAGGCCGCGAATGATCGAAGCAAGGCCGATCGCCCATAGTATCATTATGCGAGCCTAGTCCTGGACTTCCCGCAGTCCGCATAGGTCACACACAGACCCGCATGAGGTATTCCTCGCATCGGGGGTAGCTAATGTTACACCCCGTAAGTCCAGAACATGTAAAAGAGAATGTACGTAAGGAAACAAGACTTGGAAATTAGTACGAAAGGAAGAATTGTTTTTCCGACGGAAAATCTTCCGAACGTCGGAAAGGAAAAATGTTCGTTGTTGAGAATTGGATTCTCAAAATACATTATTTGAAAAGTATGGAACTTGTTAACATGATGGGAATTTATTTTTACGGATTTGGTCACGTGGGGCCCACCCGAGGAATTTTACGTTTTGTGGGGCCCACGAGGGTTACGGAATTTTATGGACGAATGAGAGGGCGACACGTGGCACCCCCATAAGTTGTCTTGGTCGAATTAGAGGAGGGGTATTATGGTCATTGAACCTCTTGGAAGATAAGTCTTCAAAGCTTGACATAATTGACTAGTCAACTTGCCACTTAGGCTTGATCCATGTGATTTTAATCCTAGCCTCACATTTGTTTAAGTCTAAGCCCTCCATTGTGTGTTATAAGGTTAATACTAGTGCAAGACTTGCCATTTAACACTTAGAAAAATTAGAGAACCTTGTGTTCTTCAAGGAAGCTCCTGGGTTCACTATAATTCCCACACAAAAATTTAGTTTTTGATCCATTAGCCACAAGACTTTAACCCAATGTCCCCAAGGTATTGTAAGGTTATCTCAATAGAAAGATTTGGAAAAACACATTTTTACGTTAGTCGCAGCGGAAACTAACGGAGTTCTTCAACTATTAAGTTAGAACTTGAAGATGGGTTCTTCATAGGCCTCTAAGGAGTGCTTGGAGCGGATTGGAACCTAAGGAAAGGAGCTAAGAATTGCTAAGGCGCGACTATGGAATCTTGGAAATTTTAAGGGCTTATAAAGGTATAAATTTTGTCGTTTTAGTAGTTAAGACTTACTTATTGTTGTAGCTATGGATTTTAGCAAGCATGTGTTATATAGTATGAAGTTTGATATGTTTATTGGCAATTGGAACCCTAATCCGAAATCTAGCATGTTTAACTTTAAGATTTCAATTCTAGTCGATTATTAGTCTAAGCGTCGCATGTTGTATAAAGAAGGAAATTGTAGTTGTTGAAGTTGTTTAGACTATATAACATGTTAGACCTTAGAACTTGGAATTATAAGAAGGATTGAAAAGACTTAGTGTTGTTCTAGAGGTTGGCGAGAATGGCTTTTGCATAGTCACTAGTTCGTATGAATTGTGGGGCGGAATTTTACACGTATTGTAAGGCGTGTAATCCCCTTTGTTTGGTTGTTTTTTGGAGCCTAAAATGTGGCTTGTTGGTTATTGTATTCGGCCTTGAAAAAGGTGGCAAAGTGAGTAGAAACAAAGGAAGTGCTGCCCGTTTTTCCGTAGAATTAGAGACTAAATACTTAGTATTATTCTACATAGAGACTAGAAGTTGATAGTCTTGTTGTGACCATTTTAGGTTGACACTTCTACGTACGGTGTATTCGGCTTAGCTTGAGGATTTAGTAAAAGGTATGTGAACTATATCTCTTCTAGCATGATTCCTTAGAATAAAGAAAGTAAGTTTTACTTAAATGATTCATTCCTTGGTTGTATTTGGATTGCCTAAAATAGAATTTGTTCTATGTACTTCCTTGATTGTACTTTGATGTTTAGATTGCAAGTTGTAGAATCCATTCTCTTGATGAAGTTTGGATTCTTAAAAGTGAAGGTATTTTACTTAAAGTACATGTAGTCTTAAAAAGGAAGTGGTTTCCAAATCTTTTGGCTAGTGCCTTAGTTCTAAAACCTAAAGGTCATCATAATGACTTTAGGGGAGTCAAAGGAGTGATTTACTTATTTGATTTAAAAGTGGAGAAATGGCATGATTTAAGAGAAGTAACTTGTGTTAAGGGTGAAGTTACTTGAGGTTTAAAAAGTAGAAGAAAACTTGTTTTCTAACTATTAAGAGACTTGAAGTATTTTGAAAGTTAAGAACTTGATTTGTAAGTATGTGATACTTGGTTTTAATAGCAAAAGTCTCTTGGTTATTGAAGGAAGGGATAAGTCTAAAACCATAAAGGGTTATAACGACTTTATGGGAAGTTGGTTATAACGACTTTATGGAAGGTTTAGAAAGTTGTCTATTTTGATTAAATCGGCATAAGTTGCCTAGATTGTGAAAATTTGGGGTTACTTGATTTCAAGCTTTGAAATGAGTTTTCTAAAAGTGTAGTAACTTACTTTGAAAAATAGACACGCCTTGATACTACGTGTTAGTATCTTGGGGCTTTACATAGAAAGGAGTCTTTTATAAAAGAATGTACGTATGTAGTACTTTGGCTTGATAAATTGAGAATTTGTCTAAGTGTGCCTTGATAAGTACTTTGACTTGTTAAAAGAGAATTATTCTATGTATGCCTTGATTAGTACTTTGGCTTGATAAATTGAGAA
Organism: Przewalskia tangutica; assembly: GCA_029844215.1. Lineage (NCBI taxonomy): Eukaryota > Viridiplantae > Streptophyta > Magnoliopsida > Solanales > Solanaceae > Przewalskia > Przewalskia tangutica. Next base: position 30,736,363 of record CM056720.1, on the reverse strand, counting down.
TTTGTCTAAGTGTGCCTTGATAAGTACTTTAACTTGTTAAAAGAGAATTATTCTATGTATGCCTTGATTAGTACTTTGGCTTGATAAATTGAGAATTTGTCTAAGTGTGCCTTGATAAGTACTTTGACTTGTTAAAAGAGAATTATTCTATGTATGCCTTGATTAGTACTTTGGCTTGATAAATTGAGAATTTGTCTAAGTGTGCCTTGATAAGTACTTTAACTTGTTAAAATAGAATTATTCTATGTATGCCTTGATTAGTACTTTGGCTTGATAAATTGAGAATTTGTCTAAGTGTGCCTTGATAAGTACTTTGGCTTGTTAAAGAGAATTATTCTAAGTGTGCCTTGGTAAGGACTTTGGCTTGTAATTAAGGATTTGCCTATGTGTGCTGGAAATAGCCGGTTGTGTGCTATTGTTATATCAGTCGTTTCGGGGTCATTCCCCGGGTTTGTGGCATTTGCATAATTCCGTGGATTTGCTACCCACGATGCGAGGAATACCTCATGCGAGTCCGTAGGGCTTATGCGCAGTGAAATAGTCCCACGCGGGCGTCCGACCTGCGAGGAATACCTCACGCGAGTCCGTGGGGCTTATGCGGTGACATAGTCCTATGCGAGGAATACCTCATGCGGGTCCGAAAGGGCTTATGCGGGTGAAATAGTCCCATGCGGGCGGGTCCAGCCTATGCGAAGAATACCTCACGCGGGTCCACGCGAGCTATGCGGGTGAAATAGTCCCAGGAATAGGATTGCTAAATGATACTGCGGGCGGATGGTCCTGCTTGATCATGAGCTTCCTAGTTTATATTGTAAGGATACTACTGTTTACTCTCATTTTTAGTAAGGCACAATGTGTTGTATTTTGATGATCATATATGTCCCCGGATTTGTTTGTGTTACCCTTGGGTCATGCTTTTACGAGGTGGGATTCCGGGGCATGGGACCACGAGGTATTGAGGACACAGGTGGGACTTGGTGTTCATGTATCCTTATTGGTGTTATTACATCGGATCGGTGATGAGGAAGGATTCCACGCATGATTGATATTATGGGCGTGAGACCCATGGTTATATTGAGTAATGACTTTGAGGGCCTGCGTCCCTGACTTGATATGACTGCTTATGTGTTATGTACTGTAGGTTGGATATCATACATGTCTCCTGTGTTATTTAGACTGCTATGATTTTATTACGTACTTCATCGCTCACATACTTGGTACATTCTTCGCATCGACCTCCTTCGGGTGCGTTCACGCCGCAGTTTAGTGCACGCGGTTCGGTGATCGGCAGTGTAGGATCCGCTCGTGGTTTTTGATAAGCTCCTTCTATTACGGAGTTTATCTTTGGTATATGTACTTCAGTACAGACTTTGTATAGTTTTGGGTACGGCGGCCTTGTCGTCATATTTCGCTTTAACTCCTAGAGGTCTGTATTCATATGTGGGATTGGACTCATGTACGGTGTAGTGTCTTTTGTTTATGTATATATGGCAGCCTTGTCGGCTTTGCCCTTGCACGTACGTTGTTTTAAAAGAAAAAATGAGGTGTTATTTAATTTCCGCAGTTTACTTGCTTTGTTAAGGTAGAAGGTGCCTGTGTAGGGCACCGATCCACGCCCGGGTTCGGTGTGACAATAACCCCGTACTCCTCGACTCCCACAGTCCGCATAGTCTCAATAGACCGCATATTCACAGCATCGTAGGGCATCCCAGATCAGGCTAAAACACCCGGAATGAACAATCCTGGAACTACCGCAGCTCCGAATAGTCTCAAAGACCGCATATGCCGTATAGACCCGCAACAATGGTGGCAAGCACGCGGTATAACAAGACAACTGTGTAGGTGATATAATAAAGATAACCGACTTACCGTTTAGCAACGTAAGCACAACAAGAATGACCCCCTTTCACAACATCAAAAGACACTAACACACGTAGCATCATAATATGTCTATTTATCAATCAATCTTACTACACCTTACAGAAATCAATACAAGGTTTTTATAAGCAAATAAGTAAACAGTTCTTTTTATCTTTCTTAAGTTGTTATACCTAACTTCCCATAAAGCTAGTATAACTCTTAAGCTTTTGTTTAAAAACCAACTGTTTCTCTTCTGTAAAGAAAATGATTCAGTATTCTTTTGAAATGCTTCAAGATCTTTATTATTCAGGCTTAAGTCAAAAGACATTGCCGTAGTTATTATTCAGGCTTAAGTCAAAAGACATTGCCGTAATTATTATTCAGTTAACACTCGTACGTCTACCGTACTATATATGTTACACCCCGTATTTACAGGACATGTTTTAAGAACGTACGTAAGAACTCACAAGTGTAAGATTTGAGGCTTGTAAAAATTTATCGGAATTATGAAATTGTCGGAAAACGTTTTATTGTGACGAATGGGAGGGCGACACGTGTCACCCCCCCTTAGCAATGCCTTGGACGAAATGGCATGGCCAATATGATCATTTACCATAAGTCTTCTATGCCTATGTCTTGCAACTTGTAGCATGAGAACATTGACTAAGTCAAAGGACCCACTTAAGCCATGATATTTCATAAGACAAAATCCTAACCACCCATTTGTTTGTAGCATGACCCTCCAATACACTATATATTATACTAGTAGCAAGAGAGGACTTAACACTTAGCAAAAATTTCATAAATTTTGAAGAACACACTAGGCTTGCTCTCGGGTTTGCTAAGCTCTCACACAAAATTTTTTTGTTTGTTATCCATAAGCCCCACACTTTAAACCAAGGTTCATAAGGGTTTTGTAAGTGTATCTCAATAGAAAAATCCCGGAAAAAGAGAGTTTTCGTATTAGTCGCAAAGTGAAAACCTAGTGACTTTCTAGGTTTTGGATTGGAGGTTCGAAGGAAAATTGTTGGTGTTGTTCTAAGGGTTTCAAGGAGCGGATTGAGGTGTCTTGAAGAGGCTCTAGGTTGCTAAGGAGAAACTTCGGTTTTTGAAGATTGGATTACAATTCGTTGAGGTATAATCTTGTTCTTTGAAAGTGTTACAAGATTATTTATATTGTTGATTAGCTTTACTTGTTGCTAGCATGAAGTATATGGGTTAAAGTTTATAAGGATTTTAGATCGATTGTAGCCTTGGAAGTTCGAAATGTAATGTAAGTCACGTTAAGTTGGAATACAATTTGATCGTTATTAGAAATCGTCGCATGTTACTTACTTAAAGATTATGGTTGTTATAATCAAATGCGACTTGATATCATGTTATGCTACCAATTTGGATGAAAATGGAAATTGGATAAGAATTGATATTGTTGAACTCAAAGTGGCCGAATTTGTACTTATAGTTTGTAATAGTTTGTTAATTATTTGTATTGGACTACCTTATAGATTGTGGTGAGCCAATTGGGGCTGTTTGGTTATTGTATTCGGCCTTGAAAAAGGTGGCAAAGTTAGTAATAACAAAGGAGGTGCTGTCCGATTTTCCGTAGAATTTAGCGACTTAGCACCTAGAATATTCTACGTATGAAGTAAGAGGTTAATGGACGTATTGTGACCATTTTAGGTTGAAGTACTTTGGAGCCTTTTTGCAACTTGTCGCTAGTCGTCGCGAGGTATGTGAACCTCTTCTTTCTTTGGCATGATCCTACGTATGAAATATCCATGTGATAATATTTCAAGATTCCTTCTACTCTTAGAAGTTAAGAAGTATTTACATTGTTGATTCTAAATTAAGAGTACGTTTAAATTGTCCTAAGTCCTTACTAGGTCTTATGGGAGACGTTGGTAAGAATGGTTAGGAAATTTTGAGATTGGATTTAAAGGCTATGTGCCTTGATTTGTTTAAAGTAAGTAAGTGGATTTTATGTTCGAAAATGACTTGAAGTTATATGATTTTAAGGGAATAAAATTACTTGGTTTTGGAAGGTATGGAACTTTATATTTTTTTTGTATAAGTAATTGGGCTTGAAAGGAAGTATGTTATGAAGTTTTAAGACTAAGAACTTTGATTGTCTTTTAAGGATTATGAAGTTGTAAGCGATATGATTCTTTTTAAGTATGTATGTATGTAGTATCTTTGGATCCAGTTTTCCTAAGTGTTGTAAGAATAAAAGTGTCTTAAGTTCTCTAAAATGAAAGGTTGTTATAACAGCTTTATGGGAAGTTGTTATGACGACTTAAGAAGAAGTAATAAGACGGTTTAAAATGTTATGTAAGGAAAAATCACACCGAGCCTACAAATAGGCCGGATTATGTTATGAAATACACCGAGCCTACAAATAGGCCGGATTACGTTATGAGATACACCGAGCCTACACATAGGCTAGATTATGCCATATTACCCCGAGCCTACACATAGGCCGGGTTACGTCATCTTACACCGAGCTCCACAGGCGGGTCGGCTTATGCTACATGATTCCACATTACAAGGCCCTGGGCGGGCCGGATTATGTCACATGATTCATCAGTACACCGTGTCCCGCAAATGGGCCGGATTATGTTATGTAAGATATGCAAGTTATGTGAAAAAGACTGGATTAAACTCTTAAGTATGTATGTAAGAATATGTTGTTAAATTTTATTGAAAGAAGGAAAGGAACGGTTAATATATGATTGATTTCAGGAGTTAAAAGGACATTCTTTTATACATATATGATTTGGTTATTTCTTTTTATTTCATTTCCATACTAAATTTCTGTTGTCTTGACACCCTGGCCAGTGCGTTCATGCCCGCAGGTGATAGGTACAGGTTGGTGATCCTTGCTCTTAAGATCTCTGTTCAGTTTTTGGAAAGAAGCCCCTTTCACTCCGGAGTCTTATCTTTTGGTAAGGTTTAACTGATGTGGTAGACTTATGTACATTCAGGGGTATGGCGGGGCCCTGTCCCTTGTGATTGTAATTCTTAGAAGTGCAGTTACATATTGTGGGTCGGTTTGTAAAAGGAAAGGAAGTGGCTTTGTTGTTATGTATATGTATATGTGTCGGGAAGGTAGCCTTATCGGCTAACACGTGGTTTAGTTTCTCGATATTTTATTTTATAAGTTTCATGTATGTTCATTGCTATTCTCGATGTATACGAGCAGGTGCCTGGTAGGGCACCGATCGCGAGCTTGAGGTCGGGTCGTGACAAAAGTGGTATCGAGCGATTAGTCTCGGAAGGTGTCTCTGACCGTGTCTAGTAGAGTCTTGATTATCGGTGTGTTGTGCACCATCTATAATCGGAGGCGAGGACATTTAGGATTTGTTTCCATTCTTCTCACTCTGAGATCGTGCGGTAGAATTTGTATTAATAGGTTGATCCGTCTCGGCGTATTCTTATGTATGTGAATCAGCTATGCCTCCACGGAAGCGACCGAGGCGAAGGGCAAAGCGGCAGCGAGGCGCGGTGGTGCGAGAGTTACGAGTCGGGCACTGACTATGCATGAGGTAGTAGGCGGGTCGGCGAGTTCAGCCACGCGCAGCGATATTAGAAGGCGAGCGCGGTAGCTCGCAGGTTCCGTGCGAGCCCGATTCCGGCCGGGGCAGAATTTAGAGATTATGGAGAGCGGTCGGGCTTTTGACTAGCATAGTGGTAAGCGGCGCCGGAGCGAGTAGCTAACCCTAGAGCCGACAGTTTGAGGATTCGGGACTTTCTGGGTTGTAGTCCACCCGAGTTTTATGGTTCGAGATCTGAGGATGATCCCCAAGAGTTTGTTCGGCGACTACTGGACTATGCAGGTGCTTAGGGCCTCGGAGTCAGAATCAGTTGTGTTAGCTTCTTACCGGTTACGCGATATTGTGTTGAACTGGTTTGAGTCTTGGGAGCTGTCGAGAGGGGTGGGTTGTTATACCCCGTATTTCCAGAGTATGTACGTAAGGGAATACGTACAAAAGTTTAGCCTTAAAGTTTAGGCCTTGGACGTTTTTGGGCACTCGCCAAAGCGAATAGTTTTCAGGCGAAAGCGTTTCCACGACTTTCGTAGGGTAAATTCGCTATGTCATTTCTAATTTTTGCGGATTTTTAGAGACGAAACATTTTGGACCAACGGGAGGCGACACTTGTCACCCTCCAATTGATGGATGTGGGGCGGCATTAGGCGGAATTGGATGACCATTTTTGTCTTGGAGTTGGTAGGATATTTTGTGTGCAAGTTGGCGAGGACACTTGCCTAATCTTGACCTTACACTTGCCTTGCACTTGGCATAATCTTGGCCATTGGTTGGCCATCCCTTGACCTATAAATACCCTCTTGTGATGAAGAGTTCTTCATCCACAAAGCCTTCCAAGTCTAAAATCCTTCCCTCTCCAAGCCTCTTTTAGTCCAAACACCTCCCCTCGAGAAGCTTAGCGGGGCTAATTCCCTAGCCTAGCGAAATCTACCCTCCCTTGGTAGAAAAGTTGCCTTCTAGTATTGTTATAATGCCCAAAATACCTATCCCAAATCCCTTAGTACTTAGTAGAAGTTGTGAAGAACTTCTAAGGTTTCCTTGGAGCTATCGGGCGTCTGACTTAGGAGCTAAGCCTTGCTAGGATCGACTTTTATCTAGGATATTATTGGGCTTACCGAGGTAAATAATCTTGTCCTTCTTTTGTAATTAGAGAATACATCTGTAGTAGTATAAGAATTAGTATTAAATACTTAGAAGAATATTACAGAATAGAATTGAGCTATTATCACGATGAAGAGTTTAAAGAAGAATAATTGAACTATACTTACTTAGAATTTGTTTTCAGATGAACTTGAGTAGCTCACCGGGTAGGGAAGTGCTGCCCGATTTTCCGTAGGATATAGAACCCTACGCTTAGAAGCGTTTCTGAGAGTAGTCTAGGCGTTGATAGGCGTGTCGACTATTATAGGTTGATTCTCTGCGACATATTCAACTTGGCGGGTGGTTTTCGCGAGAATGTATGTGATTCTTCCTAAAGCATGATATTTTAAAATATATATATAGTACGGTGAGGCGTGCGTGTTAATCGAATAATACTTACGGCAATGTCTTTCGACTTAAGCTGAATAATACTTACGGCAATGTCTCGCGACTTAAGCTGAATAATAAGGATGCAAAGCATTTCAAAAGATTCTTGAATCATTTTTAAGAAGATAACTAATTGGTTTTAAAGCGAAGCTTAAGAGTTATACTAGCTTTATGGGAAGTTAGGTATAACCACTTAAGAATAATAAAAGAACGATTTACCTATGTGTTTATAACAGACTTATATTGATTTGTGAAAAGAATAATAAGATGGTTTGATAAGTAGACATGATATGATGCTATGTGTGTTAGTGTCTTGTAACGTTTGTATAAGAGAGTATTGTCACGACCCGAATCCCGGGCCCGTGACTGGTGCCTTACCCCGGGCACCCTAGTGATACAACATCAGAGAAAACCAGCGGAAAATAAAACACGAGTCATGAAACAAGAGATATAATAAGTAAGCAGGCCAACCAAAGCGATTGCCTTGGTATATACATAAAAACCCGAGCAGTTAACCTTTTACAAACCACCGCACAACGATGCTACTGACCTCTAAGATTTACAACAACTATGACGGACGGGGCCCGCCATACCCACAATGTATAAGCATCTACAGACTGTGGTAACATACCAAAAGATAAGCCTCGAAGGAACGGAGCTTTCAATCTGAAAGGTGATCCTAAAAGCGGGGATCGGCCGATGTACCTTTTACTGCGGCATGAGCAGCCCCGAAGGAGGTCGACAACAGTACAGTATGTGAAAGCTGTAAAAATCTGTAAATGAAATCATAATAGTCTATATAAAGCGGGAGACATGTATGATAACAAACTACGATTCACAACATAGAAGCGATCATGTCAAGTCGGGGACTCACGCCACAAAGTCATCCTCATGCGTGGAACTCCTTCCTCACCGCCGGCGATCTAGGTACAAATCATGTGATACGTATAATGTGTCTCGGCCCATCTTATGGACCCAATATAGAAAAGGGTGGAATACATTCCAGTTCATCCCATGAGCCGTGTCGAAATGGAATACATTCGGATGAACCGTAGTCAAGTGAAATACATTCCGGATGAACCGGTCCTCAAGTGAAATACATTCGGATGAACCGGTCCTCAAGTGAAATACATTCCGGATGAACGGTCCTCAGTGAAATACATTCCGGATGAACCGGCAAGTGAAACACATTCGGATGAGCCGGTAGTCGAGTGAAATACATTCGGATGAGCCGTGTCAAGTGATATACATTCCGGATGACGGTAGTCGAGTAGAACACGATACTTACACAACAAGGCTATCACACGTAACATGGTCAAGTTTCATAACAATAAGTATAAGCAAGTTACACACGACTCAAGGTACTTTCATTTTATATCAAAGTCGGATTTTAACCTTAAAGTACTACGTCCGTTAAATTCCTTTTAAGATCCATTTCTTTTACAAAGGTCACCCGATACGTAGTATAAAATTTGAGTGACTAACATTGTTAAGTAAACCAAAATGCTTTCCTTTGTAAAATCAAGTGACAACCTTATTTTCCAAGCGTTGAGTTGCCTAGTTTGAATGCTCAAGTTTCTCATTTTAGAAAAAGGTTTCGTAGTTCATAGTTTTAAAACCATTAAAACATAATTCTCCTTTAAACGTTTTGAGAAACCTATGTCTTATAAGTGAGTAGGTATTCTTTGTTTATAATCAATCTTATTAAGCAGCCATGATCTAGGAAATGTAATATCATTTTGTCTCATCTTAGCTTCATGCGGATGGAGGTTTCTCTTGGTTTTAATAATACTTCATTAGTCAATACATTTTCCTTTTATTAACGCTGCGATGGTTTGTCGATACACATTCGATTTCGAAATCAAGTATAACATTCTTAAGCCGTTATACCTAACTTCCCATAAAGATAGTATAACTATTATTCTTTCAAAACCTATGTAATACTCATTCTTTCAAAACGATTCATAGATCTTTTGAAATGCTTCAAGTTCTTTATTAACACATATCAAGCGGTTATTATTCAAATCGATTTACCTTTTAAAAACCACAAAGTATGTGCTTATCCACATAAAGCTATTATAACCAACTTCCCATAAAGCCGTTATAACACTTTATGTTTTAAATCAATCAAATACATTTAGCACATGTACGTCTACCGTACTACATAGTTCACACACATATCATGCTAGAAGAGATAGGAAGAGGTCCACATACCTCGCGACGATTGTCGACTAATAGCAAAACGCCCAGTACCTCAAACCGCGGCTACTCCTAAGCCAAGTGGATCACTCCACACGTAGTACTACAACCTATAGAGGCCACTGGCGCCTATTAATACCTTTAGATCCCGACGTAGAATATTCTCTGAGAAAATTCGGCACCTCCCCCGCAGCGTAAATCTCCTCTCTATCGAGGGCTGCCACCAAGCCAACCAGAGGGTTAACACGTCTGACGGGCGTGTACAATTCTACTACACAATGCTACAAGTCTCTTTATGTCTGATCTATGTAATTCTGATTCGATTCTCTTATTTAAATTGGGCTTAAGTCGCAAGACATTGCCGTAAGTATTATTCAGGCTTAAGTCAAAAGACATTGCCGCACAATTATAATGTTCAGTTCTATATATAGTATACTTCAACTATATATTCCTACAACATGTAATTTCCAATTACAACAGAAGGTCAAGAATGTTTACCTCGATAAGCCCAAAATTATCCGAGTTTATATGTCGTTCTGAACAAGGTTTAGCTCCTACTCATGCGCTCCAAAGCGCACAAGAAACCCTTAGAAGTGTCTACACAACTTCTACTTAATACTTCAACTACTGGTGAAGATTTTTCCTTAGGGTTTCGTTTAGTGGCTAAAGGAAAGTATAATAGTATTTTCCGGGCTTCGTATAAGTATAACCTTGGAAAGTACAACAAGGTATTTGGGCTAAAGTATTTTGGACATAATAACAATACTAGGAGAGTATTTCTATACCACAAAGGGGGGGTATTATACGAAAACAACTAGGCTAGGGGGTACCCGGCTAGCACCACTAGGAGGGGATACTTTCGGCCAAGGCCTTCTCAAAGGGGAGGGTGTGGCGGACGACTACTACAAGGAGAGGAGGAGATTTCAAGACTTAGGCACATTTTGGATGAAGAACTCATCAAGCTGAGGGGGGTATTTATAGGTCAAGCCATGGCCACCCAATGGCCAAGATGAAGACAAGTGTGGTGCAAGTGTAGGGTTAGATTTCCACCATGTGTACCTTATCCATCTACCACACAACTTGCACAAAAATATCCTACCAACTAAAGCCCTCTTTTTCGTCCACCATTGCACGCCATTTGTTCCAATGTGAGGTGACACATGTCACCCTCCGTTGGTCCACAATGTTTCGTCTCTCGGAAAAATCCGCAAAAATATAAATGACATAGCGGAATTTTCCCAACAAAAGCGTGAAAGCGTTTCGTCAACGACTCTAATCGGGTGTTGTGTACAAATTTGAAACTTGCCTAACTTAAGGCTCAAATTTTCTACGTCGTCCTCACGTACATACTGAAAATCTGGGTATAACATTCTTCCCCAGAAACATTCGTTCCGAATGTTCCTTCTCAAGTCTCAACACAAACATGCGCCATATAGTCTTCCAACGCTATCGTCGAAAACAATCATGCCACACCGCCATGAAATAACAAATGCACAAAATACGAAATCCCAAGTCCACGAGGAATCACCTCTGTTATCACAAAGAAACGATCACACTCGTTCACTTCTCCCTACCTCGTCGTACCTGTTCGAACACTCGAACCCTTCCGACACGCACCACACTTGATCCAACGCTTGCTTTCCAACCGCGGAGTCACTACCTCAAAACTTGGTCATCTTACTAACCTCGATTTCCTCTAAGGCCACTCTCGGCCTTCACGAACTGATTACGGTCGAGCGTATCCACGAACTCATAAGATGGTCATCTAAACTTGGGCCTAGCACCCTTGTGACCTGCCACCGGCGGGACCACCCAGCTGACCTTTCCTCGAAGCGGGGCGGGTTGGCCGCATATGGCCCCAACCCGACCATTATCGCGCCCGACTCTTGCTCGCCGACGGAACAATCTTGCTAAAACACATCATGAAAGCTACCACTTTCATTTACCCAACCAGGGACTTATCACCTGATACATTCTAGGCATAAAATGCACTCTGACAAGGATCACTCGCAAAATCTTGTACTCAAGACGGCCTTACATCTAAGGTCTCAATTGTAATATTCTAAGGTTCATCATTTTCTCACCCCCAGGCTTACCCTTTCACTAAGCATGTTTCTAAATCACATTTTAGCACCAAGCTATCCGAACATAACACTTAACACATTATCATAACAAACAAAACTCTAGATGGTTAAAGATATACCTGAAGCTACCGCTCCACTCTAATCATAAGTACGCCTGCAGTATGCATGTAGAAGGCGATGAACACACTTGCGATCCGGTGGCTGCGCCAGCTGCCGTACCTCTCCTATAAGCACGATCTCTCGTCCATGGCACGGCGGCGCGAGTGAAACAAGCACCGATAAAAACGACATTCCGGGATGATGTTTGCCACATCGTGCACCGAGGGGCATGAATCCGTGGCTAGCACTCACGTATACACGTGAACGAAGCCCGGAGCTCGACCAGCCTCGAATACTGAACGTCCCGGCGGGGACCACTCTGTCTTGGTGGAGGTACATAACTAGGCTGCTTCGAGGCGGTCGCCTCGAAAGTTACCAAAGGACCTGCATTGCGGCCCTCTTCGCGATCTCGGTCATTCCGTCGACCTCTCCGTGCCTCGCATCCTAGTGCATGAGCTTGCATGCGGGCAATGTCCATGCGGTGAAGAGCTACACCGTACAAGCCTCGCCAAGTAATCGTCGGCCGGTGGCGTAGCGGTGTACTCTGTCCTCCATATCCGCTACTCTGGCGGGAACATACCGAGCTAATGAGTCGAACTCACATTGTACTCTCTAACCGTCGCGATCCCCGCCTCAGCGTCAAAAATCTGTCGGCGAGCCCTCCTCATCCGGAGGCAAGAAATGTGCAAGAAATGCCCTCGAGAACTCGTCCCAAAGCTGCTGGAAGTGCATGCTCTTCCGGGACAGCTCACGAATCAAACGATCCAGCTGCGGTATCACGCGGTGATGCGAACCAATACCACCGACTCTGCCTCGAGGCTCGATCACTCTCATGATCGTGTAGTCGCTGTCGGATAAACTCACGAGGTCGTCCTCGGCTCGATCCATAGAACACGGAGGCTACAACTCAGGAAGTCACGTAGCCTCAAACCCATGCGCTCGGGGTGTACTACGGGTGCTCTTGGGTGAGCTGCGCATCCGGCCTATCTCATATCGGCCACAACCACGGCGATGGCGGCCATCTCCTTGTACCCCATCTCCGGCTCAGGTGTGTGGGATGGAGGCTCAGTATTGTAGTCTCGGCCAGCTGCTGCGGCTCTAAACTTCTTTGGTCTTTGGCGCGAAACCCGCCGTCGGAAGTACTGTCTCAGGTACTGACCGGGCCTGCGCCCTCGTACTCCTCTGTATCTCACTAACAGCTCCCTCGACTGCCTTGCCCACCTGGGCCTGGGTTGCCTTACGCGGAGGCATAACTGGTAAAGGAAAGGAATATGTCAGAGGGGTCCAATTTATCACACAGCTCTAAGGCACGATCTCAGAATGGGAAGGATGGAAACCAATCCTAAATGTCCTGTGACCTCACGATTATAGATGTGGTGCACAACACCGATAATCAAGACTCTACTAGACACGATGCGTAGACACTTTCCGAGGACTAACACGGCTCGATACCACTTTTGTCACGACCGAATCCGGGCGTGGATCGTGCCTTACCGGGCACCCTAGTGATACAACATCGAGAGAAAACGGCGGAAAAATAAAACACGAGTCATGAAACAAGAGATATAATAAGTAAACAGGCCAACCAAAGCGATTGCCTTGGTATATACATAAAAACCGAGCAGATTAACCTTTTACAAACCACGCTTACAGCGATTACTCTGAGACCTTAAGATTTACAACAACTATGACGGGACGGGCCGCCATACCACGAATGTATAAGCATCTACGGACTCGGGTAACATACCAAAAGATAAGCCTCAGAAGGAACGGAGCTTTCAATCTGTTGAAAGGTGATCCTAAGCGAGGATCGGCGATGTACCTTTTACTGCGGCATGAACGGCCCGAAGGAGTCGATGCAACAGTACCAAGTATGTGAAATCAGAAAAATCGTAAATGAAATCATAATAGTCTATATAAAGCGGGAGACATGTATGATAACCAAACTACGATTCCTGACATAGAAGCGATCATGTCAAGTCGTGGACTCACGCCTAAAAGTCATCCCTCATGCGTGGAACTCCTTCCTCACCGCCGTGATCTAGGTACAAATCATGTGATACGTATAACGGTCTCGGCCCATCTTATGGACCCAATATAGAAAAGGGTGGAATACATTCTGGTTCATCCCATGAACCGTAGTCGAAGTGGAATACATTCCGGATGAACCGTAGTCAAGTGAAATACATTCGGATGAACCGGTCCTCAAGTGAAATACATTCCGGATGAACCGGTCCTCAAGTGAAATACATTCGGATGAACCGGTCCTCAAGTGAAATACATTCCGGATGAACGGTAAGCAAGTGAAACACATTCGGATGAGCCGTAGTCGAGTGAAATACATTCGGATGAGCCGGTAATCAAGTGATATACATTCGGATGACCCGGTAGTCGAGTAGAACACGATGCTTACACAACAAGGCTATCACACGTAACATGGTCAAGTTTCATAACAATAAGTATAAGCAAGTTACACACGACTCAAGGTACTTTCATTTTATATCAAAGTCGGATTTTAACCTTAAAGTACTACATCCGTTAAATTCCTTTTAAGATCCATTTCTTTTACAAAGGTCACCCGATACCCGTAGTATAAAATTTGAGTGACTAACATTGTTAAGTAAACCAAAATGCTTTCCTTTGTAAAATCGAGTGACAACCTTATTTTCCAAGCGTTCAGTTGCCTAGTTTGAATGCTCAAGTTTCTCATTTTAGAAAAAGGTTTAGTAGTTCATAGTTTTAAATCCTTTAAAACATAATTCTCCTTTAAGCGTTTTGAGAAACCTATGTCTTATAAGTGAGTAGGTATTCTTTGTTTATAATCAATCTTATTAAGCGATGATCTAGGAAATGTAATATCATTTTGTCTCATCTTAGCTTACATGCGGATGGAGGTTTCTACTGGTTTTAATAATACTTCATTAGTCAATACATTTTCCTTTTATTAACGCTGCAGTGGTTTGTCGATACACATTCTGATTTCCGAAATCAGTATAACATTCTTAAGCCGTTATACCTAACTTCCCATAAAGCTAGTATAACTCTTAAGCTTTCAAAACCCAAGTAATACTCATTCTTTCAAAACGATTCATAGATCTTTTGAAATGCTTCAAGTTCTTTATTAACACATATCAAGCCAGTTATTATTCAAATCAGTTACCTTTTAAAAACCACAAAGTATGTGCTTATCCACATAAAGCTATTATAACCAACTTCCCATAAAGCCGTTATAACACTTTATGTTTTAAATCAATCAAATACATTTAGCACATGTACGTCTACCGTACTACATAGTTCACACATATCATGCTAGAAGAGATAGGAAGAGGTCCACATACCTCGCGACGATTGTCGACTAATAGCAAAACGCTCCAAGTACCTCAAACCGCCGGCTACTCCTGAAGCCAAGTGGATCACTCCACACGTAGTACTACAACCTATAGAGGCCACAAAGCGCCTATTAATACCTTTAGATCCCGACGTAGAATATTCTCAGAAAATTCAAGACACCTCCCCCAACGGCGTAAATCTCCTCCTATCGAGGCTACAAGCCAACCGGGGGTTAACACGTCGACCGGGCGTGTACAATTCTACTACAGCAATGCTACACAAGTCTCATGTCTGATCCTATGTAATTACGATTCAGTTCTCTTATTTAAATTCGGGCTTAAGTCGCAAGACATTGCGTAAGTATTATTCGAGCTTAAGTCAAAAGACATTTGCGCACAATTATAATGTTCATTCTATATATAGTATACTTCAACTATATATTCCTACAACATGTAATTTCCAATTACAACAGAAGGTCAAGAATGTTTACCTCGATAAGCCCAAAATTATCCGAGTTTATATGTGGATTTCTGAACAAGGTTTAGCTCTACTCGCGCTCCAAAAGCGCACTAGAAACCCTTAGAAGTGTCTACACAACTTCTACTTAATACTTCAACTACGGGTGAAGATTTTTCCTTAGGGTTTCGTTTAGTGGCTAAAGGAAAGTATAATAGTATTTTAGGGCCGTATAAGTATAACCTTGGAAAGTACAACAAGGTATTTGGGCTAAAGTATTTTGGACATAATAACAATACTAGGAGAGTATTTCTATACCACAAAGGGGGGTATTATACGAAAACAACTAGGCTAGGGGTACCCAATGCTAGCACCACTAGGAGGGGATACTTTCGGCCAGGGCCTTCTCAAAGGGGAGGGTGTGGCGGACGACTACTACAAGGAGAGGAGGAGATTTCAAGACTTAGGCACATTTTGGATGAAGAACTCTTCAAGCTTAGGGGGTATTTATAGGTCAAGCCATGGCCAACCAATGGCCAAGATGAAGACAAGTGTGGTGCAAGTGTAGGGTTAGATTTCCACCATGTGTACCTTATCCATCTACCACACAACTTGCACAAAAATATCCTACCAACTAAAGCCCTCTTTTTCGTCCACCATTGCCGCCCCATTTGTTCCAATGTGAGGGTGACACATGTCACCCTCCCGTTGGTCCACAATTTTTCGTCTCTGGTAAAAATCGGAAAAAAATATAAATTACATCGCCGTATTTTTCCCAACAAAGTCGTGGAAACGTTTAGAAAAACGACTCTGTCGGGTGTTGTGTACAAATTTCGAAACTTGCCTAACTTAAGGCTCAAATTTTCTACGTACGTCCTCACGTACATACTCTGAAAATACGGGGTATAACAAGTATTCTTGTTGTTCTTATGTTGTTTAACGATAAGCTGTTATGTTAGTGTAATATCACTCACCTCTTGACATATTACCGGGGGTTAAGCTGCCCTCCGATGCGGGGTAGACTCGGTGATGCAGGACCATGATTCGAGAATACCTCATGCGGGTCCAGGGGACCTATGCGGAGCTACGGGAGTTCCAGGTTAGTGTGCGGGGTTATACCTCATGCGGTCTATGTGGCCATGCGGACTACGAGTCCAGGACGATGCCGAGGAGTAGCTACCCTCGATGCGGGGTTATATACCCTATGCGGGCCTATGTGAGTGGCCTATGCGGACTACGAGAGTCCAGGATTAGGCTTGCATGGTGATACTACGGGCAATTGGCCCTGCTTCGATCATTCGCAGCCTAGAAAAGACTTGTTACAGTTTACCTATTGTTGCTCTTGTTTATGATGTGGCACTATGTGCGGTTACCTTGGTTGTTACATATATGTAAACTGATTTTAAAATGATGTGTTTTCATTTAAGTACTTTACAGTTTCACATACTTGGTACTGTTATGCGACCTCCTTGGGGCTGCGTTCATGCAGTAAGCGGCAGTGCTAGATCCGCATCCTTAGGATCTTTTGCGTTGGTGTCAGGAGCTCCATCTTCTCCGGAGGCTCTACTTTTGGGTATGCTCTCCCTGTTGTAATTAGTTTTGTCAGATCGAGGTATGGCGGGCCCCGCCATAGTTGTTTACTTTCCTAAGTGCAGTAGTCCTATTGTACATTTGGGATGTTGCAAAAACTTGGGTTATATGTATATATGCGAAAGGCGACTTTTCTTGGATAAGCGTGTCTCATTTACGATTTCATGTCTTGTTTTTATATTCTGATTACTCTGATGTATGACTACTTGGGTGCTCGGGTAAGGCACCGGTCACGGGCCCCGGAACGGTTCGTGACAAAAGTGGTATCAGAGCAGTTAATCCTCGGAAAGTGTCTACAGACCGTATCTAGTAGAGTCTTGATTATCGGTGTGTTGTGCACCACACCAATAATGTGAGGCTATAGGATATTTACGATTGGTTTCCATTCTTCTCATTACGAGATCGTGCCTTAGAACGTGTTATAAGTCGGACCCTTCTAACGTATCCCTTTTACTGCGATTATGCCTCACGTAAGGCAACCGGGCCCGAAGGGCAAAGCGTGAGAGCGCTAGTGGGACACCTAGAGTCACGAGGCTCGGGCCCGGTCTATACGAGCAGACGGCGAGTTCACGACGCCGCCCGACCGGGAGGGTTTAGGGCGCGGCGGATGAGACCACAATACCTCACCTCCACCCCATGCCCGGAGCAGATGAGATGGGTTCTGAGAGATGGCCCGATTCTGGCGAGATCGTGGCGAACATGAGGCAGTGGATCGGCGTTCAGTCCAGCCCGATCGTGCCGTGGTTCACCCGAGGCGAGAGTTTGAGGCTACGAGACTTCTGAGTTATAGCCCGCTTGAGTTTTACGGGTCGAGGCGGAGGATGATCCGCAGGAGTTCATCCGTCGACTCTGAGAGGATTTTGAGAGTGATCGGGCGTCGAGACCGAGTCCGTGATCTTTGGTTCACATAGGTCGCGTGATACCGCGATCGATTGGTTTGATTCGTGGAGTTATCGGGAGAGCACGCGTCCCAGCTACTTGGGATGAGTTCTCGAGGCTTTCTCATCACTTCTTGCCTCCACAGATGAGGAGGGCGCGGGCTGATAGATTTTTACTGCTGAGACAGAGGGGACGCACAGTCAGGGAGTACAATGTCGAGTTCGATTCTTTGGCTCGATATGTCCCAGCATTGGTAGCAGATATGGAGGATAGGGTGCACCGCTACGTCACCGGGCTAGATGACTATATGGCCGAGTCTTGTGCGGGTGTTTCTCTTCATGGTATGGACATTACCCGCATGCGAGCTCATTCTCTTGGATGCGAGGCGTAGAGAGGCAAGCGGGTTGGCGGCGGCAAGAAGGCCGGGACAGCAGGTCTTTTGGTGGCTATCGTGGTGGCGGCCTCGGCGATCGAGATTTGCACCGGCCCGGCTGAGCACTCCTGCGCACCTCAGCCTGGCCCGGGATATTCGAGGCGCACCGGGGCCCAGGGCTTGAGCGTCGAGCGGCGATGCGGCGATCGGGACCACCCACCGGTGTGGCCGTCGGTAGATCCGCCGGGAGTTGTGGTGCTGCTACGGGAGCTTGTTTGATTGTAGCCCAACAGGTCACTATGCGAGAACTGTCGACTAAGGCGATCTTGATAGTAGGGTCGGCCTACGAGTTCTTTCGCGGTCTTCTTCATCCTCGACGGCTACTCGCCCGGAGGGCAAGGTACTCATGGACCCAGGTCGCGGCAGAGTCGTGGCGGGTCCCGATTCTAGCGGTCCTCGAGCGCATTTATGCCTTGTCTAGCCAGCGAGGATCGGGAGGCCTCACCGATGTCGCCACGGTACCTTATCGGTTCTGGGTTTGATGTGTATGCTTTGATAGATCCGGTTCTACTCATCTATATATCTCCCCTTGTTGCTAGTAGGATAGGGATAGAGCACGAGTCCATAGACCCTTTCGAGGTAGCTACGCGGTGGGTGATTCGGTGGTAGCTCGGCGGGTATATAGAGCTTGTCTGTGACCATTCTGATCGTCGGACCACAGCCGACTTGATAGAGTTGGAGATGATTGACCGGCGTGATCATGGGGATGGATTGGCTAGCTTCTTGCTACGCCAATGTAGCTATGAGAGAGTAATGCAGTTCGATTTCTGAGGCCGGTTGTTGAGTGAGAGGAGCACGGTATCGCCGAGGGTAGGTTTATTTCCTACCTCAAGGCTAGGAAGATAGTGCGAGAAGGGTATATCTACCATCTCGTTCGGGTGTTTGATCACGAGGCTGCAGTGCAGATTTTGATCGATTCGATGGTCGAGAGAGTTCCCAGACGTGTTTCAGACGACCTCGGGTATCCTCACGAGAGGAGATTGAGTTTTGTATAGACATATTGCGGACACTCGGCTATTTCCATTCCGCCATCTGAGAATGGCACTGCCGAGTTGAGAGAGTTGAAGGATCGGCAGGGATTTCCGGAGAAGGGCTTCATCGAGCCTAGTGTTTCTCCACGAGCGCGGTATTGTTCGTGAAGAAGAAGGGCGGGGCCGCTGCATGTGTGTTGATCTGACGGTGAACAAGGTGACCATTAAACAGATACCCGCTTCCCGGGATTGATGATTTGTTCGACGGTTGCGAGTGCGAGATGTTTCTCAATATTGATCTGCGATCGGGCTATCATCAGTGCGAGTCGAGAGGTGGATGTCCACTGGGTGCATTCGGACGTGACGGGCATTATGAGTTGGTCATGTCTTTTGAGTTGACCAATGCTCGTGGTATTCATGGATTTGATGAACCGAGTGTTCAAACCATTTTGGACCGCGTTTGTGATAGTGTTCATTGATGATATCTTGGTTTATTCGCTCGAGGCGAGGAGCATGCGAGCATTTGAGGCTGTCTTGTGATTCTCGGGACAGCGATTATGCCAAGTTTTCCAAATGTGAGTTTTGGTTGACTTGGTGGCTTTTCTTGGGCATATTGTCGGGGTTGATGGCATTCAGTGGATACGGCAAGATCGGCGATCGAGGACTTGGCCTAGACCTCTTACTCAAACGAGGTTCGCGATTTTAGGCCTTGCGAGGATATTATCGGCGGTTCGTGGAGAAGTTTGATTCTATCTACGCACCATTGACTAGGCTGACTCGAGAAAGCAGCCAAGTTTGATGGTGATGCTTGTGGCGGGGTTTCCGATTCTTGAAAAGAGGCGGCGACCGCCCGTTCTTACTCTTCCGGAGGTCGACGGTTATGTTGTGTATTGTGATGCGTCGGGCATCGGGTTGGGATGTGTGTTGATGCAGCGGTGCAAGGTTATAGCGTATGCATCCCGACGGTGAAGAAACACGAGAGGAACTACCCGCATGATTTGGAGTTGGCGGTATGTGATTCACGCTTTGAAGATGCGGAGGCACTATTTGTATGGGGTTCATGTGGATATTTATCTGACCACAAGAGCCTCGGTATATCTTCGACGAGAGGAGCCGAACTTACGGCGAGCGGTGGTTAGAGTTGCTTAAGGATTACGATGTTGATATCTGTACCACGGGAAAGCCAATGTTGTGGCGGATGCTCTTAGTCGTAGGTCGATGGGAGCCTATCGGATGTGCGGTAGAGAAGAGGACATGGTTCGTGATTTGCATCGATTAGCGAGCCTTGGTGTCCGTTTGATTGATTACGATAGCGATGGGGTTGAGTTCGTGAGGTTGCCGAGTCTTCCATCGTCGAGGAGGTGAAGAACGATTCGAGATCGATTTTGACACGTTATCGTGATACAACTCTTCGTGAGGCAAGGGTCCTTTTGAGGTAGCTTTGATGGGGTGCTAAGGTTTGAGGCGAGGTTGTGTGTTCGGATGTTTGAGGACTTGAGGAGTTCTTGGGGAAGCACACGCGTAGCGTTACTCTATCCATCCGTGGTCGACCAAGATGTACCACGACCTTAGATCTGTGTATTGGTGGGATGGCTTGAAGAGGGACGTTGTAGAGTTCGTAGCTCAGTGCCCTTGTTGTCAGCAGGTAAAGGTAGAGCACCAGAGGCCAGTGGTTTGTTACAGACGATAGAGATCCCGACCTGGAAGTAGGAGGTGATCAACATGGACTTCATCACGGGATTACCTCGCACTCGGAGGAGACATGATTCTATATGGGTTATCGTCGGCGGTGGCGAAATCAGCCCACTTTCTTCCGTCGGGCGACTTTTGGTGAGGATTATGCGGACTTTACATCAGAGAGATCGTCGGTGCATGAGTCCCTATTTCGATCATATCGCAGAGAGCCCGGTTCACGGCTAACTTCCTGAGGTCTTTCGAGAAGGTTTAGGGGCCTTGGTGAGCATAATCGCATTCCATCCACAGACGGACGGACAGCGAGCGCACTATCCGGACTCTTGAGGATATCGCGAGCTTTGTGTTATCGACTTCGAGGTAGTGGGAGGATCATTTGCCTCTAGTTGAGTTTGCGTACAATAATAGCTACCACTCCGGTATTCGGATGGCGCCTTATGAGGCCTTGTATGGGAGGAAGTGCAGATCGCCTATAGGTTGGTTCGATGTGGGCGAGTGCGACTAGTAGGACGGTTGGTGCGGCGGCGATGGATAAGGTGAAGCTTATCCGGGAGAGGTTCTTGGCGACTCGGAGTCGGCGAAGTCATATCACGGATCATCGTCGTCGGCATCGGAGTTCGAGTTCATGATTGGATATTCCTAAAGGTGTCACCCATGAAGGGTGTGATGAGATTCGGGAAGAAGAAACTTCGGCCCAGTACATTGGGTCGTTTGATTGTCGCGAGGTAGGCAAGGTTGCCTATGAGTTGGATCTGCCGTCCGATCCGGAGGCGGTGCATCCGGTTTTCACGTATCTATCTTTGAGAGATGTATCGGGGATCCATCTAGGGTACACCCGATTGGCGATGTCGGTGTGACCAGGGGTTATCGTATGAGAGATTCCATAGCTATAGTCGATCGTCGGGTTAGGCGTGCGGACCAGGGCGTGGCTTAGTCAAAGTCTTGTGGCGGAGCGAGCTCGGGGAGGAGATGGCGTGGGAAGGCGAGGAGGACATGAGGCAGAAGTATCCTCACCTATTCCCCACACCTCCAGGTAATTCACTTTCCTACTTGTAAATTTTCGTTATCGTTTTTGCCTAAGTGTTGTTTTGTGGCCGTGTGTGGCATTTGCAAACTATTTAAGTTATGAAGAACCTTATCGTTATCTGTCTTGGGAAGGAACATTCGGGACGAATGTTTCTAAGGAGGGGAGAATGTTATACTCCGTATTTCCAGAGTATGTACGTAAGGGAATACGTACAAAAGTTTAGCCTTAAAGCTTAGGCCTTGGACGTTTTTTTTGGGCACAACTCGCAAAACGAGTAGTTTTCCGACGAAACGTTTCCACAGCTTTCGTAGGGTAAATTCCGGCTATGTCATTTCTAATTTTTGCGGATTTTTCCGAGAGACGAGACATTTTGGACCAACGGGAGGGCGACACTTGTCACCCTCCAATTGATGGATGTGGGGCGGCATTAGGCCGAATTGGATGACCATTTTTGTCTTGGAGTTGGTAGGATATTTTGTGTGCAAGTTGGCGAGGACACTTGCCTAATCTTGACCTTACACTTGCCTTGCACTTGGCATAATCTTGGCCATTGGTTGGCCATCCCTTGACCTATAAATACCCTCTTGTGATGAAGAGTTCTTCATCCACAAAAGCCTTCAAGTCTAAAATCCTTCCTCTCCTTAAGTCTCTTTTCGTCCAAACACCTCCCCTCGAGAAGCTTAGCGAGGCTAATTCCCCTAGCCTGGCGAAATCTACCCTCCCTTGGTAGAAAAGTTGCCTTCTAGTATTGTTATAATGCCCAAAATACCCTATCCCAAATCCCTTAGTACTTAGTAGAAGTTGTGAAGAACTTCTAAGGTTTCCTTGGAGCTATCGGAGCGTACAACTTAGGAGCTAAGCCTTGCTCCGGATAGACTATTATCTAGGATATTATTGGGCTTAACGAGGTAAATAATCTTGTCCTTCTTTTGTAATTAGAGAATACATCGTAGTAGTATAAGAATAAGTATTAAATACTTAGAAGAATATTCTGAGAATAGAATTGGTATTATCACGGTAGAAGGGTTTAAAGAAGAATAATTGAACTATACTTACTTAGGATTGTTTTCACGATGAACTTGAGTAGCTCAGGGTAGGGAAGTCTTTGCCCGATTTTCCGTAGGTTATAGAACCCTCTGCTTAGAGCATTTCTGAGTAGTCCAGGCGTTGATAGGCGTGTCGACTATTATAGGTTGATTCTGCGCGCGACATATTCAACTTGGCGGTGGTTTTCGCGAGAAGGTATGTGATTCTTCCTAAAGCATGATATTTTAAAATATATATATAATGCGGTAGGCGTGCGTGTTAAGCGAATAATACTTACGGCAATGTCTTTCGACTTAAGCTGAATAATACTTACGCAATGTCTCGCGACTTAAGCTGAATAATAAGGATTGAAAGCATTTCAAAAGATTCTGAATCATTTTTAATGAGAAGAGAACTAATTGGTTTTAAAGCGAAGCTTAAGAGTTATACTAGCTTTATGGGAAGTTAGGTATAACCACTTAAGAATAATAAAAGGAACAATTTACCTATGTGTTTATAACGGACTTATATTGATTTGTGAAAGAATAATAAGATGGTTTGATAAGTAGACATGATATGATGCTATGTGTGTTAGTGTCTTGTAACGTTTGTATAAGAGTATTCTTGTTGTGCTTATGTTGTTTAACGATAATTTGTTATGTTAGTGTAATATCACTCACCTCTTGACATATTACAGGGGTTGTTGCCTCCGATGCGGGGTAGACTCGGTATGCAGGACCGTGATTCGAGAATACCTCATGCGGGTCGGGGACCTATGTGGAGCTACGGGAGTTCGGGTTAGTGTGCGGGGTTATACCTCATGCGGTGCATGTGGCCGTGCGGACTACGAGTCGGGGCGATGCCGAGGAGTAGCTACCTCGATGCGGGTTATATACCTATGCGGGCCTATGTGAGTGGCCTATGCGGACTACGGAGTCGAGATTAGGCTTGCATGGTGATACTACGGGTAATGGCCTGCTTGATCATTCGCACCTAGAAAAGACACATTCTGATTTACCTATTGTTGCTCTTGTTTATGATGTGGCACTATGTGCGGTTACCTTGGTTGTTACATATATGTAAACTGATTTTAAAATGATATTTTTCATTTAAGTACTTCTGATTTCACATACTTGGTACTGTTGTCGACCTCCTTGAGGCTGCGTTCATCTGCGAGTAAGGGCAGCAGTGCTAGATCCGCATCCTTAGGATCTTTTGCGTTGGTGTCGAGCTCCATCTTCTAGGAGGCTCTACTTTTGGGTATGCTCTCCTGTTGTAATTAGTTTTATGCTGATCGAGGGTATGGCGGGGCCACTGTCCATATAGTTGTTTACTTTCCTAAGTGCAGTAGTCTATTGTACATTTGGGATGAATCGCAAAAACTTGGGTTATATGTATATATGCGAAAGGCGACTTTTCTTGAGATAAATTGTGTCTCATTTTACAAGTTTCATGTCTTGTTTTTATATTCCGTGATTACTACGATGTATTACTACTTGGGTGCGGGTAAGGCACGGGTCCACGAGCCGGGCAGTCGTGACATGGGTGCTCAATCGGCGGTTTGGGATGAGTTCACGAGGCCTTTCTTGGTCACTTTTTGCCTCACGAGATGAGAGAGCCCGTGTTGATAGGTTCTTATCATTGAGGCGAGAATGGGAGGACCGTCGTGAGTACAACCTAGAGTTTGACTCGTTGGCTAGGTATCACACTATTGTGGCTAACATGGCGATAGAGTCCATCGCTATGTTATGGGACTAGACAGATTATATGATCCTTTGCTTGCACAGGAGTGGCCCTTGACCGAGAATGAATATTTCGGAGATGCGGACATATGCACGAGGATTGAGGCAGGAGAGAGAGGACCGACCAGACCAAGGCCCGGCCAGAGGGCGAGGCAGCGAGGTTGAGGTGATTTTGGCGGAGAGCCTCGGATCGAGCTAGGTCTATAGTTCACCGGCAGAGTGCTCCTTCCCGATTTTACGGCGGGAGGTTAGATCGGCCGGGTAATCGGGAGCCGGTCGAGCTCGAGGGCTTGGTTCGTATCGCACATGGGTTAAGCGATCGGGGCCCTCTTCCTCGATGTTCACGGTGTGGCGACATCACCATGGGAATGTCGTCGTGCTCTTGGTGCATGTT
This sequence comes from Przewalskia tangutica, assembly GCA_029844215.1. NCBI lineage: Eukaryota > Viridiplantae > Streptophyta > Magnoliopsida > Solanales > Solanaceae > Przewalskia > Przewalskia tangutica. The sequence goes on along the minus strand of CM056720.1, from coordinate 30,711,509 downwards.
TTACTGTGGCGTCGGGGCCATATGTTGAGGATTGTCCTAGTAGGAGAGTTGCGGGAGGGATAGAAAAGTCTACGATCGATTGCGGGTTCTTCGCCTTGATAGCTAGGCGGGATGTTCATACCGGCGGTAGTGGCGAGTCGTGGTGGAAGTTCGATTTTAGCGGTCCTTTGAACCGCCTATATGAATTCAGGTATATCTTGACCCTTTCTGATTTGTATGCATGATAAGGTTATTTTATGTTTAAGTATCAGGAACGGATAATATTGAAATTATGTACGTATGCTAGAAGTAAGTTGGAAGTACGAAAAGATAATCTTTTTAGACCTTGAATGTGAGTATATAGTGATGATGCACACTATGGATTGTTTCCTCGTTTGGTTTGTGATGGATAAATATGCAAGTGTGGTATATTAGGGCCATGTGTGGCATAATTAGGTTTTGCTAAGTGCAAGTTTATGAAACTATGCCAAAGAATGATAGATTGAGCTCCGAAAGAACATTCGGGGACGAATGTTTCTAAGGGGGGAAGAATGTTACACCCCGTATTTACAGGACATGTTTTAAGAACGTACGTAAGAACTCACAAGTGTAAGATTTGAGGCTTGTAAAAATTTATCGGAATTATGAAATTGTCGGAAAACGTTTTATTGTGACGAATGGGAGGGCGACACGTGTCACCCCCCCCTTAGCAATGCCTTGGACGAAATGGCATGGCCAATATGGTCATTTACCATAAGTCTTCTATGCCTAAGTCTTGCAACTTGTAGCATGAGAACATTGACTAAGTCAAAGGACCCACTTAAGCCTTGATATTTCATAAGACAAAATCCTAACCACCCATTTGTTTGTAGCATGACCCTCCAATACACTATATATTATACTAGTAGCAAGAGAGGACTTAACACTTAGCAAAAATTTCACAAATTTTGAAGAACACACTAGGCTTGCTCTCGGGTTTGCTAAGCTCTCACACAAAAAAAAATTGTTTGTTATCCATTAAGCCCCACACTTTAAACCAAGGTTCATAAGGGTTTTTTAAGTGTATCTCAATAGAAAAATCCGGAAAAAGAGAGTTTTAGTATTAGTGCAAAGTGAAAACCTAGCGACTTTCTAGGTTTTGGATTAGAGGTTTGAAGGAAAATTGTTGGTGTTGTTCTAAGGGTTTCAAGGAGCGGATTGAGGTGTCTTGAAGAGGCTCTAGGTTGCTAAGGAGCAACTTCGGTTTTTGAAGATTGGATTACAATTCGTTGAGGTATAATCTTGTTCTTTGAAAGTGTTACAAGATTATATATATTGTTGATTAGCTTTACTTGTTGCAGGCATGAAGTATATGGGTTAAAGTTTATAAGGATTTTAGATCGATTGTAGCCTTGGAAGTTCGAAATGTAATGTAAGTCACGTTAAGTTGGAATACAATTTGATCGTTATTAGAAATCGTCGCATGTTACTTACTTAAAGATTATGGTTGTTATAATCAAATGCGACTTGATATCATGTTATGCTACAAATTTGGATGGAAATGGAAATTGGATAAGAATTGGTATTATTGAACTCAAAGTGGCCGAATTTGTACTTATAGTTTGTAATAGTTTGTTAATTATTTGTATTGGACTACCTTATAGATTGTGGTGAGCCAATTGGGGCTGTTTGGTTATTGTATTCGGCCTTGAAAAAGGTGGCAAAGTTAGTAATAACAAAGGAGGTGCTGTCCGATTTTCCGTAGAATTTAGCGACTTAGCACCTAGAATATTCTACGTATGAAGTAAGAGGTTAATGGACGTATTGTGACCATTTTAGGTTGAACTACTTTGGAGCCTTTTTGCAACTTGTCGCTAGTCGTCGCGAGGTATGTGAACCTCTTCTTTCTTTGGCATGATCCTACGTATGAAATATCCATGTGATAATATTTCAAGATTCCTTCTACTCTTAGAAGTTAAGAAGTATTTACATTGTTGATTCTAAATTAAGAGTGCGTTTAAATTGTCTAAGTCCTTACTAGGTCTTATGGGAGGCGTTAGTAAGAATGGTTAGGAAATTTTGAGATTGGATTTAAAGGCTATGTGCCTTGATTTGTTTAAAGTAAGTAAGTGGATTTTATGTTGAAAATGACTTGAAGTTATATGATTTTAAGGAATAAAATTACTTGGTTTTGGAAGGTATGGAACTTTATATTTTTTTGTATAAGTAATTGGGCTTGAAAGGAAGTATGTTATGAAGTTTTAAGACTAAGAACTTTGATTGTCTTTAAGGATTATGAAGTTGTAAGCGATATGATTCTTTTTAAGTATGTATGTATGTAGTATCTTTGGATCGATTTTCCTAAGTGTTGTAAGAATAAAAGTGTCTTAAGTTCTCTAAAATGAAAGGTTGTTATAACAACTTTATGGGAAGTTTTATGGCGACTTAAGAAGAAGTAATAAAACGGTTTAAAATGTTATGTAAGGAAAAATCACAGGAGCCTACAAATAGGCGGATTATGTTATGAAATACAGAGCCTACAAATAGGCGGATTACGTTATGAGATACAGAGCCTACACATGGCGGATTACGCCATATTACCCAGAGCCTACACATGCGGGTTACGTCATCTTGCAGGAGCTCCACGGCGGGCGGCTTATGCTACATGATTCCACATTACAAGGCACAGCGGGCGGATTATGTCACATGATTCATGATGCAGTGTGTCATAAATGGGCGGATTATGTTATGTAAGATATGCAAGTTATGTGAAAAAGGATTAAACTCTTAAGTATGTATGTAAGAATATGTTGTTAAATTTTATTGAAAGAAGGAAAGGAACAGTTAATATATGATTGATTTCAGGAGTTAAAAAGGACATTCTTTTATCCAGAAATGATTTGGTTATTGCATTTTATTTCTGTTCCATACTTTTTGTTATCGACCCGCCGAAGTGCGTTCATGCCCGCGGTGATAGGTACAGGTTGGTGATCCTTGCTCTTAGGATCTCTGTTCGATCTTTGGAAAGAAGCCCTTTCACTCGGAGGCTTATCTTTGGTGCAGTTTCACGATGTGGTAGACTTATGTACATTCGAGGTATGGCGAGCCTGTCACGCATGTGATTGTAATTCTTAAGTGTCAGAGTTACATATTGTGGGTCGGTTTGTAAAAGGAAAGGAAGTGGCTAGTTGTTATGTATATGTATATGTGTCTAGGAAGGTAGCCTTATCGGCTAACTTTGTGGTTTAGTTTCTCGATATTTTATTTTATAAGTTTCATGTATGTTCATTGCTATTCTCGATGTATACACGAGCAGGTGCCCGGGTAGGGCACGATCGCGAGCTTGAGGTCGGTCGTGACAATATATATATTTAAAATATCATGCTTTCGAGTATAGGAAGAATCACATACCTTCTCGGTGAAATCCACGCCAAGTCGAATATGTCGTGAGAATCAGCCTATAATAGTCAAATCGTCTATCAGCGTCTAGACTATGCATGTGATTTTAAGTAGAGGTTCTCTATTACATGGAAAATTGGGCGACTTCCCTCCGTCGAGCTACTCAAGTCTCTTTGTGAAGCAGTCCTAAGTAAGTATAGTTCAATTATTCTTCTTTTAAACCCTTCTCTTGTGATATGATTCGATTCTATTACGTAATATCCTTCTAAGTATTTTATACTCAAGTCTATACTATTCTTATATGTAATATCCAATTACAATAGAAGGACAAGAGTATTTACCTCGATAAGCCCAAAATTATCCAAGTTAAATGTCGCTCACGAGCGAGGTTTAGCTCTAATTTGTGCGCTCAGATAGCTCAAAACCCTTAAAAGTTATTCACAACTTTAACTAAGTACTAAGGGATTTGGGCTAGGGTATTTAGGAATAGTAACTATACTTGGAAGACAACATTTCTACCAAGGGAGGGGTAGGTTTGGCTAGGACTACTAGGCTAGAGGGGGTGTTTCGGCGAGGCTTTCTCGAGGGAGGGAGTGTTGGGCGAAAACACTTCAAGAGAGGAAGGATTTTCAAGACTTGGAGAGTGATTTGTGGATGAAGAACTCTTCATCTTAAGAAGTATTTATAGGTCAAGAAATGGCCAACCAATGGCCAAGATGAAGCCAAGTGCTAGGCAAGTGTAAGGTGGGGATTTAGGCAAGTGTCCTTATCCATCTACTACACAAATATCCTACCAACTCCTTGACTTGTGCAAAGGCACAAAAAACGTGCCAACAAAGCCCCATTTTGCCGTCCAATGAGGGTGACAAGTGTCACCCTCCCGTTGGTCCAAAATGTTTCGTCTCTCGGAAAAATTCGCAAAAATAATAAATGTCATAGCCGGAATTTAGCCTACGCGAGTTTAGTAAAACGTTTCGTCGAAAAATGATTCTTTTAGTGAGTTGTGCACAAACTTTTTCGTCCATAATGCCTAACTAAGGCTAAACTTTTGTACGTACGCCCTTACGTACATACTCTGGAAATACGGGGTATAACATTAATAGATTAAACTGCGTGGTAGGCTTAAGAGAATTGTACGGATGAGATCCGTATGGAGTAAGTAATGGTTGTTGTGATCAAGACAATATGGTTATGGTATTATGAGAAGTTATTGTACCCATTTACAGGGGGACTGATAAGGTAGGCTGGGAGCATGGAAATTGCGAGCCTAAAGAATATTGATAACCGCCGAGACCTTAGGTATACAAGGCCTTCTCGGGAAATAGGATTTTATTCAGACTAAGAGTAAGAGTTAAGTGCGACGGTGGGTCGGGGTGAGGACCTATTACGGGTCGCCCCATAGCTTGAAATGGAGTGGGATCAGTTGGTAGTAGTTTCGCTACGTGACAGGGTCACGAGGGTGCAAGGCCCAAGTCTAGTTAATTGTTTTACGGGTTCGTGGACGCGTTCCACCGGAACCAGGTCGTGAGAGCCGGAAATGGCCTTATATTGTTTAATAGAGTGACTCCAAAGATTGGAGGCCAGAATCGGTATGGAGGTTATGTAAGTATGCTAGTATAAGTTGGAGGTACGGAAAGAATACAACCAGTAATAGAATCGCCGTTTGGTTGGTTCCACGTGGCGGTCGGATAATTGGCGGACTTGATTCGATGCATGCGTAAGGCGAAGCTTATCCAGGAAAGTTTTTAGTAAGCTCGGAGTCAGCAGAAACTTTATGCAGATGAACGACGTCGACACTTGGAGTTCAGGTTGACGTTTTAGTATGAGTATTGTTATGTGGCCATGGGTGGCATATGTTGTATGAAGGGTGTAGTAAAAGGAGACTATGTCGCTATCTAATTAGATTGGACTCCGAAAGAACATTCGGGACGAATGTTTCTAAGGGGAGAAGAATGTTACACCCCAAAATTCCAGGATATGTATAAGAGAATGGACGCGAGGAATCAAGACTTGAAAAATTGTACGAAAGAAAGAATTGTTTTTTCGAAGGAAAATCTTAGAAACGTCGGAAAGGAAAAATGATCGTTGATGAGAATTTGATTCTCAAAATGCATTATTTGAGGATTATGGAATGTATTATCATTATGGAAATTTATTTTCTGGATTTGGTCACGTGGGGCCCACAGAAATTTTACGTTTTGTGGGGCCCGCGAGGTTCTGAAAATTTTATGGACGAATGGGAGGCGACACGTGGCACCCCCATGGTCTGGATGAAATTGACCAAGGGTATTATGGTCATTGACCTATGTAGAAGATCAAGTCTTGCAAGCTAGAGCTTGAGATAATTGACTAAGTCGAAAGAGCGGCAGCTTGATCTCTTTCATCGACCTAATAAGTGTTATAATCTAGACCCTCCAATTTGTTATATAAGCACACTAGTAGCAAGACAAGTCTTCAACACTTAGAAAAAATTGAGAAAATTGTGCTCTTGATGTTGCTCTCGGCTTTAAGGCCTTTCCCACATAATTTTTTCCAATTGTTGTCCATAATTGACAAGACTTTAACGAGGTTCCTAGGGTATTTCAAGGATATCTCAATAGCAATATCTCGGAAAAAGCAGCGTTTCACGTTAGTCATGGCGAAACCTAAGGTGTTCTTCAACTTTGAAGATGGAACTTGAAGAGGAGTTCTTGTGAGGCAGGAGTGCTTGGAGCGGATTGGAACATAAGAAGAGGAGCTAAAAGTTGCTAAGGATCGACTTTTACGCTTGAACATTATTAGGGCTTATTGAGGTAAACTCTTTATCTTCTTAATGTAATTGAAGATTACATGTTATAGTAGTTAAGAAATGAGCATGTGGTATATAGAATGAAGTTTGAAAAGATTTGGATCATGTCGACGTGTTAAAACCGAAAATGGACAAGTTAGCCATTAATGTTGTAATTAATTTGGTTGATAGTTACAATCGTCGCATGTTATGGAAGAAAGGATTTATACTTGTTGTAATTGTTATTATGTATATAACATATTGGAATAATAACTTGGATTGAAAAAGGAATTGTAAGGAAATTGATATTGTTATGGATAGTGTTTTGCCGAAAATGTGCCTTAAGGAATGGACAATTTTATATTGATTGTGGGGCAGAATTTTACACGTCCTATTAGGCATGTAATCCCCTTTGTATTGCTGAATTGTTGGGCCTTAAATGTGGCATTTGGTAATTGAAATTCGGGCCTTGAAAAAGGTGGAAAAGTATGTAGAAACAAAGGAAGTGCTGTCCGATTTTCCGTAGAATTTGGTGACTTTTCACTTAGAATATTCTACGTTTGAATCTAGAGGTTAATAGATGTATTATGGCCATTATATGTTGAAGTACTACGTATAGCGTATTCCACAAAAGGATGGAATAGCTAGCAAGGTTGAAGTAATTTGGAGCATTTTGCTACTTGTCGATAATCGTCGCGAGGTATGTGAACCTCTTCCTCCTTTTGGCATGATTCTATGTATGAAATATACATGTGGTGTTATTTCATGATTCCTTCTACTCTTAGAAGTTAAGAGGTAAGTATGTTGATTTACTCTATGTGAAAATTATGTCTAAGTTATCCTAAGTTCTTACCAAGTCTTACGGGGATATTGGTAAGAGTCGTTAGGAGGTATTTGGAGTCAAGTTGACTTTGCTAAGTTACTGCACGAATGAGAATAAGTATCGAACAAGCCACTGCAACGCTAATAAAAGAAAATGTATCGACAATCAATTAAACTAAAATGAGTAGAATCCTCCATCTGCATAGAAAATAAGATAAGACAAAATTGTATTACATTTTCTAGATCATGACTGCTTTAATAAGATCGTTATAAACAAGTATAACTTATTTACAACGCATGAAAGTATATGTTACTTAACTTAAAGAGTTTACGTACGAAGTTTTAAGACTATGAACCTTGAATTCTTAAAAGGTTAAGAAACTTTATTTTTTCAAGTTATGGGACTTTATTCTTAAAGGAAGAAATGACTTGATTTAAAAGTATAGAATACTTGATTTGGAAAGTATGGATTTCTTGATTTCTAAAGTTAAGAGACTTGAAGTATTTTAAAAGTTATGTAACTTGATTTGAAAGTATAAGTCTCTTGGTTATAAAAAGAATGAATTAGTCTAAGGCATAAAGTTAGTATAACGGCTTTATGGAAAGTTGGTTATAATAACTTTATGAAAGGTTAAGAGAATGGTTTTCTCTAGTAATGTAAACAAAGAATGACTTGAAATAAGGAAGGGCAATTTGATTTAAAGGTATCACTTGCTTAAGTTTTAAAGTAAGGGTCACTTGATTTAGAAGCCGAGAAATGTATTTCTAAAAGTGTAGTGACTTATGTGAAATGTAAACAAGCCTTGATACTACGGGTGTTAGTATCTTGGGATTTTATATGAAAAGGAGTCTTTTGAAAAGAATGGAAATCGTAGTACTTTGGGTTAAATTCCCAGATTTTTTATGTAATAAGAAAGTGCCTTGAGTATATAAAATGAAAGTCTAAAGATTTTATGAACTTGCCTATGTGTGCTGGTGATAGCCTTTGAGTGTAAGTATTATATTTTTACGCTGCCGCGACTCTCGGTTGGAGGGCCGACTGTCTTGTTGTAAGTTTACTTGGAGCGTCTGAAGCGGTGATGTGGGATTCCACGGGTATGCTTCCATTTTATTACACCTTGGACATCTTTATACGATGTGGGATTAGGCGTCTGCAACCGAGGAGGCGGTTTAGATTTCCGGATTTATTTTATTACCGCTTGGACATCTTATCGATGAGGATTAGGGCGTGCGACCATGTTATGTCGATTATTACTCCATGGACTAGCTCCCGCGAAGACATGTAACGAGATGAGGATTCCACGGGCATGTTATATATGATTATTACCCCATGACCGTGCTTATACGATGAGGATTAGGGACATGCGACCATGTTATGTATTATTACTCCATGGATTAGCTCTCCATGAAGACATGTACCCGGGATGAGGGATTCCACGGGCATGCGATATATATATATAGATATATATATATATATATATATGTATGTATTGTATGTGTATCGCAAGCGGTGAGGTGGAATGCCACGGCGTCACGTGGTTATATGTTACACTTAAGGTTGTCGGCGATGATGTGGGATTCCACAGGCGGAGATATATATATATATGCATTGTATATGTATGCAGAAGCGGTGAGGTGGGATACTGCAGCGCGTCACGTGGTTATACTTTACAACATGGTGTCGGCGATGATGGGGATTCCAGAGCGCTATGATATTTGAGGGCTTGCGTCGTAGCCTGTGTGACTATTGTTCATATGTTGAAATAGTCTTTAAAAGGTAAGCCCGACTTTCATTACCTTCGCTTTGGCAAGGCCGCGATGTCTTTATTATTTTGGTTATCATACGTGTCTCGACTTTATATGAAGTTATGATTTCATTCTGATATTTTGATTTCACATACTGGTACATATTTCGTCTTGACCTCGCCCGGGCTGCGTTCATGCCGCGTGTGGAGGTACATAGTTTCTTGATCCGCACTCTTAGGATCACTATTGATTTTTGGAAACTCCATTTCTTGGAGGCTTTGTCTTTTGATGCAGTTCCGTGAGGTTGTAGGTTTATGTACATTCGGGGTATAAGCGGGGCCACTGTCCGTCACGATTGTTATGTAAAAAATTCTTAGAAGTGCTGTAGTCATATCTTGTGGATTGGGTTGTGTAAAGAAAAAAAGTGAGTAGCGCTTTTTGGTGTTACGTAGTTTATGTATCTAGGAATGTAGCCTTATCGGCTAACCTGTTATTTATTTTCCTGTTAAGTTTATGTATGTTCCGCTGATTATCTCTGATGTATACCTGTAAAGGTGCCGGGTAGGGCACCGATGTGAGCCGAGGGTCGGTCGTGACATATATTATTCATTAGTCATTCCGGGCTTGTAACATTCGTATTAGTGGATTTGCTACCCACGATCGAGGAATACCTGCGTCACGAGGGCTTATACGGATGAAATAGTCCTATGTGGGCGGACCGGTCTATGCGAGAAGTTACCTCATGCGGGTCCATACGGCTTTATCACGGGTGAAATTGTCCCGAGTAGGAGTGCGTGATAATACTACGGTGGATGGTCTAGGTTAATCACGGGCTTCTATTTTGAGAGCAGGAAATGTTATGTTGTTACTCATTGTTAGTAAGACCACGATATCTTGCTAATTTGATTATCATACATGTCTCGATTTTATTTTAGACTTATGATGTAAATTCTGATATTTCGATTTTACATACTTGGTACATGTGTCTTGGCCCTTTCCTCGGGGGGATGCGTTTATACCGCAGATAGGGGTAAGCAGGTGGTGGATCCTCACTCTTAGGATAACTGATCAGGTGTCAGAAGCTCCATTTCTCCGGAGGCTTGTCTTTTGGTACGGTTTCCCTGATGTTGTAGATATATGTACATTCATGGGTATAGCGGGGCCCTGTCCCGTCACAGTTGTTATTCTTAAGTGCATGTAGTCATATCTTGTGGATTGGGTTGTAAGAACAAAGATGTAACCGTTTTATTTTGGGTTATGTATATTTCACGGAAGGTGGCCTTATCGACTAGCCTGTTGATATTTATTGTCTAAATATTTTATGAGTTTTTGTATGTTCCGCTGCTATTCTCTGTTGTATACACCTGAGGGTGTCGAGTAGGGCACGATCGCGGGCAGTCGGTCATAGTGATATTATCTTATTTTTATGCCTTTCTTTATAGCTTACATTATTATATTATTATTCACGCTTTACATATCGATATATTTACTTCGTACTGACGTCCATTTTACATGGGGCGTTGTGTGTTCATGCCACCGGTTCGGATAAGAGATATGGTAGGATACCACAGTAGGAGCTGTCGAGTTTAGCCGTCAGTACGTAAGCTTCATCTTTTTCGGTGCTTCCTGGTTAGATTTTGAGTATGTTTTGCAAAGTTATGTACATAATGGGTAGGTTGGGGCCCTGTCCTGACCATATCATAGTATAGGTATTCGTAGAGGCTCATAGACTGGTCTGGTATGTACAATTGTTGATATATAGCCTTGTCAGCTAGGTTGTTTTTGTTAGATCGTGTTGTGACCTTGTCGATCTTGTTTATGTATATATGTTGGATTGATTCTTTCGCGTTACCATCACAACTTGAGTTTCATCTTAATTTATATATTCTGGCCTTATGGGCCCTCCCAATGGATTGTTATTTGTGTTATGTCTTAGTCTGACCTTGCCAATTTGAAAATCTGCTCATCTGGAACTGCAGTCGTGAGTGAGTGCGCTCAAGCCAACATGGAATCGGGTGCTAGCCACACCTCCTAGTTTGGGGTGTGACAAACTTGGTATCAGAGCATGTTAGTCCTAGGGAGTCTATGAGTTGTGTCTAGTAGAGTCTTATTTATAGTTGTGTTATGCACCACACATATAAACAAGAGGTTGTTGGGCATCTAGGGATAGTTTTTGTTCTTTCACTTTATAGATCTTGCTATAGAACTGAGTTACATGATTTTTAGTCTAATTCTTGCTCTAATACCTTTTTCAGTTATGTCACGACCCGACCCTGGGCATGGCCCGGTGCCTACACAGGCACCACTACAGTATACATCGAGAGATAATCGTGGAACATCATGAAACTTATACAATAAATCAACGAGAAAATAAAGTCAGCGAGTTAGCGGAGGCTACCTCCTGGATATATAAAAGATAGCAGAGCGGTTGCCTCCTTTCCTTTACAAGTGACCTGACATGTGACTCTGGACCTCTAAGAGTTTTAACATAACAATTGTGGCGGACAAGGCCCGCCATACCACGAATATCATGAACCTACAACCTCGAGAATCGTGCCAAAGACAAAGCCTCGGAGAAATGGAGTTTTCGAAGCGAGCGGTGATCCAAGAGTGTGGATCAGCAAGCTATGTACCTAAACCTGCGGCATGAACGCAGCCCCCCGAAGGAGGTCAGTACGAAATATGTACCAAGTATGTGAAACTGAAAATACTGTAATGAAATCATAACAGTCTATAAAAAGCTGGAGACATGTATGATAACCAAAATAACGATCTGTTGCCTTACCAAAGTGAAAGTAATGAAAGTCGGTTTACCTTTTAAAGACTATTTCAACACGTGCAATAGTCACGGGACTACCGGCACAAGCCCTCAAATATCATCGCATAGTCGATGCGGGTCTCGAGCCCGCAATATCAAAGCGTGCGTGGAATCCCCATCTTGGCGGTATAAGTGAAGAATATAACCGTGTGATGCGCGCGTGGCATCTGCCTCATTGTCGCGTACACCTACAATACATATATGTATCTATACCCACTGCCCATGGAATCCCCATCATCGACGATCGTAAGTGTAACATATAATCGTATGTGGCGCGCGTGGTATCCTACCTCATTTGTCGTACGTACATATATATATATATATATATATATATATATATATATATATATATCTCATGACCGTGGAATCCCTCATCTTGGGTATATGACTTCATGGAGAGCATATCCATGGGGTAATAATCATATATAACATGCGGTGGAATCCTCATCTCAGTACATGTCTTCGGGAGCTAGTCCATGGAATAGTAAATGCATAACATGGTCGCGTGCCGGAATCCTAAATCGTATAAGCATGGCCATGGGTAATAACACACATCCGGGAATCTAACCCGCCTCCTGGTCGCATGCCCCGGAATCCCTCATCGTATAAGCATGTCCAAGGAGTTGTTACACCCCGTAATTTAGGTCATGCTTATGAGAACGTACGAAAGGAATTAATATTTAAATTTTAGCAAGATAGGTAGACAGAATGTTATGGATGGGTGTTAGTCAACTTGAGGTGGTTTATGTCCAGTTGCGTTAGGAGTTCCTAAGTGTTTCAAAGGCCTGGTATGTAGTTCGTTGAGTATAGTTCCCAACGCAACAAACCGTTCGTCGATAGGACATCGGATTAGAAAGTTATGGAAGTTACAAGTTCGGTCTTGTGATCGGCGAGAAAAGTATTTTCGGTCGAGCCATGCATGGCGGCCGGATGAGGGCGCGGCGCGGATTTTGGGAGTCCTCTGAAGTTGCAGCGCCGCGGCATCGGGATGCACGCGGCGGCGGAAATCTTGAAATTCTCGGAGGTTTCAGTGTGCGGCAACGCGGCGGCAGCGGGTTTCGAAATCTGGGAGAAAAATCAGAAGATATTTTTTTAAATGGCCATGAGAGGGTGACAAGTGTCCCTCCCATCTCATTGTGTGGAAGCACTATTTATTGACCAAGTCTTCATTCTTCAAAAAAAACCCTTCTCTCTAAAAATCCCTCTTCCTTCTCTCTAAAAATCCTTTTTCCTTCTCTCTAAAAATTCCTCTCCCTTCTCTCTAAAAATTCAAGGAGAAACCAAGGCCTAGAGAAATTTCGGAAAGGTGGCAAGAAGGAAACATGTTGACAAGCTTATAGGAGGTTTTTGGAGGTGATTGTGGAAAGAAGGCAAGTGAAATTTGTTGGACTAATTTGGGTAAACTCTAAGGTAACAATCCATTCTCCTTTTTAAGTAAATTGTGTTGCATGTGAGGAAGAAAGGACTTGTAGTTGTCAATATTGCTTATAGGTATATTGCATGTATGAATAACGATTTGGATTTGAAAGGATTGGATAAGGATGATATGTGAACATGTTATAGCCAATCTTACCTTAAACTTATTGGATTATTTAATTTGTATTGTGGGGCGAATTTTACGTCGAGTTAGGCGTGTAATCCTTGTATTCTTGAATTGTTGGGCCTTAAATGTGGCGTTTAGTAGTTGATATCGGACCTTGAAAGGTGGAAAAGTATGTAGAAGCGAAAGGAAGTCTGCCCGATTTTAGTAGAATAAGGAACTTTATACTTAGAATATTCGACGAAGAAGTCTAGACGTTAATAGACGTATTTGATTATTATAGGTTGATACTCTACGCGCGGCATATTCGACTTGGCAAGTGGATTTAGCCGAGGAGGTATGTGATTCTTCCTATCCTCTTGAGCATGATATTTGTAAATATATAGTACGGTAGACGTACGTGTATTAACTGAATTTGGTTTCACTTTGATGTCTTTTGACTTGAGTTCTAAATGTTAAGAATCTTGAAATATTTCAAAAAGGTTTATGAATCATTATTCGGAAGGAAATTAATACTTGGTTTTAAAAGAACAAGTTCTTTGGGATTCCAAACAAATGTGAATGTTTTGATTCATTACAAGTTTAAGTGTTATACTAACTTTATAGGAGGTTAGTTATAGTGACTTAAGGAAGATAAAAAGAATGGTTTACTTACTTGTTTGTAGGAGCCTTGTAATGATGTCTGAATATGTGGTAAGTTGATTTGAGAAGTAAATATGTTATGTTACTATGGGTGTTAGTGCCTTGAGTTTTGTTGTGGTAATGGGGTTCTCTCGTTGTGCTTATGTCGTTTACGATAAGCTGGTTGTGCTTGTGTATATCACCTACCCCCTGACATGTTATGTTGCCGCGGGTTAGCTACCCCCGATGCGAGGAGTACCTCATGCGGTTCCACATGACCTATGCGGACTACGATAGTCCAGGAATCACTCCGGGTGTGTTCTGGCGTCACGAGAATACCTCATGCGGTCTAGTGGCCATGCGGACTCTGGTAGTCGGGGAAATGCGCGTGTTAGCTACCGCCGATGTGAGTTTTACGTCTTGCTTGTCCACGTGACCTATCACGGACTCACGAAAGTCGAGTTAGGCTCGTATAATGATCTTATGGGAGAATGGCCTGCTTCTGATCATTAGCGGCCTAGAAAAGGCGATTGCGTTACACTGTTTACTCTTATTTATGTTGTGGCGTAATGCGATTAATTGGTTTTTCATACATATACGTGGATTTGGTTTGGAAATGTTATGATTTCATTACATTATTTTTTGAGCTTCACATACTTGGTACTGTTATCTTGACCTCGCCCGGGGTTGCGTTAAATGTCGCGGTCGAAGTGCATCGGTTGTTGATCCTCGCTCTTAGGATCACCGTTACGATTTTAGGAAGCCGTTTCTCGAGCTTATCTTTTGGTATGATTCCTGTCATTGTAGATTCATGTACATTCGAGGGTATGGCGAGGCCTGTCGTCATAGTTATTACAAACTCTTAGAAGTGCATGTAGTCTGTTGTAAATTGGGTTTTGTAAAGGATGTAAGCTATTCGATTTTGTTATATATAGTTCTGAAAGGTAACCATTTTAGGTGCTTTGTTTCTTATTTTATATTGTTTCATGTTTATGAGTTTACTTAGCTGGTTTTCTCTGAATTGTATCACTAGGGTGCGAGGTAAGGCACGATCACGGGCGAGATCGGGTCGTGGCGAAGTAATAAAGACAAATCAGGAATCTAACGCGTCTGATCGCGTGCCGGAATTCCACATCGTATAAGCGTGTCAGGATCAATCACAATGGAAGCATGCGTGGAAGCCTCGTCGCTGTCGGTGCGTCAGTAGGTTCCTGACAAGGCAATGACCCTCAGTGAGAGTCGCGACAAGCGTAAACATATAATACTTGCACTCGAGGCTATCACAAGCAAGCATAGACAAGTTCATTAAATCTTTAGACTTTCATTTTTATATACTCAAGGCACTTTTCATTTCACATAAAAATCCGGTAATTTAACCCAAAGTACTACGTACTTCCATTCTTTTCAAAAGATTCCTTTTCATATAAAACCCCAAGATACTAACACCCGTAGTATCAAGGCTTGTTTACATTTCACATAAGTCACTACACTTTTGGAAATACATTTCTCGGCTTCTAAATCAAGTGACCCTTACTTTAAAACTTTAAGCAAGTGATACCTTAAAGTCAATTTGTATTTCCTTATTTCAAGTCATTTATCATACTTACATTACTTAGAGTAAACCACTCTTTTAACTTTCCATAAAGCTATTATAACCAACTTCGTTGTTATACTAACTTTATACTTTAAGCAAATACATTCTTTTTATAACCAAGAGACTTATACTTTCGAAAACCAAGTATCGCATACTTACAAAATACTTCAAGTCTCTTATCTTTTAGAAATCAAGTTTCTTACTTTAGAAATCAAGTCTTCTTATCTTTTAGAATGTCAAGTAATCAATACTTTCCAAATCAAGTATTCTATACTTTTAAATCAATTTATTTCTTCCTTTAAGAATCAAGTCCCATAACTTGAAAAATAAAGTGTCTTAACCTTTTAAGAATTCATAGTTCATAGTCTTAACATTTCATAACGTAAATTACTTAAGTTAAGCAACATATGCCTTATGTGTGAGTATGTTATACTTATTTATAACGATCTTATTAAAGCAGCCATGATCTAGAAAATGTAATACAGTTTTGTCTTATCTTAGCTTCATGCGGATGGAGAATTCTACTCGTTTTAATGTAATCAATTGTCATTACATTTTCCTTTATGTAACGCTGCAATGGCTTGTTCGATACTTATTCTCATTCGATGCGTAAATTAGCCAAGTCAACTTGGCTCCAAATACCTCTAACGACTCTTACAGACATCCCCGTAAGACTTGGTAAGAACTTAGGATAACAGACATAACCTGTACATAGAGTAAATCACATACATACCTCTTAACTTCTAAGAGTAAAAGGGAACATGAAATAATACCACATGTATATTCCATACATAGAATCATGCCAAAGGAAGGAAGAGGTTCACATACCTCGCGACGATTATCGACAAGTAGCAAAATGCTCCAAAGTACTATAACCTTGCCAACTTTTCCACTCTTGAGTAGAATCGCTACTCGTAGTACTTGACTATAATGGTCATAATACTTATTAACTTCTACTTGAAGCGTAGAATATTCTAAGTGTAAAATCTCCAAATTCTCACGGAAAATCGGACATCACTTCCTTTGTTTCTACATACTTTTCCACCTTTTCAAGGCGAATTCAATAACCAAACACGCCACATTTAAGGCTCGACAAGGAAGTTAACAATGAGGATTACAGCCTACAAGGCGTGTAAAATTCCGCCCATAAATGATACAAAACAATCTAATAATACAATGTCATTCTCGGCTAAGGTGCAACATATCATCTTTTCCAAATCCTTTTCAATCCAAGTTGTTAAGTATAACATGTTACAAAGCATGATCGATTATAACAACTATAATCTTGAAGTAGATTACATGCGCGATTCTAATTATCGACCAAATTGTATTTCAATTTCAAAGGGCTATGATGACATTTGGCTATATGCTTCCACAATCCATATCACTTATCAAACCTTAATACATATACTTCATGCTAGTTAAAAAGTAAGGCTACAACAATAAGTAATCTTATAATACTTAAGAGAACAAGATTGCTACCTTAGCGAGCCTTAATCCACTTCAAGATCTGAAGTCGCTCCATAGCAACTTAGAGCCTCTCCTCGACACTCCAATCCGCCACTTGAAGCCCTTAGAAGGTCACAAACAACCTCCCTTAAATCTTCCAATCCAAACCTAGGAAAGTGACTAGGTTTTCACCTTGCGACTAATACAGCGCCACTTTTAGGGATCTTTCTATTGAGATACCACCTGATACCCTTAGGAACCTTGGTTTAAAGTGTGGAGCTTATTGAACAACAAACAAAAAAAATTCCCCCTTTGAAGAACCCAACCCGAGAGCACTTTAGAACAAGAACAAGTTTTCATGAAAATTTTCTAAGTGTAGAACCCTTGTCTTGCTACTAGTATGTATATATAACATAATGGAGGGCCAAGATTTGAACAAATGGGTGGTTTGGATGCAAAAATCTAGCCAAGTGGCCCTTTTGACTTAGTCAACATTATCAAGCTCTACTTGCAAGACTTAGTCATCTTCACATAGGTCAAATGACCATTCAATCCATGTCCCATTTCGTTCTAAGACCAACTAGGGGTGACGTATGTGCCATTCTCCCACTCGTCATGATATTTCATTTTAAACAATTCCATAATCAGATAAATTTTTACTAGTCTCTGACCTTAACATTTTTGAATTCTTATGAACGTTCTTATAGACATATCTTGGATAACGGGGTGTAACAAGTTATGTCAATTACTATGAGAGTCATCGCTAATTATCGAGCTGGTGCTGATAGGAGTGAAGGTACCAGTAATGCCCCGCCCAGCCATAGTTATAGAGTTAAATCTCAGGGAGAGTTGCACACCCACGTATCACCTGTTCCACCCCCTCAGGGGGAGATTAGATGAGGTGCAAGGCCTCCATCCACTTAGAAACTGTACATCTAGTTCCACATAATCCGGTTCACCTAGTTCCTCCACCCGTGTCTTCTGTGAATGGAGTGGAAAATGTCGTGCAGTTATTAACATTGATAGTAGCTACTCAGTAGCATCATTTAAGGACTTCTACATGAGTTGGCTCTTTTGATGACATTGGAAGCTCTAAAACTCAAGAATTTCTCAGGTTGAGTCTACCAGTATTCATTGGGAATTCTCCAAATATAGACCTTCAACGCTTCATTGATCAAATGTTCTGAGTATTATGGGTGATGCATGCTTCAGAAATGGAGGTGGTAGAGTTGGCCTCTTTTAGGTTACGAAATGTGGATATTTTATGGTATGAGGACTGGGAGCGGTCATGATGACTAGATGCACCTCCAGCCGTGTGGGATGAGTTTTCATAAGGCTTTCTTGATCATTACTTCCGATTAGAGGTATGAAAGGCCAGAGTTGAGCAATTTTCAAACCTCAAATAGAAGGGAAAAATGTAAGTGAATATAGTTTGCAGTTCGATTCTGTAACGACCGTTAGGGGCAGATTCGGGTGCCTTATCCGGGCACCCTAGTGACCTGACATCGAGAAAACCAGCGGAAAATAAAACTTTAAACAGAAACAAGATATATGATCATAAAGCAGGCCAACCCAGCGGTTACGCTGATAACATATATAAATACAACTCTTTCAAAGCGAGCAGTTTAATCCTTTTACAAACCACCTTGCAGTACTACGGACCTCAAGATTTACAACAACTATGGCGGGGGCCACGTACCACGAATGTACAGAACACCTGACTCGGGAACACATGCCAAAAGATAAGCCTCGGAGAAAGCGGAGCTTACCAATGGCGAGATCCTAAGGCGAGGATCCACGGCCGATGTACCTCTACTGCGGCATGAATGCGGCCGAAGGAGTCGATCTGGTACCAAGTATGTGAAGCGTAAAATCACGTAAATGAAATCATACTAGTCTATATAAAGCGGGAGACATGTATGATAACCAAACTCTGATTCGCGACATAAAGCGATCATGTCGATCGAGGACTCGCCTCAGTCATCACTCAAATATAACTATGGGTCTCACGCCCGCAACATCAATCATGTTCGCATCATGGCGCGTGCCGGAGTGCGCATCGGTGTAGGCGTGTCGTGAAGCAACAATAATACGAATGCCCCATGGCCGCATGCCGAGTCTGCGCCGGTGTAGACGCGTCCGTATGGCATCAACGATAATATCTTTGGGTGATCAACCGCCTGCGTAGCTACATGCCGGAATTCTACCTCGGTGTAGGCATGTCCGTATAACCACAATAACAATATATCGGGTAATCAACCACGCCGCGTGGCGTACCGAATTCTACCTCGGTGTAGACATGTCATGTGACATCAACAACAAGGCGATAATCAAAATGGAAACATACGTGGAATTCTCGTCACTGCCCGGCACGTCAGTAAGTTCTCGACAAGTCAACGGCCCTCTATCGAGAGGCGGTAACGCAATACAACACTTGTACACGAAGACTATCATCACAAGCATAGGCAAGTTTCACACAACTCAAAGTACTTTCGTAAGTCACGCGATACGTAGTATAAAAATAGAGTGACTATCTTTTAAATAAACCAAAATACTTCCACTTTGCAAAAATCAAGTAACCACATTGTTTCCAAACATTCAAGTTGGCCTAATTTCAAATGCTCAAGTTTCTCATTTTAGAAAGGTTTATAACTCATAGTCTTAATCCACTTTTAAAACAATTGAGTAACGTATTTCTTATGTGTGGCGTTTATTCTTGTTTATAACGATCTTATTAATGACCGTGATCTAGAAAATGTAATATCATTTTGTCTCGTCTTAGCTTCTATGCGGATGGAGGTTTCTCGGTTTTAATACAACGCATCATTATTGATACATTTTCCTTTATTGCTTATTGCGGTGGTGCAGCCGATACGTTACGATTTAGAAATCGGTAAAACATTATCCGCTTTAAAACCAAGTACTCATTACTCGCGAATGAGGTTTTACACAAACGTCCGCATTAAAACAAATAAGTTAAGTCTCTTAACCAACATCGATAAACCATTTTCTTACTACGTAAAGGTATTATAACTGACTTCCCATAAAGCGGTTATAACACTTTATGTTTAAACAAACAAATACACTTGCTTTGTCGTCCACAAGTCTACATAGTTACACACATATCGTGCTAGAGCAGATAGGAAGAGGTTCGCGTACCTCGCGGCCAGTATCGACGATAAGCAAAATGCTCCAAGTACTACAACGCGCTAGCCACTTTCCAGCTCGCCGAGTAGAATCGCTACTCTTACTTTCACTAAAAAGGTCACAAGCGTCTATTAACTTTTAAACATACGGTTCCATTTCTCTCTGAAAAATTGGCGGCCTCCTCACCAGCGGCGTAAATCTCCTCACTCTAACGAGGCGGCCACGAAGCTTGACGGGGGTTTACCGTCTAGCGGGCGTGTACAATTCTACTCGATGTCTGACACAAGTCTCTTTGCAATACTGATCTATGTAAATCTGATTGATTCTTTCTTTAAATTGGGCTTAAGTCAAAAGACATTTGCGCGCAATAATGTTGAGTACTATATATAGTATACTTCAACTATATATTCTACAACATGTAATCTCGATTACAACTAGAGGACAAGATAATTACCTCGATAAGCCCGTAATTATCCAAGTTAAATGTCGATCCTTAGCAGCGTTTAGCTCGACTCAAGTGCTCCGTCGCTCAACAACCGCTTTGAAGTTACCAACTTAAATCTTGAACAATCGATGAAGATTTCCTTAGGGTTTGATGCGAGACTAAAGGGACAAAGGTAGTATTTAGACTCTACGTATAGAGGTATCTTTGGAATACTACAAGGTGAAGGCTAAGGTATTTTGGGCATTATAACAATACTTGGAAGACAACTTTCTACCAAGGGGATAGGCTCGGCTAGCATGACTAGGCTAGGGGAGGGGTGTTCTCGGCGAGGGCCTTTCTACAGGGGAGAGGGAGTTGGGCGAGAGCAACAACAAGGGAGAGGAGGATTTCAAGACTTAGACAAAGTGAGGAGTGAATGAATAAGTCTTCACAGGGAGGGGTATTTATAGGAAACCAATGGCCTTGATCGAGCCAAGTGCAAGGCAAGTGTAAGGCCTTGATCAAGCCAAGTGCACCTAACCCTACACCGCAAAACAAGGCACAAAACATGGCACCAAACAAGCCACAAAACAAGGCCAAAACAAGAGCCAATTGGCCTTGAAAGCGTGACCGTCGTCGAGGTTGCGCGCAACTTCCGATGTGAGGGTGACACATGTCACCTCCGTTGATCGAAAATGTTCGTCTCTCGGAAAAATCCATAAAAATTATAAATGACATAGCGAATTTTCCCAGCGTAAGCTAATGGAAGCGTTTAGTCGAAAAATGACTCAATCGACACTTGTGCCCAAAATTCGGTTCTTTGCCTAACTTAAGGCTCAAATTCTCGTCGTCCTTACGTACATACTGCGGAAATACGGTATAACATTCTCCCCTCGCCGAAACATTCGTCGAATGTTCCTTCTCAGTCTCAACACGAGCATGCGCTAGTATAGCGCTTGACTTATCTGTGCGAAAACAATCGTGCGCACAGTCGTAAAATAACAAGCGCGCGATACTTAAACCCGATTCGGCGAGGAAACACCTCTGTCATCACAAAACCCGCACAGGTCTAAAATATACCCCCTGCACGCGCCGTTTCATGAAAGCGATCACGCGTTCACTTTTCCCCGTCGGTTGTACCGTACCGAACACTCGAGCTCTTTACAGTATCAGGTACCACGCCAGCGCCTGACATTACTAACCGCGAGTCGCTGCCTCGAACTTGGTCATCTTGCTAACCTCGATCTTCTCAAGGCCGTTCGGCCTCGCGATCGCACGGTCGAACATATCCGCGGCTCATACGATGGTCATACAAACTTGGGCCTAGCATCCTCGTGACCCTACCACTGGCGGGACCACGAAGCGACCCGCGTCAAGACTACGGGTTGACGTATCACGTCCTCGGCCGACCAGCGATCGCGTCACGCCCTTGTTCCCGACGGAACAATCACGCTAAATCACGTCATGAAAGCTACCACTTCCGTCTCCACATTACCCGTGGGTGATCACTCGCATAAAACCCGCGTATACTACGCTCGATAAGGTCAAACATAAGCGAATCTTTTACTCGAGGCGACCTTACCTGCAATGTCTCGATCGTGACATTCTAGGGTTCGCACTTACCATGCCCGTACTTATCCTCGACTAAGCGTGTTTTCTAACTCGCGATTAACATGGCGCTATTCGTACATGTACGTAATAATGAGACCGTCATAACAAGCGTACCAAAACTCTAGAGGTTAAGGATATGCACGAAGCTACGGCTCGCTCTAATCATAGGCACGCGCCTGCGTGCATGCGTAGAAAGCGATGAACCAGCCACGATCCGGTGGGTGAGTCGTAACATCCGTGCTACCGCCAGTCGGACAGTTCCTCGCAAAATGGCCTGCTTGCCGCAAAAATAACAAGCTCCACTGGCGCGCGACACTCACGAAATGCGGTCTACCACATCGACCACCGAGGTAGGGGTGACGCGTCCCAGCAACACCGCACTTCCGCGGAAACACAACCCTTGGAGCCACGACTGCTCGAATACTCTGGATGCTCGAAGGTTGTGGAGGACCACTCTGCTTTGGCGGAGGTACAAAACTAGTATCTTCTTGGGCGGTCCGCCTCGAAAGTCCTGAGGACCTGTTGTTGCGGCCTCTTACTGGCGATCTTGGTCATTCGTCGACCTCTCGTGCCTCGCGTCGGTCGTGAGCTGCGTGCGGGCAATGTCCGTGCGGTGAAGAGCTACTCACGAACATGCCTGCGACATGTAATCGTCGAGCCTGTAACATATCGGTGCACTCGATCCTCCATACTAGCTTCTGTATTTGGGGCGTCAAGACGATGAGTCGAACTCCACATTGTACTCCCGACCGTCGCGCTCTGTCTAAGCATCAAAAATCAGCCGGCGTGCCCTCATCTGCGGAGGCAAGAAGTGCGTGAGAAAGCCGCGAAAACTCATCCATCTGCTGGAGGTGCGTACTCTCCCGGAAAGCTCCGTGAATCAAACCAATCATTGCGGTATCGCGCGGCCGATCACGAACCAAAGATCAGACTTCGGTCTCGAAGCCTTGATCACCGCGTGATCGGTAGCTGCCGGATGAACTCCTGCGGATCATCGCCGAGCCTCGACCCGTAAAACTACGGCGGGCTCTGACTCGGAAAGTCGTAGCCTCGAACTATCTGCTCGGGGTGAACGCTTGGTGCTCTAAGCCAGGCTGCTGCGTCGGCCTATCCTCATATCGGCCACGACCACGGCGACCGGCCGACCATCTCGCGTAACCCGTCTCCTACGCGGTGTGGGGTGGAGGCTCAGTGCTGCGGTCTCGGCGGCCGTTGTTGCGGCTTTAACCTCTGCTTTGGATTTGGCGGCGTCCTAAAACCCGCCCGTCGAAGCCTGACCTCAGTCTTGTGCGGGCTGCGCCACCGTACTCCTACGTATCTCGCTAAGCGGTTCCTCGGTGCCTTGCCGCCCTTGGGGCTCTGGTTGCACTGCGCGGAGCATAAGCGGTAAAAGCGAGATCGTCGGAGGGTCGACTTACAACACGGCTCTAAGGCGCGATCTCGGAATGAGAAGAATGAAACGATCCTAAATGTCTTGCGACCTCACGATTATAGATGTGGTGCCTGACACGTCGATAATCAAGACTACTAGACACGCGATGCGTAGACACTTTCAGAGATTAGCGCTGCGATACCACTTTTGTAACGACGTTCGGGGCAGATTCTTGGTGTCTTATCCGGGCACCCTAGTGACATGACATCGAGAAAACCAGCGGAAAATAAAACTTTAAACAAGAAACAAGATATATGATCATAAAGCAGGCCAACCCAGCGGTTACGCTTCGATAACATATATAAATACAACTCTTTCAAAGCGAGCAGTTTAATCCTTTTACAAACCACCTTGCGATACTACGGACCTCTAAGATTTACAACAACTATGGCCAGACGGGGCCGCCATACCACAGATGTACAAGAACACAACTCGGGAACACATACCAAAAGATAAGCCTCGGAGAAGCGGAGCTTCCCAGCAATGGGGCGAGATCTAGGCGAGGATCACGGCGATGTACCTCTACTGCGGCATGAATGCGGCCCAGAAGGAAGTCGATCTGGCAGTACAGTATGTGAAGCGTAAAATCACGTAAATGAAATCATACTAGTCTATATAAAGCGAGACATGTATGATAGCAAACTCTGATTCGCGACATAAAGCGATCATGTCGATCGAGGACTCGCCTCAGTCATCACTCGAAATATAACTATGGGTCTCGCCCGCGCATCAATCATGTTCGCGTCATGGCGCGTGCCGGAGTCTGCGCCGGTGTAGACATGTCGTGATGCAACAATAATACCAATGCCCGGCCGCGTGCCGGTTGCGCATCGGTGTAGACGCGTCCGTGGCGTCAACGATAATATCTTGGGTGATCAACCGCGCGTAACCACGTGCCGGAATTCTACCTCGGTGTAGACATGTCCATGTAACCACAATAACAATATATCGGGTAATCAACCTGCGGCGTGGCGTGCCCCGGAATTCTACCTCGGTGTAGACATGTCCGTATGACATCAGCAACAAGACGATAATCAAAATGGAAACATACCGTGGAATTCTCGTCGCGCCCGGCCGCGTCGAGTAAGTTCTCGACAAGTCAGCGACCTCTGTCGAGAGCGGTAACGAAATACAACACTTGTACAACAAAGACTATAAATCCAAGCATAGGCAAGTTTCACACAACTCGAAGTACTTTCCCATAAGTCACGCGATACGTAGTATAAAAATAGAGTGACTATCTTTTTAAGTAAACCAAAATACTTCCCTTTGCAAAAATCAAGTAACCACATTATTTCCAAACATTGAAGTTGGCCTAATTTCAAATGCTCGAGTTTCTCATTTTAGAAAGGTTTTATAACTCGTAGTCTTAATCCTTTTAAAACAATTGAGTAACATATTTCTTATGTGTGGCGTTTATTCTTGTTTATAACGATCTTATTACATGACCGTGATCTAGAAAATGTAATATCATTTTGTCTCGTCTTAGCTTCATGCGGATGGAGGTTTCTGCGGTTTTAATACAACACGTCATTATTCAATACATTTTCCTTTATTAGCATGCGGTGGTGCGCCGATACGTTACGATTTCGAAATCGGTAAAACATTATCACTTTAAAACCAAGTACTCATTACTCGCGAATGAGGTTTTACACAAACATCCACATTAAAACAAATAAGTTAAGTCTCTTAACTTCAACATCGATAAACCATTTTCTTACTACGTAAAATATTTATAACCAACTTCCCGTAAAGCGTTATAACCTTTATGTTTAAACAAACAAATACACTTAGCACTTTGTCGTCCGGCGTCTACATAGTTACACACATATGCTAGAGCAGATAGGAAGAGGTTCGCGTACCTCGCGGCCAGTATCGACGATAAGCAAAATGCTCAAGTACTACAACGCGCTGGCTAGCCACTTTCGCTCAGTAGAATCGCTACTCTTGGTACTTTCGCTAAAAAGGTCACAAGCGTCTATTAACTTTTAAACATACGGTTCCATTTCTCTGAGAAAATTGGCGACCTCCCCCACAGCGTAAATCTCTCCTCTAACGAGGCGCCACGAAGCCAACCGGGGGTTTACGTCTAACGGGGCGTGTACAATTCTACTCGATGTCAACACAAGTCTGCTGTCTGATCACATGTAAATACGATTCGATTCGTTTCTTTAAATTGGGCTTAAGTCAAAAGACATTGCGCACAATAATGTTCAGTACTATATATAGTATACTTGACTATATATTCCTACAACATGTAATCTCGAATTACAACTAGAGGCGAAGATAATTACCTCGATAAGCCCGTAATTATCCAAGTTAAATGTCGATCCTTAGCGGCGTTTAGCTCGACTCAGGGTGCTCCGTCGCTCGAAACAACCGCTGAAGTTCTAACCAACCTGCTTAAATACTTCAAACAATCGTGAAGATTTCCTTAGGGTTTGGTTTGAGACTAAAGGGACAAAGGTAGTATTTAGGGCTCTACGTATAGAGGTATCTTTGGAATACTACAAGGTACAAGGCTAAGGTATTTTGGGCATTATAACAATACTTGGAAGACAACTTTCTACCAAGGGGGTAGGCTCGGCTAGCACAACTAGGCTAGGGGAGGGTGTTCTCGGCGAGGGCCTTTCTGGGGAGAGGGAGTTGGGCGAGCAACAACAAGGGAGAGGAGGGATTTCAAGACTTAGACAAAGTGAGGAGTGAATGAATAAGTCTTGCGAGGGAGGGTATTTATAGGAAACCAATGGCCTTGATCAAGCCAAGTGCAAGGCAAGTGTAAGGCCTTGATCAAGCCAAGTGCACCTAACCCTACACCACAAAACAAGGCACAAAACATGGCACCAAACAAGCCACAAAACAAGGCCAAAACAAGGGCCAATTGGCCTTGGCGTGACAAATCGTCGAGGTTGCATAGCTTCGAATGTGAGGTGACACATGTCACCCTCCGTTGATCCAAAATGTTTCGTCTCTCGGAAAAATCCGCAAAAATTATAAATGACATAGCCGGAATTTTTCCAACGTAAGCTGTGGAAACGTTTCGTCGAAAAATGACTCCAATCGGCCCTTGTGCCCAAAATTCGGTTCTTTGCCTAACTTAAGGCTCAAATTCTCTACGTACGTCCTTACGTACAAACTCTGGAAATACGGGGTATAACAGATTCTCTGGATAGGTATGCTCTAAATATTATGGACACAATAAGGGATCGAATTCATCAATTTTTAGCGGTTTTGGATCCGCATCTAATTGATGAGTGTATGACAGCCTCGCTGAATATAGATATGGATATTGCTAGAATACATGCATATGCTCAAGGTGTTGAGGACCACAAGCGGTAGCTTCTAGAGGATAGAAGTGTAGAGAGGCGACGGTCGGAGAAGTCACCTGACTCGATAAACACCTATTACAATTACTAAGAAAAGTAAATATATGAAACAACACTAAGAAGCAACTATTACAACTCAAGAATTGAGTGATATATTATCACGACGAGCCGACCGGGCATGCGGTGCCTACACAGGCACCACTACAGTACATCGAGATAATCGGAACATACGTAGGCGATTAAATAAAACAACAAGAATTTAAACAACGGGTTAGCGATAAGGCCACCTCGCGGACACGTATACATATACTTAAACAAGCGCGATTACATTTTTATTTTTTTACAAGCCGACCCACAGATATGACTACGGACCTCTAAGAATTACAAGCGTGGCGGGACGGGGCCCGCCATACCACGAATATACATAATCTACAATATCGGAAGCCGTACCCAAAAGATAAGCCTCGAGTGAATGGATCTTCTTCCCAAAAGCGAGCAGAGATAACGGCGTGTCTACTAACACTGCGGGCGTGACGGACCCCAGAAGAATCGATCAGTGCGAGTATGGAACAGAAATAAGGTACGATAACCAAATCATAACTGTATAAAAAAAAATGACAGGGGCAAGTATAAAAATGAAATACTAGATCCTACCGTGTCATTTTAACTCCTGAAATCAATCATATATTAATCGTTCTTTTCATTCTTTCAATAAAAATTAACTTCATATTCTTACATACTTACTATAAGGATTTAATCAAGTATTTCCACATAACTTACATATCTTACATAACATAATCCGACCCTCATGTGGAGCTCGGTGTACTGTGGAATCATGTAGCATAATCCGGCCTGCCTGTGGAGCTCGGTGTACTGTGGAATCATGTAGCATAATCTGGCCCTCCTGTGGAGCTCGGTGTAAGATGACGTAACCTGGCCTATGTGTAGGCTCGGGGTAATATGGCGTAATCCAGCCTATGTGTAGGCTCGGTGTATCTCATAACGTAATCCGGCCTATTTGTAGGCTCGGTGTATTTCATAACATAATCCGGCCTATTTGTAGGCTCGGTGTGTTTTTCCTTACATAACATTTTTAAACCATCTTTTCACTTATTCTTAAGTCGTCATAACAACTTCCCATAAAGCTATTATAACAACCATTCATTTTAGAGAACTTAAGACACTTTTATTATTACAACATTAAGAAAACTAGACCCAAAAATACTACGTACATACATACTTAAAAAGAATCATAAAACTCCTTTCTTTTTAAAGCTCAAGTCACACACTCTTTTGGAAACCATCTTCTTAACTTTTGAAATAATTTAAGAAGCCATATTTTTTAAAGTTTAGTCATTTCCACATAAAACCAAGGCTTATAGTATTAACCGCGTATACACACTCTTTAAAATGATATCGCTTAAAACTTCATAATCCTTAAAAGGCGATCAAAGTTAAGTAGTCTTAAAACCGTAACATACATTCTTTAAAGTCCGTTTACTTATACTTATAAAATCATATCATCTACACTTTAGAAATCAAGTCATAACTTGAAAAATAAAGTTTCATACACTAGTAACTTATTCTCTTTAAAACCATATAACCTCATTTTAAAATCAATCCCTTTTCACATATAAATTCAACTCATTTTTAAACATAAAATCAACTTTCTTACTTTAAATAAATCAAGACACATAGCTTTAAATCAAATCTCATAACTTCCTAACCATTCTTACCAACGTCTCATAAGACTTGGTAATGACATAGGACAATTTAAACATACTTTTAACTTAGAATCAGCAATGTGAATATGCAACTTCTAAGAGTAGAAGGAATCATGAAATACTATCACATGGATATTTCATGCGTGAGATCGTGCCAAAAAAGAAAGAGGTTCACATACCTCGTGACGACTAGCGACAAGTTGCAAAATGCTCCCAGTACTTTATCCTTGCTAGCTTTTCCACCCCTTAGTAGAATCGCTACTCGTAGTCTTGACCTATAATGGCCATAATATGTCTATTAACCTCTGGCTTCAAGCGTAGAATATTCTAAGTGTAAAGTCACCAAATTCTACGGAAAATCGGATAGCACTTCCTTTGTTTCTCGTACTTTTCCACCTTTTCCAAGGCGAATTAACAACCAAACACACGCGTTTAAGGCCCGACAATTCAGCTATCCAAAGGGATTACATATGCCGGGGCGTGTAAAATTCTGCCCACAATAATACAAAACAATCCAATAACTTTAGGCAATATTCGGCAATATCGAGGACAGCAACAACGTCTATTTCTTTCCAATTCCTTTCAATCCATAATGTCGTCCCTAACATGTTATATAGTTGCAAACAATTCAAACAACTATAATCCTTTCTTTATATAACATGCGACTAAAACTAATAACCAAATTGAATTACAATCTTAGAGTTAATCGTACGACTTTTCGGATTAGGGTTTCCAATATCCATAACACTTATCACACCATAATATATATACATAATGCTTGCTAATATCCATAGCTCTGACAATAAGAAATCTTAATTACTAAAGCGACAAGATTTTTACCTTTAGAAGTTCACAACCAACTTCTCTTCCATTCGAATCCAAAACTATGAAAGCGACTTAGGTTTTGCCTTGCGACTAACGTGAAAGCGTCGTTTTGAGATCTTTCTATTGAGATATCCTTACAATACCCTTAGGGACCTTGGGTTAAAGTCTTGTGAATAATGGACCAAAACTACAAATTTTTGTGGAACTTATGCGAGCAGAGCACACAAGTGAAGAACAAGGTTTCTAATTTTTCTAAGTGTTGAAGACAAGTCTTGCACTAGTGTAGTGTATATATAACCTGATGGAGGGCTTAGATTACAACAAATGTGAGGCTAGGATGAAGAGCATTAATTAATTAGCCAAGTGGACAAGTTGACTTGGTCAATTTTCTCAAGCTTTGAAGACTTGATCTTCCACATAGGTCAAAGACCATACTACCCTTGTATTATTTCGTCCAAGACCATTGGGGGGGTGCCACGTGTTGCCCTCCCATTCGTCCATAAATTTTGTAACCCTCGTTGGCCCTACAAAACGTAAAAATTTTCGGGTGGGTCCCACGTGACCAAATCCGTAAAAGTAAATTTCCATAATGTTAATAAGTATCATACTCTTCAAATAATGCATTTTGAGAATCTAATTCTCATCAACGAATATTTTTCCTTTCCGACGTTCGGAAGATTTTCCTTCGGAAAAACAATTCTTCCTTTCGTACCAATTTTCAAGTCTTGTGTTCTTGCGTCTATTCTCGTATACTTTTTTTTTTTTTGGGTAAATAAATAATATATTGCAAAAAATCAGATCATAACATCGTTCATTGAGGGGTCTCAAGCCTCAACGTGGAAACAACAATAAATAATAAACTCGAGGGCGGGTGCGCTCGATGGTGTATGTACATGTGGGAAATAATGCGTAAATAACCACGATAAGTAGCTAGCTTAATTCTAGCAATAACATCATCCTCGATCACGGCGATCTAAATCGAATATCAATGCATTAAGCCTTCGGATCTCAAACACAACAGCGCGAGAAATCAAGGAGTCTGACGCCAGATCTGCGTCACCGTCGCGATGCTCCTTTTTATCCAGCAGTGCTCTCAAGTGGACATCTCGCGTCGAATTCCCAACCATGCGAATATGTCTCGAAATCCTGCTGAGCGTGCGTTCAAAGAACAAGTGAGTAGTGTCGACAACTGCTTGCGAGAACGCGACTAACATCGCCGAGATTGAGATACGAGGCGTATCTCTGGTAGCTAGGCGTCTCGACAAGTAAGCCATCAGTGAAAGAATACTTAGGCGGGATGTATCGCTCCAAATCCCGAGACATCCAGGGCTTGCGTTCCCTCTTGGAACGTAGGACATCATAGACAAGCCCCGTATCTAGTCTACCATCAACACAACACCTCTCTAAGCCATCAATTACCGCCTCATGACTGCCAAAAATCTGCGTGAACCTGTCCCGGATACTGCATAACTTCTTGAACAACAATGAGTCCTCGTGTCTGACGGTATAGCTCCATATCGATTGACCTCTCAAGTAGTAAGAATTCACCCACTTCACCCATAAAGAGTCCGCATTCTTGTGGAATAGCCAAATGGACCGTGATAGTAGTGCACGGTTCCATACTTTAATGTCCATGAGACCTAGTCCCCCCTCCGCTTGCGGAACACAAACCTCGTCCCAAGCGACACGGGCTAGCCTCCACGCGGCGAAGACAAGTGAGCGCCTTATTTAGAAGCGTGGTATGAAGCGGAAAAGCGCGGAAACAAAATCCTTGACCCACGAATAGCGGATCGAATGAGCTCAAGCTTTCCGGCATAAGATAGTGAGTGATGCCCCCATTTCCGTATGCACGGAAATGGCATCGATGAAGAACAAGCGACCAGCCGAAAGCGAAAGCGGAGCCAAAGGAACCCCCAGATAACATACGGGAAATGACCCCTCCGAAAACCCAACTCTGCTGATGATCGTGTCTCGGCTCACACCGTGTACCCCTGCCAAGTAAATAGATGATTTGGCTGGGTTCAAGGACAGCCCCGAAACCGCCTCCAAGTTCTCAAGACACTCCATAAGTACAGCCAAAAGTATCATTCCCCTAGCAAATAACATGAGATCATCCAAAGGCAAGATGTGTAAGACCCAGACTGCCACACTTAGGATGAAAATTAAACCCGGAGCTTGTAGTCCTCAACTTTAGCAACCTTGAGAAGTACTCAATACAAAGGATGAACAAAGTAGGGGACATAGGATCACCTTGCCTCAAGCCGCGTTCACCTTTGAAGAACGTGCAACTCGCATTAATGGAGATGGAAAAAGAAGGAGTAGTGACACGTTCCATAACCCGTCTCACGAATCTGTCAGGAATCCAAGACGCGCAAGACCGAATTGAAAACCCCAAGAAAGTGTCAAATGCCTTGTGGAGATCAACCGTTAGCATACACCTTGGTGAAGTCAGTGTCTGTTGTACCCTTCCGAGCTCTGAGCGATAAACCACGTTGTCTACCAAGTTCCGTCCTTGTAAAAACGCACCTTGGCACTCATTAACAATAGCGGGCATGAAGGCAGACATGCGGTTTGCAAGAATTTTAGTAATGATCTTGTAAACCACATTAGTGAGGCCGATTGGACGGAAGTCACTAACGCCGGTTGAGTCGTATTGGCGGGAGGGCTATGATGGTGTGATTGATTGCTTGACAATACACTCAGCGAGAAGAACTCGAACACCCTAACTACGTCATGTCGACCTCTTTCCACGCAGTGACTTGAAGAAAGGCGAGGAGAAGCCATCGGGCTGGCGCCTTATCGTTGCCAATATCAAGCGATGCATCATGAACCTCACCCTTTCGATCACGGTCTGCAATAAGACATCACGGTCATCATCGCAAGTTTGGCCCGAATCGAGGACGGCGAGTCGATAGGCTCGAATTCGCGGTGCCAAGCAAGTTCTTGTGAAATCAGCGGCGTATCGCTACTTCCTCGTGCGATGAAGTGCGCGTACCATCTTCCTTAACAAGATGAAATAGCACTTCTCATGTTATTCGCCTTAATCGTACTATGAAAGTACTTGGAGCTTATCACGCTTCCGCAAGTGCTACACCTAGCCTTTTGTTGTAAGAAATGCCTTTCGGACTCGAAGTAAGGGCGCAACTTTAGCTCTCGATACACCAACTTTGGCTTTCAATTCCTCATTCAGCGGATCATTCGTATGCTCATCTATATCTGCTTGAACTGCAGATTAGCGCGCTAGCCTTTTGAGCAATACCCCCAAAAACATTAGCATTCAGTTCTCGTAGCGGCTTCTTCAAAGACTTGAGCTTCGTAACCAAACCATACTGAGCAGTCCCATCCGCATATTGATTCCAACAAGAATCCAGTATGCTATCAAAAGATGGATCGTAAGCCCACGTATTTAGGAACTTAAAGGGCGGTTACCTCTGCGTAGAAGGCGTGATCACGGAGGTTATCACGGGGCGGTGGTCGAGCAGGTTCCGTGGGCAAATAAGTGGTGGCGGTCCAAGCAAGTCGCTCAATCTTGATTCATCAAGACCCTGTCCAATTTAGACCAAATCGTGCCATTCGTCCAAGTGAAAAGAGACCCTGAGGCAGGAGCATCGGAGAGACCGTGCGCAATCATAAAATCACCGAGATCTTTCAGAACGTAAGCCGAAAGGGGCGGACCCCCTACCTTGTCTTGAGTAGAGCAATAAGAGTTGAAATCACCTAGAATCGTCATGGCTCCACAATACGGTACCTAATTTGGGTGAGGTGATCCATAACTTCCTCGCTTCGTAACACTATAAACCGGCTATACAAAAGTGGAAAAGAATGACACCTGAGTTATGGTGCATCGTGCGTGGACATGGACATGTTGTGAGTCCATTCCAATCACCTCACAGTGTACTCTGGCCAGATCCCAAAGTAATAGCATTCTACCGCGTATGAAGTCAATGTTGAACAAGATTTCGGTGAAACCTCTGCGAAGGAAAAGTATGTAATCTTGTTCTATTGAACTTAGTCTCAAAAAAACATACCATTGCCACCAAGTGCTGCTGAGCAATCCTAAACACTAGAGATTATGTGGCTTCCATCGGCGTCCGCGGACCGGACATTCCACATAGTACGCTTAAATGCGAAGCGGATGAGGATAAAACTCTCCGCATACTGGTATTGCCTTGCCATTATTCTTGAAGTGACTTTGCCATCCTCATTCTCAGTGTTAGGCGGCCACAAATGTCCATGCGATCACGCCCGTCGCTCGGATGCGCCTATAATGCAGGGCTGGGGTATGTTTGAACCCACTCTGGCGTGATCGTAGCTACCTACGCTGACTCGCAACACGGCTAGTAGTGGCATTCGTATCGATACGTCACGGCGACCCGAGTTAGCATTACTCTTACGACCGTCGGCGGCGGCATCCAAATTGAGCTTTGCGATACCTCGGGCGATCGTCGAGTCGACATGTGGAGCGACCACGTTAGCGACTACGTTCGTTGAACACGTGGTATGAAGAGAGGATTAGTGTAGCTTCCTGAATTGGCAACTACCTCCGTTCTGCGTGACTTGACAGCATGCGATTACGCAAAGTGCAGCCAGATGTACAATTTCATGAGCTCGTCTTCCTTTAACAACTTCTTGCACTTCAAATGGTTATGTCCGAACATAGAACAATGATAGCAATAGTCCGGATAATTCTCATACTTAACCTTCTGAACGTACCTCCTATCGTCCGGCATAAAAACTCCAAATTCCATCACGGGCTCCTTGCTCGCGTCAATTTCAATCAAAGCACGTGCGTAGTTAAATGCCGTTACGTCGCCAGTAAATTGGTCCAGTATAAAGGGTTTGCCTATCGTGGCGCAATTTTACTAAGTCGAGCACTCAGTGATAGTGGGACATCCGCCACTCGACCCGGCGGAATGTTTGTGAACATATCATCGGTAAGCAACGTACCGCACTGACCAATTTCAACATCAAAGTCTTGCCATAGACCGTATCGACCCGCGTGGAATACCACGATCATATCCTCATCTGCGTGAGCGAAAGATAGTCGAACCACGCGTAGGTATGATTCTACTAACTCCCACTTCTTGACAATGGAATTGAGTGCATCTCTGCACGAGAGCGGGCCAGGTGAAACATCAGATGAGACAATGTCCCCAGTTTACGACAAAGGAACCGTCGATGGTGTCAAGCTTAATATCCTCTTCTACGCTCTGAATTCAAGCTTCATACCGCCTCTTCTAACCTCGAACATGAGCATCTGGCGTCGTTTTCTTTCCCTTGTTAACATCTTTGTCGGCGATAGCCTTAGGAACACTCGTCGAATCTGACAACCATGCTCGGTGAGTTGATCATCGCATTATGTGAAGAATGACCCCGTTACGCTCGTGAGCCGGCCATGACAGCACGGCGAAGAGGGCGATGGGGCAGCGACCCATCGTGCCTTCAGCGCATTGGGCCCAAGCGGTGACATCGCCCGACCCAACGCCGCTTCCGCAGCGGATCCGTCAAACCGCTTCCACGGTCTGCTCAGACCCCGCCGCTCGCGACCAGCTCGACCCGTGCAGGCGATATGGGCGAGAATTTCCTCCAAGCCTAGGCGATAACGCTTATCACTCGCTCGACCCAGCGCATTTACAGCCCCAAGCACGCTACGGGCAGTGACTACCCTCGCGCGTAATCACTCTTGGGCCTGGCGGCCCGCGCTAACCTAGTGTTTACTGCGCGCGCCGAGCCACTAGGGTTTCAGCGCCGCCCACCGTACCATCGCGATTTCAGTCGATCTTACTCCGAGTGCAGAATAGCATTCTTGATGCTTGAATCGATCGATTCCCGTTGCCGTTGATAGGAGCGTTAATGGCATCAAGCTCGCAATATTTCCGTGATTGCTCGCCATGCGTGAGCGTTAAGATTGTCCACGCTCCTTCTCGCTGCAACCTCCGTTTCTTGAATATTTTCATCATGAACTTGGGCATTCATGCTACTAGGCGAGGCAAAGCTAGGGCAAACACCGGTGCGATCGCGTCGTCGTCGAAAGATCGTGATTTCGACTACATGACCGTATTGGCGTGCATGGTTTCTACCCGTTGCCCGATTCGTGTATCATCTTGATAGTATTATCATCAACAACTTTCTCGAGAACAACCGCTTCTGTCGGCCAACATGCACCATGGCCGTCGGGTCGCGACTCGGCGTCAGTTACCGCTACTGATTCGGATATGTATTCACCTTTTTCTTCTTAATGGACTTAACAGCCGTGACGTACCCGCCATTAACACCGGAAACACCCTTAGTCTTGCCCATTACATGAGACAAGGTAAGGACGTATCAATACTTCAACCACGGAACCAAACAAAGAACGAAATTACACGAATCTTGAACTTCTTGAATATTTAGTGATTATTACGGTGAATATTGTTAATGATGGACAATAAACAACGGAAATAACCACGAAATAAACCTTTAATAGCCGCAACAAACAAATAAGATACCGTGTTCTTGATTTCTTGAAATAATTCTAGAATCTTGAATTATTTCTTGAATCTTGAACACCTAACAACCACGGAAATCTCAAACAACAACAAGGACAATATTAAGCACTTCTTGAATCTTGAAACTTGGCCGATTCTTGAACCCTAAAATTCAAAACTTCCGCCGCAAATTTCACCAAGACGCGTCCGTAACTTGACCAAATTAAACAAGGAAATCTATCAATCTTCACGCGTTCAATTCCGTGATGAAGGAAAGGAAAACATGAAGATTACGTGACAAATTGAGTAGGAAAATCAAGTGGAAGAGACGATTTCGTGTAAGCCCTAGACGAGACGTTGAGAGCGTTTCGTGTTACATTCCCCACTTAGATACATTCGTCACGAATGTTCTTTGAGCTCGCTCTATCATTTCTTGGCATAGTCTCGTAAAGCGCACTTAGTGAAACCTAATTATGCCACATATGGCCTAATACACCGCACTTGCATATCCGTCCATCATAAACCAAATGAAACAAATCCAAAGTGCACCATCACTATCTACTCACGTTCATTGCCTAAAAGGGTTATATTTTACTTCCAACTTACTTCTAGCATCATACATAATCTCGATATTATCCATTCATGACACAAACATGTCTGACAACCTTATCATTTATGCAAATCTCTAAAGGGTCAAAGATATACCTTAAATCATATAGGCGGTTCAAAAGACTGCTAAAACTGGGAACTTCCACCACGACCTCTGCGGCTGTAGTGTATGAACATCTGCCTAGCTATTGAAGGCGAAGAACCATGGCCGATCCGATGGGTGTGCTATCCGCCTATAACCTTCCTACTAGGACAATCCCTCGACATATGGCCAGCGGTCCAAGTAAAATAGGCGCGATGTACGACATTCCCGTGGTGATGCAAGCCCACCGTGAACTTGAGGAAGAGTGGTCCATTGCCTAGAACCCGTGTGCGCGTGCGAATCGAAACTCGAGCTCGACCGGCTCACGATTACGGCTAATCCAACCTCGCGGGAAAAGCGGGAAGGAGCACTGCATCTTTGGTGAAATGTAGACCTAGTCTGCTGCTGAGGCTCTCCGCCTCGAAAATCACCCTGAACCCCTGCCGTCCTGGCCTCTTGGGCTGGCCTTGGTCTGGCCGGTCCTCTCTCTCCTGTCCTCGATCCGCGTGCATATATCTGCGTCTGGCAATATCCGTACACAGGTGAAGCGGCTCGAACAGCGGTGATCATATAGCGGTCTAGCCCGTAATATAGCGATGAACTCTATCGGCCATATCGGCCAGCGATAGTGTGCATACTTGACAACGAGTCAAACTCAGTTTTACTCACGATGGTTCTCCCGTTACGCCTCGATGACAAGAACCTATCAACACGGGCTCTCTTTATCTTAGAAGGCAAAAGTGATCAAAAGGCCTGCGTGAACTCATCCCAGCAGTGGAGGCGCGCCTGAGCAGTTCCGTGACTCAGCGCAATATCAGGCGTAGGTAGAAGCCAGCACGGTGACTCGGTCTTGAGACCTAAGAACTGCATAGTCTGCTATATCTGCCGAATAAACTCACGAGGATCCTCGCCGGATCTCGAACCATAGAACTTCGGGTGGACTCTGACGAAAAATCTGAATCTAAAATTGTCGCTCACAGGGTTAGCTACGCACTCTTATCGCTGCCCTACCACTATACTAGTGTTACACCCCGGAATTTCAGGATATGTTTATAAGAACGTACGTAAGAACTCGAAAATGTTAAGATTTGAGACGAGTAAAAATTTATCGGAATTATGGAAATGTCGGAAAATGAAGTATTGCGACGAACGGGAGGGCGGCACGTGTCACCCCCCCTTTTCTTGGTCTTGGACGAAATATTCATGGGTAAAAGGGTCATTTGACCATTGTTAAGATGTCCAAGTCTTGCTAAAGCTAGAGCGATAAAATTGACTAAGTCGAATGCCAGCAGCTTGATCCTTGTGAAATGCGTCGAAGCCACCCATTTGTTTTAATCTTGACCCTCATTTATGTTATTTAAACATACTAGTGCAAGACAAGGCTCTACATTAGCAAATTTTCAAGAAAAACTTGATGAACACAAGAGCAAGCTCTCGGCGAGCTAGGGTTTCAAGGAAATTTTTAGTTTGTTCTCGATAATCCCATACTTTAAACCAAGGTTCTAAGAGTATTGTAAGGGTATCTCAATAGAAAGATCCGGAAAAGTGGCGTTTCGTATTAGTCATAGCGGAAACTTAAGGAGTTCTTCAATTTTGAAGTTGGAACTTGAAGATGAGTTCTTCATAAGCTTCTAAGGGTTGCTTGGAGTGGATTGGAACGTCAAAAAGAGGAGCTAAAGTTGCTAAGGATAGACTTGTAATCTTGGATCATAGTTGGGCTAAATGAGGTAATAATCTTTGTCTTACTTTTGTAATTGAAGATTACATGTTAAGATAAGTTAGAAATGATCATGTGATATGTGTTGTGAAGATTAATAAGTGTTATGGAAGTTTAGAAGCTCAAATCCGAAAATGACATGTTGAGTCATTTGAAATTGAATTACAATTTGGTCATTAACTAGAATCGTCGCATGTTATCTACTTGAAGATTGTAGTAGTTATAATCAATTGCGGCTTGATAACATGTTATACTTAACAACTAGAATTGAAAAGGAATTGGAAAGAAAGATATGTTGTGACACCTTTGGCCGAAAATGACATAGTATGTTGGACTAGTTTGATATAAATTGTGGGGCGGAATTTTACACGTCTTGTTAGGCGTGTAATCCCCTATTGTTAACTACATTGTTGAGCCTTAAATGTGGCGTGTTTGGTTATTGAATTCGGCCTTGAAAAAGGTGGAAAAGTATGTAGAAACAAAGGAAGTGTTGTCCGATTTTCCGTAGAATTTAGTGGCTTTGCACTTGGAATATTCTACGTTTGAAACTAGAAGTTAATAGATGTATTATGGTCATTATAGGTTGACATACTACGTACGGCGTATTGGACTTAGCAAGTGGATGGAACCGAAGAGGTATGTGGAACTTCCTTATCTCTTGAGAATGAATAAGTTGTAAATGTATAGTACGGTAGACGTACGAGATTTTGACGAATCTAGTCCATTTGATATCCTTGGTTTATCTTAAGAATGTTCAAGTTGGTTGAGTTAGGGAATTAACTCGTTTGTTTAAAAATATTAAGGATATCTTGGTTTTTAAAAGTTAAGAGACTTTAAGTATTTCGAAAGTATATGATACTTGTTTCGTTTGGAAAGTTTAAGTCTCTTGGTTATAAAGAAGAATGTAAGTTTCTAAAGTATAAAGCTAGTATAACGGCTTTATGGGAAGTTGGTTATAATAGCTTTATGGAAAGTTAATGTCACGACCAGACCAGGAACTGCGGGTGCCTACACAGGCACCACTGCTTATACATCGAGAGATAATCAGGAACATACATGAAACTTATAAATAAATCATCAAGATAAAATCAGCGAGTTAGTAGATAAGGCTACCTCGTGGATAGTAAATACATAAGCGAAGAAGTTGCCTCCTTTCCTTTACAAAGTGACCCACGATATATGACTCTGGACCTCTGAGTTTTAACATAACAAGCGTGGCGGGGCGGGGCCACCGTACCACGAATATACATGAATCTACAACCTCGAGCCGTACGAGATAAGCCTCGGAGACAAATGGAGCTTTTCCCAGCGACGAGATCCTAGAGCAAGGATCACGACACAGGGTACCTAAAACTGCGGGCATGAGCGGCCCCGAAGAAGTCGATTACAACAGTACGAATATGGAGCGAAATAGCGTCTGATAAGCGGATCATAAGCGTACAAAGAATGGCGAGACAAGTATAAAAGTGCATGCGGATCTGCCGTGTCATTACCACTTATGAACTTAATCGTACCTTATTATCTTTTCCCATTTTCAATAAAAGTTATAGTCACGTTCTTATGTACATGATTAGGAAAAATCATTAAGTTCATTACCATATAACTTACTTATCTTTCATAACATAATCCGCCGCTGGAGGGGCGTATACTACCCGATCTAGGGCGTGATCAAGTCACCTGAATATCAAAGTGTGCGTGGAATCCCCATCATGAAACTGACTATAAGTGTAAATTATGACCATGTGGCGCAGTGGCATCCCACTTGTCGGCGTGCATACCGCAACACGTATATATCTCGCGCGTGGAATCGCATCCGCTTTAACGTCCTTAGGTGTAACATATAACCATGTGTCGCGCCGTGGCATCGGCCATTTGTCGTACGTATACAACACGTATATATATCTCACGCGTGGAATCGGCATCACGCTGAAGCGGTAGTAGGTGTAACATATTACCATGTGTCGCGCGTGGCATCCGCCTCGTAATCGGCGTCTGCATATCTGACATATATATATATATATATATATATATATATATATATAGTGACGCGTGCCGGAATCCCGTCGTATAAGCGTGGCCATGCGTGCCCTCGGCGTCCTCATCGTATGCGGTCTTACGTGGGAGCTAGCCCGTGGAGTAATAATATAACATGCCCGGAATCCCTCATTGTGGGTACATGTCTTCATGAGAGCTAGCCCGTGGAGTAAAATATAACATGGTCGCGTGCCGGAATCCCCGTCGTATAGCGTGGGCGTGGAGTAATAAAACAGCGGGCATCCCAACGCGTCACGTTGCGTGCCGGCATCCCTCGTCGTATAAGTATGGCGAAGTCGATCACAATGGAAGCATGCGTGGAATCCCCGTCGCTGATGCGTTCAATAAAATGTCAGGCGTCAACGCGTCTGATCACGTGCCGGAATCGCGTCGTATAAGCGTGTCGGATCGATCATAATGGAAGCATACGTGGAATCCCATCACTATCGATGCGTCGAGTAAACTTACAACCCGCCCGGCCCTCCAGTGA
This sequence comes from Przewalskia tangutica, assembly GCA_029844215.1. Taxonomy (NCBI): domain Eukaryota; kingdom Viridiplantae; phylum Streptophyta; class Magnoliopsida; order Solanales; family Solanaceae; genus Przewalskia; species Przewalskia tangutica. The sequence continues at coordinate 30,670,907 of CM056720.1, read as the reverse complement.
GAACCGACAAGCGTATACATATAATACTTGCACTCAAAGCTATCGCAAGCAAACCTAGGCAAGTTCATTAAACCTTTAGACTTATTTTTATAAACTCATGGCACTTTCGTTTCCTGCATAAAAATCAGAATTTAACCCCAGTACTACGTACTTCTTGTTACACCGGTATTTCGAGGTATGTATGTGAGGACATACGTCACGAGAATCTGACATTAAATTGGAAAGGAAGAAAAGATGTGATTTTTAGCGGAAAAGTTTCGGATTTCGGGAAGGAAAAAGGTTCGTTAATGGGAATTGGATTCCCAGTTTGGTGTCGGACTTTTTGGAATATTTAAGAATTATGGAATTTTATTTTGAATTGGTCACGTGGGGCCACGGGAGAATTCTACGGTTTGTGGGGCCAGCTTTATTTTGGATTTTTGGCATTACGGATATTTTGAAAGATGAAATATTTTGGACCAATAGGAGGCGACATGTGTCACCACAGGTGGCGAGTTGGGCGAAATTGTTGGGCGTGTTGTACCGCGTTTTCACGTGATAAATGCCGTAAACATTTGGTGAAGTCTTGCAGATATTTGTGTAGTAGATAGATAAGTGGGACCCACACACATGGCTCAATCTAGACCACACACTTGCTTCAATCTAGCCCTTGAATGTCTATAAATACCCGCTTAAGTTGAAGACTATTAAATCCAGCTTAGAGTTTTCCAAGTTTGAAAAACTCCTCACTTCTTTGTAGTTCTCGGCTTTAGCCTTGTTTCTTGAGCAAAAATTGTCCAAAAATTCTTAAAGTTTTAAGTGTTCTTCCTTAGTGTATTAGGAAGACTATTAACTAAGAGTTGGAAAAGATTTCACACCACAGCCACTAAAAGTACCCTTGGCGAGAGTTGCCACAATCAAAGCCTAAGTGTTCTTCACTTTTTGGAGTTGAAGTGTTAAGAGAAGTTGTTTAGAAACTTCTAAGGGTTTCTTAGGCGGGTTGGGCGTAAGGAATTGGAGCTAAGCGTTGCTCGGGATCGACGTATAATCTTGGATAATTTTGGGCTTATCGAGTAATGATCTTTATCCTATTGTAATTGGAAATTACATGTCGTAGTAATGTATATTGAGTATACTATATATAGAATGGATATTAAAGAAGAGAATTGAGCTGTAATTACATAGAATTTGTATTCTGATGAAACTTGTATTCGTGTGAAGTAGAATTGAACACGTCAGGTTAGGCGTGTAATCCTGAGTTGTTGTCACAGTAGCGGGCCTTGATAGGGAAGAGATTTATGTGATAGCGGGGTGGGGTGGGGAGGTCTTTGCGAATTTTCGTAGAAATATTCTCGAAGAGAACTAGAAGTTAATAGGCGTTTTATGGCCATTATAGGTGGAAGTACTACGAGTGGCGTATTACTTGAAGGGTGGAAAAGGCTAGCAAGGTTGTAGTACTTGGATCATTTGCTAATTATCGATAATCGTCGCGGTATGTGAACCTATTCTATCTTTTCTAGCATGATATGTTGTGAACTATGTAATGCGGTGAGCGTACGTGTGTTAAATGAATTTGGTTGGTTTAAAACATAAAGTGTTATAACGGCTTTATGGGAAGTTAGTTATAACAACTTTATGTGGGCAAAGAAATGGTTTGTGGTTTTAAAAGATAAAAGACTTGATGTGAAATAATAAGGACTTGGGTTGTGTTAAGCAGTTGTGAAACGCTTTTATGAGAAATGGGTACTTGGGTTTTAAAAGGAATAATATTATATTGATTACGGAAATGAGAATAAGTATCGAACAAACCCTGCGGCGTTATTAAAGGAAAATGTATTGACTAATTAATTACTATTAAAACCGGTAGAAACCTCCATCTGCATAGAAGCTAAGATAAGACAAAATTGTATTACATTTCTAGATCATGTGCTTTAATAAGAATCATTATAAACAAGCATTAATTTTCTTAAATTTCCAAAGTAAGGAACTTGATTTCTAAAAGAAAAGAGACTTGAGGAATTGAAGAGTTTTTGGTTTAAAAGAAAGACATTGTTTTGTCTTAAATTGGTTTAAAACATAAAGTGTTATAACATCTTTATGGGAAGGTAGTTATAACGACTTTATGAAAACAAAAGAATGGTTTTATCATTGGTTTTAAAATGGTAATTTGGTTTAAAAAGGAAAGTATGGAAGTTGTTTTGGTTTACTTAAAAATGTTAGTCACTCTATTTTTATAATACGGGCATCGGGTGACCTTTGTAAAAGAAATGGATCTTTTAAAAAGAATTTAACTTACGTAGTACTTTGGGGTTAAAACCTGGACTTTGGCATAAAATGAAAGTACCTTGAGTTGTGTGTAACTTGCCTATGTTTGTGTGTGATAGCCTTATCGTGCTAGTATTGTATTTCTATACCACCGCGTCTCTCGATGGAGGGCCGACTGATTTGTGATGATCTTACTTGGACGTGCGGCGTGTGGAGCATTCCGCAGTGCACCTGCGATTATTATTCCATGGACTATCTCTCGCGAGGTTTCTTGATTCGACGGTATCGGTAGTTGGCTCGTACTTGCCAGAAGTCGTGGTGATTAAACAGTATCGGTAGTTTGCCTTCGTACTTGCCGTTCGGTTTGTAATGAAGTCTCGTGATTCCGGCTTAGTATCGGTAGTTAGTCTTCGTGCTTGCCGACAGGCTTCATTAAGCGCGGTGGTATCTGGTAGTTGGCTTCGTCTTGCCACTGGTGAACCGTGGTATGGTTATATAGATTTGTTATTCTGGCTTTGGTATCGGTAGTTAGCTTCGTACTTGCCGGTCGATTGATGATGCGGCTTTGGTATCGTAGTTAGCGCCGTACTTGCCGTCACGGTTTTTATGACACGAGATGGGACTGGTGTTCATGTGTACTCCTTGGTGTGGTTATCGTAGGCTAGCGGTGAGGAAGGTGTTCCACGGGCATGATTGATGTTGCGGGCATGAGACCCGTAGTTATATTTGAGTGATGACTTTGAGGGCGTGAGTCCCTGACTTGACATGGCTTTACATGTATATCTTGTAGTTTGGTTATCATATATGTCTCGTGTTTTATATAGACTACTATGATTTCATTCTGATATTTTGATTTCCATACTTGGTACTGTTGTCTTGACCTCCTTGGAAGGGCTGCGTTCATCTGCAGCGGTAAGTGCATCGGTTGTTGATCCTCGCTCATAGGATCACAGTTGAGCGTATTGGGAAGCTCCGTTTCTCAGGAGGCTTATCTTTTGGTTTGTTTCCCTGAGTTGTAGGTTCTTGTACATTCAGGGGTATGGCGAGCCTGTCGTCATAGTTGTTGTTACACTCTTAAGTGCATGTAATCTTGTTGTAAGCGGGGTTGTAAAGGTTATGGCTGTTCAAATTCTGTATATATATATGCAAAAGGCAACAGTTTTGGTTGCTTTGTTTTCTTTATCTTGTTTCATATCTGTATGTTTTATTTATTGGTTTTTCTACGATGTTGTATCACTAGGGTGTCAAGGGTAAGGCACGATCGCGGGCCGGGGCAGTCGTGACAACTACATTATTTTCAAAGATTCCTTTTTCATATAAAACCCAGATACTAACACAGTAGTATCGAGGCTTGTACACGTATCACGTAAGTCACTATACTTTAGAAATACATTTCTAAACCTAAATCAAGTTACCACACCTTAAAGCTTTAAGCAAGTGATACCACTTAAATCAAATTGCCGCCTTGCCAATTGAAGTTATTTCTTTGATTACTTTATTAGAAAACCATTCTCTTAACCTTATAAAGCGTTATAACGACTTCCCATAAAGCGTTATAACTCTTTTGTAGTTTTAGACAAACCCGTTCCTTTTATAACGAGACTTATATTTTTAAAACCAAGTATTATATATTTTCAAATCAATTCTCTTAACTTTCAAAGTACAATTAGTCTCTTAACCTTTAGAAATCAAGTGACTCCTTTTATTATAAAACCTTAGGCAATCCATGCCTTAAAATCAAGTCATTTATCTTTCCATAAAGCAAATATAACCAACTTCCCATAAAGTCATTATATTAACTTTATACTTTAGCAAAATATAATTTCCTATCGAGGGACTTATACGTTTAAAAGCGGAACAAGTATCACATACTTTAAAACTCTTGAGTCCCTAAACTTAATAAAACTTAAGACATCCTTTATTCTTTCAAAGAAGTGAGTTAATCTCCTAACTCGCTGACTAGGCTATTCGTTAAACTAGTAAAGGATATCAAGGTGTTGTCGTCTCAGATTCTACATCGTGCAACTAGTCGTGCTCGAAAGATAGGAAAAGTTCTACATAGAGTAAATCACCTGACTACCTCTTAGCTTAGAGTAGAAGGAAACATGAAATGATACCACGGGTATATTCCATACATAGAATCATGCCAAAGGAAGGAAGAGGTTCGCATACCTCGCGACGATTATCGACAGTAGCAAAATGCTCCAAAGTACTTCAACCTTGATAGCTATTCCATCCTTGAGTAGGATCGCTATGCTTAGTACTTGACTATAATGGTCGTCGTCCGTTAATCTCTTACTTGAATGTAGAATATTCTAAGTGCTAAGTCACTAAATTCTACGGAAAATCGGACAGCGCCTCCTTTGTTTCTACTTACTTTGCCACCTTTTTCAAGGCGAATACAATAACCAAACACGCCGTATTTAAGGCCCGAACAAAGCAATCAACAATAGGGGATTACCGCCTACTAGGCGTGTAAAATTCCGCCATGATAGATATCAAACTACTTGACTACTTTAGTCGATTTCGGCCATATTGGTACCACAATACCAATTCTTATCCAATTTCCATTTCAATCCAAATTGTTAGCATAACATGATATCAAGTCGCGATCGATTATAACTACTATAATCTTGAAGTAAGTAACGTCGGCGATTTCTAATAAGCGACCAATTAGTAATCGACTTAGTGGCTAATATAACATTTGGATTTAAGCTACAAGCGATCCATAATACTTATGAACTTCAACATATCAACTTCGTACTAGCAACGTGTAAAGCTAACAACAACAATATATATATAATCTTGTAACACTATCGAGAGACAAGATTATACCTCAACGAATCTCGATCGACTCGAATCCGAATTTGCTCCTTAGCGACTTAGAGAATCTTGAAGACACTTCAATCAGCTACTTGAGACCCTTAGAACCATACCAACAACTTTCCTTCAAACTTCGATCAAAACCTAGAAAGCAACTAGGTTTTCACTTTGCGACTAATACGAAAACTATCTTTTAGAGATTTTCTATTGAGATATGCTTCTGATACACTCAAGAACCTTGGTTTAAAGTGGGAAGATTATTGGACAACAAACAAAAAAAAATTCTCCCCTGTTGAACCCAAACCCAAGAGCACCATATGTGTGTTCTTGAAATTCTTGAAATTTTTTCTAAGTGTTGGGCTCTCTCTTGCTACTAGTAGTATTATATAGGGACATGGAGGGTCAAGATGCAACCAAATGGGTGGTTTGGATGAAGTCTTATTAAATATCAAGACTAGTGGACCCTTTGACTTAGTCAAAATTCTCAAGCTCCCTACTTGCAAGACTTATCTTGCTTACAAAGGTCCAATGACCCTCTTGCCCTTGCTAAATTCGTCCAAGCATCAATAAGGGGTGGCGTGTCGCCTCCCATTCGTCAAATAATGTCGTTTCGACAATTTCATAATTAGATAAATTTTTACAAGTCTCAAATCTTAACACTGTGAGTTCTTACGTTCGTTCTTACAACATGTCCTGCACAAACGGGGTGTAACAGTTAAAAAGGGTGATTTACTCTAAGTAATTTAAGTATGATAAATGACTTGAAATAATGAAAGGCAGGTTGATTTAAAGACATCAATTGCTTAAGGTTTTAAAGAAAGAAGTTATTACACCAGTAAGTCGAGGACATGTAGAAGAGAATATGCGAAGGAAGCAAGACTTGGAAATTGAGTGCGGCGGGAAGAATTGTTTCAGACGGAAAATGTTCGAAACGTCGGAAAGGAAAAATGCTCGTTGTTGAGAATTGGAATCTCAAAATACATTATTTGAAGAGTTTGAGACTTAGTAATATTATGGAAATTTATTATTCTGATTTGGTCACGTGGGGCCCCAGAAATTTTACATTTTGTGGGACCCGAGGGTTCTGAATTTTATGGACGAATGAGAGGCGACACGTGGCACTCCCACATGTGGTCTTGAGCGAATTGGAGGAGGGTAAAATGGTCATTGACCATCTTGAAGATAAGTCTTGGCGTGACATTGTTGACAGTCAGTAGTCGCGTAAGCTTGATCGAGTGAAACACGTCGAAGCCACGCGTTTGTTGTAACCTAAGCCCTCGATGTTTTATATAAGCTCACTACTAGTGCGAGACTTGCTCTTAACACTTAGAAAAATTTCACACATTTTCTTGTCCACAAGCTTGCTCTCGGCTTAGGTGCCTTGCGCGCATAAAAATTTTGCAAATGTTGTCCATTAGCCTCGAGACTTAAACCCAAGGTTCATAAGGGTATTTTAAGGTTATCTCGATAGAAAGATTTGGAAAAAGCATTTTCCACGTTAGTCGCATGGCGGAAACTATGGGAGTTCCTGACTTTGAAGTTGGAACTTGAAGATGGGTTCTTCGTAGGCCTCTAGGAGTGCTTGGGCGGATTGGAACCTAAGGAAAGGAGCTAAGAATTTTCTAAGTAGCGACTTTGAATCTTGGGATTATAAGGGCTTATAAAGGTATAATCTTGTCGTTTTAGTAGTTAGAGTTACTACTTGTTGTAGCTATAGATAGTAGCAAGCATGAAGTATATATTATGTAGTTGGACAAGTATATTGGCTATTGGAACCTAATCAGAAAACTAGCATGTTAGCCTTAAGACTACAATTCAAGTTGATTATTAGTTTAGCGTCGCGTATGTTGTATAAAGAAGGAAATTGTAGTTATTGAAGTTGTTTATAACTATATAACATGTTAGACCTTAGAACTTGGAATTGGATAAGGATTGGAAAAGACTTTGAATTGTTAGTATGTTGTCAGAATGGCTAGTGAAGTTTGAACTACTTTGTATATAATTGTGGGGCGGAATTTTACGTAGTGTAAGGCGTGTAATCCTTTGTTTGATTGTTGTTTGGGGCCTTAAATGTGGCGTGTTGGTTATTGTATTCGACCTTGAAAAGGTGGCAAAGTGAGTAGAAACAAAGGAAGTCTTTGCGTTTTTAGTAGAATTAGAGACCAAATACTTAGTATTTTCTCGTAGAGACTAGAAGTTGATAGTCTTGTTGTGACCATTATAGGTTGACACTTCCACATCTGGCGTATTAGAGCAGCTTGTGGAATTAGCGAAAAGGTATGTGAACTATCTCTCTTACAGCATGATTCCTTAAGATAAAGAAAGTATGTTCTACTCACTAAATGATCCGTTCCTTGGTTGTATTTGGATTGCCTAAAGTAGAATTTTTCTATGTGCTTCGCGATTGTACTTTGATGTTTAAATTGTAAATCGTATAATCCATTTCCTTAGTGAAGTTTGGATTCTTAAAAGTGAAAGTATTTTACTTAAAGTACATAAGTCTTGAAAAGGAAGTGGTTTCTAAACCTTTTGGCTAGTGCCTTAGTTCCAAAACCTAAAGGTCATTAAAATGACTTTAGAAGTCGAGTGATTTACTTAATTGTTTAAAGAGGAGAAATGACATGATTTAAGAGAAGAAACTTGTTTTCTATATATTAAGAGACTTGAAGTGTTTTGAAAGTTAAGGGACTTAAAGAGTTTTAAAATCGTGATACTTGTCCGTTTTAAGCGTATAAGTCCTCGGATAGGAAATTGTATTTGGCGAAGGTATAAAGTGAATATAACGACTTTATGGGAAGTTGGTTATATTTGCTTTATGGAAAGATAAATGACTCGATTTTAATGAAAAGGCAACTTGATTTTAAGGCATGATTGCCTAAAGTTTAGTAATAAAATAAGTTACTTGGTTTCTAAAGGTTAAGAGACTAAGTGTATTTTTAAAAGTTATGAAAATAGATTTGAAAGTATTTAATACTCGGATTTTAATAAGTATAAGTCTCTTGGTTATAAAAGGAATGGATATGTCTAAAACCATAAAGGGTTATAACGACTTTATGGGAAGTCGGTTATAACGACTTTATGGAAAGTTTAGAAAGTTGTCTATTTTGATTAATCGACATAAGTTGCCTAGATTGTAAAAGAAATTTGAGTTACTTGATTTCAAGTGTTGAAATAAGCTTTCAAAAAAATGTAGTAACTTACTTTGAAAAATAGACACGCCTTGATACTACGGGTGTTAGTATCTTGGGATTTTCACAAAAGGAGTCTCTTGAAAGATTAGTACTTTGGCTTGATAAATTGAGAATTTGTCTAAGTGTGCCTTGATTAGTACTTTGGCTTGATTAATTGAGAATTAGTCTAAGTGTGCCTTGATTAGTACTTTGAAGCTTGTTAAATGAGAATAATCCTATTGGTGCCTTGATTAGTACTTTGGTTGTTAATTGAGAATTATTCTAAGTGTGCCTTGATAAGTACTTTGGCTTGATAATTGAGAATTATTCCATGTGTGCCTTGATTAGTACTTTGGCTTGATTAATTGGGAATTGCCTATGTGTGGTGATAGCCTTTGAGTGCAAGTACTATGTTTTATTACGTTGTCGCGACTCTCGGTTGGAGAATGGTACATGCAGTTGTAAGATTCTTGGGGCGTGCAAGCGGTGATGTGGGATTCACGGGTATCTTCCGTTATTGGTAGTACTTGGGTTAAATTCAGATTCTTTTATAAAAGACATGGTAGTGCTTATGTCTTGTTTGTGATCAGTCGAGATAGGGTAGAGTATATGTGAGGGTAAACCCCAGATGCTATACCACTGTTTACCATACTCGAGGGTAGAGTATATGTGAGGGTAAACCCCAAGATCTTATACCACATGTTTTACCATACTCGGGTAGAGTATATGTGAGGGTAAACCCCAGATCTTATACCACTGTTTACCACTTCTCGAGGTAGAGTATATGTGAGGTAAACCCCGAGATCTTTATACCACAACTTTACCATACTCCGGGGTAAGAGTATAAGTGAGGTAAACCCCAGATCTATACCTGGTGGGACTTGGTGTTCATGTATACTATTGGTGTTGTACTATATCATGGGTGGCGGTGAGAAAGATTCCACGGGCATGATTGATGTTATGGGCGTGAGACCCGTAGTTATATTTGAGTAATGACTCAGGAGCTGCGTCACGACTTGATGTGGCTTATGTATTATATGCGTAGGTTGGCTATCATCATGTCTCTGCTTTGTTTAAGCTGTTATGATTTTATTCTGATGCTACATTCCACATACTTAGTACATTCTTGTCTTGACCTCCTTGAAGTGCGTTCAATCTGCATGAGTTTAAGTCTGTTGTTCGGTGATCGGCGGCGTGAGATCTGCTCGGGGTTTTGGATAGCTCCTGCGTTGAGTTTATCTTTTTGGTATATATCCTTGATGCAGGCTTTATCTGTTTTGGAGTGCAGTGGGGCCTTGTTAGTCATAGTTCGATATAACTCTTAAGTGCGTATTCATATGTGGATTGGACTCGTATACGATGTTGTGTACATTGTTTATGTATATATGGCAGCCTTGCCGGCTTTGCCCTTGCGTCACGTTTATTTTAAAGAAAAAAAAATGGTATTACTAATTTCATGATGTACTTAGTTGTTAAGGTAGAAGGGTGCGGGTAGGGCACGATCCGGGCGAGGTTGGGGTGTGACAAAGTGGTATCGAGCGATCGATCCTCGGAATGTCTGAGGCCGTGTCTAGTAGAGTCTTGCTTGCTCCGGTGTGTTGCGCGCCACGCCCATGCAGGAGCTACGGGGACATTTAGGAGTTAGTTTCTATTCTTCTCATTACGAGATCGTGCCATAGATTTGTGTTAGTAAGATGATTCCTCTCGGCGTATTTTTGTGTTCTGGTATGCCTCGAGGAGAACAGCGGCCGAGAAGGGCAAAGGAGTAGCGAGAGCTACTAGTCGGACTCGGAGAGTTGATAGGGCTCGTGCCGGGGTATCTGGATGTTGTTCCACGATCGGCAAGTTCTGCGCGAGTTTTGAGACCCGGCACGAGCCTACAATTTCTCGATTAGGAGAAGACTTTAGGAGTCATGAGAAGCGATTATGTTATTGACCAAGTTAGCGGTGCTCTGATTTCCACAGCGAGGAGTTGTTCGGCGGTCTGACAGTGTCTGAGAGGAAGAGGGCGGCGGAGATCGGCGTAAGAGGCTAGGCCGGTTGGTTATCCGGTGAGTTTTGGGCCAGCGCCTCGGCCAGTGAGTGTCGTCGGCCTACCCGGTACATACCCGCAGCTCACGGGTGGGAGATTTGACCAAGGTATTTAGGAGCGGTCAGCTCCGGGTCGAGGTTACCGAGAGGCGAAGGACGCTACCGGTCGAGCCACCTATTCCTCGATGTATCGGATGTGGTAAGCATCGTTCGGAAATGCCGTTATGACCACGGATGGTTGTTACTATTGTGGCGTCAGACCCTGAAGTGAGAATGCCGGTTAGAAGGAGGCCGGTAGGGTGGCTCGACCTTTGAGGCGGTAGTTGGTTCCCGCCACTCCGCGGTGTCGCGTCCCCGAGCGGGTGTTGGATGTCGGCCGATCGTGGTAAGTCGAGGAGTTTATAGTTCTGGCGGTCGCCGAACGCGCATAGATGGCGTGACTCTTGGGCGGGATCGGGAAGCGACATCGCGTAGAAGTACGGTATATTCGACTCTTTTGAATCATCGTGCTTTGATAGATTGATTTTGCCACTAGCATATATGTTTTCCTTGTGTTGCTAGCGATTATAAGTGATAGTTCCCAGGTAGGAATACTTTGATTACTAAGGTGTGGAGTTAAGAATGTTGACAAGAATGGTAAGTGGCGAGACTATAGTTGTGTAGAGTTCACGCGTAGTAATTGCCCACGGCGGTGTAAGACCCGATAGGGAAGATTATGCAGTAGAAATACTTCGACCTATGTGACGAACCTCACAGTAATTAGGGGATAGGGTAAGAAGTACCTTGAGATAAGAGAGATTTATTGCGAGGCTAAGAACAAGAAGTTAAGTGTGACGATGAGTGGGTTATAGACTTCGTTTCGGGTCAACAGATAGTATGGAATCGGTGAATGTCGGATAGAAATGGTCGTTATGTGATAGGGTCCAGGGATGCAGGCCCGAGTTGAGTTAATCGTTATACGAGTTCGTGGATCGTTCCACGGAACTAGGTCGTAAGGACCGATAAGAGCCTTAGCGAGTGTAAGTAACAAAATGGCCAAGTTTGGATAGTAACTCGAGTTGGAGAATAGAAACAAAATTTGAGATTTTATGCGTGTACTATATGAGTTTGGAAATGCGAAAGTATGATAAGTAAGGAAAGAAAGGAACCTCTAAGGATCCGTGTTTTGGGAAAGGCTGTAACCTTGAGTTTTGTGAGAAGAAATTCGTGGACGGAAGGTCCATTATTATGTTTACGTATGTTAGGTGATGGCCGTATGTGGCATCGTTGGTCTTGTGCGATTTTGATTGTTAGGCATAGTATAGAGATTATGGGAGTTTGTATAAGTGACAATGACTAAGAACATTCGGGGCGAATGTTTCTAAGAGGAAGAATGTTACACCCGTAAGTCCGGGACATGTAGAAGAGAGATATGCGATAGGAAACAAGACTTGGAAATTAGTACGGCGGGAAGAATTGTTTTTAAGCGGAAAATGTTCGAGCGTCGGAAAGGAAAAATGTTCGTTGTTGAGAATTGGATTCTCAAAATACATTATTTGAAGAGTTTGAGACTTAGTAATATTATGGAAATTTATTATTCTGGATTTGGTCACGTGGGGCCCAGAGAAATTTTACATTTTGTGGGACCCTTGAGGGTTCTGAATTTTATGGGCGAATGAGAGGCGACACGTGGCACTCCCATGTGGTCTTGAGCGAATTGGAGGAGGGTAAAATGGTCATTGACCATCTTGAAGATAAGTCTTGGCGTGACATTGTTGACAAGTCGACTAGTCGCATAAGCTTGATCAGTGAAACACATCAAGCCCGCATTTGTTGTAACCTAAGCCCTCGATGTTTTATATAAGCTCGCTACTAGTGCGAGACTTGCTCTTAACACTTAGAAAAATTTCACACATTTTCTTGTCCACAAAGCTTGCTCTCGGCTTAGGTGCCTTGCCAGCAAAAATTTTGCAAATGTTGTCCATTAGCCTCGAGACTTAAACCCAAGGTTCATAAGGGTATTTTAAGGTTATCTCGATAGAAAGATTTGGGAAAGCGCATTATCACGTTAGTCATGGCGGAAACTATGGGAGTTCTTGACTTTGAAGTTGGAACTTGAAGATGGGTTCTTCGTAGGCCTCTAGGAGTGCTTGGAGAGGATTGGAACCTAAGGAAAGGAGCTAAGAATTTGCTAAAGCGCGACTTTGAATCTTGGGATCATAAGGGCTTATAAAGGTATAATCTTGTCGTTTTAGTAGTTAAGAGTTACTACTTGTTGTAGCTATAGATAGTAGCAAGCATGAAGTATATATTATGTAGTTGGACAAGTATATTGGCTATTGGAACCACTAATCCGAAAACTAGCATGTTAGCCTTAAGACTACAATTCAAGTTGATTATTCGTTTAGCGTCGCATGTTGTATAAAGAAGGAAATTGTAGTTATTGAAGTTGTTTATAACTATATAACATGTTAGACCTTAGAACTTGGAATTGGATAAGGATTGGAAAAGACTTTGAATTGTTAGTATGTTGGCGAGAATGGCTAGTGAAGTTTGAACTACTTTGTATATAATTGTGGGGGAATTTTACACGTAGTGTAAGGCGTGTAATCCACTTTGTTTGATTGTTGTTTGGGGCCTTAAATGTGGCGTGTTGGTTATTGTATTCGACCTTGAAAAGGTGGCAAAGTGAGTAGAAACAAAGGAAGTCTTTGCCAGTTTTCCGTAGAATTAGAGACGAATACTTAGTATTTTTCTCGTAGAGACTAGAAGTTGATAGTCTTGTTGTGACCATTATAGGTTGACAACTTCCCACACGGCGTATTCGGCAGCTTGTGGAATTGGCGAAAAGGTATGTGAACTATCTCTCTTACAGCATGATTCCTTAAGATAAAGAAAGTATGTTCTACTCGCAAATGATCCGTTCCTTGGTTGTATTTGGATTGCCTAAAGTAGAATTTGTTCTATGTGCTTCTTGATTGTACTTTGATGTTTAAATTGTAAGTCGTATAATCCATTTCCTTAGTGAAGTTTGGATTCTTAAAAGTGAAAGTATTTTACTTAAAGTACATAGAGTCTTGAAAAGGAAGTGGTTTCTAAACCTTTTGGCTAGTGCCTTAGTTCCAAAACCTAAAGGTCATTAAAATGACTTTAGAAGTCGAGGAGTGATTTACTTAATTGTTTAAAGAGGAGAAATGACATGATTTAAGAGAAGAAACTTGTTTACATATATTAAGAGACTTGAAGTGTTTTGAAAGTTAAGGGACTTAAAGAGTTTTAAAATCGTGATCTTGTCCGTTTTAAACGTATAAGTCCCTCGGATAGGAAATTGTATTTGGCGAAGGTATAAAGTGAATATAACGACTTTATGGGAAGTTGGTTATATTTGCTTTATGGAAAGATAAATGACTCGATTTTAATGAAAAGTCAACTTGATTTTAAGGCATCGATTGCCTAAAGTTTAATAATAAAATAATTTATTTGGTTTCTAAAGGTTAAGAGACTAATTGTATTTTTAAAAGTTAAGAAAATCGATTTGAAAGTATTTAATACTTGGATTTTAATAAGTATAAGTCTCTTGGTTATAAAAGGAATGGATATGTCTAAAACCATAAAGGGTTATAACGGCTTTATGGGAAGTCGGTTATAACGGCTTTATGGAAAGTTTAGAAAGTTGTCTATTTTGATTAATCGACATAAGTTGCCTAGATTGTAAAGAAAATTTGAGTTACTTGATTTCAAGTGTTGAAATAAGCTTTCAAAAAAATGTAGTAACTTACTTTGAAAAATAGACAGCCTTGATACTACGGGTGTTAGTATCTTGGGATTTTCACAAAGGAGTCTCTTGAAAGATTAGTACTTTGGCTTGATAAATTGAGAATTTGTCTAAGTGTGCCTTGATTAGTACTTTGGCTTGATTAATTGAGAATTAGTCTAAGTGTGCCTTGATTAGTACTTTGGCTTGTTAAATGAGAATAATCTATTGGTGCCTTGATTAGTACTTTGGTTGTTAATTGAGAATTATTCTAAGTGTGCCTTGATAAGTACTTTGGCTTGATAATTGAGAATTATTCCATGTGTGCCTTGATTAGTACTTTGGCTTGATTAATTGGGAATTGCCTATGTGTGCGGTGATAGCCTTTGAGTGCAAGTACTATGTTTTATTACGTTGTCGCGACTCTCGGTTGGAGAATGGTACATGCAGTTATAAGATTCTTGGGGCGTCTGAAGCGGTGATGTGGGATTCCACGGGTATCTTCCGTTATTGGTAGTACTTGGGTTAAATTCGGATTCTTTTTATAAAAGACATGGTAGTGCTTATGTCTTGTTTGTGATCGGTCGAGATAGGGTAGAGTATATGTGAGGGTAAACCCGAGATGCTATACCACTGTTTTACCATACTCGAGGGTAGAGTATATGTGAGGGTAAACCCCAGATGTTATACCACTGTTTTACCCTTCTCCAGGGTAGAGTATATGTGAGGTAAACCCCGAGATCTTTATACCACTGTTTCCCTTCTCGGGGTAGAGTATATGTGAGGTAAACCCCCGAGATCTTTATACCACGCTTTACCACATACTCGGGGTAAGAGTATAAGTGAGGGTAAACCCGAGATCTTTATACCAGGTGGGACTTGGTGTTCATGTATGCATATTGGTGTTGTACTATATCATGGGCTTGGCGGTGAGGAAAGATTCCACGGGCATGATTGATGTTATGGCGTGAGACCCGTGGTTATATTTGAGTAATGACTCAGGGCTGCGTCCACGACTTGATGTATTTGCTTATGTATTATGCTGTAGGTTGGCTATCATACATGTCTCTGCTTTGTTTAAGCGTTATGATTTTATTACGTACTTTCTGTTCACATGCTTGATACATTCTTCGTCTTGACCTCGCCGAAGCTGCGTTAATCTGCGAGTTTAAATCTGATGTTCGGTGATCAGCGGCGTAGGATCTGCTCGGGGTTTTGGATAGCTCCTCTGTTGAGTTTATCTTTTTGGTATATATCCTTGATCTGAGCTTTATGATTTTAGAGTGCAATGGGGCCTTGTCGTCATAGTTGATATAACTCTTAGAGTGCTGTATTCATATGTGGGATTGGACTCGTATGCGATGTTGTGTCATTGTTTATGTATATATGGCAGCCTTGTCGGCTTTGCCCTTGCGTCGTTTATTTTAAAGAAAAAAAAATGGTATTACTAATTTCCGCAATGTACTTAGTTGTTAAGGTAGAAGGGTGCCCAGGTAGGGCACCAGTCACGGGCCCGGGGTTCGGGGTGTGATAGAAGTCACTTGATTTAGAAGCCTATAAATGTATTTCTAAAATGTATTGTGACTTGTCTTGAAAAGTAGTTATGACTTGATACTACGGTTATTAGTATCTTGGAAGTTTTATATGAAAAAGAGTCATTTTTAAAAGAGTAGAAGTACGTAGTACTTTGGGTTAAATTCCCGGATTTTAAAAATGACATGTTAGTGCCTTAAGTAAACTATAATGAGAGTGTATATGAACAAGGCTAATAAGAAGTTAGGGGGATTTCTTAACTTGCTTATGTTATGTATGATAAGTCGGTAGTGCTTATGTTATGTATGATAAGCCGGTAATGCTTATGTTATGTATGATATCCGGTTGTGCTAGTGATATATTGTGCATTACGAGGTCATTCCCCGGGTTTGTGGCATTTGCATATTCCGTGGATTTGCTACTCATGATGCGAGAAATACCTCATGCGGGTCCGAAAGGGCTTATGCGGGTGAAATAGTCCCATGCGGGGCGGACCCGATCTATCACGAGAATACCTCATGCGGGTCTACCACGACTGTGCGGGCGGATCTGATTTATCACGAGAATACCTCATGCGGGTCCATACGACCGCTGCGGGTGAAATAGTCGAGGTAGGATTGCTTAATGATCTGCGCGGGTGGCCTGCTTTGATCATGAGCCTCTATTTTTATGCGATAAAGTATACTCTTGTTTACTCTCATTGTTAGTAAGGCACGATGTCTTGTTATTTGAGTTATCATACATGTCTCGATTTTATTTTAGACTTATGATTTCACTCTGATCTTTCGGTTTCACATATTTGAGTACGTGTTGTCTTGACCTCTTTCGGGGCTGCGTTTATGCATGGTAGAGTATCTGAGTTGTTGATCCTCGCTCTTAGGATCCTTTGTTATGTTGAGAATCTCATTTACTTGAGGGCTTATCCTGGTATGGTCGGTTGTTGTATATTCGGGGTATGGCGGGGCCATCTGTCACAGATTGTTATTCTTAGAAGTGCGTAGTCACATTGTGGATTGGGTTGTAAAAAATGTCTTGTTACATTTACGGATTGTGTATATTTTACGGAAGGTGGCCTTGCTCGGCTAGTCTGTTGTTGTTCTTGTCTAAGTTTTTATGTGTGTTGTGTATGTTCATTGCTATTCTCGATGTATACACAGCGGGGTGCAGGTAGGGCACGATCGCGAGCTTGAAGTCGGGTCGTGACAAAAGTGGTATCGAGCGATTAGTCCTCGGAAAGTGTCTACTGAGGTAGTGTCAGTAAGTCTTGGTTATCGGTGTGTTGTGCACCACGTCTATGACCAGGAGGGCTGCGGGACATTTAGGATTAGTTTCCATTCTTCTCACTCTGAGATCGTGCGATAGAGTGTGTGGTTAGGGTTGTCTCTCCTAACAAGTTATGTTGATTGCCTACGAGAAAGCGTGATGACCGGGAAAGATTATGTGGATTGCGTATCCAGGTTGGTAATATTTGTAGTATAGTTGGTATTGTAACATACAACTATACGGATTTATGTATGGGGGTCATATATGTGTTGCCTAGAATGATTTTAGATTACCAGGATTTGGTAAGTACTAAATAAATACTGGGAAGGTATGAACAGTTAAGGAACTCTCATCAAGGTTTTACGTGCTAATTTGAGATAATTAGGTGATGATGAGTTGTGTGAGAATGTAATGGACCCTTAAGAGGTTATAATTAAGGGACTTAATGGAAGACTATGCTAGTAACTTAAGCTACGTGGTATTATGAGAAGTTATTGTACCCGTTTACGGGGGGACTGATAAGTTAGGCTTGGAGCATGGAAATTGCGAGCCTAAGAATATTGATAACCGCCGAGACCTTAGGTATATAAGTCCTTCTCGGGTAGTAAAATGTTAAGTCAGACCAAGGATAAGAGTTAAGTACGACGCCGAGTCGGGTTGAGGACCTATTAAGGGTCGCCCCATAGCCTGAAATGGAATGGGATCAGTTGATAGTAGTCCCGCTACGTGAAAGGGTCATGAGGGTGCAAGGCCCGAGTCTAGTTAATCGTTTTACGGGTTCGTGGACGCATTCCACCGGAACCAGGTTGTGAGAGTCGGAACTGGCCTTATATCGTTTAACTTAGTAACTCCAAAGATTGGAGGCCAAGTTTAGTATGGAAGTCATGTATGTATGCTAGTATAAGTTTGGAAGTACGGAAAGAGTACGACCAGTGAAAAAAAGATCAACCAAGTGTAAAGAAATAGAGCCTGAATCCATGAGAACCTTTCGAGGTGACTACACCCGTGAGTGTTGGGTGGTAGCTGAGCCGGTAGATAATAATTTCCGGTAACGATACGATCGTTGGACCCTAGCAGACCTAGCAGAGCTGTTATGACAGACTTTGAGTATATTATGGGTACGGGCTAGTTGGCCTCTTGTTATTCCCACGTTGACTACAGAGAGAGATTGGTTCGGTACCAGTTTTCCAGTAAACCGGTTATCGAGTGGAAAGGAAGGGAAGTGGTTATAACCAGTGAATTATCCTTCCTTCTTTGACATAGTTGATTTTAATAAGTCTGTGTGACTTGTTCATTTGAGGTAAATTGACGCAGAAAGTAAGTAATACTCGAATTCGAAGGAATTTATGTTAAGTGCCCTTGGAGGTACTTGAAGTTGGTTTGGTGTGGCGGTCAGGGCCACGACCTTCCGGATAAGTTCAAGATAGCGCGCAAGCAAGAATAAGATAAGTACGAGTGCTGCCTACGGAAAACAAAAGACATCATTGGTAGGTTTTGAAAGTCTATACGATTTAAGGCGGTGCTTGATGAATAGATATTTACAGGACCGCGAGAGGACCCTGTGATTAGGGTTGTGACTCCAAGGAAAGTTTATTTAAGGGAGATAAGTTCTCTCCCCCACATAAAAGGATAGTTTTACGTATTATGGGGTTATGTGTACCCATGTTGTTAGACAAATGGTAGGAGACTGGTAAGGTCTTCAGTATCGTCATGCCATGAGTTACAGTTTTAGATAACCGTGGGAAAAGTATTGTGTTGGGGTAATTAAGAACAACGTTACGAAATGGTCAAGGAAGTGTCGTAAGGATAAAAATGCGGTGATGCGCGTGTATGGCTGTACGATTATGGATCAAGATAGAAATACTTTTGCTAATAATAAGCATAAGGTAAGGTTATGACCAGAATGATAAAAGAGAATACGACTATGGTTATGTAAATTGCACGAGATATGATTACCCCAGACTAGTGTAAGACCATTAGTAAATAATGGGAAGTAAGAACACCTCGAGGAAAGGTGGTAGCATCTGTACTGACGAGAAAGATAGTAAGGAGATATTGGGGGGTAAGGGACCCCAGGACAACTTGAAATAACTTATAAAGGAAAGACGAGTATGTTATACCCCGTATTTTCCAGAGTATGTACGTGAGGACGTACGTAGAAAAGTTTGAGCCTTAAGTTAGGCTAGGACCGAAAATTATTGTTCTGACAATCCGAAAAGAATCGTTTTTCGATGAAACATTTTACAAGACTTGCGAAGGAAAATTACGGCTATGTCATTTCTAATTTTGCGGATTTTTCAGAGATGAAACATTTTGGACCAACGGGAGGGTGACATGTGTCACCCTCGCATTGAGCGTTGTGATGGGCGGTAGTGGGCGAATTGGGGTCTTGGGTTAGGTAGGATATTTATGATAGTTGGTGTGGTAGATGGATAAGGTACACGTGGGTAAATACTCACTTTACACTTGCCTACCACTTGGCTTGATCTTGGCCCTTGGTTGTCTATAAATACCCACTTAGTTGATGAACCTTCGTCCTAAAATAGTTTCTAAGTCTTGAAAGTTCTCTCCCCCTTAGTGTAGTGGTTCGTCCAAGCCTCCCCCTTTGAGAAGGCCCTTGGCCGAAGTACACCACTCTAGTGGCCTTGGCGAGGTACACCACTTGCCTAGTTGTTCTGTAAAATACTACCCACTCTTGGTAGAAATACTCTCAGTATTGTTACTATACCAAAATACCTTAGCCTAATACCTTGTAGTATTCCAAGGTTACCACATACTAAAAGCCGAAATACCATTATACTTCCCTTGATCACTAACGAAACCACTAAGGAAAATCTTCACAGTTGGTTGAAGTATTAGGAAGAAGTTTAGTAGAACTTCTAAGGGTTGTTTGGGCGGGTTAGAGCACCGGAGTAGGAGCTAAGCGTTGCTCGGGATCGACGTTAAACTTGGATAATTTTGGGCTTCAGGGTAAATAATCCTATCCTTCTATTGTAATTGGAAATTACATGCTGTAGTTGTATAGAAATGAATATAAGATTCATAGAAGAGAATTGAGCGTAATAGAAGGATATTCTGAGAATAGACTTGGCGGAATCACGTGGAAGAATATTCTACAAGAGTAGTCTAGGCATTGATAGACTTGTATAACCCTTATAGGTTGATTGATCTGCGAGTAGCATGTACTACTTGAAAGGTGGGCGAGGCTAGCGGGTTATAAGCGGATTGGCGTTTTGCTAATAGTCGATAATCGTCGCGAGGTATGTGATCCTTCCTATCCTCTTGAGCATGATATTTTAAAAGAATATATATATAGTACGGTAGACGTACGTGTGTTAACTGAACGTAGTTGTACGGCAATTGTTATACCCCGTATTTCCAGAGTATGTACGTGTGGGCGTACGTAGAAAAGTTTGAGCCTTAAAGTAGGCAAGGGTCGAAATTTTGTTCACAACCCCCGATTAGAGTCGTTTTTCGACGAAACTTTTACAAAGCTTGCGAGGGGAAAAATACGGCTATGTCATTTATTATTTTTGCGGATTTTTTAGAGAGACGAAATATTTTGGACCAACGGGAGGGTGACACTTGTCACCCTCAAGTGGGCGTGCTAGTGGCCGAGAGTGGGGCGGTTTTTGGCCATGTTTTGTGCCTTGTTTGGTGCCTTGTTTGGTGCCTTGTTTTGTGGAGTAGGGATAGGGGGCACTTGGGCAAATCTTGGCCCTCCACTTGCCCCCCACATGGCTTGATCTTGGCCATTGAACTCCCTATAAATACCCCCCCCCCTTTGAAGACTTCTTCATCCATTCCTAAAATCTCCAAGTCTTGAAATCCTCCCTCCCTTCTTGTTGGTTTCGTCCCCCCCTCTTGGTAGAAATACTCTCCAAGTATTGTTACTATACCCAAAATACCTTAGCCTTATACCTTGTAGTATTCCAAAAGTTACCTCTATACGTAGAGCCCGGAAATACTACCTTATGTCCGTGTTGTCTCAAGCCAGAAACCACAAGGAAAATCTTCATGTAGGTTGAAGTATTAAGTAGAAGTTGCGTAGAACTTCTAAGGGTTGTTTGGAGCGGGTTGGAGCGCCCAGAATAGGAGCTAAACGTTGCTCAGGATCGACATTTAAACTTGGATAATTATGGGCTTATCGAGGTAAATATCTTTCCCCCCTATTGTAATTGAAAATTACATACTGTAGTAGTATGGAAATGAATATAAGATTCATAGAAGAGATTTGAGCGTAATGAAGGATATTACGGAAAAGACTTGAGTGAAATCGCGTCGGAAGAATAATCTACGAGTAGTCTAGACATTGATAGACTTGTATAACCTTTATAGGTTGAAAGTTACGCAAGTAGCATGTTCTACTTGAAAGGTGGACAAGGCTAGCGGGTTATAGCGTGGAGCGTTTTGCTTATAGTCGATAATCGTCGTGAGGTATGTGATTCTTCTATACTCTTGAGCATGATATTTTAAAATATATATAGTGCGGTAGGCGTCGTGTGTTAACTGAATAATAATTACGGCAATGTCTTTTGACTTAAGCCTGAATAATAATTACGGCAATGTCTTTTGACTTAAGCCTGAATAATCTTGAAGTATTTCAAAAGAATACTGAATCATTTTTAACATAAGAGTAATACTTGGTTTTAAAAGCTTAAGAGTTATACTAGCTTTATGGGAAGTTAGGTATAACGGCTTAAGAGAGATAAAAAGAATGATTAATTGAATTAATCTGAATTTTGTTAAAAAGTGTGAAACCTCATTCGTGAGTAATGCGTACTTGGTTTTTTTAAAAAGGAATAATGTTTTACTGATTTCGGAAATCAGAATAAGTATCGAACAGACCACAGCAGCGCTAATAAAGGGAAATGTATTGACTATTTAAGTATTATTAAAACCAGTAGAAACCCCCATCTGCATAGAAGCTAAGATGAGACAAAATGATATTACATTTCCTAGATCATGGCTGTTGTTATAAGATTGTTATAAACAAGAATAACCTACTCACATATAAGGCATATGTTTCTCAAATGGTTTTAAAAGAGAATTATATCATTAAGTAATTAAAACTATGAACTACGAAACCTTTCGAAAATGAGAAACTTGAGTATTTAAAATTAGGCAAACTTGAACGTTTGGAAAAGAATGTTGTTACTTGATTTTACAAAGAGAAGTGTTTTGGGTTACTTAAAAAGATAGTCACTCTATTTTTATACTACGGGTATTGTGTGACTTTTGTGAAAGAAACGGATCTTTAAAGAGTTAATGTATGAAGTACTTTGGGGATAAAAACCCGAACTTGTTTAACATAAAGTAGAAAGTACCTTGTGTGAATAACTTGATTGTGTTAGTTTGTGATAATCTTGTAATACTTTCTTGTTGATTTGATAAGTACTCATGCTAGAATGCTACGTGTGTTAGTATCTTGTGATGATTGTGTAAAGGGGTTTCCCTCGATTGCGCTTAAGTTGTTTAACGATCAGCCGATATGTTGGTATTGTACCACTCACCGACTTGATCCGGAGGTTAGGCGCCCTCCGATGCGGGGTAATACTCGGCGATGCGTGTGACTATGATTCGAGGATACCTCATGCGGGTCGGGGACTATGCGGAGCTACGAGAGTTCGAGTTAGTGTCGCGGCCTTTATGGTCATGCGGTCTATGTGGCCATGCGGTGCGAGTCGGGGCGATGCGAGTAGCTACCCTCGATGCGAGAATACCTCATGCGGGCCTATGAGGTTGGCCTATCTGGAGTGCAGGAAGATTCGAGGCTAAACGCGCATTTGATCTGCGGGCGTGTGGCGGCTTCGATTATGGCGGTCTAGAGCAGATCTTATAATCTGATTTATGACCTTGTTAATCTGTAGGTGTTAGTAGTCGGCTATGCCTTCGTACTTACCGTCACGGTTTTATTATGACACAGTGGGACACGGTGTTCATGTATTCCTTGGTGCTTTGATATCATAAATGGCGGTGAGGAAGGTATTCCACGGGCATGATTGATGTTATGGCGTGAGACCCGTAGTGATATTTGAGTGATGACTTTGAGGGCATGAGTCACGACTTGACATGGCCTTATTTATTGTGAGCGTAGTTTGGTTATCATACATGTCTCTGTTTTATATAGACTACTATGATTTCATTTACAATATTTTTGATTTCACATACTTGGTACTGTTATCTTGGCCTCCTTGGGCTGCGTTCATCTTGCGGTAGAGGTACACGATGTTGATCCTCGCTCTTAGGATCGCGATTCGGCGTTTGGGAAGCTCCGTTTCTCGGAGGCTTATCGATGGTATAGTCCACTGTCGTTGTAGGTATTTACATTCGAGGTATGGCGGGGCCTGTCGCCATTGTTGTCATATCATTCTTAGAGTGCATGCAGTACTATTGTGGGCGAGTTGTAATGGGATGTAGCTGTTCGGTTTTAAGTTGATTTATATATATGAAGAAGGCAAGTTTTCTCAATTCTTGTTTTACACTTGTTATTCCATGTCTTGTTTTATGTTCGTGATTACTCGATGTATGTCTACTTGGGTGCGGGGTAAGGCACGATCACGGGCAGGTTGGTCGTGACAAAAGTGGTATCGAGCGATTAATCCTCGGAAAGTGTCTCTGAACCGTATCTAGTAAGTCTTGATTATCGGTGTGTTGTGCACCACCAATAATCGAGAGGCTATGGGATATTTAGGATTGGTTTCATTCTTCTCACTCTGAGATCGTTCTTAGAGCTGTGTTATAAGTTGAACCCCTCTAACGTATTTCTTTCCCTTACCGGTATACCTCCGCGTAAGGCAACAGCCCGGAGGCAAGACAATGAGGAGGCTGCAGTAAACCTGAGAGAGGTTACTAGGGCCTGAGCCCAATCATCACAGGGTGGTGTTTCATTCGGGAGTTACGCTCGTCACGGTCAGCGAGTTTAGCTGGCGGTGATTCTGCTGCGGCCATGATAATTGAACCTTGATTCCACGGCCGGAGCGGAGAATATAGATTGCAAAGGCGACCATTACTAGCTATGGATTTGGCTACGAGAGTATACCGATGTACGCGAGTCTTGATGAATATCTAAGAGGTCGTGCGGGAGTAATTCTTGATTATGCTTGAGCATGGCGTATGCGGGCTTATGCCTGGCAGCGGCGAAACGTAAAGATCAGCGGGTTAACGAGGGCGAGAAGAGGCGAGCAGCGACAAGGTCCTTTGGTAACTTTTAGGCGAACTACCTCGGCGGATCGGATATACACATCCACGGTGCGAGTGGTCCTCGTGGAGTTCAGGGCGTTGAGATAAGCGGAGTTAGTCGAGCTCGAGCTTAGGTTCACGGCTACGTAGGTTCGGCCAGGATTGATTTTCCCGGTGTTCCTGATGTGGCAGCGTCATCGGGAATGTCGTCTTTAGTTGGTACTTGTTTTACTGCGGCGTCGAGGGCCATGTGTCGAAAGGATGTCTAGTAGGAGGATGTAAGTAGGAGGACTCGGCCTTCATGATCGATGACCGATTCATCATCTTCCTATTATCGCCGCCAGGCGAGTTTGATTAGAACGACAGAGGGAAGTGAAGCGGTAGATATAGGTATATCCTTAACCCTCTAGAGATTTGTATGTATGCTAAGATGAGTATACCTTAAGTGTTATGTTAATTGTGATTAGAAATCATGGTTAGATAGAAAGGTAAGATTGGGGATAAGGGAAAGTGTGAGCCTTAGAATGTTATACGTGGAGACCTTAGAGGCAAGGCCATCTCGAGTAAAAGAGTTATATTTTTATGTTTAACCCTTATCGGAGTGCATAGTACATGTGAGCTATGGTTGTGGGATAAGTCCCTGAGTGGTATCATATGAAAGAGGGTAGTTGAGCTAAGAAGACCGCTAGGTTTTCGTAACGTGATTAGTGAGATTGTTCCGGATCGGGGAGCTAGTGTTTTGCGCGAAGTGGGTCGTGTTGAGGCCATGTTGCGGGTCAACCCGCAGCCTGTTTTGTGATGGGGTCAGTTCGGAGTGGTCCCGCCAGGAGGTGGGGTCACGAGGGTGTTAGGCCCAAGTTTAGTTAACCATCGTACGAGTTCGTAGATGCGGTCGACCAGTAGTCGGGCCGATGAGGTCAGTCCCTCTTGTCTTTTAGTCGAGACCGTTTACCCGGCAGAGGGTTATGCGAGATGTTATATCTGGAAAGTTGTGAGGCTGCACGGGGTGCCTGCTTTCACCTTTTGACAGGCAGTGAAGCCCAGGAGGTGGCTATTTCGTTTTCTGGAAGTTTTACCAGGAAGGGTTAGGAACCCAGGTGAGTCTTGGTATCGCATTCGCCCTCGGGCCAGTGTTTGGATTTCAGGGGTAGCTGTGAGGATTGTTGCCTCCTGTTGAGGGAGTGTTTTATAGCTACCATTTCAGTATTCGGATGTTGCCTTATGACGCCTTGTATGGGGCGGAATTGTAAGTTGTCGGTCGATTGGTTCGATGTCGGCAAAGTGCAGATAGTTGGTTCATATTTATTTCGGCAGGATGTGGATAGGGTGAAGCCTATCCAGGAGAGGTTATCGTCAACTCAGAGTCAACAGAAGTCGTGCGGATAATCGGCGACGACGATTGGAGTTGACGGTGGGTCTTCTCGAAGGTACCACCCCGGAAGGGTGTGACGAGTTTTGGAAAATAGAGGAAACTTAGCCCGAGTTAATTTGGGCCTTTTCTGATTATGTGAAGAATAGGCCAAGTTGCCTATGGTTAGAATTGTCGTCCGACGTAGGAGGCAGTACGTCTGGTCTTTCATGTTGCTATGTTCGGAAAAGTATCAAAAATCCATCCAGATTGTTCCCAGTAATGATGACCAAGTTGGAGGTAGTAACCTAGAGATTTGGAAACTGAAGCAGTAACAGAAATGTGGTAAGGTATGAGAGAGAGTTCAAGTGTACGAGAAGGGTACGACGAGTAAGGGAAGAAGTGAACATGTGTTAAGAGGATAGATGTGATCATTTAAAGATGCGAAGGAAGTATATTTTAGCCTTGGGTGGGAGATTTTGTGAGGTCGAGGAGATTCCTCGTGGACTTGGATTAAGTATTGGAGCGTGTGTTATTTTGTGGCCATATGTGGCATTGGCAACTTGTTTAAGAGGAACTTCATCGTTATCCGTCTTGAGAAGGAACATTCGGGACGAATGTTTCTAAGGAGGGGAGAATGTTATACCCCGTATTTCCAGAGTATGTACGTGTGGGCGTACGTAGAAAAGTTTGAGCCTTAAAGTAGGCAAGGGTCGAAATTTTGTTCACAACCCCCGATTAGAGTCGTTTTTCGACGAAACGTTTTACAAAGCTTGCGAGGGGAAAAATACGGCTATGTCATTTATTATTTTTGCGGATTTTTCCGAGAGACGAAATATTTTGGACCAACGGGAGGGTGACACTTGTCACCCTCAAGTGGGCGTGCTAGTGGCCGAGAGTGGGGCGGTTTTTGGCCATGTTTTGTGCCTTGTTTGGTGCCTTGTTTTGTGCCTTGTTTTGTGGAGTAGGGATAGGGGGCACTTGGGCAAATCTTGGCCCTCCACTTGCCCCCTACATGGCTTGATCTTGGCCATTGAACTCCCTATAAATACCCCCCCCCCTTTGAAGACTTCTTCATCCATTCCTAAAATCTCCAAGTCTTGAAATCCTCCCTCCCTTCTTGTTGGTTTCGTCCCCCCCCTCTTGGTAGAAATACTCTCCAAGTATTGTTACTATACCCAAAATACCTTAGCCTTATACCTTGTAGTATTCCAAAAGTTACCTCTATACGTAGAGCCCGGAAATACTACCTTATGTCCTTTTTGTCTCAAACCGAAACCCTAAGGAAAATCTTCATAGCCGGTTGAAGTATTAAGTAGAAGTTGCGTAGAACTTCTAAGGGTTGTTTGGAGCGGGTTGGAGCGCCCAGAGTAGGAGCTAAACGTTGCTCATGATCGACATTTAAACTTGGATAATTATGGGCTTATCGAGGTAAATATCTTGTCCCCCTATTGTAATTGAAAATTACATACTGTAGTAGTATGGAAATGAATATAAGATTCATAGAAGAGATTTGAACTGTAATAGAAGGATATTACAGAAAAGACTTGAACTGAAATCGCATCAGAAGAATAATCTACAGAGTAGTCTAGACATTGATAGACTTGTATAACCTTTATAGGTTGAAAGTTATGCAAGTAGCATGTTCTACTTGAAAGGTGGACAAGGCTAGCCGGGTTATAGCCGTGGAGCGTTTTGCTTATAGTCGATAATCGTCGCGAGGTATGTGATTCTTCCTATACTCTTGAGCATGATATTTTAAAATATATATAGTACGGTAGACGTACGTGTGTTAACCGAATAATAATTACGTCAATGTCTTTTGACTTAAGCCTGAATAATAATTACGGCAATGTCTTTTGACTTAAGCCTGAATAATCTTGAAGTATTTCAAAAGAATACTGAATCATTTTTAACAGAAGAGTAATACTTGGTTTTAAAAGCTTAAGAGTTATACTAGCTTTATGGGAAGTTAGGTATAACGGCTTAAGAGAGATAAAAAGAATGATTAATTGAATTAACCTGAATTTTGTTAAAAAGTGTGAAACCTTATTCGTGAGTAATGAGTACCTGGTTTTTTTAAAAAGGAATAATGTTTTACTGATTTCGGAAATCAGAATAAGTATCGAATGCACTACCACGGCGCTAATAAAGGGAAATGTATTGACTATTTAAGTATTATTAAAACCAGTAGAAACCCCCATCTGCATAGAAGCTAAGATGAGACAAAATGATATTACATTTCCTAGATCATGGCTGTTGTTATAAGATTGTTATAAACAAGAATAACCTACTCACATATAAGGCATATGTTTCTCAAATGGTTTTAAAAGAGAATTATATCATTAAGTGATTAAAACTATGAACTACGAAACCATTCAAAAATGCAAAACTTGAGTATTTAAAATTAGGCAAACTTGAACGTTTGGAAAAGAATGTTGTTACGTGATTTTACAAAGAGAAGTGTTTTGGGTTACTTAAAAAGATAGTCACTCTATTTTTATACTACGGGTATTGTGTGACTTTTGTGAAAGAAACGGATCTTTAAAGAGTTAATGTATGAAGTACTTTGGGGATAAAAACCCGAACTTGTTTAACATAAAGTAGAAAGTACCTTGTGTGAATAACTTGATTTTGTTGGTTTGTGATAATCTTGTAATACTTTCTTGTTGATTTGATAAGTACTCATGCTAGAATGCTACGTGTGTTAGTATCTTGTGATGATTGTGTAAAGGGGTTTCCCTCGATTGCGCTTAAGTTGTTTAACGATCAGCCGATATGTTGGTATTGTACCACTCACCTTGACTTGATCCCGGAGGTTAAGCTGCCCTCCGATGCGGGGTAATACTCAGCGATCAGTGTGACTATGATTCGAGGATACCTCACGCGGTCCCGGGACTATGCGGAGCTACGAGTTTCCGTGTTAGTGTGCGCCTTTATGGTCATGCGGTCATGTGGCTGTGCGATTTGCGAGTCGAGGATGATGTCGGGAGTAGCTACCCTCGATGCGAGAATACCTCATGCGGGCCTATGAGGTTGGCCTACGCGGAGTGCGGGAGTTTCGTGGCTAGACACGCACATTTGATCTCGCGGCGTGTGGCGGCCGATTATATGGCGGTGCAGACAGATCTTATGATACGATTTATGACCTTGTTGAAATCAGAGGTGTTAGTAGTCGGCTATGCCTTCGCATTTACCCCGTGCGGTTTTATTATGACAGGTGGGACACGTGTTCATGTATTCCTTGGTGCTTTGATATCATAGATCGCCGGCATGAGGAAGGTATTCCACGCATGATTGATGTTATGGGCGTGAGACCCATAGTGATATTTGAGTGATGACTTTGAGGCGTGAGTCACGACTTGACATGATCGCTTATTTATTGTGAATCGTAGTTTGGTTATCATACATGTCTCTGCTTTATATAGACTACTATGATTTCATTTACAATATTTTTGATTTCACATACTTGGTACTGTTATCGACCTCCTTCGGGCGTCATGCCGCGACGTAGGTACACCTGTTGATCCTCGCTCTTAGGATCGCAGTCATTGCGTTTTGGGAAGCTCCGTTTCTCGAGGCTTATCGATGGTATAGTCCGCCGTTGTAGGTATTTACATTCAGGGTATGGCGGCCCGTCCCGCCATTGTTGTCATATCATTCTTAGAGGTCCGTAGTACTATTGTGCGAGTTGTAATGGGATGTAAATCGCTCGGTTTTAAGTTGATTTATATATACGCCGGCGGCAAGTTTTCTCACATCGCTTTACACTTCGTTATTCCATGTCTTGTTTTATGTTCCATTGATTACTCGATGTATGTCTACTTGGGTGCCGGGTAGGCACGACCACGCCCGGTTGGTCGTGACAAAAGTAGTATCAGAGCAGTTAATCTCGGAAAGTGTCTACAGACCGTATCTAGTAGAGTCTTGATTATCGGTGTGTTGTGCACCACACCAATAATCAGGAGGCTATGGGATATTTAGGATTGGTTTCCATTCTTCTCACTCTGAGATCGTGCTTAGAGCTGTGTTATAAGTTGGACCCCTCTAACGTATTTCTTTCCCTTACCGTTATGCCTCCGCGTAAGGCAACCCGGGCCCAGGAGGGCAAGACAGCCGAGGGAGCTGCGAGTAGAGCACAGAGGGTTACTAGGGCACAGGCCCAATCATCACCTGGGGTGGTGTTTCATTCGGGGAGTTCTGCTACGTCACCAGTCCCAGCAGAGTTTAGCACAGCGGCAGCAGTTCCTACTGCGGCCATGATAGTTGAACCTTCAGTTCCACGACCGGGAACGGAGAATATAGATTGCAAAGAGGCGACCCTGTTACTAGCTATGGATTTGGCTACCAGAGAGTATACCGATGTACCGCGAGTCTTGATGAATATCTAAGAGAGGGTGCGAGTAATTCTTGATTATGCTGAGCATGGCGGTGCACGCTTATGCACGCAGCCGAGAAACGTAGATCGATCGTTATACCGTATTTCCTGAGTATGCGTAAGGGCGCACGTCAAAGTTTGGCCTTAAAAGTTTAAGCCTTGACGTTTTTATTTGTGCACAACTCACTAAAAGAATCGTTTCGACGAAACGTTTCCACGACTTCGTAGGAAAATTCGGCTATGTCATTTAGTATTTTTGCGGATTTTCCGAGAGACGAAACATTTTGGACCAGCGGGAGGCGACACTTGGCACCTCCAATTGGTGGACTTGAAATCGTCCATTGGACGAATTGGACATAGAGTTGCACGTTTTTTGTGCCTTTGCACAAGTCAAGTAGTTGGTAGGATATTTTGTGTGCAAGTTGGCTAGGTACACTTGCCCTAATCTTGGCCTTACACTTGCCTAGTACTTGGCTAAATCTTGGCCCTTGGTTGGCCATCCCTTGACCTATAAATACCTCTCTTGTGATGAAGAGTTCTTCATCCACAAAAGCTTTCCAAGTCTAAAAATCCTCTCCTCTCCTTAAAGCCATTTCGTCCAAACACCTTTCCCCTCGAGTAAAGTTTGCCGAGGCCCCCTTAGCCTAGCCGAAATCTACCCCCCCTCCCTTGGTAGAAAAGTTGCCTTCTAGTATTGTTATAATGCCCAAAATACCCTAGCCCAAATCCCTTAGTACTTAGTAGAAGTTGTGAAGAACTTCTAAGGTTTCCTTGGAGCTATCGGAGCATACAACTTAGGAGCTAAGCCTTGCTCCGGATCGACTTTTATCTAGGATATTATTGGGCTTACCGAGGAAAATAATCCTAACCCTCTTTTGAATTAGAAAATACATACTGTAGTAGTATAAGTATTAAATACTTAGAAGAATATTACAGAATAGAATTGAACTGTTATCACAGTAGAAGGGTTTAAAAGAAGAATAATCAAATTGTACTTACTTAGGACTGTTTTCACAGTAGACTTGAGTAGCTCACCGGTAGGGAAGTCTGCCCAATTTTCCGTAGGATAGAGAACCCTCCGCTTAGAATTGTTTTGAGTAGTCTAGACGTTGATAGGCGTGTCGACTATTATAGGTCGATTCTCTGCAAAGCGACATATTCAACTTGGCGGTGGTTTTCATTTGAGAAGGTATGTGATTCTTCCTAAAGCATGATATTTTACAATATATATGTAGTACGGTAGACGCATACGTGTTAATCGAATAATAACTACGGCAATGTCTTTGACTTAAGCTGAATAATACTTACTAAGAATGCCTCACGGCTTAAGCCTGAATAATAAAGATCTGAAAGCATTTCAAAAGAATACTGAATCATTTTTAACAAAAGAGAACTAATTGGTTTTTAAAACAGAAGCTTAAGAGTTATACTAGCCTTATGGGAAGTTAAGTATAACCACTTAAGAATGATAAAATAAACAGTTTGCCTATGTGTTTATAACAAACTTATATTGAATTGTGAAAAAAATATTAAGATGGTTTGATAAGTAGACTTGATATGATGCTATGTGTGTTAGTGTCTTGTAACGTTTGTATAAGAGAGTATTCTTGTTGTGCTTATGTTGTTTAACGATAAGCTGTTATGTTAGTGTAATATCACTCACCTCTGACATATTACGGTTGTCGCCTCCACGCGGGGTAGACTCAAAGCGTCCGGGACCATGATTCGAGAATACCTCATGCGGGTCCAGGACCTATGCGAGCTACGGAGTTCCGTGTTAGTGATGCGGGGTTATACCTCACGCGTCTATGTGGCTGCGGACTACGAGAGTCCGGGCGATACGCCGAGAGTAGCTACCCTCGACGGGGTTATGTATTCTACGCGGTGTCACGACCCGAACCCGGGCCCGTGACTGGTGCCTTACCCCGGGCACCATAGTGATACAACATCAGAGAAAAATCAGCGGAATTAAAACACGAACATGAAATAAGAGATATTATAAGTAAACAGGTCAACCAAAACAGTTGCCTTCTGCATAAATATATACAAACCCTGAATGCTTTAATCCTTTTTACAACCCCGCCACAACAAGATTATGCACTTAAGATTTACAACAACTATGACGGACGGGGCCGCCATACCCCGAATGTACAAGAACCTACAACTCGGGAACACATACCAAAAGATAAGCCTCCAAGGAACGAGCTTCCCAAAACGCTGAAATGAGATCCTAAACGCGGATCGACGGTGATGTACTCTACCGCGGCATGAACGCAGCCAAGGAGGTCAAGATAACAGTACCAAGTATGTGAAATCAGAAATAATCGTAAATGAAATCATAATAGTCTATAAAAGGAGAGACGGTATGATAACCAAACTACAAGACACACACATAATGCTTATATCAATTCGTGGTCTCATGCCCACAACATCAATCCCGCCTGAGTACCTTTCCTCACTACTGGCGATACATGATATGATAACAACAAGACAAAGAATCCAAATGGAGCATACCCGCAGCGCTACGATCGTGTCGATGTCCAAAGGGAACAAATAAGACAACATTCCAAATGGAAGCATACCCGCAGCGCCACGATCGTGTCGATGTCCAAAGGGAAACAATAAGACAAAGATTCCAAATGGAAGCATACCCGCGCTACGATCGTGTCGCGATGTCCAAAGGGAAACAATAAGACAACAAGGCGGTAATCAGTGGAAGATACCCGCGCGCACGATCGTGGTCGCGATGTCCAAAGTGATTTAACAAAAGTAACACTATCAGCGCGAACGCATCTGCGGAATTTCTCCGCCACCGCCGCAAGACGCCCAAGTAAGTTCTTAACAAGTCAACCGACTCCATCGAGACGCCAGAGTATAGAAACACAATCTTTGCACAACAAAGGCTATCACAACAAGCATAGGCAAGTTTCACAACAACAAGCATAGGCAAGTTTCACATCAACAAGCATAGGCAAGTTTCACAACTCAAAGTACTTTCATTTTATGCCAAAGTCCGGTTTTAACCTAAAGTACTACGACGTTAAATTCCTTTAAAGAGATTTATTCCTTTTATATAAAAGTCACCCGATACCCGTAGTATAAAAATAGAGTGACTTATATCTTTTAAGTAAACCAAAACAACTTCCATACATTTTTAAAGTCAAGTTACCACGTTAAAACCAATGATAAAACCTTTCTTTTGTTTTCATAAGGTCGTTATAACCAACTTCCCATAAAGTCGTTATAACACCTTATGCTTTAAACCATTTTAAGACAACACAATGCCTTTCTTTCCTAAGGTTCCAGCTTGCCTAATTTTAATTACGCAAGTCTCTTTTGAAAAGTTTCATAGTTCAATGTCTTAATCTCTTTTAAAACAATTGAGTAACATATGCCATAAAGTAGTAGTTATTCTTGTTCATAATCAATATTATTAAGCAGCCATGATCTAGAAAATGTAATATCATTTTGTCTCATCTTAGCTTCTATGCAGATGGAGGTTTCTACTGGTTTTAATAATACTTAATTATTCAATACATTTTCCTTTATTAACGCTGCAGTGGTTTGTCGATACACATTCTGATTTCCGAAATCAGTAAAACATTATTCCTTCCAAAAACCAAGTACTCATTACTCACGAATGAGGTTTCACACAAACATCCATATTAAGTCAAGTCTCTTAACTTCTAAACCATTAAACCATTCTTTTTATCTCTTACATGCTACACCTAACTTCTCATAAAGTCGTATAACTTTATGTTTTCAAACCAAGTATACACTTCTTTCAAAAAGGTTTCTTAATCTCTTAGAATACTTCAAGGTTCTTTTACAACAAGTCGGTTATAAGTCAAATCAGTTATCTTTTAAAAACCACAAAGCATTTACATAGAGCTGTTATAACCAACTTCCCATAAAGCCGTTATAACACTTTATGTTTAAAGACAATCAAATACATTTAACACATGTACGTCTACCGTACTACATAGTTATACACATATCATGCTAGAACAGATAGGAAGAGGTTCACATACCTCGCGACGAGTATCGACTAATAGCAAAACGCTCCAAGTACCCCAAACCGTCTGCTACACTCTCGCCAAGGATCACTCCACACGTAGTACTACAACCTATAGAGGCCACAAAGCGCCTATTAATATCTTTTAGATCCCGACGAATATTCTACGTAAAATTCGGCAGACCTCCCGCAACAACAGAAATCTCCTCCTCTATCGAGGCGGCTACCAAGCCAACCAGGGGTTAACACGCCTAACCTGACGTGTACAAATTCTATTACACAAGAATGCTACACAATTCTCAGAATACACTTCTATGTAATTACTAGCTTCTCTTCTTTAAATTCAGCTTAAGTCGCAAGACATCGCCGTAAGTATTATTCAGCTTAAGTCAAAAGACATTGCCGCACAATTATAATGTTCAGTTCTATATATAGTATACTTCAACTATATATTCTACAACATGTAATTTCCAATTACAATAGAAGGTCAAGAGTGTTTACCTCGATAAGCCCAAAATTATCCGAGTTTAAATGTCGATCCCGAGCAAGGTTTAGCTCCTACTCCGTGCGCTCCGACCGCTTCCAACCAACCCTTAGAAGTTCTAACCAACTTCTACTTATAACTTCAACTACGGTGAAGATTTACTTAGGGTTTCGTTTTTGGAGTGAGGAAGTATAATAGTATTTCCTGGGCTTTTGTACAAGTGTAACTTTGGGAATACTACAAGGTATTTGGGCCAAGGTATTTGGACATAACAACAATACTAGGAGAGTATTTCTATACCACAACAAGGGGTATTTATACGAGACAACTAGGCTAGGGGGGGGGTATGTACCCCACGGCCAAGCCTCTACAAGGGGGAGGGGGTGGGTTTCGGCCAAGGGGCCTTCAAGAGGTGGAGGGGTGTGTGGGCGAGATCACAAGAGGGAGAGGGAGGTTTGAGACTTAGAAAGATTGCTCAATTTTTGGATGAAGAAAGTTCATCACTTAGAGGGGTATTTATAGGTCAAGTGAAGGCCAACCAATGGCCAAGATGAAGACAAGTGCATAGCAAGTGTAAGGCCAAGATTTAGCCATGTGCTACCTTATCCATCTACACAAAAATATCCTACCTAACCCTTGACCAAAATTTCACACCAAAAACGTGCAAGACTTAGCCAATTGTCGTCCAACCTCTTCCAATGTGAGGTGACATGTCACCCTCCCGTTGGTCCAAAATCTTTCGTCTCGGAAAAATCCGCAAAAATTATTAATGACATAGCCGAATTTTCCTTCAAAGTCGTGGAAACGCTTTAAAAAAACGACTTTTTGGTAGCTATGCACAAATTCGAACCTATGCCTACTTTAAGGCTCAAATTGTATACGACGCCTCACGTATATACTGGAAATACGGGTATAACATTCTCCTCCTTAGAAACATTCGTCGAATGTTCCTTCTCAAACAGATAACGAAGTTCTTCTAACAAGTTGCCAACGCCACACCGCCACGAAATATCACACGTTCTCTTCCTTCCTTACTCGTCGTGCCCTTCTCGGACACTTGAACTCCTCTAGCATACGTACCACACTTCAGTCATCGCTTTCCCAAAACTTTGGAGTCACCACCTCCAAACTTGGTCATCTTACTAGCTTCAATCTCCCTTAAGGCCATTCCCGGCCTTCACGATCCGCCTCTGGTCGAACATATCCACGAACTCATACGATGGTTATCTAATCATGGGCCTAGCACCCTCGTGACCCTACCACCTGGCGGGACCACCCAGAGCTGACCCCACTTTGAAACCGGCCGCGGGTTGGCCCTCAACATGGCCCCAACCCGACCCACTTACGCATCAAGCTCTTGTTCCCCGATCTGGAACAATCTTACCTATACAGGTCATGAAAGCTACCACTTCCATTACACACTACCCAGGGACTTTATCACACAAAACGTTCTAGGCATAAAAATGCACTCCGACAAGGATCACTTGCAAAATCTGGTACTCAAGACGGCCTTACATCTAAGGTCTCAACTGTAATATTCTAAGGTTCATCATTTTCTCACCCTCAAGCTTACCCTTCTCACAACCAGGTTCTACATCACGTTTTAGCATAACGCTATCCGAACATAACACTAAACACATCATCAATACATACAAAACTCTAGAGGGTTAAGGATATACCTGAAAATAGGCGATTCAGAGGACCGCTAAAATCGGGAACTTCCACCGCGACTTACCGTGGCCCACGGTGTATGAACATCTGCTCGACTATGGAGGTGAAGAACCTGAATCGATCCGTAGTCTGTGCTATCCTACCGCCACCACCGGTGGACAATTTCTCCCAAATGGCCCCGCTGGCCGCATGTAAAACAAACTCCCGGACTAGCACGACACTCCCACCGCGAGTCTACCACGGCCACAACGAGGTAGGGGTGGCTTCACCGCTAACACCGCTTCTCAAAATCTGAACCCTTGGAGCCACGACCGCTCCCGAATACTGGGTGCTCAAGATTGTGGAGACCACTCAGATCGGGCGAGGCGCATAACTATCTGGCTGAGGCGGTCCGCCTCGAAAGTCACCAAAGGACCTCATTGCTCGCCTCTTCGCCGACCTTGGTTATTCCGTCGATTTCTCCGCCTCCTCACCTCCAAGTGCATAAGCTCGCATGCGGCAATGTCCATGCCGTGCAAGAGCTACACCGAACAACTCTCTCGCTAGGTAATCATCGAGCCTCGTAACATATCGGTGCACTCGATCCTCCATAGTAGCTACTAATGCGGGACGCATCGCCAATGAGTCGAACTCACATTGTACTCCCGAACCGCACGCCTGCTCGCCGCAACCCCAAAAGCGTCGGCCGAGCCTCCTCATCCGCGAGGCAAGAAATGTGCAAGAAAGGCCTCCGAGAACTCGTCCCATAAAGTCGGAAGTGCATGCTCTCCGGGACGCTCATATACCGTATTTGCAGTATGTACGTAAGGACGTACGTAGAGAATTTGAGCCTTAAGATAGGCAAAGGATCAAATTTTGGGCACAAGTGCCGACTAGAGTCGTTTTGCGACGAAAAGTTTCCACACCTTTTCGTGAGGAAAATTCCGCTATGTCCTTTTTATTTTGCGGATTTTTCCGAGAGACGAAACATTTTGGACCAACGGGAGGGTGACATGTGTCACCCTCACATTGGAAGCTTGTGGGCGTCCAAGTGGACGATTGGTTCACGAATTGGATTGATATTGTGGCTCACGTTTTTGGCCCTATTGGTTCCTTGTTTTGGCCTTGTTTTGTGGCTTGTCTTGTGCCATGTTTTGTGGATTAGGGGTTAGGGTGCACTTGGCTTGATCAAGGCCTTACACTTGCCTTGCACATGGCTTGATCTTGGCCATTGGTTGGCATTTGGGTTTGCTATAAATACCCCTTTGTGAAGACTTCATTCATCCACAAATGTTTCCAAGTCTTGAATCCCTCCTCCTCCTCTTGTGGACTCCCGACCAAGAGCTCCTCGCCCCCCCTTGAAAGTCGCCTTTGGCCGAGAGGTCTCCTCTCCTCATGAGGTCTAGCCGGGTACCCCTAGCCTAGTTGTTTCAGACATACACCCCTTCAGGGTATTGAAATACTCCTCCAAGTATTGTTATAATGCCCAAAATACCTTAGCCTTATATCTTGTAGTATTCCAAAGTTACCTCTATACGTAGAGTCCTAAATACTACCTTTTGTCCTTTTAGTCTCAAACCGAAACCCCAAGGAAATCTTCATTGTTAGTTGAAGGATTTGAGTAGAGTTAGTTAGAACTTCTAAGGGTTGTTTGGAGCGGATTGAGCGCACGAGTAGAGAGCTAAACCTTGCTCAGGATCGACTTTTATCTCGGATAATTTTGGGCTTATCGTGGTAAATAATCTTGTCCCCTATTGTAATTGGAAATTACATTGTTGATTATATAGTTGAAGTATGCTATATATAGAACTAAACATTGTATTGTGGCAATGTCTTTGACTTAAGCTGAAGAACTAAACCGAATCAGTAATTACATAGGATCAGACATGAGACTTGGTAGCATTAACGTGTTGTAGAATTGTACTCGCCGGTTAGATGTGTTAACCTCCCTGGTTGGCTTGATAGCCTACCGATAGAGAGGAGATTTACGCTGCCATGTGGAGCGCCGAATTTTCTGTAGAAAGATAGAAACTTGTGTTTTGGGGTTAATAGACGTTTGACCTTTATAGGTGAAAGTACTAAGAGTAGCGTATTCTACTCGAGAGTGGAAAGTGGCTAGTGCGTTGTAGTACTTGGAGCATTTTGCTTATTGTCGATAATCGCCGCGAGGTATGTGAACCTCTTCCTATCTCTTCTAGCATGATATGTGTGAACTATGTAGTACGGTGACGCATACGTGTTAACTGTGTTTGATTGTTTAAAACATAAAGTGTTATAAATGACTTTATGGGAAGTTGTTGTAACACTTTATGTAGGTAAGAAAATACTTGTGGTTTTAAAAGGTAATCGATGTGAATTATAATCGCTTGTTATAATAAAGAACTTGATGTATTTCAAAAGATTTATAAATCGTTTTGGAAGGAGAGTAACACTTGGTTTTAAAGGTTTTAAAAAGAGTTATACTAGCTTTATGGGAGTTAGGTATAATGTCTTAAGAGAGGTAAAGAAAATGGTTTCTTGATGTTAGAAGTTAAGAGACTTGATCTTATAAGATAAGAGACTTAACTTATTTATTTTAATGTGAATGTTTGTGTGAAACCTCATTCGTGAGTAATGAGTACTTGGCTTTATTTAAAGGGATAATGTTTCTTGATCTCGAAATCGAATGTGTATCGGCTGCACCACCGCAGCGTTAATAAAGGAAAATGTATTGAAAAATGATGAATTGTATTAAAACCAAGAGAAACCTCCATCCGCATAGAAACTAAGATGAGACAAAATGATATACATTTTCTAGATCACGGTCTTTGTAATAAGAATGTTGTAAACAAGAATAACCTACTCACGAGAGACATATCTTACTCAATTGTTCGAAAAAGAAATCTAGTGATTAAGTTTATGAACTATGAAACCATTTGAAAATGAGAAGCTTGAGTAATTGAAACTAGGCAAACTGGAACTTAGGAAAAGAATGTTGTTACTTGATTTTGAAAAGGAATGTGGTTGGTCATTCTAATACTACGGGTATCGGGTGACTTTTATAAAAGTAATGGATCTCTTTTAAAGAATTTAACGTACGTAGTACTTTAGGGTTAAAACCCGGACTTTGGCATAAAATGAAAGTACTTTGAGTTGTTGTGAAACTTGCCTATGCTTGTTGTTGTGAAACTTGCCTATGCTTGTTGTTGTGAAACTTGCCTATGCTTGTGGTTGTGAAACTTGCCTATGCTTGTGATGATAGCCTTTGTTGTGCAAGTGTGGTATTTCTGTGTTACCGCGTCTCTCGATAGAGGGCCGGTTGACTTGTTGAGAACTTACTTGGACGTGCTGGCAGTGATGGAGAATTCCACGGGTATGTTTCCATTTTGATTACTGTCTTGTTGTTGATATCACATGGACATGTCTACACCGATGCAGTATTCCGGGGGCATGCGGCCATGCGGCCGGGTTGATTACCCGAGATATGGTTATTACTGCAACATGGACGTGTTCACACCGACGAGATTCGGGGCACGTGGCCATGCGGCAGGTTGACCACCCGATATTGTTATGAGGTTACATGGGCATGTCTACACCGTCTGATTCCGGTACGCATGTGGCCACGCGCTTGTTATTATTGTTGCATCATGGACATGTCTACACCGGCGCGATTCCGGCACGCGCCATGACGCGAACATGATGGATGTTGTGGGCGTGAGACCCATAGTTATATTTGAGTGGTGATTTTGAGGCGTGAGTCACGACTTGACATGATCGCTTTTATGTTGTGAATCGTAGTTTGCTATCATACATGTCTCCCGCTTATAGACTAGTATGATTTCATTTACGATATTTTTACGCCACATACTTGGTATTGTCAGATCGACCTCCTGGGCCGCGTCACGCCGCAGTAAGTACATCGGTCGCCGATCCGCCAGGATCACGTTTCGCTTTTGGAAGCTCCGTTCCTTCTGAGGCTTATCTTTGGTAGTTTCCGAGTTGTAGGTTCTTGTACATTCTGTGGTATGGCGGCCCCGTCCGTCATAGGTTGTTATTCTCTAGAGGTCTGCAGAGTAATCACAAGTGTGGTTTGTAAAAGGATAACTGTTCGGGTTTTTTTTTTATGTATATGCAGAAGGCAACTGTTTTGGTTGGCCGGTTTATTTATATTATCTCTTATTTCATGTTCATGTTGTATGTTCCGTTGATTTTCTCTGATGTTGTATCACTAGGGTGCCCGGTAAGGCACGACCACGCCCGGATTGGGGTGTGACATAGTGGTATCGAGCGATTAGTCCTCGGAAAGTGTCTACGCGTGTACAGTAGTCTGATTATCGGTGTGTTGCACCACATCTATAATCGGGAGGCTATAGGACATTTAGATTGGTTTCATTCTTCTCATTCCGAGATCGTGCCTTAGAGTCGTGTTGTAAGTTGGACCCTCCGACGTGTTTCGCTTTTTACCGCTTATGCCTCGCGAAAGGCAACCGTGGCCCGTGGGCGGCGCGCGCCGGCGGAGCCGCTAGTGGATTGAGGAGTACGAGGGCGCAGCCCTGGCCAATACCGAGTAGTGCTTGACGGCGAGTTTTGCGACGCCGCCCGACCAGAGAGTTTAGAGCCGCAGCGGTGGCCGAGACTACAAGACTGAGCCTCCACCCCACACCGGAGCGGGAGATGGTTCACGCGAGATGGCCCGATTATTGGCCAAGGTCAGGCGATATGAGGATAATTGGGCCGGACGCAGCAGTTCAGCCCAAAGAAGACTGTAGTGCACCGAGGCGAGCGATTTGAGGCTACGGATTTCCTTAGTTGTAGCCCTTTGAGTTTTACGTCGAGGCGGAGGATGATCCGCAGGAGTTCATCCGTCGATTCTGCAGAGATCACGGGTGATCAAGGCTTCAGAGACCGAGTGTGACATTTGTTCGCGACGGCCGCGTGATACCGCAATCGATTGGTTTGACTCGTGGAGCTTTCCGGGAGAGCACTTCCACCGTTTGGGACGAGTTTTGGGGCCTTCCGCACATTTCTTGCCTCGCAGATGAGGAGGGCTCGGGCCGGATTTTTGATGTTGAGGCGTAAGCCGCGATTCGGGAGTACAATGTGGAGTTCGACTCATTGGCGGTATGTTCCCGCATTAGTAGCTAGTATGGAGGATCGAGTGCACCGATATGTTCAGGTGGCTCGATGATTACCTAGCAGTTGTTCGGTGTTTCTTCACCGGCATGGACATTGCCCGCATTCGAGCTCATGCACTTGGGTGCGAGAGCGCAGATCGACAGGTGGACCGCCACAGGAAGCCAAGACGGCCGGATATTTTAGCGACTTCGGCGGACCGCCTCAGTGGAACTAGTTATGTACCTCGCCATTGCAGTGGTCCTCCGCGACGCCGGGACCGCAGGATATTCAGAGCAGTCGTGGCTCCGAGTTTGAGATGTTCGGGGAGTAGGGTGTTGGCGAATCGATCACCCTACCTCGGTGTGGTCGATGTGGTAGACGCATTTGGAGTGTCGTAGTACGAGGAGCTTGTTATTCTTGCGGCAGCGGGGCCATATGACGAGACTGTCCGGCCGAGTACCGGGTAGGATAGCCTGACTACTAGAAGCGATTGCGGGCCACGGTAAGTCGCGGTGGAAGTTCGATTTTAGCGGTCCTTGAACGCCTAGTTTCAGGTATATCCTTAACCCTCTAGAGTTTTGAGTATATTGATGTTGTTGATGTGTTTAATGATATGTTTGGATAGCTTTGTGCAAAAATGTGATTTAGAAACCTGGGTAGTGTGAAATGGAAGTGGTAGCTTTCATGACCTGTAGAGGTAAGATTGTTCGGATCAAGAAACTAGAGAGTTGGCGCTACAGTGGGTCGGGTTGGGGCCATGTTGCGGGCCAACCGCGTCCGTTTGAGGAAGTCGGCTCTGGGTGGTCCCGGTGGCGAGTCACGAGTGCTAGGCCAAGTTTAGATGACCATCGTATGAGTTCGTGGATACGTTCGATCGAAATCAGTTCGTGAAGGCCGGAATGGCCTTAGGGAAATCGAGGTTAGTGAGATGACCAAGTTTGGAGGTAGTGACTCGAGGTTGAAACAAAAGCGTTGTGAAGTGTGGTACGGATACTAGAGCGAGTTCGAGTGTTCGTGGCGAGTACTACGAAAGGGAAAAGTGAACGTATGTTTTGTGGCGGTGTGGCATGATTGTTTTAAATGCGTATAGCGGTGAAGACTATCGGCGCTGCTTGTTTGAGACGTTCAAGGAACATTCGGGACGAATGTTTCTAAGGAAGAATGTTATACCGTATTTCAGTAGTATGCGTGGGGCGTGCGTGAGAATTTGAGCCTTAAGATAGGCAAAGGATCGAATTTTGGGCGCAAGTGCCGACTAGAGTCGTTTTTTAGACGAAGCGTTTCCACGACTTTCGTAGGGAAAATTCCGGCTATGTCCTTTTTATTTTTGCGGATTTTTCCGAGAGACGAAACATTTTGGACCAGCGGGAGGTGACATGTCACCTCACATCGAAGCTGTGGGCGTCAGTGGACGATTGGTTCACGTGGATTGATATTGTGGCTCACGTTTTTGGCCCTATTGGTTCCTTGTTTTGTGCCTTGTTTTGGCCTTGTTTGTGGCTTGTCTTGTGCCATGTTTTGTGGAGTAGGGGTTAGGGTGCACTTGGCTTGATCAAGGCCTTACACTTGCCTTGCACATGGCTTGATCTTGGCCATTGGTTGGCATTTGGGTTTGCTATAAATACCCCCCTGTGTGAAGACTTCATTCATCCACAAATGTTTCAAGTCTTGAATCCCTCCTCCTCTTGTTGACTCTCGCCCAAGAGCTCCTCTCCCCTGAAAGTGGCCTTTGGCGAGGTCTCCTCTCCCTTGTGAGTCTAGCCAGTGGGTACCCCACTAGCCTAGTTGTTTCGTATTATACACCCTTTGTGGTATTGAAATACTCCTCCAGTATTGTTATAATGCCCAAAATACCTTAGCCTTATATCTTGTAGTATTCCAAAGTTACTCTATACGTAGAGTCCTGGAATACTACCTTTTGTCCTTTAGTCTCAAACCGAAACCCTAAGGAAATCTTCATTGTTAGTTGAAGGATTTGAGTAGGAGTTGGTTAGAACTTCTAAGGGTTGTTTGGAGCGGATTGGAGCGCACGGAGTAGGAGCTAAACCTTGCTCAGGATCGACTTTTATCTCGGATAATTTTGGGCTTATCGAGGTAAATAATCTTGTCCCTATTGTAATTGGAAATTACCTGTTGTTGATTATATAGTTGAAGTATGCTATATATAGAACTAAACATTGTATTGTGGCAATGTCTTTTGACTTAAGCCTGAAGAACTAAACTGAACTGTAATTACATAGGACTGTATTACAGTAGACTTGTGTAGCATTACTGTGTTGTAGAATTGTACTCGTCCGGTTAGATGTGTTAACCCCGGTTGGCTTGATGGCGGCCTCGATAGAGGAGGAGATTTCTGTTGTTGCGGGGAAGTCTTTGCGAATTTTCTGTAGAAAGATAGAAACTTGTGTTTTGGGGTTAATAGACGTTTGTGACCTTTATAGGTGAAAGTACTAAGAGTAGCGTATTCTACTCGAGGAGTGGAAAGGGCTAGCAAGGTTGTAGTACTTGGAGCATTTTGCATATTGTAGATAATCGTCTCCAGGTATCTGAAACTCTTCCTATCACTTCTAGCAAGATATGTGTGAACTATGTAGTACGGTAGACGTACGTGTTAACTTGTGTTTGATTGTTTTAAAACATAAAGTGTTATAACGACTTTATGGGAAGTTAGTTATGTGACTTTATGTAGGTAAGAAAATACTTTGTGGTTTTAAAAGGTAACTGATGTGAATTATAACTGGCTTG
Organism: Przewalskia tangutica; assembly: GCA_029844215.1. NCBI lineage: Eukaryota > Viridiplantae > Streptophyta > Magnoliopsida > Solanales > Solanaceae > Przewalskia > Przewalskia tangutica. The sequence goes on along the minus strand of CM056720.1, from coordinate 30,627,214 downwards.
TTATAATAAAGAACTTGATGTATTTCAAAAGATTTATAAATCGTTTTGGAAGGGAGAGTAACACTTGGTTTTAAAGGTTTTAAAAAAGAGTTATACTAGCTTTATGGGGAGTTAGGTATAATGTCTTAAGAGAGGTAAAGACAATGGTTTACTGATGTTAGAAGTTAAGAGACTTGATCTTATAAGATAAGAGACTTAACTTATTTGTTTTAATGTGAATGTTTGTGTGAAACCTCATTCGTGAGTAATGAGTACTTGGCTTTATTTAAAGGGATAATGTTTTACTGATCTCGGAAATCAGAATGTGTATCGACAGACCACTGCAGCGTTAATAAAGGAAAATGTATTGAAAAATGATGAATTGTATTAAAACCAGTAGAAACCTCCATCTGCATAGAAACTAAGATGAGACAAAATGATATACATTTTCTAGATCATGGTCATTGTAATAAGAATGTTGTAAACAAGAATAACCTACTCTCACGAGACATATATTACTCAATTGTTCTAAAAAGAAATCAAGTGATTAAGTTTATGAACTATGAAACCATTTGAAAATGAGAAGCTTGAGTAATTGAAACTAGGCAAACTGGAACTTAGGAAAAGAATGTTGTTACTTGATTTTGAAAAGGAATGTGGGTTGGTCATTCTAATACTACGGGTATCGGGTGACTTTTATAAAAGTAATGGATCTCTTTTAAAGAATTTAACGTACGTAGTACTTTAGGGTTAAAACCCGGACTTTGGCATAAAATGAAAGTACTTTGAGTTGTTGTGAAACTTGCCTATGCTTGTTGTTGTGAAACTTGCCTATGCTTGTTGTTGTGAAACTTGCCTATGCCTGTGGTTGTGAAACTTGCCTATGCTTGTGATGATAGCCTTTGTTGTGCAAGTGTGGTATTTCTGTGTTACCGCGTCTCTCGATAGAGGGCCGGTTGACTTGTTGAGAACTTACTTGGACGTCTTTGGCGGTGATGGAGAATTCCACGGGTATGTTTCCATTTTGATTCTTGTCTTGTTGTTGATATCACATGGACATGTCTACACCGTCTGAGATTCGGGGCACGCGGCCACGCGGCGAGTTGATTACCCGAGATATGGTTATGCGCAACATGGGCGTGTCTACCGTCGAGATTCCGGGGCACGTGGCCATGCGGCGGGTTGACCACCGATATATTGTTATTGAGGTTACATGGGCGTCTACACCGTCAAGATTCCTCGGGCATGTGGCCACGCGGCCTTATTGTGTGTTGCATCATGGACATGTCTACACCGTCGCAAGATTCGGGGCACGCGGCCATGATCGCGAACATGATGGATGTTGTGGGCGTGAGACCCATAGTTATATTTGAGTGGTGATTTTGAGGCGTGAGTCACGACTTGACACGATTGTTTTTATGTTGTAATCGTAGTTTGGTTATCATACATGTCTCTGCTTTTATAGACTAGTATGATTTCATTTCTGATATTTTACGATTTCACATACTTGGTACTGTTGTCTTGACCTCCGGGGCTGCGTTCATCGCCGCAGTAGAAATACATTGGTGTCGATCCCCGCTTGAGGATCACGTTTCACGTTTTGGGAAGCTCGTTCCTTGGAGGCTTATCTTTGGTAGGTTTCCGAGTTGTAGGTTCTTGTACATTCGGGGTATGGCGGAGCCCTGTCCCGTCATAGGTTGTTATTCTCTCTTAAGTGCATGCTTGTTGTGGCGGGGTTTGTAAAAGGATAACTGCTCGGGTTTTTATGTATATACGAAGGCAAGCTTTTTGGTTGGCGGTTTATTTATATTATCTCTTATTTCATGTTCATGTTGTATGTTCCGCTGATTTTCTCGATGATGTATCACTAGGGTGCCGGGGTAAGGCACGATCACGGGCCCGATTGGGGTGTGACAAGCTCATGAATCAAACCGATCATGTGGTATCACGCGGCCGATCACGAACCTAGGACCACCGACTCGGTCTCCGATGCCTTGATCACTCTCATGATCGCTGCAGCTGCCGGATGAACTCCTGCGGATCATCCTCGAGGCCTCGACCCGTAAAACTCGGCGGGTTACACCTCGAAAATCGTAATCTCAGTATGCGCTCGGGGTGAACTACGGGTGCTCTGGGGCTGGAGGCTGCTGCGTCCGGCTTATCCTCAGTGCGCCTGACCAGGCCATTAATCGCCATCTCCTTGTAACCCATCTCATACGCGACTGTGGGTGGAGGCTCAGTCTTGTGGTCTCTGTAGAGGCGCATTGCTCTACTCGTATCTTCTCTGCTGCCTTGCCCTACAGGCCGGGTTGCCTGCGCGAGGCATAGCGGTAAAGGAAAGGAATACGTCGGAGGGTTCACTCATCACACTCTAAGGCACGATCTCGGAATGAGAAGAATGGAAACCAATCCTAAATGTCCTATAGCCTCACGATTATAGATGTGGTGCACAACACCGATAATCAAGACTTACTAGACACGGTGCGTAGACACTTTCAGAGGACTAAGCGCTCGATACCACTTTTGTCACGACCGAACCGGGCGTGGCGGTGCCTTACCAGGCACTAGTTATACAACATCGAGAAAATCAGTGAAATAAAACATGAACATGAAATAAGAGATATTATAAATAAAGTCAACAAAGCAGTTTGCCTTCTGCGTAAATATATACAAACCACACGCAGTTTAATCCTTTTTACAACCCTGCCCACAACAGTACTACAGACCTCTAAGATTTACAACAACTATGACGGGACAGGGCCCCGCCATACCCCCGAATGTACAAGAACCTACAACTCAGGGAACACATACCAAAAGATAAGCCTCCGAAGGAACGGAGCTTCCCAAAACGCTGAAATGAGATCCTAGCGGGGATCGGCGGTAGATGTACTCACTGCGGCGTGAACGCGGCCAGAAGGAGTCGACAACAGTACCAAGTATGTGGCGTAAAATCACGTAAATGAAATCATAATAGTCTATAAAAGCGAGAGCGGTATGATAACCAAACTACGATACACACATGATTATATCAATTCGGTCTCATGCCGCAACATCAATCACGCGTGAGTACCTTCCTCACTCTGGCGATGCATGATATGATAACAACAAGACCGCAATCCAAATGGGAGCATACCCGTGCGCTACGCATCGTGTCAGTATGTCCAAAGGAACAAATAAGACAACATTCCAAATGGAAGCATACGTGCGTTACGCATCGTGTCGGCGTGTCGAGGAAACAATAAGACATTCCAAATGGAAGCATGCGTGCGCTACGCATCGTGTCGGCATGTCCAAAGGGAAACAATAAGACAACAAGGCGGTAATCAAAGTGGAAGCATGCGTGCGCTACGCACGATCGTGTCGATATGTCCAAAGTGATTTAACAAAAGTAACACTATCAGCGAGGCGTGCGTGGAATTTCTCGTCGCTTGAAGCGCGTCCAAGTAAGTTCTTAACAAGTCAACCGACCCTCCATCGAGAGGCGGTAGTATAGAAACACAATCTTTGCACAACAAAGGCTATCACAACAAGCATAGGCAAGTTTCACAACAACAAGCATAGGCAAGTTTCATCAACAAGCATAGAGTTTCACAACTCAAAGTACTTTCATTTTATGCTAAAGTCGGGTTTTAACCTAAAGTACTCACGCGTTAAATTCCTTTTAAGAGATTTATTCCTTTTATATAAAAGTCACCCGATACCGTAGTATAAAAATAGAGTGACTTATATCTTTTAAGTAAACCAAAACAACTTCCATACTTTTTTAAAGTCAAGTTACCACGTTAAAACCAATGATAAAACCTTTCTTTTGTTTTCATAAGGTCGTTATAACCAACTTCCCATAAAGTCATTTATAACACCTTATGCTTTAAACCATTTTAAGACAACCTGATGCCTTTCTTTTCCCTAAGGTTCGGTTGCCTAATTTTAATTACGCAAGTCTCTTTTTGAAAAGTTTCATAGTTCAATGTCTTAATCTCTTTTAAAACAATTGAGTAACATATGCCATAAGTAGCGGTAGGTTATTCTTGTTCATAATCAATATTATTAAGCGACCATGATCTAGAAAATGTAATATCATTTTGTCTCATCTTAGCACATGCGGATGGAGGTTTCTCTTGGTTTTAATAATACTTAATTATTCAATACATTTTCCTTTATTAACTTACGGTGGTTTGTCGATACACATTCGATTTCGAAATCGAGAAAACATTATTCCTTCCAAAAAACCAAGTACTCATTACTCACGAATGAGGTTTCACACAAACATCCATATTAAGTCAAGTCTCTTAACTTCTAAACCATTAAACCATTCTTTTATCTCTCTTGGCGTTACACCTAACTTCTCATAAAGTGGTATAACTTTTATGTTTTCAAACCAAGTATACACTTCTTTCAAAAAGGTTTCTTAATCTCTTAGAATACTTGAGGTTCTTTTTACAACAAGTCGGTTATAAGTCAAATCGGTTATCTTTTAAAAACCACAAAGCATTTACATGAAAGTCGTTATAACCAACTTCCATAAAGCCGTTATAACACTTTATGTTTAAAGACAATCAAATACATTTAACACGTGACGCGTCACCGTACTACATAGTTATACACATATCATGCTAGAATAGATAGGAAGAGGTTCACATACCTCTGACAGTATCGACTAATAGCAAAACGCTCCAAGTACCCCAAACCGTCTGCTACACTCTCAGTCAAGCAGATCACTCCACACGTAGTACTACAACCTATAGAGGCCACAAAGAGCCTATTAATATCTTTTAGATCCCGACGTAGAATATTCTACAGAAAATTGGCGACACCTCCCGCATGGCAGCGTAAATCTCCTCTCTATCGAGGCCGCTACCAAGCCAACCGAGGTTAACACGTCTAACCGGGGCGTGTACAAATTCTATTACACGTAATGCTACAAGTCTCATGTCTGATCTATGTAATTACGATTCGATTCTTCTTTAAATTCAGGGCTTAAGTCGCAAGACATTGCGTAAGTATTATTCGAGCTTAAGTCAAAAGACATTGCCGCACAATTTTAATGTTCAGTTCTATATATAGTATACTTCAACTATATATTCCTACAACATGTAATTTCCAATTACAATAGAAGGTCAAGAGTGTTTACCTCGATAAGCCCAAAATTATCCGAGTTTAAATGTCGATCTGAGCAAGGTTTAGCTCTACTCGTGCGCTCCGACCGCTCCAACCAACCCTTAGAAGTTCTAACCAACTTCTACTTATAACTTCAACTACGGGTGAAGATTTACTTAGGGTTTCGTTTTTGTGTGAGGAAGTATAATAGTATTTTCTGGGCTTTTGTACAAGTGTAACTTTGGGAATACTACAAGGTATTTGGGCCAAGGTATTTGGACATAACAACAATACTAGGAGAGTATTTCTATACCACAACAAGGGGGTATTATACGAGACAACTAGGCTAGGGGGTATGTACCCGGCCAAGCCTCTGAGGGGTGGGTTTGGCCAAGGGGCCTTCAAGAGGGGAGGGTGTGTGGTGGACGAGATCACAAGAGGGAGAGGGAGGGTTTGAGACTTAGAAAGATTGCTCAATTTTTGGATGAAGAAAGTTCATCACTTAGAGGGGTATTTATAGTTCAAGTGAAGGCCAACCAATGGCCAAGATGAAGACAAGTGCATAGCAAGTGTAAGGCCAAGATTTAGCCATGTGCTACCTTATCCATCTACACAAAAATATCCTACCTAACCCTTGACCAAAATTTCACACCAAAAGCGTGCAAGATTTAGCCAATTGCCGTCCAACCTCTTCCAATGTGAGGGTGACACATGTCACCCTCCGTTGGTCCAAAATGTTTCGTCTCGGAAAAATCCGCAAAAATTATTAATGACATAGCGGAATTTTCCTTCGAAAGTGGAAAGCGTTTAGTCAACGACTCCTTTTGGTAGCTATGCACAAATTCGAACCTATGCCTACTTTAAGGCTCAAATTGTATACGTACGCCCTCACGTATATACTCTGGAAATACGGGGTATAACAGCGGGCCTATGTGAGTGGCCTATGCGGACTACGGGAGTCCAGGATTAGGCTTGCATGGTGATACTACGGGCAATTGGCCCTGCTTCGATCATTCGCAGCCTAGAAAAGACCTGTTACAGTTTACCTATTGTTGCTCTTGTTTGTGATGTGGCGCTATGTGCGGTTTCCTTGGTTGCTTCATACATATTTGTAAACTGGTTTTAAAAATGATATGTTTTCATTTAAGTACTTTACAGTTTCGCATACTTAGTACCTGTTGTACTGACCTCGCCAGGGCTGCGTTCATCTGCAGTAAGGCAAGCAGGTGCTAGATCCGCATCCTTAGGATCTTTTGCGTTGGTGTCAGGAGCTCCATCTTCTCCGGAGGCTCTACTGTTGGGTATGCTCTCCCTGTTGTAATTAGTTTTGTTCAGTCAGGGTATGGCGGGGCCCTGTCCCGCCATAGTTGTTTACTTCCTTAAGTGCAGTAGTCTGTTATGCAGTTGGGATGTAACTGCAAAAACTTGGGTTATATATATATGCCGAAAGGCAAGCTTTTCATCAGATAAACTGTGTCTCATTTTACAACTGTTTCATGTCTTGTTTTATATTTCCGCTGATTTTCTCTGATGTATGACTGCTTGGGTGCCCGGGTAAGGCACCAGTCACGGGCCCCGGAACGGGTCGTGACAAAAGTGGTATCAGAGCAGTTAATCCTCGGAAAGTGTCTACAGACCGTATCTAGTAGAGTCTTGATTATCGGTGTGTTGTGCACCACACCAATAATCAGGAGGCTATAGGATATTTAGGATTGGTTTCCATTCTTCTCACTCTGAGATCGTGCTTTAGAGCTGTGTTAAAGTTGGACCCCTCTAACGTATTCCTTTTCTGTAACAGTTATGCCTCCACGTAAGGCAACCCGGGCCCAGAAGGGCAAGGCAGCCGAGGGAGCTGCTAGTGGGACACCTAGAGTCACGAGGGCTCGGGCCCAGTCTATACCTCAGACGGCGAGTTCTATGACGCCGCCGGCCCCAGCAGAGACCACAGTACCCACACCTCCTGTCCCACAGCCTGGGGCGGAGGAGTTAGGGTCTGAGAGATGGCCCGACTATTGGCGGGATCGTGGCCAGACATGAGGACAGTGGATCTGGCGATTCGATCCAGCCCGATCGTGCACCGTGGTTCACGAGGCGAGAGAGTTTGAGGCTACGATACTTCACGAGTTGTAGCCCGCGAGTTTCTGCGGTCGAGGCGGAGGATGATCGCAGGAGTTCATCCGTCGGCTCTGAGAGGATTTTGAGAGTGATCGGCGTCGGAGGCCGAGTCAGTGATCTTTGGTTCACATAGGCTGCGTGATACGCGATCGATTGGTTTGATTCATGGGAGTTATCCCGGGAGCACGCGTCCCTACTTGGGATGAGTTCTCGGAGGCTTTCTCACTCACTTCTTGCCTCGCGGATGAGGAGCGCGGTGATAGATTTTCTTCTGGCGAGGCGAGAGGGCCTTGTCGGGAGTACAATGTCGAGTTTGATTCATTGGCTCGATATGTCCAGCGTTGGTAGCGAATATGGAGGATAGGGTGCACCGCTACGTCACCGGGCTAGATGATTATATGGCGAGTCGTATGCGGGTGTTTCTCTTCGGCGGTATGGACATTACGCATGCGAGCTCATGCTCTTGGATGCGAGGCGTAGAGGCAAGCGGGTTGTGACGGCGGCGAGAAGAAGGCAGGCGGCGAGGTCTTTTGGTGGCTATCGTGGTGGCGGCCTCGGCAGCGATCTGATTTGCACCACGGCCGGCTGAGCACTCTGCACCGTCCTCGGGGCAGGGATATTCGGCGAACCGGGGCCCGGGACTTGAGCGTCGAGCGGCGAAGTGCGGCGATCAGGACCACCCGCCGGTGTGGCGTCGGTAGATCCCACCGGGAGTTGTGGTGCTTTGCACGGGAGCTTGTTTGATTGTGGCGGAGGTCACTATGCGGCTTGTCAGGCGAGGCGGTGCGTATAGTAAGTCGACTACGAGTTCTTTCGCGGTCTTCTTCATCCCCGAGCACTACTCGCCCGGAGCAAGGTACTCGTGGACCAGCGGGTCGCGGCGAGGTCGTGGCGCGGGTCCCGATTCTAGCGGTCCTCGAGAACGCATTTATGCCTTGTCGGTAGGCGGGATCGGAGGCCTCACCGATGTAAATCACGGTACCTTATCGGTTTAGGTTTGATGTTTATGCCTTGATAGATCGGGTTCTACTCTGTCTATATATCTCCCTTGTTGCTAGTAGGATAGGGATAGAGCACGAGTCCATAGACCACTTCGAGGTAGCTACGCGATGGGTGATTCGGTGGTAGCCGGCGGGTATATAGAGCTTGTCTGTGACCATTCTGATCGTCGGACCACTGGCCGACTTGATAGAGTTGGAGATGATTGACCGGCGTGATCATGGGGATGGATTGGCTAGCTTCTTGCTACGCCAATGTAGGCTGAGAAAGTAATGCAGTTCCAGTTTCTGAGGAGCGGTTGTTGAGTGGGAGGAGCGGTATCGTAGAGGTAGGTTTATTTCCTACCTCAAGGCTAGGAAGATGGTGCGAGAAGGGTATATCTACCATCTCGTTCGGGTGTTTGATCTTGAAGGCTGCGGTACCAGATTTTCCGTCGATTCGATGGTCGAGAGAGTTCCCAGACGTGTTTCAGGCGACCTCCGGGTATCCTCACGAGAGGAGATTGAGTTTTGTATAGACATATTGCGGACACTCGGCCTATTTCCATTCGCCATACTGAGAATGGCACGCCGAGTTGAGAGAGTTGAAGGATCGGCTTAGGGATTTCTTTGGAGAAGGGCTTCATCGGGCCTAGTGTTTCTCCACGAGGCGCGGTATTGTTCGTGAAGAAGAAGGGCGGGGCCGCGTGTGTGTTGATTACGACGGTGAACAAGGTGACCATTAAACGAATACCGCTTCCGGGATTGATGATTTGTTCGACGATTGCGAGGCGCGAGATGTTTCTCAAGATTGATCTGCGATCGGGCTATCATCAGTGCGAGTCGAGAGGTGGATGTCCCAGGATTGCATTCGGACGTGCGGGCATTATGAGTTCGGTCATGTCTTTTGGGTTGACGATGCTCGGCGGTATTCATGGATTTGATGAACGAGTGTTCAAACCATTTTGGACACGTTTGTGATAGTGTTCATCGATGATATCTTGGTTTATTCTCGCTAAAGCGAGGAGCATCTGAGCATTTGAGGCTGTCTTGTGAGTTCTCGGGACCAGCGGTATCGCCAAGTTTTCCAAATGTGAGTTTTGGTTAACCGGTGGCTTTTCTTGGGCATATTTTGGGTGATGGTATTCGGTAGATACGGCCAAGATCGAGGCGATCGAGTTGGCCTAGACCTACTACTCAAACGAGGTTCGCGATTTTACGGGCCTTGCGAGTTATTATCGGTTCGTAGAGAGGTTTGCTTCTATCTACACCATTGACTAGGTGACTCGGAAGGCGGCCAAGTTTGATGGATTGATGCTTGTGGCGGGGTTTCGATTCTTGAAAGAGAGGCGGCGCCCGTTCTTACTCTTCGGAGGTCGAGCGGTTATGTTGTGTATTGTGATCGTCGGGCATCGGGTTGGGATGTGTGTTGATGCAGCGAGGCAAGGTTATAAGCGTATGCATCCCGACGGTGAAGAAACACGAGAGAACTACCCGCGTGATTTGGAGTTAGCGGCGGTGATTCACGCTTTGAAGATCTGGAGGCACTATTTGTATGGGGTTCACGTGGATATTTATCTGAGACCACAAGAGCCTCCGGTATATCTTCACCGAGAGGAGTGAACTTCTGGCGAGAGGCGGTGGTTAGAGTTGCTTAAGGATTACGATGTTGATATTACGTACCACGGGAAAGCGATGTTGTGGCGGATGCTCTTAGTCGTAGGTCGATGGGAGCCTATCGGATGTGCGGCTAGAGAGGAGGACATGGTTCGTGATTTGCATCGATTAGCGAGCCTTGGTGTCCGTTTGATTGATTACGATAGCGATGGGGTTCGAGTTCGTGAGGTTGCGAGTCTTCTATCGTCGAGGAGGTGAAGAGGCGATTCGAGGATCGATTTTGACACGTTATCGTGTCTGACTCTTCGTGAGGGCAAGGGTCCTTTGAGTAGCACTTGATGGGGTGCTAAGGTTTGATGGCGAGGTTGTGTGTTCGGATGTTTGAGGACTTGGCGGAGTTCTTGGGAAGCACACGCGGCGTTACTCTATCCGTCGAGGTCGACCAAGATGTACCACGACGCCCAGATCGTGTATTGGTGGGATGGCTTGAAGAGGGCGTTGCGAGTTCGTAGCTCGGTGCCCATGTTGTCGGCGGTGAAGGTAGAGCACGGAGGCACGGTGGTTTGTTCTGGCGATAGAGATCCCGACACGGAAGTGGGAGGTAATCAACATGGACTTCATCGCGGGATTACCTCGCACTCGGAGGAGACATGATTCTATATGGGTTATCGTCGGCGGTGTGAAATCAGCCCACTTTCTTCCGTCGGGGCGACTTTTAGTGAGGATTATGCGGACTTTACATCAGAAGATCGTCGGTGCATGAGTCCCTATTTCGATCATATCAGATGAGGAGCCCGGTTCTGGCTAACCAGAGTCTTTCGAGAGGTTTAGGGGCGGTGAGCACAGTCTGCATTCCATCCACGAGCAGAGCGGACGGGCGAGCGCACTATCGGAACTCTTGAGATATCTTTGCGAGCTGTGTTATCGACCGAGGTGGCTGGGAGGATCATTTGCCTCTAGTTGAGTTCGCGTACAATAATAGCTACCACTCGGTATTCGGATGGCGCCTTATGAGGCCTTGTATGGGAGGAAGTGCAGATCGCCTATAGGTTGGTTCGATGTGGGCGAGAGTGCGGCTAGTGGGACCAGATTTGGTGCGTGGCGGATGGATAAGGTGAAGCTTATCCGAGGCGGCTATTGGACTCGAGTCGGCCAAGTCGTATCACGAGATCATCGTCGTCGGCATCTTGAGTTCGAGGTTCATGATTGGGTTTTCCTAAAGGTGTCACCCATGAAGGGTGTGATGAGATTCGGGAAGAAGAAACTTCGGCCCAAGGTATATTGGGCGTTTGATTGTCGCGAGGTAGGCAAGGTTGCCTACGAGTTGGATCTACCGTCCGTCGGAGGCGGTGCATCCGGTGTTTCACGTATCTATCTTTGAGAGATGTATCGGGGATCCATCTAGGGTGCACCGATTGATGCCCGGTGACGAGGGGTTATCGTATGAGGAGGTTCCCATAGCGATAATCGATCGTCGAGTTAGCGTCTACGGACCAGGGCGTGGCTTCCGTCAAAGTCTTGTGGCGGAGCGAGCTCGAGGAGGAGATGACATGGGAAGCGAGGAAGACATGAGGCGAAGTATCCTCGCTATTCCCCACACCTCGGGTAATTCACTTTCCTACTTGTAAATCTTCATTATCGTTTATGCCTAAGTGTTGTTACGTGGCGTGTGTGGCATTTGCAAATGTTTAAGTTATGAAGAATCTTATCGTTAAGCTTGTCTTGGGAAGGAACATTCGGACGAATGTTTCTAAGGGGGAGAATGTTATACCCGTATTTAGGAGTATGCGTAGGCGTGCGTCACGAAAGTTTGGCCTTAAAAGTTTAAGCCTTGGGCGTTTTTATTTGTGCACAACTCACTAAAAGAATCGTTTCGGCGAAGCGTTTCCACGACTTTCGTAGTGAAAATTTCGGCTATGTCATTTAGTATTTTTGCGGATTTTCCGAGAGATGAAACATTTTGGACCAGCGGGAGGCGACACTTGGCACCCTCGATTGGTGGACTTGAAATCGTCCATTGGGCGAATTGGACATAGAGTTGCACGTTTTTACGCCTTTGCACAAGTCAAGGAGTTGGTAGGATATTTTGTGTGCAAGTTGGCTAGGTACACTTGCCCTAATCTTGGCCTTACACTTGCCTAACACTTGGCTAAATCTTGGCCCTTGGTTGGCCATCCTTGACCTATAAATACCCTGCTTGTGATGAAGAGTTCTTCATCCACAAAAGCTTTCAAGTCTAAAAATCCTCTCCTCTCCTTAAAGCCATTTCGTCCAAACACCTTCCCCACTTGAGTAAAGTTTGGCGAGGGCCCCAGCTGGCCGAAATCTACCCCCTCCTTGGTAGAAAAGTTGCCTTCTAGTATTGTTATAATGCCCAAAATACCACAGCCCAAATCCTTAGTACTTAGGTGAAGTTGTGAAGAACTTCTAAGGTTTCCTTGGAGCATACAACTTAGGAGCTAAGCCTTGCTCCGGATCGACTTTTATCTAGGATATTATTGGGCTTACCTAGGTAAATAATCCTAACCCTCTTTTGAATTAGAAAATACATACTGTAGTAGTATAAGTATTAAATACTTAGAAGAATATTCTGAGAATAGAATTGGCTGTTATCACGATAGAAGGGTTTAAAGAAGAATAATCAAATTGTACTTACTTAGAATTTGTTTTCACTGATGAACTTGAGTAGCTCACGGGTGAGGAAGTGCTGCCCAATTTTCCGTAGGATAGAGAACCCTCTGCTTAGCTGTTTTGAGTAGTCTAGGCGTTGATAGGCGTGTCGACTATTATAAGTGATTCTCTGCGACATATTCAACTTGGCGGTGGTTTTTTGAGAAGGTATGTGATTCTTCCTAAAGCATGATATTTTACAATAAATATGTGATGCGGTACACGTACATGTGTTAACTGAATAATAACTACGGCAATGTCTTTGACTTAAGCCTGAATAATACTTACGGCAATGCCTCACGGCTTAAGCCTGAATAATAAAGGTCTGAAAGCATTTCAAAAGAATACTGAATCATTTTTTAACAGAAGAGAACTAATTGGTTTTAAAGCGAAGCTTAAGAGTTATACTAGCCTTATGGGAAGTTAAGTATAACCACTTAAGAATGATAAAAGAAAGCAGTTTGCCTATGTGTTTATAACAGACTTATATTGAATTGTGAAAATAATATTAAGATGGTTTGATAAGTAGACTTGATATGATGCTATGTGTGTTAGTGTCTTGTAACGTTTGTATAAGAGTATTCTTGTTGTTCTTATGTTGTTTAACGATAATTTGTTATGTTAGTGTAATATCACTCACCTCTTGACATATTAGGGGTTAAGGCGCCTCCGTGCGGGGTAGACTCGGTGATGCAGGACCGTGATTCGAGAATACCTCAATGCGGGTCGAGGACCTATGCGAACTACGGGAGTTCGAGGTTAGTGATGCGGGGTTATACCTCATGCGGTCTATGTGGCGTGCGGACTACGAGTCGGGGCGATCAGGATTAGCTACCCTCGATGCGGGGTTATGTACCTATGCGGGCCTATGTGAGTGGCCTATGCGGACTCTGAGAGTCGAGATTAGGCTTGCATGGTGATACTACGGGAAATTGGCCCTGCTTCGATCATTCGCAGCCTAGAAAAGACCTGTTACAGTTTACCTATTGTTGCTCTTGTTTGTGATGCGGCGCTATGTGCGGTTTCCTTGGTTGCTTCATACATATTTGTAAATTGGTTTAAAAATGATATGTTTTCATTTAAGTACTTTACAGTTTCGCATACTTAGTACCTGTTGTACTGACCTCCTTGAAGTGCGTTCATGCCGCGGTAAGGGCAGCGGTGCTAGATCCGCATCCTTAGGATCTTTTGTGTTGGTGTCGGGAGCTCCATCTTCTAGGAGCTCTCTTTGTTGGGTATGCTCTCCTGTTGTAATTAGTTTTGTTCATTCGGGGTATGGCGGGCCTGTCCCGCCATAGTTGTTTAATTCCTTAAGTGCTGTAGTCTGTTATGCAGTTGGGATATAATTGCAAAAACTTGGGTTATATATATATGCGAAAGGCAAGCTTTTCATCAGATAAATTGTGTCTCATTTACAAGCTGTTTCATGTCTTGTTTTATATTTCCGATTTTCTATGATGTATGGCGCTTGGGTGCGGGTAAGGCACGATCCGGCCGGAATGGGTCGTGACATCGACAGGTTAACGAGGCAGCGAGAAGAGGGCGAGCAAAGGTCCTTTGGTAACTTTAGCGAACCACCTCGTGGCGGTCGAGATATGCACGTCCACGGTGCGAGTGGTCCTCGCGGAGTTGGGGCGTTGAGGATAAGCGAGTTGGTCGAGCTCGAGCTTAGGTTCCGCTACACGTAGGTTCGGCCAGCCGGATTGATTTTCCCGATGTTCACAATATGACGGGCGTATGGCGGGGCCTATCCGCCATTGTTGTCATATCATTCTTAAGTGCGTAGCAATCTTGTTGTGGCGAGTTGTAATGGGATATGCTTCGGTTTTAAGTTGATTTATATATATCTTTGAAGGGCAAGTTTTCTCAGATTCTTGTTTTACACTTCTTGTTATTCCATGTCTTGTTTTATGTTCGTGATTACTACGATGTATGTCTTGGGTGCGGGGTAAGGCACGATCCGGTTGGTTGTGACAGCAATGTCTTTTGACTTAAGCCTGAATAATAAGAATCTTGAAGTATTTCAAAAGAATTAAGAAACCTTTTTGAAAGAAGAGTAATACTTGGTTTTAAAAGCTTAAGAGTTATACTAGCTTTATGGGAAGTTAGGTATAACGACTTAAGAGAGATAAAAAGAATGGTTTATTAATTTTAGAAGTTAAGAGACTTGATCTTAAAAGATAAGAGACTTGACTTAAGTAATTTAATATGAGTTTTTGTGTGAAACCTCATTCGTGAGTAATGAGTACTTGGTTTGTAAAAGGAATAATGTTTTACTGATTTCGGAAATGATAATAAGTATCGAACAAACCACAACAGCGCTAATAAAGGGAAATGTATTGACTAATAAAGTATTATTAAAACCAGTAGAAACCTCCATCTGCATAGAAGCTAAGATGAGACAAAATGATATTACATTTCCTAGATCATGGCTGCTTAAATAAGATTGATTATGAACAAGAATAACCTACTCACATATAAGACATATGTATCTCAAATTGTTTTAAAGGAGAATTATATCATTAAGTGATTAAAACTATGAACTACGAAACCTTTCGAAAATGAGAAACTTGAGCATTTGAAATTAGGCAAACTTGAACGTTTGGAAAATAATGTTGTTACTTGATTTACAAAGGGAAGTGTTTTGGTTTACTTAAAAGGATAGTCACTCTATTTTTATACTACGGGTATTGTGTGACTTTTGTGAAAGAAACAGATCTTTTAAAAGAGTTAATGTATGAAGTACTTTGGGGATAAAAACCCGAAATTGTTAACATAAAGTAGAAAGTACCTTGTGTGAATAACTTGATTGTGTTGGTTTGTGATAGCCTTGTAATACTTTCTTGTTGATTTGATAAGTAAACATGTTAGGATGCTACGTGTGTTAGTATCTGGTGATGTTTGTGTAAAGGGGTTCCCCTTGTTGTGCTTATGTTGTTTAACGATAAGCTGTTATGTTATTATATCACATACCCCCTTGACTTGTTATACCGAGGGCTTGCCACCCTTGATGCGGGTCTATATGGCCTATGCGGTCTATGTGACTATGCGGAGCAGCGGTATGCTCCAGGATTGATCATTCCGGGTGTATATCCCGATGCGGGGGATGCCCTATGCGGTCTGTGTGACTATGCGGTCTATTGAGACTATGCGGTGCGGGAGTCGAGGAGAATGCAGGGTTAGCTACCCCGTCACGAGGAATACCTCATGCGGTGCATGTGTGACTATGCGGGCTGCGGGAAGTCGAGATTAGGCACGCATGATGATACTATGGGCGATTGGCCTTGCTTCGATCATTCGCGGCCTAGAAAAGACACATTCGATTTATCTACCTTGCTCTTGTTCATGTTGTGGCACTATGCGATTGAACTAGTTGTATTTGCAAATGGTTTTAAATACTTTGATTTTACTTGATGCTACGATTTCACATACTTGGTACTGTTATCGACCTCCTTCGAGGCTGCGTTCATGCCGCGGTAGAGGTACACCGATCGTTGATCCTCGCTCTTGGGTCGATTCAGCGTTTGGGAAGCTCCGTTTCTTCGGAGGCTTATCAGTGGTATAGTCCCCTGTCTTTATAGGTACTTACATTCAGGGGTATGGCGGGGCCCTGTCCCGCCATTGTTGTCATATCATTCTTAGAGTGCATACTGCTGTTGTGGCGAGTTGTAAAGGATATAGATTCTAGTTGTTATATATATTTATGCCGAAAGACAAGTTTTCTCAGATGAACTGTTTCATATTTCATATTATGTCATGTCTTGTTTTATATTCCGCTGATTACTCTGATGTATGTCTACTTGGGTGCCCGGGTAAGGCACCAGTCACGGGCCCGGATTCGGGTCGTGAGAGTAGACACTCAAACGATAAGAAATCTTGACAAGTCATTGGATAATGTGATACCATGAGTTGAGGTTGAACACCTGACTATAAGCTCTACGAGCTGGGAGAAAATAATCGAGTTACTACTTGACGAGATCAAGGAAAATCTCCTCCCTAAATTATGATTGACAGGAAGTCTTAGCCATGGGGCAAGCAAAGGAATCAAATCTAAGTTAGTGACCAAGTTTGGTTGCAACAGAGAAAGGGAAACAAGAACCATGATTGAGATTAAGGATACCCGAATATTTCGCAGATATGAGAAAGACTTCCAGTTATTGGAAGATAAGTTGACCACGACTACAGTTCTAACCTCTCCTGAGAGACTAGAGGGTTAGGTTATTATTGTAACACGTTGGGTGTTGGGATAGGTTGTGTGCTGACGCAACACGATAAGGTTAGAGCCTATGTTTCCCGGCGGTTAAGGAAGCATGAAAGGAATTACGCTACTCACGATTTAGAATTGGCGGCAGTTAATCATGCCTTGAAGATTTGGAGGCATGCCGTATATATAGACTTCATGTGGATATGTGTACAGACCACAAGAGCCCCCCGGTATATCTTCAGACAGAGGCAACTGAAATTGCAACAGTGACTGTGGTTAGGGTTGCTCAAAGGATTGTGATATTAATATTGTTACACCCCGTATTTATAGGACATTTTTTAAGAACGTACGTAAGAACTCACAAGTGTTAAGATTTGAGACTTGTAAAAATTTATCGGAATTATGAAATTGTCGGAAAACGAATATTGTGACGAATGGGAGGGCGACACGTGTCACCCCCCCTTATAGTTGCCTTGGACGAAATGTGTCATGGCCAAAATGGTCATTGACCATAGTCTTAAGATGACAAGTCTTGCAAGTTGTGAGCTTGAGAAAATTGACTAAGTCAAAGGGTCCACAAGTCTTGATATTTAATTGAAACTCATCCAAGCCTAACATTTGTTCACATCTTGACCCTCCATTGTGCTATATAATACTACTAGTAGCAAGACTAAGTCCAACACTTAGAAAAAAAATCAAGAATTTCAAGAAACACAAGAGCTAGCTCTCGGGTTTGCTAACTCCCAACAACAAAAAAATTTGTTTGTTATCCATTTAGCTCCACACTTTAAACCAAGGTTCATGAGTGTATTGTGAGTGTATCTCAATAGAAAAATCTCGGAAAAAGATAGTTTTCGTGTTAGTCGCAAGGTGAAAACCTAGTTGCTTTTCTAGGTTTTGTTTGAAAGTTTGAAGGAAATTTGTTGGTGTTGTTCTAAGGGTCTCAAGTAGCGGATTGAAGTATCTTGAAGAGGCTCTAAGTTGCTAAGGAGCGACTTCGGATTTGGAGTTGGATTAAGATTCGTTGAGGTAATAATCTTGTCTCTTAAAAGTGTTACAAGATTTTATATATATTGTTGTTAGCTTTACATGTTGCTAGCATGAAGTATATGTGTTGAAGTTTATAAGTATTATGGATTGATTGTAGCCTTAAAATCTGAAATGTAATGTAAGCCATGTGAAGTTGGATTACAATTTGGTCGTTTACTAGAATCGTCGCATGTTACTTACTTGAAGATTATGCTAACAATTTGGATTGAAATGGAAATTGGATAAGAATTGATGTTATAGTACCTCAAGTTTGCCGAATTGGCCTAGTAGTTGTATTAGTTTGGTATCGTTCGTGGGGCGGAATTTTACACGTCTAGTAGGCATGTAATCCCCTATTGATTAATTGCATTGTTGGGCCTTAAATGTGGCGTGTTTGGTTATTGAATTCGGCCTTGAAAAAGGTGGAAAAGTAAGTAGAAACAAAGGAGGTGCTGTCCGATTTTCCGTAGAATTTAGAGACTTTACACTTATAATATTCTACGTTTGAAGTAAGGCATTAATAGACGTATTGTGGATATTATAGGTTGACATTCTACGGGCGGGATTTTGTACTTGGCAAGTGGTTTGACCCGAAGAGGTATGTAGAACTTTTCCTATCTTTTGAGCATGACTAGTTGCACGTATATAGTACGATAGACGTACAAGACCTTGATATCCTTTACTAGTTTTATGAATAGCCAAGTCGGGTGAGTTAGGAGATTAACTCACTTCTTTGAAAGTATTAAGGATGTCTTAAGTTTTATTAAAGTTAAGGGACTTGAAGAGTTTTAAAGTATGTGATACTTGTTCCGTTTTAAACGTATAAGTCCCTTGGATAGGAAATTGTTTTTTGCTAAGGCATAAAGTGAATATAACGACTTTATGGGAAGTTGGTTATATTAGCTTTATGGAAAGATAAATGACTTGATTTAATGAAAGGCAATTTGATTTTAAGGCATCAATTGCCTAAGGTTTTATAAGAAAAGGAGTCACTTTATTTAGAAACCAAACTTTATTTCTAAAGGTATTGTGACTTGTCCTGAAAAGTAATTTTGACTTGATACTATGCTTAATAGTATCTTGGAAGTTTTATACTAAAAAGAGTCATTTGTTTTTAAGATTAGAAGTATGTAGTACTTGGGTTAAATTCCCGGATTTTTATAAAAGATATGCTAGTGCCTTAAGTAAACTAAAATGAGAGTGTATATGAATAAGACTAATAAGAAGTTAGGGGGATTTCTTAACTTGCTTATTTATTGTATGATAAGCGGGTAGGGCTTATGTTATGTATGATGGCCGGTTGAGATAGGGTAAGAGTATAAATGAGGGGTAAACCCCCAAGACGTTATACCACCTTCTCCAGGGTAAGAGTATAAATGAGGGGTAAATCCCCAAGACGTTATACCACCTGCTTCAGGGTAAGAGTATAAATGAGGGGTGAACCCCCAAGACGTTATACCACCTGTTTTTCCGTGGATTTGCTACCCACGATGCGAGGAATACCTCATGCGAGTCCTTATGGGCTTATGCGGGTGAAATAGTCCCATGCGGGCGGGTACAGCCTATGCGAGGAATACCTCATGCGGGTCCACACGACATATGCGGGTGAAATAGTCCTGCGAGTAGGATTGCTTAATGATCTCGCGCGGATGGTCCTGCTTTGATCGTGAGCTTCCTATTTTTATGTTGTACGTATACTATTAGTTACTCTCATTGTTAGTAAGGCACTGTGTACTGTAATTTTATTATCACACATGTCTCCGGCTTTGTTTTAAACTTATGATGTAATTACGTATTTTCGATTTTACATACTTAGTACATATTGTGTCTCGACCCCTTCCTGGCCTGCGTTCATGCCGCAGTGGGTAGCGGTGGTGGATCCTCATACTTAGGATCACTTATCAGACGTCAGAAGCTCCATTTCTCCAGAGGCTTGTCTTTTTGGTACCGTATTTCCCTGATGTTGTAGATTTATGTACATTCGTGGTATGGCGAGCCCTGTCCGCCACCGTTGTTATTCCTAGAGGTCTGTAGTCACATGTTGTGGTTCAATGTAAGAACCGAGTTGTCTGATTTTCTTTGATTATGCATATTTTATGGAAGGCGGCCTTATCGGCTAGTTTGTGATATTATTGTCTAAACATGTTGTATGTTGTGTATGTTCCGCTATTCTCGATGTATACCGAGCGGTGCCCGGTAGGGCACCGCCGCGCCCCGGTCAGTCGTGACAAAAGTGGTATCGCAGCGATTAGTCCTCGGAAAGTGTCTACAGACCGTGTCTAGTAGAGTCTTGATTATCGGTGTTGTGCACCACATCTATAATCAGGAGGCTCCAGGACATTTAGGATTGGTTTCCATTCTTCTCTCTCTGAGATCGTGCAGTAGAGCTGTCTTATTAGGTTGAATCCTCTCTGACCTATTCTTATGAAATAGTTATGCCTCCACTGGCGACCAGTGGCCCAGGGCAAGGCGACAGCGAGGCGCTAGCGGTACTCGAGGGTTACGGACTCAGCACGCACTATGCCTAAGGTAGGCGGTCGGGCGAGTTCACCACGCCAAAGATAGAGGAGCCGAGAGCGGTAGCTCCAGAGGTTCCTGCAGAGCCTCCACCACAGCTGAGCCGAGTATAGAGACTACGGGGCAGATCCGGTTATTGACCAAGATAGTAGCGAGCGGCCACGGCAGAGGCGAAGCTAACCCTGTGAGCCGACTATGGATTCGGGATTTTTTGGGTTGTCATCCGCCCGAGTTTTATGGTTCGAGGTCTGAGGAGGATCCACAGGAGTTCATTCGGCAACTACAGCGTACTATGCAGGTTCTTAGGGCTTCGGAGACAGAGTCTGTTATGCTAGCCTCTTACCGGTTACGCGATATTGCGTTGAACTAGTTCGAGTCATGGGAGCTGTCGAGAGGTGAGGATGCTCTTCCAGCTGTTTGGGAGGAGTTCACAGAGGCCTTCATGGATCATTTTTTGCCTCCTGAGATGAGGAGAGCCCGTGTAGATAGATTCTTGACCTTGAGGCAGAATGGGAGGACTATTAGGGAGTACAGCCTGGAGTTTGACTCCTTGGCCAGGCATGCGCACACCATTGTAGCTGACATGGCGGATAGAGTTCATCGTTATGTGATGGGGCTAGACCTTTATATGATTACTGCTTGCTTGGGGGTGGCTCTTCAGCCCGGTATGGACATTGCCAGGATGCAGGCCTATGCGCAGGGGATAGAGGATAGAGAGAGGGAAGACCAGATTGACTCGAGCCACCAAGAGGCCGTGACAGCAGGTCTCGAGGCGCTATTTCGGGCGGCCAAAGCAGACTAGGTCCACATTCCACCAGACGCAGTGCTCCACACGGTTTTTCGCGGGAGGTCCGATCACTGTGTCATTCAAGAGCAGTCGTGGCTCCAGGACTTCGGGGTTTCAGGGAGACAGAAAACGTCACCGATCGAGACCACCCACATCTCAATGTGCTCGATGCGGTAGGTCTCACCAGGGCGAGTGTCGCAGGGCTCCGGGAGCTTGTTACTCTTGTGGCCAGCAGGGCCATTTGAGGAGAGATTGTCCGCTCAGAGGCGTGGGTGGTACGGTTCAGCCGACGGATCGATTCCGGGTCTTCCTCTCCTTCAGGTTATGCGCCCGAGGCGTGGTACACACGGACGCAGCCGCGATAGAGGTCGTGGTGGTGGTTCCAGTTCTAGCGGTCCACAGAACCGCATATATTCATTAGCCAGCCGCCAGGATCAGGAGGCTTCCCCTGACGTCGTCACAGGTACATTATTGATTTCATGTTGTGACGTTTATGCTTTGATAGATCCATGTTCTACCTTGTCCTATGTGTCCCCTCTTATTGCGGGTAGAATCAGGATAGAGCCGCTGTCGATAGAGCCTTTGGAGGTAGCTACGCCAGTGGGAGATTCGGTGTTAGGCGGCGGTGTCAGAGGTTGTCGGTATTTATTTACGATTGTCGACTTGCAGACTTGATAGAGCTGGAGATGACAGATTTTGATATCATTATGGGTATGGACTGTTTGGTTTCTTGTTATGCCAACGTTTACTGTAGTGACATGTCGGTTCGGTTCCAGTTTCCTGGCGAGCCGATTATCGAGTGGAAGCGGCAACACGCCGTAGAGGTAGGTTTATTTCTTACCTCAAGGCTAGGAAGATGGTGCAGAAAGGGTACATCTATCATCTGGTTTGGGTATTTGATACAGAGGTTGATGTGCCAGTTCTTCAGTCAGTGCCAGTGGTTAGGGAGTTTCCAAATGTGTTCTGCACGATCTTCCGTATCCTCCCGAGAGGAGATTGAGTTTGTATTGACACATTGCGGACACTCGACCTATTTCCATTCCGCCATACGATGGCACCCGCCGAGTTGAGGAGTGAAGGACCAGCTGAAATATTTCCGGAGAAAGGCTTTATCGCCTAATGTTTCTCCCAGGAGCGCCGGTTTGTTTGTGAAGAAGAAGGATGGGGCCGCTGCGTATGTGTGTTGATTACAGCAATTGAATAAGGTAACCATCAAGAATAGGTACCCTCCCCGTGATTGATGATTTGTTTGACCGCTGCGAGTGCGAGGTGTTTCTTCAAGATAGACTCGCGATGCAGTTATCATCAGCACGAGTTCGAGAGGCAGATATCCCAAAGACTGCATTAAGGACCCGGTATGGGCACTATGAGTTCAGGGTTATATCTTTCGGTTTGACCAACGCTCCAGCGGTATTTATGGATTTGATGAACCGGGTGTTCAAGCCATTTTTGGATACATTTGTGATAGTATTCATTGATGACATCCTGGTTTATTCGCGACAGAGCAGCGAGCACGCAGATCACTTTAGACGTGATTGGGGTTCTCCGGAGCCGGCAGTTATTCGCCAAGTTCTCCAAGTGTGAGTTTTGGTTGGCCTCAATGGCATTCCTGGGGAATATTATTGGGGCTGCTGGTGTTCGGGTGGATACGACAAAGATTGAGGCAGTCAAGTCTTGGCCGAGACCTACTACTCCGACCGAGGTGTGCAGTTTCTTAGGGCTGGCAGGTTATTATCGTAGGTTTGTGGAGCAGTTTGCTTCGATTTCAGCAATGTTGATGTTACACCCCGTAAGTCCAGGACTTGTATGAGAGAATGTACGTAAGGAATCAAGACTTGGAAATTAGTACGAAAGGAATAATTGTTTTTCCGGCGGAAAATCTTCCGAACGTCGGAAAGGAAAAATGTTCGTTGTTGAGAATTGGATTCTCAAAGTGCATTATTTGAGGATTATGGAACTTTAACATTATGGAAATTTGTTTTTACGGATTTGGTCACGTGGGGCCCACCCGAGGAATTTTACGTTTTGCGGGGCCCACGAGGGTTACGGAATTTTATGGACGAATGAGAGGGTGACACGTGGCACCCTCACATATGGTCTTGGACGATTTAGAGTAAGGGTAAAATGGTCATTTACCTTCAAGGAAGATAAGTCTTGCTAGCTTGAGATTGTTGACCAAGTCAACTTGTCCACTTGGCTTTACATTAATTGCTCTTCATCCTAGCTCACAAGTGTTTTAATCTAAGCCCTCCTTTGTGTTTTATATACTAAGCTAGTGCAAGACAAGCTCTTCTAACACTTAGAAAAAAATCACTCACCTTGTTCTTCACACAATGAGCTCTCGGGTTCACCCATGTCCACACTAGAAAATTTTGTAATTTTGTTCCATTGTTCACAAGACTTAAACCCAATGTCCCTAAGGGTATTGTAAGGATATCTCAATAGAAAGATTTCGGAAAAACGGCGTTTTCGTATTAGTCGCAAGGCGGAAACTTAAGGAGTTCTTCAACTTTGAAGTTGGAACTTGAAGATGGGTTATTCATAGGCTTCCAATGAGCGGATTGGAACCTAAGGAAAGGAGCTAAGAATTTTCTAAGGAGCGACTTTGAATCTTGGAAATTTTAAGGGCTTGTAAAGGTATAAATTTTGTCGTTTTAGTAGTTAAGACTTACTTATTGTTGTAGCTATGGATATTAGAAAGCATGAGTTATATAGTATGAATTTTGATAAGTATATTGGCTATTGGAACCCTAATCCGAAAACTAGCATGTTTAGCCTTAAGATTACAATTCAAGTCGATTATTAGTTTAAGTCGTCGCATGTTGTAGAAAGAAGGAAATTATAGTTGTTGAAGTTGTTTATGACTATATAACATGTTAGACCTTAGAACTTGGAATTGGAAAAAGGATTGGAAAAGACTTTGAATTGTTGGTTATGTTGTTGGCCGAGAATGGCTTGAATATGGAACTACTTCGTATTAATTGTGGGGCGGAATTTTACACGTATTGTAAGGCGTGTAATCCCCTTTGTTTGGTTGTTGTTTTGAGCCTTAAATGTGGTGTGTTGGTTATTGTATTCGGCCTTGAAAAAGGTGGCAAAGTGAGTAGAAACAAAGGAGGTGCTGCCCGATTTTCCGTAGAATTAGAGACCGTATACTTAGTATTATTCTACGTTATAGACTAGAAGTTGATAGTCTTGTTGTGACCATTATAGGTTGACACTTCTACGTACGGCGTATTCGGCTTAGCTTGTGGATTTAGCCGAAAAGGTATGTGAACTATCTCCTCTTCTAGCATGATTCCTTAAGATAAAGAAAGTAAGTTCTACTCCTTAAATGATCAATTCCTTGATTGTACTTTGATGTTTAAATTGTAAGTTGTATAATCCATTGCCTTAGTGGAGTTTGGATTCTTAAGAGTGAAAGTATTTTGCTTAAAGTACATGGAGTCTTGAAAAGGAAGTGGTTTCCAAACCTTTTGGCTAGTGCCTTAGTTCTAAAACCTAATGGTCGTTTTAATGACTTTGGGGGAGTCAAAGGAGTGATTTACTTAATTGTTTTAAAAGAGGAGAAACGACATGATTTAAGAGATGTAACTTGTTTTAAAGGTGTGAGTTACTTGGGATTTATAAGTATAAGCTACTTGTTTTCTAAAGATTTAGAGACTTGAAGGATTTTGAAAGTTAAGAAACTTGATTTGAAAGTTTGTGATAGTTTTAAGTATAAGTCTCTTGGTTATAAAAAGAATGAAATTGTCTAAAAACCATAAAGGGTTATAACGGCTTTATGGGAAGTTGGTTATAACGGCTTTATGGAAGGTTTAGAAAGTTGTCTATTTTGATTATTAGGCACAAGTTGCCTAGATTGTGAAAGTTTGAAGTTACTTGATTCCAAGCTTTGAAATGAGTTTTCTAAAAGTGTATTAACTTACTTTGAAAAATAGACACACCTTGATACTACGGATGTTAGTATCTTGGGGTTTTACATAAAAAGGAGTCTTTTGAAAAGAATGTACGTACGTAGTACTTTGAATTATCGAGAATTATTCTATGTGTTCCTTTATAAGTACTTTGGCTTGGTTAATTGAGAATTATTCTATGTGTGCCTTGATAAGTACTTTGGCTTGGTTAATTGAGAATTATTCTATGTGTGCCTTGATAAGTACTTTGGCTTGGTTAATTGAGAATTATTCTATGTGTGCCTTGATAAGTACTTTGGCTTGATTAATTGAGAATTGCCTATGTGTGTTGGTGATAGCCTTTGAGTGCAAGTATTATGTTTTATTACGTTGCCGACTCTGGCCGAGGTCACTGTCTTGTAAGTTACTTGACGCATCTTGTGATGATGTGGGATTCCACGGGTATGCTTCCGTTATTTGTAGTACTTGGGTTAAATTCCCGGATTTTTTATAAAAGACATGGTAGTGCTTATGTTTTGTTTGACGGCCGGTTGAGATAGGGTAAGAGTATAAATGAGGGGTAAACCCCCAAGCCGTTATACCACATTCTCCAGGGTAAGAGTATAAATGAGGGGTAAACCCCCAAGACGTTATACCCCCTGCTTTACCACCTTCTCCAGGATAAGAGTATAAATGAGGGGTAAACCCCCAAGACGTTATACCCTCTGCTTTACCACCTTCTCCAGGGTAAGAGTATAAATGAAGGGTAAACCCCCAAGACGTTATACCCCCTGCTTTACCACATTCTCTAGGGTAAGATTATAAATGAGGGGTAAACCCCAAGACGTTATACCACCTGCTCGTTTTCCTACTTGGCCCGTACAGTTTTTAGGACACAAGTGGGACTTGGTGTTCATGTATGCCTATTGGTGTTATATTATATCATGGGCAGCGGTGAGGAAGGATTCCACGCATGATTGATATTATGGGCGAGACCCATGGTTATATTTTAGAAATGACTTGAGGCATGCGCCCACGACTTGTTATGATTGCATGTGTTGTACTATAGGTTGGCTATCATACATGTCTCCTGCTTTTGTTTAGATGTTATGATTTCATTACTGATTTTTCACCACATACTTGGTACATTCTTCAGTCGACCTCCTTCGGGCCGCGTTCATGCCGCAGTTTAGGTACGTTGTTTGGTGATCGGCAGTGTAGGACCGCTCGAGTTTTTGGATAGCTCCTTCTGCTCGGAGTTTATCTTTTGGTATAAGTTCTTTCAAGATGTGCTTTTGTACATTTATGGGTACGGCGGGCCTTGTCCGTCATAGTTCAAGATAACTCTTGAGGTCCAGTATTCATATGTGGATTGTACTCATGTACAGCAGTGTCTTTTTATGTATATTATATGGCGGCCTTGTCGGCTTTGCCTCGCACGCACGTTGGTTTAAAAAAAGGTGTTATTTAAATTCGCAGCTTTACTTGGTTGTTAGGTAGAAGGGTGCCTGGGTAGGCACCACCACGCCCGGGTTCGGGCGTGACAGAGTGGTATCGAGCGATACCCTGAGTGTCTACAGACCGTGTCTAGTAGAGTCTTGATTATCGGTGTGTTGCGCGCCACACCCATAAACAGGAGGCTACAAGACATTTAGGAGTTGGTTTCTATCCTTCTCACTTTAAGATCGTGCCCTAGAGCTGTGTTAGTAAGATAATTCCTCTCTGACGTAATTTTGTGTTACAGTTATGCCTCCGAGGGCAACAACGCCTGAAGGCAAAGGAGTAGCAGGAGCTACTAGTCATACTCAGAGAGTTGATAGGGCTTATGCCCAGGGTATACCGGATGTTGTTCCGCAGTCGGCGAGTTCTTCTACGCCAGGTTTTGAGGCCCCAACACCAGCGCCTCCGCTTCGCCAGAGAAGACTATAGTCGCGAGAGAGCGGTTATGTTATTGACCAAGATAGCAGGCAAGGGCCATCGGCAGGAGGTTATTTGGCCAGCATGCATACGTGTACAGAGGGTAGAGGCCAACGCGAGATCGGCGTAAGAGGCTAGACCGGTTGGTTATCCCGATGAGTTTTGGACGAGCGGCCAAGAATGAGTGAGATATTCGTCCCACCTACCCAAAGTACATACCGCAGTTCACAGGTGGGATATCGACCCCACAAGGTATTTAGGAGCGGTCCAAGCTCCAGTGGGTCGAGGTTCTCGAGGAGCAGAGGACTTTCTGGTCGAGGCCACCTATTCCTCATGTATCGATGTGGTAAGCGTCATTCGGGAAATGCCGTTATGGCACGTGTGTTTGTTTTTGTCAGGCCGTCCGCCATATTCGAGGGTATGTCCTTTTAGAAAGAGCACCGTGAGGTGGCTCACTATGAGGCCGATGGTTGATTCTCTTCCTCCGCATGCAAGGCCCCCTGAGCGAGTGTTCGGATGTCACCACCGTGGTAGAGTCGTCAGTGGAGTTTATAGTTCTGGCGGTCCTTCGAACCGCAGAGATGACGTGACTACTGGACAGGATTAGGAGGCGACATCGTACGGGGTTACAGGTATATCTCGATTCTTTTAAATCATACGTGCATTGATAGATTCAGATTTCGCCCTAGCGTACATGTTTTCCCTTTGTTGCTAGCACTTGTAAGTGATAGTAACCCCAGAGGTAGGAATACTTTGATTAGTAAGTGAAAAGTAAGAATGTTGACAAGAATGGTAAGTGAACTGAGACTATAGTTGTGTAGAGTTCATAAGTTGTAATTACCCCGTAACAGTGTAAGACCGATAGGGAAGAATGTACAGTAGAAATACTTTGGCTTATGTGACGAACCTCTAGTGAATAGGGAGAATAGGGTGAGAAGTACCTTGAGATAAGAGAGATTTATTCAGACTAAGAATGAGAAGTTAAGAATGACGATGAGTCGGGTTATGGACTCATTTCGGGTCAACCGGTAGTGTGGAATAGGGTGATGTCAGTTAAATGGTCCCGTTATGTGGTAGGGTCCCGAGGATGCAAGGCCCAAGTCTAGTTGATCGTTGTACGAGTTTGTGGACGCGTTCCACCGGAATCAGGTCGTAAGGACCGAGAAGAGCCTTAACGGGAAAGTAAGTAACAATATGGCCAAGTTTGGATAGTAACTCCAAGGATTGGAGAACAGAAACAATATTTGAGATTTTGTACGTGTACTAGATAAGTTTGAAAGTACGAGAAAGTATGACAAGTAAGGAAAGAAAGGAACCTCAAGATCCGTGTTTTAAGATCAGAACCTTCGAGTTTTGTGAGGAGGGGTCGCGGACGGAAGGTCCATTGATATGTTTACGTATGTTGTGGTGGCCATGTGTGGCATCGTTGGTCTTGTGGAGTATTGATTGATAGGCTTGGTAAAGAGATTATGCCGGAGTTTGTATAGATTGAAAACCGACTAAGAACATTCGGGGACGAATGTTTCTAAGGGAGGAAGAATGTTACACCCCGTAAGTCCAGGACTTGTATAAGAGAATGTACGTAAGGAATCAAGACTTGGAAATTAGTACGAAAGGAAGAATTGTTTTTCCGGCGGAAAATCTTCCGAACGTCGGAAAGGAAAAATGTTCGTTGTTGAGAATTGGATTCTCAAAGTGCATTATTTGAGGATTATGGAACTTTTAACATTATGGAAATTTGTTTTTACGGATTTGGTCACGCGGGGCCCTCCCGAGGAATTTTACGTTTTGCGGGGCCCACGAGGGTTACGGAATTTTATGGATGAATGAGAGGGCGACATGTGGCACCCCCACATATGGTCTTGGACGATTTAGAGTAAGGGTAAAATGGTCATTTACCTTCAAGGAAGATAAGTCTTGCTAGCTTGAGATTGTTGACCAAGTCAACTTGTCCACTTGGCTTTACATTAATTGCTCTTCATCCTAGCTCACAAGTGTTTTAATCTAAGCCCTCCTTTCTGTTTTATATACTAAGCTAGTGCAATACAAGCTCTTCTAACACTTAGAAAAAAATCACACACCTTGTTCTTCACACAATGAGCTCTCGGGTTCACCCATGTCCACACTAGAAAATTTTGTAATTTTGTTCCATTGTTCACAAGACTTAAACCCAATGTCCCTAAGGGTATTGTAAGGATATCTCAATAGAAAGATTTCGGAAAAACGGCGTTTTCGTATTAGTCGCAAGGCGGAAACTTAAGGAGTTCTTCAACTTTGAAGTTGGAACTTGAAGATGGGTTCTTCATAGGCTTCCAAGGAGTGCTTGGAGCGGATTGGAACCTAAGGAAAGGAGCTAAGAATTTGCTAAGGAGCGACTTTGAATCTTGGAAATTTTAAGGGCTTGTAAAGGTATAAATTTTGTCGTTTTAGTAGTTAAGACTTACTTATTGTTGTAGCTATGGATATTAGCAAGCATGAGTTATATAGTATGAAGTTTGATAAGTATATTGGCTATTGGAACCCTAATCTGAAAACTAGCATGTTAGCCTTAAGATTACAATTCAAGTCGATTATTAGTTTAAGTCATCGCATGTTGTAGAAAGAAGGAAATTATAGTTGTTGAAGTTGTTTATGACTATATAACATGTTAGACCTTAGAACTTGGAATTGGAAAAAGGATTGGAAAAGACTTTGAATTGTTGGTTATGTTGTTGGCCGAGAATGGCTTGAATATGGAACTACTTCAGATTAATTGGGGCGGAATTTTACACGTATTGTAAGGCGTGTAATCCCCTTTGTTTGGTTGTTGTTTTGAGCCTTAAATGTGGTGTGTTGGTTATTGTATTCGGCCTTGAAAAAGGTGGCAAAGTGAGTAGAAACAAAGGAGGTGCTGCCCGATTTTCCGTAGAATTAGAGACCGTATACTTAGTATTATTCTACGTTAGAGACTAGAAGTTGATAGTCTTGTTGTGACCATTAGAGGTTGACACTTCTACGTACGGCGTATTCGGCTTAGCTTGTGGATTTAGCCGAAAAGGTATGTGAACTATCTCCTCTTCTAGCATGATTCCTTAAGATAAAGAAAGTAAGTTCTACTCCTTAAATGATTCATTCCTTGATTGTACTTTGATGTTTAAATTGTAAGTTGTATAATCCATTGCCTTAGTGGAGTTTGGATTCTTAAGAGTGAAAGTATTTTGCTTAAAGTACATGGAGTCTTGAAAAGGAAGTGGTTTCCAAACCTTTTGGCTAGTGCCTTAGTTCCAAAACCTAATGGTCGTTTTAATGACTTTGGGGGAGGCAAATGAGTGATTTACTTAATTGTTTTAAAATAGGAGAAACGACATGATTTAAGAGATGTAACTTGTTTTAAAGGTGTGAGTTACTTGGGATTTATAAGTATAAGCTACTTGTTTTCTAAAGATTTAGAGACTTGAAGGATTTTGAAAGTTAAGAAACTTGATTTGAAAGTTTGTGATACTTGGTTTTAAGTATAAGTCTCTTGGTTATAAAAAGAATGAAATTGTCTAAAAACCATAAAGGGTTATAACGGATTTATGGGAAGTTGGTTATAACGGTTTATGGAAGGTTTAGAAAGTTGTCTATTTTGATTATTAGGCACAAGTTGCCTAGATTGTGAAAATTTGAAGTTACTTGATTCCAAGCTTTGAAATGAGTTTTCTAAAAGTGTAGTAACTTACTTTGAAAAAGAGACACACCTTGATACTCGGGTGTTAGTATCTTGGGGTTTTACATAAAAAGGAGTCTTTTGAAAAGAATGTACGTACGTAGTACTTTGGCTTGGTTAATTGAGAATTATTCTATGTGTGCCTTGATAAGTACTTTGACTTGGTTAATTGAGAATTATTCTATGTGTGCCTTGATAAGTACTTTGGCTTGGTTAATTGAGAATTATTCTATGTGTGCCTTGATAAGTACTTTGGCTTGGTTAATTGAGAATTATTCTATGTGTGCCTTGATAAGTACTTTGGCTTGATTAATTGAGAATTGCCTATGTGTGCTGGTGATAGCCTTTGAGTGCAAGTATTATGTTTTATTACGTTGCCGCGACTCTCGGTTGGAGGGCCGGCTATGTTGTTGTAAGTTACTTGGACGTACCGACAGTGATGTGGGATTCCACGGGTATGCTTCCGTTATTTGTAGTACTTGGGTTAAATTCCCAGATTTTTTATAAAAGACATGGTAGTGCTTATGTTTTGTTTGACGGCCGGTTGAGATAGGGTAAGAGTATAAATGAGGGGTAAACCCCCAAGACGTTATACCCCCTGCTTTACCACCTTCTCCAGGGTAAGAGTATAAATGAGGGGTAAACCCCCAAGACGTTATACCCCATGCTTTACCACCTTCTCCAGGGTAAGAGTATAAATGAGGGGTAAACCCCCAAGACG
This sequence comes from Przewalskia tangutica, assembly GCA_029844215.1. Lineage (NCBI taxonomy): Eukaryota > Viridiplantae > Streptophyta > Magnoliopsida > Solanales > Solanaceae > Przewalskia > Przewalskia tangutica. The sequence goes on along the minus strand of CM056720.1, from coordinate 30,596,000 downwards.
TTATACCCCCTGCTTTACCACCTTCTCCAGGGTAAGAGTATAAATGAGGGGTAAACCCCAAGACGTTATACCACCTTCTCGTTTTCCTACTGCCCGCATGCTTTTAGGACACGTGGGACTTGGTGTTCATGTATGCCTATTGGTGTTATATTATATCATGGATCGCGAATCGAGGAAGGATTCCACGGGCATGATTGATATTATGGGCGTGAGACCCATGGTTATATTTTAGAAATGACTTGAGGCACGCGCCCCGACTTGTTATGATCGCATGCTATGTCAGGTAATCGTAGGTTGGCTATCATACATGTCTCTGTTTTGTTTAGATTTATGATTTCATTACGATTTTTCAGCTTCACATACTTGGTACATTCTTCGTACTGACCTCCTTCGGGGGGCTGCGTTCATGCCGCAGGTTTAGGTACGCTGTTTGGTGATCGGCAGGTGTAGGACCCTGCTCAGAGTTTTTGGATATCTTCTTCGCTCGGAGTTTATCTTTTGGTATAAGTTCTTTCAAGATGTGCTTTTGTACAGTTATGGGTACGGCGGGGCCTTGTCCCGTCATAGTTCAGTATAACTCTTAGAGGTCTGTATTCATATGTGGGATTGGACTCATGTACAGTGTAGTGTCTTTTTATGTTTATTATATGGCAGCCTTGTCGGCTTTGCCCTTGCACGTACGTTGGTTTAAAAAAAAAAATGTGTTATTTAAATTCCGCAGATTTACTTGTGTTGTTAGGTAGAAGGTGCCCGTAGGCACGACCACGCCCGGTTCGGGCGTGATTGACTAGGTCGACTCGTAAGGTCGCCAAGTTCCGCCGATGAGGTCATGAAGCGGTTTCCGATTCTTTGAAGGAAAGGTTGACTACAACTCTAGTTCTTACTCTTCTGAGGGGTTAGACGCACGCGTGATCTATTGTGATGCCTCTGCATCGAGCTAGGGTGTGTTTTGATGCAAGACGACAAGGTTATAGCCTATGCTTCCGCGATTCGAAAGCACGAGAGAATTACCCTACCCACGACTTAGAGTTGGCCGCAGTTATTCATGCCTTGAAGATTTGGAGACATTATTTGTATGGGGTTCATGTGGATATTTATACAGACCACAAGAGCCTCCAGTATATCTTCAGGCAGAGAGAGTTTAACTTGCGACAGAGACGGTGGTTAAAGTTGCTGAAAGATTATGATGTTGATATTTTATACCATCCGGGGAAAGCCAACGTAGTTGCTGATGCCTTGAGTCGTAGATCGATGGGGAGCCTGTCAGAGGTACAGCCAGAGAGACAGGACATGGTGTTACACCCCGTAAGTCCAGGACATGTATAAGAGAATGTACGTAAGGAATCAAGACTTGGAAATTAGTACGAAAGGAAGAATTGTTTTTCCGACGGAAAATCTTTCGAACGTCGGAAAGGAAAAATGTTCGTTAAGGAGAATTAGATTCTCAAAATGCATTATTTGAAGAGTATGGAACTTATTAACATTATGGAAATTTATTTTTACGGATTTGGTCATGTGGGGTCCACCCGAGGAATTTTACGTTTTGCGGGGCCCACGAGGGTTACGGAATTTTATGGACGAATGAGAGGGTGACACGTGGCTGTCACGACCCGTTCCGGGGCCCGTGACTGGTGCCTTACCCGGGCACCCAAGTAGTCATACATCAGAGTAATCAGCGGAATATAAAACAAGACATGAAACAGTTGTAAAATGAGACACAGTTTATCTGAAGAAAATCTTGCCTTTCGGCATATATATATAACCCAAGTTTTTGCAGTTACATCCCAACTGTACAATAGGACTACAGACCTCTAAGAAGATAAACAACTATGGTGGGACAGGGCCCCGCCATACCCTGAATGTACAAAACTATATACAACAACAGGGAGATCATACCCAAAAAGTCGAGCCTCCAGAGAAGATGGAGCTCCTGACACCAAAGCAAAGAGATCCTAAGGATGTGGATCTAGCACCTGCTTGCCCTTACCGCGCATGAACGCACCCAAGGAGGTCGATAACAGTACTAAGTATGCGAAATCAGAAAGTACTTAAGTGAAATCAAAGTATTTAAAGCCATTACAAATACAATCCTCAATTGCACATAGTGCCACAACATAAGCAAGAGCAACATAGATATATCAGAATCGGTCTTTCCTAGGCCGCGAATGATCGGCAAGGCCAATCGCCCATAGTATCATGATGCGTGCCTAGTCCTCGACTTCCCGCACCGCATAGGTCACATGCACCCGCATGAGGTATTCTCGTGACGGTAGCTAACCCCTGCATTCTCCTCGACTCCGCAGTCCGCATAGTCTCAATAGACCGCATAGTCACATTGCATCGCATAGGGCATCCCCGTGACGGGCTAAAAACACCCGAATGATCAATCCCGAGCTCCCAGCCCGCATAGTCTCACAGACCGCATAGGCCGTATAGACCCGCATCAAGGGTGGCAAGCCCTCGGTATAACCAGTCAAGGGGGTAGGTGATATAATAACAGTATAACTGACTTACCGTCTAGCAACGTAAGCACAACAAGAATGACCCCCTTTCACAACATCACAAGACACTAACACACATAGCATCATAGTATGTCTATTTATCAAACAATCTTAACATACCTTACAAAATTCAATACAAGGTTTTATTAAGCAATTAAGTAAACAGTTCTTTTTATCTTTCTTAAGTGGTTATACCTAACTTCCCATAAAGCTAGTATAACTCTTAAGCTTTTGTTTAAAAACCAACTGTTTCTCTTCTGTTAAAAATGATTCAGTATTCTTTTGAAATGCTTCAAGATCTTTTATGATTCAGGCTTAAGTCAGAGACATTGCCGTAGTTATTATTCAGGCTTAAGTCAAAAGACATTGCCGTAGTTATTATTCGCTTAACACTGACGTCACCGTACTATATATATATATATATATATATATTTAAAATATCATGCTCAAGAGAGTGTAGGAAGAATCACATACCTTCTGGCGAAATCCACCGCCAAGTCGAATATGTCGTACAGAGAATCAAATTATAATAGTCAAATACGTCTATCAACGTCAGACTATTCTCGTAAAACAGCTTCTAAGCAGAGGGTTCTATATTTTACGGAAAGTCGGGCAGCACTTCCCTACCCGGTGAGCTACTCAAGTTCATCAGGAAAACAAATTCCATGTAATCTGATTCTATTATTCTTCTTTAAACCCTTCATCGTGATAACAGCTCAATTCTATTCTCAGAATATCCTTCTAAGTATTTATACTTATTCCTATACTCTACAAGATGTATTCTCTAATTACAAAAGAAGGATACGTTTATTTACCTCGTAAGCCCAATAATATCCTAGATAAAAGCCGATCCTGAGCAAGGTTTAGCTCCTAATTTGTACGCTCCGATAGCTCCAAGAACCCTTAGAAGTTCCCTAACAACTTCTAATAAGATACTATAAGGGAATTGGGTTAGGGTATTTGGAAGAAAACTTTTCTACCAAGGGAGGGGGTAGTGTTTCGGCTAGGGCTTCTTTAGAGGGGGGTATTCGCAAGGCCCTGGGGGAAGAGGAGGATTGACGAAAGTCTTAGAGAGAGGGGGAGGGATTTTTCAAGACTTGGAAATGATTTGTGGATGAAGAACTCTTCATCTTAAGGGGGGTATTTATAGGTCAAGAAGTGGCCAACCAATGGCCAAGATGATGCCAAGTGCAAGGCAAGTGTAGGGTGAAGATTTAGGCAAGTGTCCTTATCCATCTACTACACAAAATATCCTACCAACTCTTTGACTTGTGCAAAGGCACAAAAAACGTGCCAAACAATAGCCCAATTGTCGTCCAATGAGGGTGACAAGAGTCACCCTCCCGTTGGTCCAAAATGTTTCGTCTCTCGGAAAAATACGCAAAAATTATAAATGATATAGCCGGAATTTACCCTACGCGAGTTTAGTAAAACGTTTCGTCGAAAAACGATTCTTTTCGAGTGTTGTGCACAAACTTTTCGTCCAAGGTCTTTTACTTAGGCTAACTTTTGTACGTACACCCTCACGTACATACTCTGGAAATACGGGGTATAACATTCTCCCCTCCTTAGAAACATTCGTCCCGAATGTTCCTTCCCAAGACAGTTAACGGTAAGGTTCTTCATAACATAAACAGTTTGCAAATGCCACATACGGCCACAAAACAACACTTAGGCATATATGACAATTTAAAATTTACAAGTAGGAAAGTGAATTACCTGGAGGTGTGGGGAATAGGTGAGGATACTTCTGCCTCATGTCCTCCTCAGCTTCCCACGTCATCTCCTCCCTGAGCTCGTTCCGCCACAAGACTTTGACGGAAGCCACGTCCTTCGTCCGCAGACGCCTAACCTGACGATCGACTATCGCTATGGGAATCTCCTCATACGATAACCCCTCGGTCACCTGGACATCGTCAATCGGGTGTACCCTAGATGGATCCGATACATCTCTCAAGATAGAAACGTGGAACACCGGATGACCGCCTCGATCGGACGGCAGATTCAACTCGTAGGCAACCTTGCCTACCTCGCGACAACCGATAGGGCCTAATGTACCTTGGGTTGAGTTTCCCTTTCTTCCGAATCTCATCACACCCTTCATGGGTGACACCTTCAGGAAAACCCAATCATCAACCTCGAACTCCAGATGCCGACGACGATGATCTGCATATGACTTCTGTCGACTCTGAGCTGTCAGCAACCTCTCCTGGATAAGCTTCACCTTATCCACTGCCTGCTGCACCAAATCTGGTCCCACTAACTGCACCTCGCCCACATCGAACCAGCCTATCGGCGATCTGCACTTCCTCCCATACAAAGCCTCATAAGGCGCCATCTGAATACTGGAGTGGTAGCTATTATTGTACGCAAACTCAACTAGAGGCAAATGATCCTCCCAGCTACCCCTGAAGTCGATAACACAGGCCCGTAGCATATCCTCAAGAGTCTGGATAGTGCGCTCGGCCTGTCCGTCTGTCTGTGGATGGAATGCAGTACTCAGGCTCACCTGCGTCCCTAAACCCTTCTGGAAAGACCTCCAGAAGTTAGCCGTAAACTGGGCTCCTCTGTCTGATATGATCGAAATAGGGACTCCATGCAGTCTGACGATCTCTCGGATGTAAAGTCTGGCATAATCCTCAGCCGAAAAAGTCATCCTGACGGGAAGAAAGTGGGCTGATTTCGTCAGCCTGTCGACGATAACCCATATAGAATCATGTCTCCTCTGAGTGCGAGGTAATCCTGTGATGAAGTCCATGTTGATTACCTCCCACTTCCAGGTCGGGATCTCTATCGTCTGTAACAAACCACCAGGCCTCTGGTGCTCTACCTTCACCTGCTGACAACACGGGCACTGAGCTACGAACTCTGCAACGTCCCTCTTCAAGCCATCCCACCAATATACAGATCTAAGGTCGTGGTACATCTTGGTCGACCCTGGATGGATAGAGTAACGCGCGCTGTGTGCTTCCCCAAGAACCTGCTGCCGAAGTCCTGAAACATCTGGAACACACAACCTGCCCTCAAACCTTAGCACCCCATCAGGTGCTACCTCAAAAGGACCCTTGCCCTCACGAAGAGCTGTATCACGATACCGAATCAAAACCGGGTCCTCAAACTGTTGCCTCTTCACCTCCTCGACGATGGAAGACTCGGCAACCTCTCGAACTCGAACTCCACTGCTATCAGAATCAATCAAACGGACACCAAGGCTCGCTAACTGATGCAAATCACGAACCATGCCCCTCCTCTCCGGCTGCACCTCTGATAGGCTACCCATGGACCTACGACTGGGGCATACGCCACAACATTGGCCTTCCCGGGTGGTACAGGATGTCAACATCATAATCCTTAGCGGCTCTAACCACCGTCTCGCCGTAAGTTCACTCTCTGGTCAAGATATATCGAGACTCTTGTGTTCGTATAAATATCCACATGAACCCCATACAAGTAGTGCCTCAGGATCTTCAAAGCGTGAATCACCGCTACTCCAAATCATGGGTGGGGTAGTTCCTCTCGTGTTTCTTCAATCGGGATGCATACGCTATAACCTTGCCCGCCGCATCAACACACATCCCAACCCGATGCTCGACGATCACAATACACGACATAACCGTCTGGACCTGCGGAAGAGTAAGAACGGGCGCCGCCGATCTCCTTCGATCGGAAACCCCGCCACACGCATCGATCCAGGAACTTAGCCGCCTTACGAGTCGGCCTAGTCAATGGTGCAGAGATAGAAGCAAACTTCTCCACGAACCGGATAATAGCTCGCAAGGCCCGTAATCGCGAACCTCGCCGGAGTAGTAGGTGCAGGCCAAGTCCGATCGCTTCGATCTTGGCGTATCCACGAATACCATCAGCCGATAATATGCCCAAGAAAAGCCACGAAGTTAACCAAAACTCACATTTGGAAAACTTGGCGTATAATCGGTCGGAGAATCGTCAACACGGTCGCCAAATGCTCGCATGCTCGCTCTGGCGAGAATAAACCAAGATATCATCGATGAACACTGGCCAAAGCGTGTCCAAAAATGGTTTGAACACTCGGTTCATCAAATCCATGAATACCGCCGAGCATTGGTCAACCCAAAAGACATGACCACGAACTCATAATGCGTCTGGGTCGGAATGCGATCTAGGGACATCCGCCTCTCGACTCGTACTGATGATAGCCCGATCGCAGATCAATCTTGGAGAAACATCTCGCACCGCGAATCGGTCGAACAAATCATCAATCACGGAAGGGGATATCGTTCTTAATGGTCACCTTGTTTAGCATGTAATCAACACACGCGCGGCGTCGCCCTTCTTCTTCACGAACAATCTGGCGCTCCCGGGGAGAAACACTAGGCGATGAAGCCCTTCTCCAAAGAAATCTCTAAGCTGGTCGCCATCTCTCTCAACTCGGCGGTGCCATTACGTATGGCGGAATGGAAATAGGCGAGTGTCCGCAAAGACATCGATACAAAACTCAATCTCCTTCGGGAGGATACGGGAGGTCGTGGAAACACGTCGGGAACTCTCGACTCATCGGCCGGCGGAAATCTGCGCTGCGACCTCGGTATCAAACACCGAACGAGATGGTAGATGTACCCTTCTCGCACCATCTTCCTAGCCTCGAGGTAGGAAATAAACCTACCACCGGCGTCTGATGTTCCTCCCACTCAACAACCGGCTCGCCGAAGCTGGAACCGTACTACTCTCTCCCTGCAGTCTACATGGGCGTAGCAAGAATCTAGCCAATCCATACCCATGATCACGTCGAAATCAGTCATATCCAACTCTATCAAGTCGGCTAGGGTCTGACGACTGTATATGGTCACTGGACAAGCTCTATATACCCGCCGAGCTACCACGAATCACCATTTGGCGTAGCTACCTCGAAAGGGTCTATGGACTCAGGCTCTATCCCTATCCTACTAGCAACAAGGGGAGATATATAGGACAGAGTAGAACCCGGATCTATCAATGCATACACATCATAATCGGAGACTGATAAAGTACCTGTGACGACATCAGGTGAGGCCTCCTGATCCTGCCGGCTGGACAAGGCATAAATGCGGTTCTGAGGACCGCTAGAACTGGGACCTGCGCCACGACCTCTGCCGCGACCTGCTGGCCCATGTACTCGCCTCGGCGAGTAATCGTAGGAGATGATGGCGGCAATGACCACAGTAGGTGAGCCACCAACAGCGCCGCCCGGGACGGACAAACTCGCAAAATGACCTGCGGCCACAAGTATAGCAAGCTCCGGAGTAATCGCAACCCCGAATGGAACTCGCCATAGCGGACACTTGAGCGGACCTCGATCGGTTAGCACCACTTGCTACCTGGAAATCGAAGTCTGGGGCCACGACACGCCCCGAATACTCCGGGTCTTGTGATGATGTGGGAGTGCTCGAGTGGTGGGGTGCAAATCTAAGCTCTTCACGAGGCCGTCCACCCCGAGAACTACCAAAAGAACCGGCCGTCCTGGCCTTCTTCTGATGCTGATACCTATCGACTCGTCGGTCTCTGCGCTCCTCACATCCGAGTGCATGAGCCTGCATACGGGTAATGTCCATGCCTGGCTGAAGAGACACACCCGCACAAGACTCGGCCATATAATCATCTAGCCCGGTGACGTAGCGATGCACCCTGTCCTCCATATCCGCTACCAATGCAGGGACATATCGAGCCAAAGAATCGAACTCGACATTGTACTCCCTAACTGTACGTCCCCTCTGTCTCAGTAACAAAAACCTGTCGGCCCGTGCCCTCCTCATCTGTGGAGGCAAGAAGTGAGTAAGAAAGGCCTCCGAGAACTCGTCCCAAGTAGCTGGGGATGCGTGCTCTCCCCGGGATAACTCCCACGAATCAAACCAATCGACTGCGGTATCACGCTGCGACGCGAACAAAGATCACGGACTCGGTCTCCGACGCCCTGATCACTCTCATAATCCTCTGTAGCTGACGGATGAACTCCTGCGGATCATCCTCTGGTCTCGACCCGTAGAACTCTGGCGGGCTACAACTCAGGAAGTCCCGTAGCCTCAAACTATCTGCCCTCGGGTGAACCACAGGTGCTACTGGGGCTGGAACTGCTGCATCGGCTGTCGCCGTGTCTACCACGATCTCGCCGGCAATCGGGCCATCTCTCGGTAACCCATCTCATCCGCTCCGGTGTGGGGCTGAGAGTGCAGTCTTGTGGCCTCTCTTTGGGGCGGCGCGGCGTCATGGAACTCGCCGTCTCGGTTATAGACTGGGCCTGAGCCCTCGTAACTCTCGGCGTCCTACTAGCAGCTCCCTCGGCTGCCTTGCCCTTCTAGGCCCGGGTTGCCTTACGTAGAGGCATAATCAATTCTGAAAGGAATACGTTAGAGGGTCCAACTTATAACACTCTAAGGCACGATCTCGAGTGAGAAGAATGGAAACCAATCCTAAATATCCTATAGCTTCACGATTATTGGTGTGGTGCACAACACACCGATAATCAAGACTTACTAGATACTGATGCGTAGACACTTTCAGGATTAATCGCTCGATACCACTTTTGTCACGACTGTTCGGGGCGTGTGGTAGTGCCTTACCCGCACCCAGTAGTCATACATCATAGTAATCGAATATAAAACAAGACATGAAACATTGTAAAATGAGACACGCTTTATCTCAAGAAAAGCTTGCCTTTCGGCATATATATATAACCCAAGTTTTTGCGATTACATCTCAACTGCATAATAGGACTACAGACCTCTGAAGATAAACAACTATGGCGGGACGGGGCCCGCCATACCTGAATGTACAAAACTATATACAACAACGGGAGATCATACGAAAAGTCGAGCCTCGGAGAAGATGGAGCTCACGACACCAAAGCAAAGAGATCCTAAGGATGTGGATCTAGCACCTGTTTGCCCTTACCTGCGGCATGAACGCAGCCCCCCGAAGGAGGTCAGTACAACAGGTACTAAGTATGCGAAACTGTAAAGTACTTAAGTGAAATCAAAGTATTTAAAGCCATTACAAATACAATCAGTTCAATTGCACATAGTGCCACAACATAAGCAAGAGCAACATAGATATATCAGAATCGGTCTTTCTAGGCGCGAATGATCGAAGCAAGGCCAATCGCCCATAGTATCATGATGCGTGCCTAGTCCTCGACTTCCGCGATCGCATAGGTCACACTGCACCGCATGAGGTATTCCTTGCATCGGGGTAGCTAACCCGGCACCTCCCGGACTCCGCACCGCATAGTCTCAATAGACCGCATAGTCACACAGACCGCATAGGGCATCCCCGCATCGGGCTAAAACACCGGAATGATCAATCCTGGAGCTCCCGCAGCTCAGACCGCATAGGCCGTATAGACCCGCATCAAGGGTGGCAAGCCCTCGGTATAACCAGTCAAGGGGGTAGGTGATATAATAACAGTATAACTGACTTACCGTCTAGCAACGTAAGCACAACAAGAATGTCCCCTTTCACAACATCACAAGACACTAACACACATAGCATCATAATATGTCTATTTATCAAACAATCTTAACATACCTTACGAATTCAATACAAGGTTTTATTAAGCAATTAAGTAGCAGTTCTTTTATCTTTCTTAAGTGGTTATACCTAACTTCCCATAAAGCTAGTATAACTCTTAAGCTTTTGTTTAAAACCAACTGCTTTCTCTTACGTTAAAAATGATTGATATTCTTTTGAAATGCTTCAAGATCTTTTATGATTCAGGCTTAAGTCAGAGACATTGCCGTAGTTATTATTCAGGCTTAAGTAAAAAGACATTGCCGTAGTTATTATTCAGTTAACACTCGTACTTCTACCGTACTATATATATATATATATATTTAAAATATCATGCTCAAGAGTGTAGGAAGAATCACATACCTTCTCGGCGAAATCCACCTGCCAAGTCGAATATGTCGCGCGCAGAGAATCAGCCTATAATAGTCAAATACGTCTATCAACGTCTAGACTATTCATGTGATTCTAAGCAGAGGGTTCTATATTCTACGAAAAGTCGGGCAGCACTTCCCTACCCGGTGAGCTACTCAAGTCTACTGTGAAAACAGTCCTATGTAAGTACAGTTCTATTATTCTTCTTTTAAACCCTTCTACTGTGATAACAGTTCAATTCTATTCTGTAATATCCTTCTAAGTATTTATACTTATTCCTATACTCTACAGTATGTATTCTCTAATTACAAAAGAAGGATAAGTTTATTTACCTCGGTAAGCCCAATAATATCCTAGATAAAAGTCGATCCTGAGCAAGGTTTAGCTCCTAATTTGTACGCTCCGATAGCTCCAAGAACCCTTAGAAGTTCCCTAACAACTTCTAATAAGATACTATAAGGGAATTGGGCTAGGGTATTTGGAAGACAACTTTTCTACCAAGGGAGGGGGTAGTGTTTCGGCTAGGCTTCTTTAGAGGGAGGGGTATTCGGTCAAGGCCTTCTCAGGGGAAGAGGAGGCTTGGACGAAAGGCTTAGAGAGAGGGGGAGGTATTTTTCAAGACTTGGAAATGATTTGTGGATGAATAACTCTTCATCTTAAGGGGGGTATTTATAGGTCAAGAAGTGGCCAACCAATGGCCAAGATGATGCCAAGTGCAAGGCAAGTGTAGGGTGAAGATTTAGGCAAGTGTCCTTATCCATCTACTACACAAAATATCCTACCAACTCCTTGACTTGTGCAAAGGCACAAAAAACGTGCCAAACAATAGCCCAATTGCCGTCCAATGAGGGTGACAAGTGTCACCCTCCCGTTGGTCCAAAATGTTTCGTCTCTCGGAAAAATCCGCAAAAATTATAAATGATATAGCCGGAATTTACCCTACGCGTGTTTAGTAAAACGTTTCGTCGAAAAACGATTCTTTTCGAGTGTTGTGCACAAACTTTTCGTCCAAGGTCTTTTACTTAGGCTAACTTTTGTACGTACACCCTCACGTACATACTCTGGAAATACGGGGTATAACAGTGGCACCCCCCACATATGGTCTTGGACGATTTATTGCAAGGATAAAATGGTCATTGACCATGGTAGAAGATAAGTCGCCAAAGCTTGATATTATTGACCAAAGTCAACTTGCCACTTGGGCTTGATCCTAGTGAAACTCATCTTAGCCACCCATTTGTTTAAGTCTTGGCCCTCCAATGTGTTATATAAGCATACTACTAGTGCAAGACTAGCTCTTCAACACTTAGAAAAATCACACATTCTTGTTCTTGCTAGTTGAGCTCTCGGGTTCACCTCAATCCCACACAAAAAAATTTGTAGTTTTGATCCATTATTCACAAGACTTTAACCCAATATCCCTAAGGGTATTGTAAGGATATCTCAATAGAAAGATTTCGGAAAAACGGCGTTTTCACGTTAGTCGCAAGGCGGAAACTTAAGGAGTTCTTCAACTTTGAAGTTGGAACTTGAAGATGGGTTCTTCATAGGCTTCTAAGGAGTGCTTGAAGCGGATTGGAACATAAGGAAAAGAGCTAAGAATTGCTAAGGAGCGACTTTGAATCTTGGAAATTTTAAGGGCTTGTAAAGGTATAAATCTTGTCGTTTTAGTAATTAAGATTTACTTATTGTTGTAGATATGGATATTAGCAAGCATGAGTTATATATTATGTAGTTGGATAAGTATATTGGCTATTGGAACCCTAATCCGAAAACTAGCATGTTTAGCCTTAAGATTACAATTCAAGTCGATTATTAGATTAAGTCGTCGCATGTTGTATAAGAAGGAAATTGTAGTTGTTGAAGTTGTTTATGACTATATAACATGTTAGACCTTAGAACTTGGAATTGGAAAAGGATTGGAAAATACTTTGAATTGTTGGTTATGTTGTTGGCCGAGAATGGCTTGAATATGGAACTACTTCGTATTAATTGTGGGGCGGAATTTTACACGTATTGTAAGGCGTGTAATTCCCTTTGTTTGGTTGTTGTTATTGAGCCTTAAATGTGGCGTGTTGGTTATTGTATTCGGCCTTGAAAAAGGTGGCAAAGTATGTAGAAACAAAGGAGGTGCTGCCCGATTTTCCGTAGAATAAGAGATCGTATACTTAGTATTATTCTACGTTAGAAACTAGAAATTGATAGTCATGTTGTGACCATTATAGGTTGACAATTCTACGTACGGCGTATTCGGCTTAGCTTGTGGATTTAGCCGAAAAGGTATGTGAACTATCTCCTCTTCTAGCATGATTCCTTAAGATAAAGAAAGTATGTCCTACTCCTTAAATGATTCATTCCTTGGTTGTAATTGTATTGTCTAAAATAGAATTTGTTCTATGTACTTCCTTGATTGTACTTTGATGTTTAAATTGTAAGTTGTATAATCCATTTCCTTAGTGAAGTTTGGATTCTTAAAAGTGAAAGTATTTTACTTAAAGTACATAGAGTCTTGAAAAGGAAGTGGTTTCCAAATCTTTTGGCTAGTGCCTTAGTTCCAAAACCTAAGGGTCGTTTAATGACTTTAGGGGAGTCAAAGGAGTGATTTACTTAATTGTTTTAAGAGAGGAGAAATGACATAATTTAAGAGAAGTAACTTGTTTTAAAGGTGTGAGTTACTTGAGGTTTAAAAGTAGAAGAAACTTGATTTCTAAAGATTAAGAGACTTGAAGTGTTTTATGAAGTTATGCAATAGAAGGGGGGGCTTGCGCTTGAATTGAAGTAGCGCCTTTGGAATATGAGTAGGGCTCCTAAGTGGCGCGTTCGGGGAGTTTTTGAAAGTTAAGAAACTTGATTTTGTAAGTATGTGATACTTGGTTTTAAAAGTATAAGTCTCTTGGTTAAAAAAAGGAATGAATATGTCTAAAACCATAAAGGGTTATAACGGCTTTATGGGAAGTTGGTTATAACGGCTTTATGGAAGGTTAAGAAAGTTGTCTATTTTGATTATTAGGCATAAGTTGCCTAGATTGTGAAAATTTGAAGTTACTTGATTTCAAGCTTTGAAATGAGTTTCTAAAAGTATAGTAACTTACTTTGAAAAATAGACACACCTTGATACTACGGGTGTTAGTATCTTGGGGTTTTATATAAAAATGAGTCTTTTGAAAAGAATGTACGTACGTAGTACTTTGGCTTGTTTAATTGAGAATTATTCTATGTGTGCCTTGATAAGTACTTTGGCTTGTTTAATTGAGAATTATTCTATGTGTGCCTTGATAAGTACTTTGGCTTGTTTAATTGAGAATTATTCTATGTGTGCCTTGATAAGTACTTTGGCTTGTTTAATTGAGAGTTGCCTATGTGTGCTGATGATAGCTTTTGAGTGCAAGTATTATGTTTTATTACGTTGCCGTGACTCTCGGTTGGAGGGTCGGCTGTCTTGTTGTAAGTTTACTTGGACGTACCGACAGTGATGTGGGATTCCACGGGTATGCTTCCATTATTTGTGTTACTCCTTGGACATGCTTATACGATGTGGGATTCCGGGGCATGTGACCGTGGGCGGGTTAGATTCGGTTGTTTGTATTACCCCATGGTCATGCTTATACGATGTGGGATTCCGGGGCATGCGACCACGTGGGATATTGTTATTCCATGGATTAGCCCTCCATGAGGTGTAGTGACGCAGGATGGATCTGGTAGTTAGCTTTCGTACTTGCCCCCGTCAGTGCTATTGCACAGTTTGGTACGGTAGACTCCGGTAGATAGCTTTCGTACTTGCCCCGGTCATATTTCGCTCGCAGTTGGATCCGTAGTTAGCTTTCGTACTTGCCCCCGTCAGTTGTTGACGCAGGTTGGATCTGGTAGTTGGCTTTCGTACTTGCCCCCGTCTGTTTTATGATACAGGTTGGATCTGGTGGTTCGTTTTCCTACTTGGCCCGTACAGTTTTTAGAACACATGTGGGACTTGGTGTTCATGTATGCCTATTGGTGTTATATTATATCATGGACTGCCGGCAGTGAGGAAGGATTCCACGGGCATGATTGATATTATGGGCGTGAGACCCATGGTTATATTTTAGTAATGACTTTGAGGGCATGCGTCTCTGACTTGATATGACTGCTTATGTGTTGTGTACTGTAGGTTGGCTATCATACATGTCTCCTGGTTTGTTTAGACTGTTATGATTTCATTACGCATTTCATCGCTTCACATACTTGGTACATTCTTGTCTTGACCTCCTTCGGGCTGCGTTAACGCCGCGAGTTTAGGCACGATTTGGTGATCTGCAGTGTAGGACTGCGCTCGAGTTTTGGATAGCTCCATCATTCGTGAGTTTATCTTTTCGTATAGTTCATTCGATCTGAGCTTTTGTCTTTATTAGATGCACGGGGCCTAGTCCCGTCATATTTCAGTATAACTCTTAGAGGTCTGTATTCATATGTGGGATTGGACTCATGTTCAGTGTAGTGACTTTTATTATGTATATTATGGCAGCCTTGTCGGCTTTGCCCTTGTACGTACGTTGGTTTAGAAAAAAAATGCGGTGTTATTTAATTTCCGCAGTTTACTTAGTTGTTAAGGTAGTGTTATACCCCGTAGTTCCAATGGTATGTATGTGAGGACGTACGTACGAGAATACAACAGAAATTTTGGAAAGAAAGAAAGATGTGATTTTTCGACGGAAAAGTTTCCGGGTTTTGTGAAGGAAAAAGGTTCGTTAATGGGAATTGGATTCCCAGATTTGGTATTTGGACTTCTTGGATTATATTAGAATTATGAGATTTTATTTTCGGAAATGGTCACGTGGGACCCACGGGAGAAATTTACGGTTTTGTGGGGCCCACTTTGTTTTTGAGATTTTCGGTATTTTGGATATTTTCGGAAGATGAAATATTTTGGACGAGTAGGGGGGAGACACGTGTCACCCCCATGTGGCACCTTGGCCGAATTGGAGGGACAAGTGTCTTGCCACTTGTCCCTTGGCCGAAATGGCCATGACACTTGGAGCTAAATTTCGTTGGCCATGTGGTGTGGTGGGACCCACACACACATGGCCCAATCTTTACCACACACTTGCATAGATCTTGACCCTTGATTCCTCTATAAATACCCCCTTAAGTTGAAGACTTATTATCATCCACACTTAAACTTTCCAAGGCAAAAATATCCCCTCCCTTTGTAGTTGCTTTCGTCCCCCTCCCCCACTTGTGTAGAAAATACTCTAAGTATTGTAGTATAATCCCAAATATCATTAGCCTATTATCTCTAGTTGTATTCCAAAGTTATTTCAATACTAGGTTCCCGGAAATACTACTTTATTCCAATAGTCGCAAAATGAAACCCTAGAAAAATCTTCATAGCTTGGTTGAAGTGTTAAGAGAAGTTGTTTAGAAACTTCTAAGGGTTGCTTGGAGCGGGTTGGAGCGTAAGGATTTGGAGCTAAACGTTGCCCAGGATCGACTTATAATCTTGGATAATTTTGGGCTTATCGAGGTAATGATCTATGTCCCCCTATTGTAATTGGATATTACATATTGTAGTAGTTTAGAATTGAGTATAAGGTATATTGGAAGGACGATTATAAAGGATTGAACTGTATTTACATTGGATTTGTATTCTGATGAACTTGTGTAGTATTATTGTGAGACAGAATTGAACACGTCCGGTTAGACGTGTAATCCCCTTGGAGTTGTTGGCTTGGTAGCAGGCCTTGTTAGGGGGAGGTTATGTATGTGTTTGCGGGGGGGGAGGTGCTGCCGAATTTTCCGTAGAATAAGGAATTGTTTACTTAGAATATGCTACGAAGAGAACTAGAAGTTGATAGATATATTGTGATTATTATAGGTGGATCTTCTACGCGCGGCATACTTGACTTGGCTTGTGGATTAAGCCGAAGAGGTATGTGATTCTTCCTATACTCTTGAGCATGATTGTTGTGAACTATATAGTACGGTAGACGTACATGTGTGAAATGAATTTTGTTTAAAACATAAAGTGTTATAATAGCTTTATGGGAAGTTAGTTATAACGACTTTATGAAGATAAAAGAAAGATTTGATTTTGAAAGCTAAAACGACTTTATTTTGAAAGTTAAGAGACTTGATCTTGAAAGATAAGAGACTTGACTTATAAACGACTTGATTTCGGAAAAGGAGAAGTAACTTGATTTAAGTATAGGTTACTTGTTTTGAAAAGAGTAAGTTTTTGGGTTTTAAAGAGTATACTTGATGTTGTTTTAAAAGAAAAACATTTGGTTTAAAAAGTATAGAGTACTTGATTTTAAAAGTCTTGTAAAGATTTTTACGAAAGTGAAGTAATTTGGTTTGAAAAGAAAATGTGTTTTAATACTACGAGTATTAGTATCGTGTGGCTTTTACATAAAAAGAGGTCTTTTTGAAAGAATGAAAGTATGTCGTATTTTGGGGTTGAAACCCGGATTGTTGATATAAAATGAAAGTACGTTGAACTTGCCTATGCTTGTTGTGATAGCCTTTGATGTGCAAGTGTTTTGATTCTGTGCTAC
This sequence comes from Przewalskia tangutica, assembly GCA_029844215.1. Classification (NCBI taxonomy): domain Eukaryota; kingdom Viridiplantae; phylum Streptophyta; class Magnoliopsida; order Solanales; family Solanaceae; genus Przewalskia; species Przewalskia tangutica. The sequence goes on along the minus strand of CM056720.1, from coordinate 30,579,082 downwards.
CGTGTCTCTCGGGGAGGGCCGACTATCTGATTGATTATTTGGACATACTGACACGTTGGGTGGCCCACGAGTATGCGTCCACTTTGAGTATTATCTTGTTATTTCCTTTGGACATACTGACACGATGGGTGGCCCACGGGTATGCGTCCAGTAGGATGGTTTCATGGCCATGCTTATACCGAGGTAAGATGCCGGGGCATGCGGTCATTGTGAGGATTATGTTATTTGTCCATGGACCGCTAATCCATGAAGCTTGCCGCGGTGACGAGCGATCACGGGCTTGATTTGTACATGTGGTTCAGGCACACTTTAGATACTTGTTGTCACGACCCGTTCCGGGGCCCGTGACTGGTGCCTTACCCGGGCACCCAAGTAGTCATACATCAGAGAAAATCAGCGGAATATAAAGACAAGACATGAAACAGTTGTAAAATGAGACACGCTTTATCTCGAGAAAAATGTCGCCTTTCGGCATATATATATATAAACCAAAATCGCGATTACATCCCAATGCATAATAGGACTACGAGACCTCTAAGAAGATAAACAACTATGGCGGGCGGGGCCCGCCATACCTGAATGTACAACTATCTACAACAACGGGAGATCATACCAAAAGTCGAGCCTCCGGAGAAGATGGAGCTCCTGACACCAAAGCAAAAGATCCTAAGGATGCGAATCTAGCACCTGCTTTCCCTTACCTGCGGCATGAACGCAGCCCGAAGAGTCGATGCACAGTACCAAGTATGTGAAATCGTAAAGTACTTAAATGAAATCATATCATTTTAAAACCGATTTTACAAATATATACGAAACAAACAAGGTAATCGCACAGTGCCACATCACAAACAAGAGCAATAAGAGGTAAATCATGCAGTCTCTTTCTAGGCTGCGAATGATCGAAGCAAGGCCAATCGCCCATAGTATCATTAAGCATGCCTAATCCTCGACTCCATGATCGCATAGGCCACTCACGTAGCCCGCGTGAGGTATTCCCGCATCGAGGTAGCTACTCTCGGCATCGTCGACTCGTAGTCGCGTAGCGCATAGACGCGTGGCCACAAGGACCACTAACACTGGAACTCTCGTAGCTCGCATAGGCCGGGACCCGCATGAGGTATTCTCGAATCATAGTCACCTGCATCGAGCTATACCCGCGACGGAGGCGACAACCCGGTATCATGTCAAGAGGTGAGTGATATAATACTAACGTAACAGCTTATCTTTAAACAACATAAGCACAATAAGAATAACCTCTTTACACAAACGTTTACAAGATACTAACACACATAGCATCACAATATATCTACTCAACAAACCATCTTATTATACTTTCCAGAATCAAAACAAGTCTTTCATAAACACATAAGTAAACTGTTCCTTTTATCTTTCTTAAGTCGTTATACCTAACTTCCCATAAAGCTAGTATAACTCTTAAGCTTTTTGTTTTAAAAACAAATATTCTTCTTCTTTCAAAAATGATTTATAATTCTTTTGAAAAGACTTCAAGATTCTTATTATTCAGGCTTAAGTCAAAAGACATTACTGTAAAACTACGTCCAGTTAACACACGTACGTCTACCGTACTATATATATATTTTAAAATATCATGCTCAAGAGTATAGGGAGAATCACATACCTCCTCGGCGAAATCCACCTGCCAAGTCGAATATGTCGCGCGCAGAGAATCAACCTATAATAGTCAGGTACGTCTATCAATGTCTAGACTACTCTGAAGACTATTCTAAGCAGAGGGTTCTTTTTCTACGGAAATTTGGGCAGCACTTCCCTACCCGTCAAGCTACACAAGTCTACTGTAAATACAGTCCTATGTAAGTACAGTTCAATTCTTCTTTATTATACTTCTGATGTGATTTCAGTTCAATACTCTTCTGTATTATCCTTCAGTGTAATTACAGTTCAATTCTCTTCTTTAATATCCTTCTATGTGTTTTATACTTATTTCTATACTTCTACAGTATGTATTCTCCAATTACAATAGAAGGATAATATTATTTACCTCTATAAGCCCAATATTATCCAAGTATAAAAGTCGATCCTGAGCAAGGTTTAGCTCCTAATCTGAACGCTCCAATCCGCTCCAAGAAACCCTTAGAAGTTTCTACACAACTTCTACTTACAACTTCAAACAACAATGAAGTTTCTCCTAGGGTTTCGTTTAGTGGCTAAAGGAAGTATAGTAGTATTTTCCGGACTCTAAGTATAGAGGTAACTTTGGAAATACTACAAGGGATTGGTTAAGGTATTTTTGGGGATAGTAACAACCCTTGGAGAGTATTTATACCAAGAGGGGGGGTAGTGTTTCGGCTAGGGCTTCCAAAAGGGGAGGTTTGTCGAGACTACAAGGAAGGGGAGAGGGTATTTCGGCTAGGCTCTTTTGGAGGGGGGGGGGGGGGGAAGAGAGCTTTGGACGAGAGCTCTTAAGGGAGAAGGGGGATTTTGAGACTTGGAAGATAATTTGTGGATGAAGAACTTCTTCAACTTAGGGGGGTATTTATAGGGCCTTTAAGGGCCAAGATGAAGCCAAGTGGTAGGCAAGTGTAAGGTGGAGATTTAGGCAAGTGTCCTTATCCATCTACTACACAAATATCCTACCAACTCCTTGACCAAAAACTTAGCACAAAAAACGTGTCAAGGCAAGTCCTTTGCCGTCCACTTGAGGGTGACAAGTGTCACCCTCTCGTTGGTCCAAAATATTTCATCTCGCGGAAAAATCCGCAAAAATAATAAATGACATAGCCGGAATTTTCCCTACGCAAAGTTTGGAAAATGTTTCGTCGGAAAACGATTCTTTTTTATAGGTGTGCACAATTTTTCGTCCCCCCTATGCCTAACTAAGGCTAAACTTTTGTACGTACGCCCTTACGTACATACTCTAGAAATACGGGATATAACACTTGTCCTGGTCATTTCTCGTGTATCGGCAGGCTCTGGTAGATAACTTAAGATACTTGCCTCGGTCATATCTCGTGAGACGGTAGGCTAGGGTACGTTAGCTTAAGATACTTGCCTCGGCCAGTTGCGTGGCTAGCTTTTGGACTGGTAGTTGGCTTCCGTACCTTGCCCGTGAAGGGATATGACTAGCTTTTGGACTGGTAGTTGGCTATTCTACTTGGCCCGATCGGTTTGATGACGCAGGCAGGATCTAGTGTTCAGGTTCACATATGGGTGTTGTTTCTGACGCATGCTGCAGCGATGAGGAATGAGTTCCACGGGCATGAGTGATATTATGGGCGTGAGACCCATAGTTATGTGTGAGTGATGATTTTGAGGACATGCGTCCCTGTTATACCCCGTAGTTCCAGGGTATGTATGCGAGGACGTACGTACGAGAATACGACAGAAAGATTGGAAAGGAAGAAAGAGGCGATTTTTCCACGGAAAAGTTTCCGGTTTTGTGAAGGAAAAAGGTTCGTTAATGGAATGGATTCCAGATTTGGTATTCGGACTTCTGGAATATTAGAGAATTATGGAATTTTATTTTGGAAATGGTCACGTGGGGCCACGGGAGAAATTTACGGTTTTCCACTTTGTTTCGAGATTTTGGCCATTGTGGATATTTTGGAAGATGTTTTATTTTGGGCCAATAGGAGGTGACACGTGTCACCCCGCTAGTGGCTGAATGGCATTTGTGCCAACACGGTTAGAGTCGTTTAAACGTTTTTCATAACTGAAGGAAAATTCGGCTATGTCTTTTCTTATTTTTGCGGATTTTTCCGAGAGACTAACATTTTGGACCAACGAGAGGCGACTTGCACCCTTGGTCAGCGTGGGCGCATGGGACTAATTGGGGAGGTCAGTGGTAGATATTTTTGGTAGATATTTGTGAGGTTTTAAGGAGTAGGGACTAGGGGGCACTTGGGCATATCTTGGCCCTACACTTGCGTAGCACTTGGCTCAATCTTGGCCATTGGTTGGCCTTGCTTGTGCTATAAATACCCTCTCCCTTTGATGAATTCTTCATCCTTTCCTAAATGTTTCTAAGTGTTAAATCTTCTCCTCCCTTAGTGTTGAGTTCGCCAAGAGGCCTCCTCTCTCAGAGGCAGTACACCCCACCCAAGTTGCTTTGGTATAATACCCCTTGTGGTGTAGAAATACTCTCAAGTATTGTTATAATGCCCAAATTACCTTAGTCGATACCTTGTAGTATTCTAAGGTTATACCTATCTGAAAAGCCGAAATACTATTATACTTCCCGGTCCACAAACCGAAACCCTAGGAAAATCTCCATAGTCCGTTGGAGTATTGTGTTTGGTTAGAACTTCTAAGGGTGGTTTAGAGTTGAGCGCTCGGAGTTGGAGCTAAACGATTGCCCAGGATCGACTTTATACTTGGATAATTATGGGCTTATCGAGGTAAATATCTTGTCCTCTATCAGAATTGGAAATTACATGTTGTTAGAATATATAGTTAAAGTATACTATATATAGAATCAACGTGGTTAGTTGGCAATGTCTTTTGACTTAAGCTCAAGAACTGAATCGTATCAGATGAGACTTGTGTAGTAATCGCGGAGTAAATTGTACCGTTCGGGTTAGATGTATAACCCCGGTTGGCTTGGTAGCCGTTAGAGGAGGAGATTTACGCTGTCATGGGGAGAGTCGAATTTTACGTAGAATGTTCTACGATAAGATCTTAATGTTAATAAGCGCGTGGCCTTATAGGTTGAAGTACTACGTGTGGCGCGTTACTTGGCTTTAGGAGTAGCCGACGGTTGGGAGTACTTGAGCGTTTTGCTATTAGTCGATACTCGTCGCGAGGTATGTGAACCTCTTCCTATCTCTTCTAGCATGATATGTGTGAACTATGTGCGGTGAGCGTCATGTACTAAATGTATTTGATTGGTGTAAAACATAAAGTGTTATAACGGCTTTATGGGAAGTTGGTTATAACGGCTTTATGTTGGTAAGAAAATACATGTGGTTTTAAAAAGGTAATCGATTTGAACTATAAGCGGCTTGTTATGTGTTAATAAAGAACTTGAAGTATTTCAAAAGAGTTTTGAATCATTTTGAGAAGAAGTAATACTCGATTTGTTTTGAAAACTTAAGAGTTATACTAGCTTTATGGAAAGTTAGGTATAACGCCTTAAGAATGTTTTACCGATTTTGGAAATCGAATGTGTATCGACAAACCATCGCAGCGTTAATAAAAGGAAATGTTTTGACAGATTAAGTATTATTAAAACCAGAGAAACTTCCATCTGCATAGAAGCTAAGATGAGACAAAATGATATTTCGTAATAAGATCGTTATAAACAAGAATAAACTACTCACGATATGACATATGTTACTCAATTGTTCTAAAAAGGAATCAAGGGATTAAGTTTGGGAACTATGAAACCATTTGAAAATGAGAAGCTTGAGTAATCAAACTAGGCAAACCGGAACTTAGGAAAGAATGTTGTTACTTGATTTTGAAAAGGAAGGTGGGTTGGTCATTCTAATACTACGGTATCGGGTGACTTTTATAAAAGTAATGGATCTCTTTTAAAGAACTTAACGATGTAGTACTTTGGGGTTAAAACCCGGACTTTGGCATAAAATGAAAGTACTTTGAGTCAGGTGCAACTTGCCTATGCTTGTTGTTGTAAAACTTGCCTATGCTTGTTGTTGTGAAACTTGCCTATGCTTATTGTTGTGAAACTTGCCTATGCTTGTGATGATAGCCTTTATTGTACAAGCGTTGTGTTTTGTTACGCGTCTCGATAGAGTCGGTTGATAGTTGAGAACTTACTTGACGAGCGTCAGTGACGAGAAATTCCGCAGATGCGTTCTGATAGTATTATTGTTGTTAATCGCTTTGGACATACCGACACGATGCGTAGCGCATATGCTTCATTTTGGTTAAGGTCTTGTGGTTAATCGCTGATATATCGATGCGTAGCGCACGTATGTTTCCATTTTGATTATCGCCTTGTGATTTCCTTTTGGACATATCGACGCGATCGTAGCGCGCGGGTATCGTCCATTTGGAATGCTGTCCTATTGTTTCCCTTTGGACATACCGACACGATGCGTAGCGCTGCGGGTATCGTCCATTTGGAAAGTTGTCTTATTGTTTCCTTTGGATATATCGACACGATGCGTAGCGCGCGGGTATGCTTCCATTTGGATGTCTTGTTGTTATCATATCATCATTGCCGGTGAGGAAGGTATTCCACGCGTGATTGATGTTGTGGGCGTGAGACCCATTGTTATATTTGAGTGACGACTTGAGGCGTGAGTCACGACTTGATACGCTTATTATTGTGAATCGTAGTTTGGTTATCATACATGTCTCCCGCTTTATAGACTATTATGATTTCATTTCTGATATTTTTAGTTTCACATACTTGTCTTGACCTCCGGCTGCGTTCAGCAGTAAAGGTACACCGCCATTGATCCTCGCTCTTAGGGTCACGATTCGGCGTGTGGGAAAGCTCCGTTTCTCGGAGGCTTATCAGTGGTATAGTCCCTGTTGTTGTAGGTGTTTACATTCAGGGTATGGCGGGCCCCGCCATTGTTGTCGATCATTTCTTAGAAGTGCATGAGTCTTTGTTGTGGGGGGTTTGTAAAAGGATTAAAGCGTTCATGTTGGAAAAAGTTGTTATTTATATATATGCGAAAGGCAAGTTTTTCTCAGTTATTGTTTCATATTTCATAAAATGTCTTGTATTGTTTTATGTTCCTGATTACTGATGTTGTATCACTAGGGTGCCCGGTAAGGCACGATCCACGCCTTAATCGGTCGTGACAAAAGTGTATCGAAGCGATTAATCCTCGGAAAGTGTCTGCACCGTATCGATGAGAGTCTTGATTATCGGTGTGTTGCACCACGCCAATATCGTGAGGCTATAGGATATTTAGGATTGGTTTCTATTCTTCTCACTCGAGGTCGTGCCTTAGAGTGTGTTTTAAGTTGGACCTCTAAACGTATTTCTTTCCCTTATGCCTCGCGTAGGCAACCCGCCCGGGAGGCAAGCGGCCGAGGAGGCTGGTAGAATACGAGGGTTGCGAGGCACAGCCCAATCATTACCTAGGGTAGTGCTTCATTCGGGATTTGCGGCGTTACTAGCCCTGGAGTTTAGCGGCGGCGGTTCCTCTGCGGCCGTGATATTTGAACCTTGGTTCCACGGCCGAAGAGAATTTGATTGCAAGAGCGACCTTACTAGCCATGGATTTGGCTACCGAGATTATACCGATGTACCACGAGTCTTGATGACTACCTAAGAAAGGGTTGTGCGAGTAATTCTTGATTGGGCTTGAGCATGGCACGTATGCGGGCTTATGCGCAGTCGAGAAACGTAGAGATCGGCGGGTTAACCCGAAGAGGGCAGGCAACTTTCAAGGTGAGTATACCTTAAGTGCTATGTTCGATAGCGGTGTGTTAGTTGTGATTAGAAATCATGGTGGGTTAGCAGTAAGATTTTGGAGGATAGAAAGTGTGAGCCTTAGAGCTTTATACGCAAAGACCTTAGAGGTAAGGCCATCTCGGGTAGACGTATGTTTATGTTTGACCACTTATAGGAGTGCTTAGTGCGCGTGGTGTTTGGGATAGGTCCAAGTAGTGTGAAATGAAGAGGTAGTTGAGCTAAGAAGACCGCTAGGTTTTCGTAACGTGATTAGTGAGATTGTTCCGATCGGGAGCTAGTATTGTGCGCGTTGCGGGTCGGGTTGAGGCCACGCTGCGTCAACCCGCGGCATGTATGGCGGTCCGTTATGGTGGTCCCGCCTGGTAGGGTCACGAGGGTGCTAGGCCCAAGTTTAGTTAACCAACGACGAGTTCGTGGATGCGTTCGACCGGTGGTCGGGCCGATGGGGCAGCCATCGTGTTCTTCTGGTCGACCGTTCACTCGCGATGTTGATTTATCGAGAAAGGTTGTAGGTGCCTACCTTCACCTTATGATGACGATGGAGCCTGTTCTACTGTTTTTGTTTCTGGAAGTTTTACCAAGCATGTGTTAAGAACTCAGGTAAGTCTCAGAATCGCATTCGTGTCACGACCCATTCCGGGGCCCGTGACTGGTGCCTTACCGGGGCACCCAAGTAGTCATACATCAGAGTAACCAGCGGAATATAAAACAAGACATGAAACAGTTTATAAAATAAGACACAGTTTATGTGAACAAACGTCGCCTTCGGCATATATATATGAACAAGGTTTAGCGATTACATCACATCGCATAACATGACACCTCGAAATATACAACTATGGCGGGGCGGGCCCCGCCATACCGATACAAACTATCTACGATACGGGAGATCATACCAAAAGTAGAGCCTCGGAGAAGACGGAGCTCACGACACCAATGCAAAGAGATCCTAAGGATGCGGATCTAGCACCGCTTGCCCTTACTGCGGCGTGAACGGCCCCAAGGAGGTCGATGCAACAGTACCAAGTATGTGAAACTATAAAGTACTTTAAAATGAAATCAAAGTATTTAAAACCTTTTCACAAATACAATCGGTTCAATTGCACATAGTGCCATATCACAAACAATAATAGGAAAACCGTGCGAGGTCTAGTCTAGGCGCGAATGATCGAAGCAAGGCGATCGCCCATAGTATCATGCGTGCCTAGTCACGGACTTCCGCGATCGCATGGTCACACAGACCGCGTGAGGTATACCTCGCATCGGGGCAGCTAACCCGGCGTCGCCTAGGCTCCGCACCGCATAGCCTCAAAAGCCGCGTAGTCTCAGCAGACCGCATAGGAATCCCGCATCAGGCTAAACGCCGGAATGATCAATCTCGAGCATACCGCTGCTCCGCATAGTCTCACAGACCGCATAGGCCGTATAGACCGCGTCGAAGGGAAGCCCTGGTATAATTAAGTCGAGGGTAGGTGATACAATAACGACAACGGACTTAGGTTAACAACGTAAGCAAGAATGACCCCTTTACACGGCATTACAAGACACTAACACGGTAGCATCATAACATGTCTACTTATCACACAATCTTACTACACTTAAGAATCAATACAAGGCTTTTATAAACAAACAAGTAATTCCTTTTTATCTTTCTTAAGTTGTTATACCTAACTTCCCATAAAGCTAGTATAACTCTTAAGCTTTGTTTTAAAAACCAAATATTTATCTTACGAAAAAAATGATTCATATTCTTTTGAAATGTTTTGATTCTTTGTTATTGAGCTTAAGGTAAGTATTATTCGAGCTTAAGCCAGGCATTACCATAAGTATTATTCAGCTTAAGCCAGGCATTGCCATAAGTATTATTCGAGCTTAAGTCAAAGACATTGCGTTATTATTCGATTAACACGTATACGGTACTATATATTGTAAAATATCATGCTTTAGGAAGAATCACATACCTGAAAACCACCGCCAAGTTGAATATGTCGGAGTCTATAATAGTCACACATATCTATTAAATACTACTCGAAGGTCATTCTAAGCGGGGTTCATAATTCTAAGTCGGGCAGCACTTCCTACCCGAGCTATATAAGTTCATTGTGAAACGATCTATGTAAATCTGATTTGATTATTCTTCTTTAAACCACAAGTGATTAACACTTCAATTCTATTACGTGATATACTTCTAAGTATTTATACTTATCCTTATACTACAACGGTAAGTATTCTCTAATTCAAAAGAGGGTTAGGATTATTACCTCGGTAAGCCCAATAATATCCTAGATAAAGTCGCGCTGAGCAAGGTTTAGCTCATGTTATGCGCTCGGTAGCTCAAGAACCTTAGAAGTTCTTCACAACTTCTACTAAGTACTAAGGGTTTGGGCTAGGGTATTTTGGGCATTATAACAATACTAGAAGACAACTTTTCTACCAAGGGAGGGGTAGATTTCGGCTAGGCTAGGGTGGGGTAGGCCTGGCCAGCTCGCTCGAGGGGAAAGGTGTTGGACGATTTGGCTTAAGGAAGAGGAGAGGATTTTTTCAAGACTTGGAAGATTTGTGGATGAAGAACTCTTCATCTCTAAGGGTATTTATAGGTCGAAGTGGCCAACCAATAGCCAAGATCGAGACAAGTGCAAGGCAAGTGTAGGGTGAAGATTTACTACACACAAATATCCTACCAACTCGACTTTGTGCCAAGGCAACAAGCGTGCCAATGCCCATCCAATTCGTCGAGGGCGATTTTCAAATCCACCAATGGGAGGGTGCCAAGTGTTGCCCTCCGTTGGTCCAAAATGTTCGTTTCTCGGAAAAATCATAAAAATACTTAATGTCATAGCGGAATTTTCTACGAAAATGGAAACGTTTGAAAGCGATTCTTTTAGCGAGTTGTGTACAAATTTGAACTTGGCCTATCTTTAAGGCTAAACTTTTGTGCGACGTCCTCACGTACATACTCGAAATCTGGTATAACATTCTCCCAAACATTCGTCCCGAATGTTCCTTCTCAAGACAGTTATCGAAGAAGCTTAAACAGTGACCAAATGCGACACACGGCCACACAACCACACTTATGCATAAATGATAATGTAAATTTACATGTAGGAAAGTGAATTACCTGGAGGTGTGGGAATAGGTGAGATACCTCTGTCTCATGTCCTCCCCGGCTTCCGCGTCATCTCCTCCCGAGCTCGTTCGCCACAAGACTTTGTGGAAGCCGACGCCTAACGACGATCGACTATCGCTATGGGAATCTCCTCACGATAACCTCACTGGACATCGTCGTCGGGTGTACTAGATGGATCCCCGATACATCTCCTCGGCATAGATCGTGAAAAACCGGATCGGACGGCAGATCCAACTCATAGGCAACCTTGCCTACCTGCGGACAACGAAATGGCCCGATGTACGTTTCCTTCTTCCGAATCTCATCACACCCCATGGGTGACACGCTAGGAAAACCCAATCATGAACCTCGAACTCAAGATGCGACGACGATGATCTGCATCGACGACTCAATAGCGCCTCGGATAAGCTTCACCTTATCCATCGCTGCTGCACCAAATCTGGTCCTCGCCCACATCGAACCAACCTATAGTCGATCGCACTTCCTCTACAAGGCCTCATAAGGCGCCATCCCGAATCTTGGGTGGTAGCTATTATTATACGCAAAACTCAACTAGAGGCAAATGATCCTCCCAACTACCGAAGTCAATAACACGGGCTCGCGGCATATCGCCAAAGTGCGGATAGTGCGCTCTGCTGTCGATGCATGCGTGGATGAAATGCGATTACTCGGGCTCACTGCGTCCTAAACCCCTCGGAAGGACCTCCAGTTAGCTGGGCTCCTGCATGCGATATGATCGAACTAGGGACTCCATGCGATGACGATCTCTCGGATATAAAGTCGGCATAATCCTAAAAGGTCGTCGAACGGGAAGAAAGTGGGCTGATTTCGGCGATAACCCATATAGAATCATGTCTCCTCCGAGTGCGAGGTAATCCTGTGATAAAGTCCATGTTGATTACCTCCACTTCCGGTCGGGATCTCAATCGTAACAAGCCACGGTGCTCTACCTTCACTGCGACAACACGGGCGAGCTACGAACTGCAGCGTCTCTCTTCAAGCCATCCCACCAATACACGGATCTAAGGTCGTGGTACATCTTGGTCGACTTCGGATGGATAAGTGTGCTTCCCGAGAACAGTCTCAAACATCTGGAACACCCGCCCTCAAACCTTAGCACCCCATGGTGCTACCTCAAAGGACCCTTGCCCTCACGAAGTATCACGATATCGAATCAAAGCGGATCCTCGGCTGTTGCCTCTTCCTCCGACGATGGAAGACTCGGCAACCTCACGAACTCTAACCATCAATCAATCAAGCGGACACCAAGGCTCGCTACGATGCAAATCACGAACCATGTCCCTCCTCTAGCGCACATCGATAGGCTCCATCGACCCACGACTCGAGCATCTGCCACAACATCGCCTTCCACGGGTGGTATAGGATATCAACATCGTAATCCTTAAGCAACTCTAACCACCGTCTCGTAAGTTCGGCTCCTCTGGTGAAGATATCTGGAGGCTCTTGGGTCCGTATAAATATCCACGTGAACCCCATACAAATAGTGCCTCGGATCTTCAGCGTGAATCAGTACTCCAAATCATGGGTGGGGTAGTTCTCTCGTGTTTCTTCAAGTCGGGATGCATATGCTATAACTCTGCCATGCTGCATCAACACATCCCAACCCGATGCTGGCATCACAATACACGACATAACCATCTGGACCCTGCGGAAGAGTAAGAACGGGCGGTCGTCTTTCAAAGAATCGAAACCCCGCCACAAGCATCCCATGAAACTTGGCTGCCCGAGTCAATGGTGCAGATACAAACTTCACGAACCGATAATATCTCGCAAGGCCCCTGCGAACCTCTGCCGGAGTAGTAGGTCAGGCCAAGTCCGCCGATCTTGGCGTATCCACTGAATGCCATCGGCCACAATATGCCCAAGAAACGCCAAGTCAACCAAAACTCACATTTGGAAAACTTGGCGCATAACGCCTGGTCTCGAGAATCGCCTCAAATGCTCGCATGCTCCGCGCGAGCGAATAAACCAAGATATCATCAATGAACACTATCACAAATGTGTCCAAAAATGGTTTGAACACTCGGTTCATCAAATCCATGAATACCGCGAGCATCGTCACGACATGACCACGAACTCATAATGCCGAATGCGGACATCCACCTCTCGACACGAACGATGATAGCGACGCAGATCAATCTTGGAGAAACATCTCGCGCTCGCACCGGTCGAACAAATCATCAATCCCGGGAAGGGGTATTCTTAATGGTCACCTTGTTCATGCCGTAATCAACACACATGCCCTTCTTCTTCACGAACAATCGGCGCCCAGGGAAACATCGGGCCTAATGAAGCCCTTCTCTAGCAAATCCTCGGTCCTTGCCTCTCTCATGCCATTCTGTATGGCGGAATGGAAATAAGCCGAGTATCCGCAATATGTCAATACAAAACTCAATCTCCTCTCGGGAGGGATACGGAGGTCATCCGGGAACACGTGCGGGAACTCACGACTACGCCTCGATATCAAAAACTCGAACTAGATGGTAGATGTACCCTTTCGCACCATCTTCCTAGCCTCGAGGTAAGAAATAAACCTACCGCTCCTCCCACTCAACAAGCCTCAGCTGGAACCTACTCTCTCTCTAGCCTACATTGGCGTAGCGAAGCTAGCCAATCCATCCCTGATCACGTCAAAGTCAATCATCTCCAACTCTATCAAGTCGGCGGTCCGACGTAAACGGTCACAGACAAGCTCTATATACAGCTACCAATCACGATGGCGTAGCTACCTCGAAAGGTCTATGGACTCGTGCTCTATCCCTATCCTACTAGCAACAAGGGAGATATATAGACAGTAGAACCGGATCTATCAAGGCATAAACATCAAACCAGGATCGATAACATCGGTGAGGCCTCACGATCGGACAAAGCATAAATGCGCGAGGACCGCTAGAATCGACTGCGCCACGACCTCGATCCATGTACCTTGCCGGGCGAGGATGAAGAAGGCAATGCTGTCGTGAGCCTACCACGGACAAACTCGCAAAGTGACCAAGTATAGCAAGCTCGAGAACCCCTGGTATGACCTCGAGCACTGAACGTTAGCAAGTCCGGCCCGCCCGACCGCTCTGGTGGGCTGAAAATGAGGTAGAGCGCTCTGGCCGTGGTGCACCGACTTCTGCCCACCCCGAGGACCGCCAAAGAACGATATCGCGCATCCTAGTGCATGGGCTGCATGCGGGTAATGTCCATACCTGGTGAAGAAACACCCGCATACGACCCATATAATCATCTAGCCGTAGCGGTGTACCCTATCCTCCATATCGCTACCAAGGGACATATCTAGCCAAAGAATCAAACTCGACATTGTATTCTCCCGACGGCCCCCTGTCTCGGAAGCAGAATCTATCGGCTCGTGCCTCTCGCGGAGGCAAGAAAAGCCTAAAACTCATCCCATACCGCGGAGTGCATGCTCTCCCGAAAGCTCGAATCAAACCTAATGCGGTGTCACGCACACGAATGTCACCCACGATCACCGCGATAATCCTCTGCGGTGACGGATGAACTCGCGGATCATCCTCCGGCCTCGAGGCTACAACTCAAGAAATCTCGCACCTCAAACTATACGCCTCTCTCGTATCGGGCCTGACTTTAGCCAAGAGGGCCATCTCAACTCCTCCGCCTGTGGGGCGGGAGGTGTGGGGGCCGGCGTCATAGAACTCGCGTATAGGCCCGGGCTGAGCCCTCGTGACTGGTGTCTGCTAGCAGCCTCCGCATTGGCCTTGCCCTTCGGGCGGGTTGCCTTACGTGGAGGCATAATCATACAGAAAGGAATACGTTAGAGGTCCAACCTATAACACGCCTCTAAAGCACGATCTCGTAATGAGAAGAATGGAAACCAATCTAAATATCCTATAGCCTCCGACATGGGTGTGGTGCACAACACCGATAATCAAGACTACTAGATACCAGACACTTTCCGAGGATTAATCGCTCGATACCACTTTTGTCACGACCCATTCGGGGCGTGGATCGTGCTCGGCACCCAGTAGTCATACATCGAGTAACGGCGGAATATAAAACAAGATATGAAACGATTTATAAAATAAGACCACGCTTTATGTGAATAAACGTCGCCTTTCGGCATATATATATGAACAAGGTTTAGCATCCGGCATAAATGACTACTGACCTCTGGAAATATACAACTATGGCGACGGGGCCCGCCATACCGATCAAACTATCTACGATACGGGAGATCATACCAAAAGTAGAGCCTCCGGAGAAGATGGAGCTCGACACCAATGCAAAGAGATCCTAAGGATGCGGATCTAGCACTGCTTCAAGGAGGTAAGTATGTGAAACTATAAAGTACTTTAAAATGAAATCAAAGTATTTAAAACCTTTTCACAAATACAATCCAATTGCACATAGTGCCATATCACAAACAATAACAGTACTAGGAAAACTGTAACAGGTCTAGTCTAGGCCGCGAATGATCGAAGCAAGGCTAATCGCCCATAGTATCATTCTGCGTGCCTAGTCCTGGACTTCCGCAGTCCGCATAGGTCACATGCAGACCGCAGGTATACGGCAGCTAACCCATCCGCCTAGGCTCCAGCCGCGCAGCCTCAAAAGACCGTGTAGTCTCACAGACCGCATAGAATCCCGCGTCGGGCTAAGCGCCGGAATGATCAATCGGAGCATACCGCTGCTCGCATAGTCTCACAGACCGCATAGGCGTATAGACGGCAAGCCGGTATAATTAAGTCAAGGGTAGGTGATACAATAACAACTGACTTAGGCTAACAACGTAAGCCAACGTGAGAATGACCCCTTTACAGATTACAAGACACTAACATAGCATCATAACATGTCTACTTATCACACAATCTTACTACACTTACAGAATCAATACAAGGCTTTTATAAACAAACAAGTAAACGATTCCTTTTTATCTTTCTTAAGTTGTTATACCTAACTTCCCATAAAGCTAGTATAACTCTTAAGCTTTGTTTTAAAACCAAATATTTATCTTCGAAAAAAATGATTCAAATTCTTTTGAAATGTTTTGATTCTTTGTTATTCAGAGGCATTGTAGTATTATTCTGAGGCATTGCCATAAGTATTATTCAAAGCTTCGAGGCATTGCCATAAGTATTATTCAGCTTAAGTCAAAGACATTGCCGTAGTTATTATTCGTTAACACGTACGCCTACCGTACTATATATTGTAAAATATCATGCTTTAGGAAGAATCACATACCTTAAAACCACCGCCAAGTTGAATATGAGTCAATAATAGTCACACATATCTATTAAAGACTACTCAAGGTCATTCTAAACAGGGGTTCATAATTACTTCCGAGCTATATAAGTTCATGTGAAAACAAATTCCATGTAAGTTTGATTATTCTTCTTTAAACCCTTCTAAGTGATTAACACTTCAATTCTATTACGTGATATACTTCTAAGTATTTATACTTATCCTTATACTACAAATGTAAGTATTCTCTAATTCAAAGAGGGTTAGGATTATTACCTCGGTAAGCCCAATAATATCTAGATAAAGTCACACTGAGCAAGGTTTAGCTCCTATGTTGTACGCTCCGGTAGCTCCAAGAACCTTAGAAGTTCTTCACAACTTCTACTAAGTACTAAGGGTTTTGGGCTAGGGTATTTTGGGCATTATAACAATACTAGAAGACAACTTTTCTACCAAGGGAGGGGGGGTAGATTTCGGCTAGGCTAGGGTGGGGTAGGCCCTCGGCCAAGCTCACTCAAGGGGGGGGGAAGGTGTTGGACGATTTGGCTTAAGGAAGAGGAGAGGATTTTTTTCAAGACTTGGAAGATTTGTGGATGAAGAACTCTTCATCTCTAAGGGGGTATTTATAGGTCAAGAAGTGGCCAACCAATGGCCAAGATTGAGACAAGTGCAAGGCAAGTGTAGGGTGAAGATTTACTACACACAAATATCCTACCAACTCCTTGACTTTGTGCCAAGGCAACAAAAACGTGCCAATGCCCATCCAATTCGTCCAAGGGACGATTTTAGTCCACCAATGGGAGGTGCCAAGTGTTGCCCTCCCGTTGGTCCAAAATGTTTCGTTTCTGAAAAATCCGCAAAAATACTTAATGTCATAGCGAATTTTCTCTCGAAAGTGGAAAGCGTTTGGAAAACGATTCTTTTAGCGAGTTGTGTACAAATTTCGAACTTGGCCTATCTTTAAGGCTAAACTTTTTCGTCCTCACGTACATACCCGAAATACGGTATAACACCCGCCTCGGGCGGTCGTGGATTTCGTGGTAGTTGTGAGGATTGTTGTCTCATGGAGTGGCGTTTGAGCTACCATTTCGTGTTGGATGTCGCATGAAGACTTGCGGCGGAAGTGTAAGTTGCGGTCGATTGGTTCGATGTTGGCGTGGTTCGATAGTTGGTTGATCTTGTTCCGGATCGTGGATAGTGAAGCTTGTCTAGAAGAAGTTACGCATTCGGAGGAATCGTGCGGATAATCGGCGACGACGCTTAGAGTTGAGTTGGCCGGTCTTCTTGAAAGTACCACCGGACGAGTGTGGCGAGTTTTGAAGCGAAGGAACTTAGCCCGAGTTACTTTGGGCCTTTGCGAGTTCATGTGAAGAATAGGCCAGTTATATGTTAGCATTTGCGTCCGACTTAGGAGGAAGGACGTCCGGTCTTTCGTATTGTTATGTTCGGAAAGTATCGAAGATCCATCCGAATGTTCCCGATTAATGATGACCACGTTAGAGATAGTAACCGAGTTTTGGATACTAAAGCGATATCGAAATATGGTAAGAATCGAGTGTACGGTGATCGCGACCATTTGTTGGGTCGTTGGAGCAAGGCTCGCGACAAAGTGACAAAAGTAGTATTATTTGTGGTGATGTTAGAGGTGTTTCCTCGTGGACTTGGATGTAGGTATTTTGCGTGGGTATTTACGCGGCGGTGTGGCGATTGTTTCGTAAGTATAGTAGTGAAGACTATACCGCACGCGTTCGTTTGAGACTTAGAAGGAACATTCGGACGAATGTTTCTGGCGAATAATGTTATACCCGTAGTTCGGTATGTATGCGAGGACGTCGTGCGAGAATCTGGCGAAAGATCGGAAAGGAAGAAAGAGGCGATTTTTCCACGGAAAAGTTTCCGGTTTTGTGAAGGAAAAAGGTTCGTTAATGGGAATTGGATTCCCGTTTGGTATTCGGACTTCGGAATATTAGAGAATTATGGAATTTTATTTTCGAAATGGTCACGTGGGGCCCGGGAGAAACTTACAGTTTTGTGGGGCCCACTTTGTTTTAGATTTTGGCCATTGTGGATATTTTGGAAGATGTTTTATTTTGGAATAGGAGGCGACACGTGTCACCCCAGTGGCTCGGAATGGCATTTGTGCACAACACGGTTAGAGTCGTTTTTACGAAGCGTTTTCATAACTGCGAAGGAAAATTCGGCTATGTCTTTTCTTATTTTTGCGGATTTTTCCGAGAGGCGGAACATTTTGGACCAACGAGAGGCGGCACTTGGCACCTCTCGCGGGCAAGGTGGGAGGCACGTGGGACGAATTGGGAGGTCAGTGGTAGATATTTTTGGTAGATATTTGTGAGGGTTTTAGGAGTAGGGACTAGGGGCACTTGGGCATATCTTGGCCTACACTTTGTAGCACTTGGCTCAATCTTGGCCATTGGTTGGCCTTGGCTTGCTATAAATACCCTCTCCCTTTGATGAATTCTTCATCCTTTCCTAAATGTTTCTAAGTGTTAAATCTTCTCCTCCTTAGTGTTGAGTTCGGCCAAGAGGCCTCCTCTCACAGAGGCCTTGGCGCATACACCCCTAGCCAAGTTGCTTTAGATAATACCCCCTTTGTGGTGTAGAAATACTCTCAAAGTATTGTTATAATGCCCAAATTACCTTAGCGTATACCTTGTAGTATTCTAAGGTTATACCTATCTGAAAGCTTAGGAAATACTATTATACTTCCGAGTACAAAACCGAAACCACTAGGAAAATCTCCATAGTCCGTTGAGTATTGTGTAGAAGTTGGTTAGAACTTCTAAGGGTGGTTTAGAGCGGGTTGAGCGCTCGGAGTCGAGCTAAACGATTGCCGGATCGACTTTATACTTGGATAATTATGGGCTTATCGAGGTAAATATCTTGTCCTCTATTGTAATTGGAAATTACATGTTGTTAGAATATATAGTTAAAGTATACTATATATAGAATCAACGTGGTTAGTTGGCAATGTCTTTTGACTTAAGTCAAGAATCGAATCGTATCAGACATGAACTTGTGTAGTAATCGTGGAGTAGAATTGTACCGTTCGGGTTAGATGTATAACCCCTGGTTGGCTTGGTAGCGGCCGTTAGAGGAGGAGATTTACGCTGTTGCGGGGAGCCAAATTTTTCGTAGAATGTTCTACGATAAGATCTTAATGTTAATAAGCGCGTGGCCTTATAGGTTGAAGTACTACGTGTGGCGTTCTACTTGGCTTTAGGAGTAGCTTGGGAGTACTTGGGCGTTTTGCTATTAGTCGATACTCGCCGCGGTATGTGAACCTCTTCCTATCTCTTCTAGCATGATATGTGTGAACTATGTAGTAAGACGATACGTGTACTAAATGTATTTGATTGGTGTAAAACATAAAGTGTTATAACCGCTTTATGGGAAGTTGGTTATAACGGCTTTACGTTGGTAAGAAAATACATGTGGTTTTAAAAGGTATCGATTTGAACTATAATCGGCTTGTTATGTGTTAATAAAGAACTTGAAGTATTTCAAAGAGTTTTGAATCATTTTGAGAGAAAAGTAATACTCGATTTGTTTTGAAAACTTAAGAGTTATACTAGCTTTATGGAAAGTTAGGTATAACGCCTTAAGAATGTTTCTTGATTTCGGAAATCAGAATGTGTATCGACAAACCACTGCAGCGTTAATAAAAGGAAATGTTTTGTGATTAAGTATTATTAAAACCCGGTAGAAACTTCCATCTTCATAGAAGCTAAGATGACACAAAATCATATTTCCTAGACCATGGCTGTAATAAGATCGTTATAAACAAGAATAAACTACTCACGATATGACATATGTTACTCAATTGTTCTAAAAGGAATCAAGGGATTAAGTTTGGGAAATATTATACCATTTGAAAATGAGTCGCTTGAGTTATTGAATCTATGCAATCTGGAACTTTGTAAATGTATGTTGTTACTTGATTTTGAAAAGGAAGGTGGGTTGGTCATTCTAATACTACGGGTATCGGGTGACTTTTATAAAAGTAATGGATCTCTTTTAAAAGAACTTAACGTATGTAGTACTTTGGGGTTAAAACCAGGACTTTGGCATAAAATGAAAGTACTTTGAGTTGTGTGCAACTTGCCTATGCTTGTTGTTGTAAAACTTGCCTATGCTTGTTGTTGTGAAACTTGCCTATGCTTGTTGTTGTGAAACTTGCCTATGCTTGTGATGATAGCCTTTATTGTACAAGCGTTGTGTTTCGTGTTACCGCTCTCGATAGAGTCGGTTGACCGTTGAGAACTTACTTGGGCGTCGTGACGGAGAAATTCCGCAGATGCGTTCGCTGATAGTAGTATTGTTGTTAATCGCTTTGGACATACTGACACGATGCGTAGCGCACGGGTATGCTTCCATGTTGCTTAAGGTCTTGTGGTTAATCGCTTTGGATATACTGACACGATGTGTAGCGCACGGGTCTGTTTCCATTCTGATTATCTCCTTGTGATGTCCTTTTGGACATCGACACGATGCGTAGCGCTGCGGGTATGCGTCCATTTGGAATCTTGTCTATTGTTTCTTGACATACCGACACGATGCGTAGCGCTATCGTCCATTTGGAAAGTTGTCTTATTGTTTCCTGGACATACGACACGATCGTAGCGCGCGGGTATGCTTCCATTTGGATTCGTCTTGTTGTTATCATATCATCGATCGCCCGGTGAGGAAAGGTATTCCACGCATGATTGATGTTGTGGGCGTGAGACCCATTGTTATATTTGAGTGATGACTTGAGGCGTGAGTCACGACGACATGGCTTATTGTGTGAATCGTAGTTTGGTTATCATACATGTCTCGCTTTATAGACTATTATGATTTCATTTACGATATTTTTAGTTTCACATACTGCATTTGCATCGACCTCGCCGGGCCGCGCTCATGCCGCAGTAAAGGTACACCGATCATTGATCCTCGCCTTAGGGTCACAATTCGGCGTGTGGAAAGCTCCGTTTCTCGGAGGCTTATCGATGGTATAGTCCCTGTTGTTGTAGGTGTTTACATTCGGGTATGGCGGGCCGTCCGCCATTGTTGTCGTATCATTTCTTAGAGGTCCGTAGTCTTTGTTGTGGTGGTTTGTAAAGGATTAAAGCGTTCATGTTGGAAAAAGTTGTTATTTATATATACGAAAGGCAAGTTTTCTCAGATTATTGTTTCATATTTCATAATATGTCTTGTATTGTTTTATGTTCGGATTACTCGATGTTGTATCACTAGGGTGCGGGGTAAGGCACGATCCACGGGAATCGGGTCGTGATCCTTTACTTGACATAATCACATTTATCGCAAAATGGTTTTATAAAATGATGAAATGTGATTTCATTACGCATTTTCAGTTTCACATACTTGGTACCTATTATGCGACCTCCTTGGGCTGCGTTCATCTGCAGTAGGTACACCAGTTGTTGATCCTCGCTCATAGGATCGCAGTTCAGCGTTTTGGAAGCTCCGTTTCTCCGGAGGCTTATCTTTTGGTATAGTCCCCTGTCATTGTAGGTACTTGTACATTCAGGGGTATGGCGGGGCCCTGTCCCATCATAGTTGTGTTACATTCTTAGAGGTCTGTAGTACTGTTGTGGGCAGGGTTGTAAAGGATTTTAAGCTTCGGTTTATATATATGTATATACGTAAGGTGACCGTTTTAGTTGCTTTGTTTTCTTATATTGTCTCTTGTTTCCTGTTTAAATTTTATTTCCGCTGATTTTCTCTGATGTTGTTATCACTAGGGTGCCCGGTGTAAGGCACCAGTTGCGGGCCCGAGATCGGGTCGTGACAAAAGTGGTGTCAGAGCAGTTAATCCTCGGAAAGTGTCTACATACCGTATCTAGTAGAGTCTTGATTATCGGCGTGTTGTGCACCACACCTATAATCAGGAGGCTATGGGATATCTAGGATTGGTTTCTATTTCTTCTCACTCTGAGATCGTGCCTTAGAGTTGTGTTGTAAGTTGGACTCCTTCTGACGTATTCTTTTATGCCAGTCATGCCTATGCGCCAGGCAACCAGGGCCCAGAAGGGCAAGGCAGCAGAGGGAGCTGCGAGTAGAGCACAGAGGGTTACCAGGGCACGGGCCCAATCATCACCTGAGGTGGTGCTTCATTCGGGGAGTTCTGCGACGTCGCCAAATTTCAAAGAGAGTTTAGCACGGGCAGCTAGCTCATCTGCGGCCATGATTTTTGAACCTTCAGTTCCACGACCAGGGGCAGAAAATATGGATTGCGAAGAGACGGCCTCACATTAGCTAGGATTCAAAGAACTGCAGAGTATATAATGTACCGATATATCACGGGTCTAGATGATTATCTAGTAAAGGGTTGTGCAAGAGTAGCTCTTCAGTCAGGCATGAACATGGCCTGCGTACAGGCTTATGCGCAGCAGGCTGAGGGACGAAGAGATCGACGGATTAGTCAGGATCAGCAGAAGAGGGCCAGATCAGCAGGGTCCTTCGGTAACTTTCGAGGCGAACCGCCTCAGCAGCAGACTAGATATGCGCCTCCGCCAGTGCAGAGTGGTCCTCCACAGGATTCAGGATGTTCGGGGTATGCAGGAGTTGGTCAGAGCTCCAGGGCTTCTGGTTCACGGATATACATAGGTTCTAGTCAGCCGGATTCAATTTTCCCTCAGTGTTCACGATGTGGCAGGCATCATCCCGGGGAATGTCGTCTTTTTGTTGGTTCTTGTTTTACCTGCGGCCGTCAGGGCCATGTGACGAGAGAATGTTCTAGTAGGAGGGATACAGGTAGGAGGACTCAGCCTACCAGGTCAGTTGTGGATTCAGTGGTTCGGAGAGGAAGGGGTGTTAGCCAGAGGAGGCCACCCCCACCTCGGTGTGGCCGTTGTGGTAGGTGTCATTCTGGAGAGTGTCGTACTACTTCGACAACTTGTTATGCATGCGGCCAGCAGGGCCATTTTACGAGGAATTGTCCGATCAGGGGTACCACGGATGTAGGGACTCAACTTTCAGGATCAGTGGATAGTTCATCACCTTCTCTAGTTATGCGCCCAACAGAGCAGGATTATGATTAGAGCGACAAGGGGGAAGTGAAGCAGTAAATACAGGTATATCCTTAACCCTCTAGCATTGTGTTAATTGTGATTAGAAAACATGGTTAGTTGAAAAGGTAAGATTGGGGACAGGGAAATTGTGAGCCTTAGAATATTATACGTGGAGACCTTAGATGCGAGGCTGTCTTGAGTAAAAGATTTTGTTTACGATTGACCTTTGTCGGAGTGCATAGTATACGTGGGGTATATTTGTGTCATAAGTCCCTGAGTGGTGTGAAATGAAAGAGGGTAGTTGAGCTAAGAGGACCACTAGGTTTTCGTGACTTGATTAGTGAGATTGTTCCGGATCGGGGAACAAGAGCTTGGCGCGGTAAATGGGTCGGGTTGAGGCAAGGTCGCGGGTCAACCCGTAGCCCGGTTTGGGGTGAGGTCAATTTGTGGTGGTCCCGCCAGGTTGTGGTCACGAGGTGCTAGCCCAAGTTTAGGTAACCATCGTGACGGTTCGCGTGCGTTCGACCGCAGTCGATCGTGAAGGCCGGGAATGGCCTTAGAGGAAATTGAAGCTAGTGGGAGCTTTTGTGAGATTATAAATGATTGCTCGTTGGCTTGGATTTGAGTTTTGCGCACATGTTATATTCAGTCGGTGGTGGCGTGATCGGTTTGTAAGTGTAGTAGTGGAGACTATACACGCAAGTACGTTTGGAGATTAGAAGGAACATTCGGACGAATGTTTCTGGGGGAAGAATGTTATACCGTAGTTCCAAGGTATGTATGTGAGGACGTGCGTGCGAGAATACGGCGTAAATTTTGGAAAGAAAGAAAGATGTGATTTTTCGACGGAAAAGTTTCCGGTTTTGTGAAAGAAAAGGTTCGTTAATGGGAATTGGATTCCCGATTTGGTATTTGGACTTTTGGATTATATTAGAATTATGAGATTTTATTTTGGAAATGGTCACGGACCCACGGAGAAATTTACTGCTTTGTGGGCCCACTTTGTTTTTGAGATTTTCGTATTTTGGATATTTTGGAAGATGAAATATTTTTGGGCAGTAGGGCGACACTAGTCACCCCCAAGTGGCACCTTGGTGGAATGAGGATGTTGTCTGCCACTGTCCTCGGCCGAAATGCCGTGACACTGAGCTAAATTTCGTTGGCCATGTGGTGTGGTGGGACCCACACACACATGGCCCAATCTTTACCACACACTTGCATAGATCTTGACCATTGATTCCTCTATAAATACCCCCTTAAGTTGAAGACTTATTATCATCCACACTTAAACTTTCCAAGGCAAAAATATCCCCTCCCTTTGTAGTTGCTTTCGTCCCCCTCCCCCACTTGTGTAGAAAATACTCTAAGTATTGTAGTATAATCCCAAATACCATTATCCTAGTATCTCTAGTTGTATTCCAAAGTTATTTCAATACTAGGAGCCCGGAAATACTACTTTATTCCAATAGTCGCAAAATGAAACCCTAGAAAAATCTTCATAGCTTGGTTGAAGTGTTAAGAGAAGTTGTTTAGAAACTTCTAAGGGTTGCTTGGAGCGGGTTGGAGCGTAAGGATTTGGAGCTAAACGTTGCCCAGGATCGACTTATAATCTTGGATAATTTTGGGCTTATCGAGGTAATGATCTATGTCCCCCTATTGTAATTGGATATTACATATTGTAGTAGTTTAGAATTGAGTATAAGGTATATTGGAAGGACAATTATAAAGGATTGAACTGTATTTACATTGGACTGTATTTACAGTAGACTTGTGTAGTATTATTGTGAGACAGAATTGAACACGTCCGGTTAGACGTGTAATCCCCTTGGAGTTGTTGGCTTGGTAGCAGGCCTTGTTAGGGGGAGGTTATGTATGTGTTTGCGGGGGGGAGGTGCTGCCGAATTTTCCGTAGAATAAGGAACTGTTTACTTAGAATATGCTACGAAGAGAACTAGAAGTTGATAGATATATTGTGGTTATTATAGGTGGATCTTCTACGCGCGGCATACTTGACTTGGCTTGTGGATTAAGCCGAAGAGGTATGTGATTCTTCCTATACTCTTGAGAATGATTGTTGTGAACTATATAGTACGGTAGACGTACATGTGTGAAATGAATTTTGTTTAAAACATAAAGTGTTATAATGGCTTTATGGGAAGTTAGTTATAACGACTTTATGAAGATAAAAGAAAGATTTGATTTTGAAAGCTAAAACGACTTGATTTTGAAAGTTAAGAGACTTGATCTTGAAAGATAAGAGACTTGACTTATAAACGACTTGATTTCGGAAAAGGAGAAGTAACTTGATTTAAGTATAGGTTACTTGTTTTGAAAAGAGTAAGTTTTTGGGTTTTAAAGAGTATACTTGATGTTGTTTTAAAAGAAAAGCACTTGGTTTAAAAAGTATAGAGTACTTGATTTTAAAAGTCTTGTAAAGATTTTTACGAAAGTGAAGTAATTTTGTTTGAAAAGAAAACGTGTTTTAATACTACGAGTATTAGTATCGTGTGGCTTTTACATAAAAAAGAGGTCTTTTGAAAGAATGAAAGTATGTGGTATTTTGGGGTTGAAACCCGGATTGTTGATATAAAATGAAAGTACGTTGAACTTGTCTATGCTTGTTGTGATAGCCTTTGATGTGCAAGTGTTTTGTTTCTGTGCTACCGTGTCTCTCGGGGAGGGTCGGCTATCTGATTGATTGTTTGGACATACTGACACGTTGGATGGTCCACGGGTATGCGTCCACTATGAGTGTTATCTTGTTACTTCTTTTGGACATACTGACACGTTGGGTGGCCTACGAGTATGCGTCCACTTTGAGTATTATCTTGTTATTTCCTTTGGACATACTGACACGATGGGTGGCCCACGGGTATGCGTCCAGTAGGATGGTTTCATGGCCATGCTTATACCGAGGTAAGATGCCGGGGCATGCGGTCATTGTGAGGATTATGTTATTTGTCCATGGACCGTTAATCCATGAAGCTTGCCGCGGTGACGAGCGATCACAGGCTTGATTTGTACATGTGGTTCAGGCACACTTTAGATACTTGTCCTGGTCATTTCTCGTGTATCGGCAGGCTCTGGTAGATAGCTTAAGATACTTGCCTCGGTCATATCTCGTGAGACGGTAGGCTAGAATGCGTTAGCTTAAGATACTTGCCTCGGCGGTTGTGTGGCTAGCTTTTGAGTAGTTGGCTTCCGTACCTTGCCGTGAAGGGATATGACTAGCTTTGACCGTAGTTGGCTATTCTACTGCCCGTCGGTTTGACGACGCAGGATCTAGTGTTCGAGTTCACATACGGGTGTTGTTTTACATCATGTATCACGCGATGAGGAATGAGTTCCACGGCGAGTGATATTATGGGCGTGAGACCCATAGTTATGTGAGTGATGATTTTGAGGACACGCGCCCTTACTTGACATAATGTTTACTTATCGCGAAATGGTTTTATAAAATGATGAAATGTGATTTCATTACGATTTTCGAGCCACATACTGTACACAGTTCGACCTCCCGGGCTGCGTTCATGCCGCAGGTAGAGGTACACCAGTTGTTGATCCTCGCTCATAGGATCACAGTTCAGCGTTTGGGAACTCCGTTTCTCCGGAGGCTTATCGTTTGGTATAGTCCCCTGTCATTGTAGGTACTTGTACATTCAGGGGTATGGCGGGGCCCTGTCCCGTCATAGTTGTTGTTACATTCTTAGAGGTCTGTAGTACTGTTGTGGGCAGGGTTGTAAAGGATTTTAACTGTTCGGTTTTATATATATGTATATACATGAAGGTGACCGTTTTGGTTAGCCTGTTTTCTTATGTTGTCTCTTGTTTCCTGTTTAAATTTTATTTCCGCTGATTTTCTCTGATGTTGTTATCACTAGGGTGCCCGGGGTAAGGCACGATCGCGCCCGAGATCGGTCGTGGCAGAAAGTGGTGCCTGTAGTGGCACGACCACGGGCCCGGGGTTCGGGGGTGTGACACATGGTCCGTCAGATCCACCAGCTAGCGAGCCTTGGGGTTCGGTTGATCGATACTGACGATAGTGGGGTACGGGTTCGTGAGGTTTCCGAGTCTTCCATCGTTGATGAGGTGAAGAGGCGACAGTTTGAGGACCAGTGTTGGTACGATATCGAGATGCAGCTCTTCGGGAGGAGAAGAGTCTATTCGAGGTAGCGCCTGATGGGGTGCTAAGGTTTGAGGGCCGGTTGTGTGTTCCCGATGTAGCGAGGACTTCGTCGGCCAGATTTTGGGGAGGCACACGGTGCTCGTTATTCTATTCATCCGGTCGACCAAGATGTACCATGACCTCGATGTTTGTATTGGTGGATGGCACGAAGAGGGCGTGGCAGTTTTGTTGCCTGATGTCTAATTGCCCGAGTCAAGGTCGAGCACCGAGGCCCAGTGGATTATGCAGCTATTGAGATTCCGACTTGGAAGTGGGAGGTGATCAACATGGACTTTGTTACAGGTTACCTCGTACTCGGAGGAAATACGACTCATTTGGGTTATTGTTGTGGTCGACGAAATCAGCCCATTTCCTTCCGGGCCAGACGGCGTTACCGAGACTATGCGGATTGTACATCAGAGATATTGTGAGGCTGCACGGTGTCCCGGTGTCGATTATATCTGATAGGGGAGCCCAGTTTATGACTAACTTATAGAGGTCTTTCCAGAAGGGTTTAGGGACACAGGTGAGTCTCGATAAAGATTTCATCCTCGTGATCGACGGCGTGCAGATCGTACTATCCGCAACACTTCGAGGATATCTTTGCGAGCTGCGTGATTGATTTCGAGGGTAGCCGGGAGGATCATTTGCCTCTTGTGGAGTTTGCTTATAACAATGCCTACCATTCCAAAGATACTGACGTGGCGCCATACGAGGCTTTATATGGGCGGAAATGTAGATCGCCGATTGGTTGGTTCGACGTGGGCGAGGTGCAGTTAGTTGGCCCAGACTTGGTTCAGCAGGCTGTGGATAAGGTGAAGCTTATCCAGGAGAGACTGTTAGCAGCTCAGAGTCGGCAGAAGTTATATGCGGATAATCGGCGTCGGCATTTGGAGTTTCAGGTAGACGATTGGGTCTTCTTGAAGGTGTCACCTATGAAGGGTGTGATGAGATTCGGTAAGAAGGGGAAACTCAGCCCAAGGTACATTGGGCCCTACTAGATCGTCCGTCGAGTAGGCAAGGTTACCTATGAGTTGGATCTGCCATCAGAGTTAGAGGCGGTACATCCGGTCTTTCATGTTTCTATGTTGCGGAAGTGTATCGGAGATCCAGCGAGAGTTTTCCCTGCTAGTGAGGTCCAGGTGACAGAGGGGTTATCGTATGAGGAGAGTCCCATAGCGATACTCAATCGCCAGGTCAGGCGACTGCGGACCAAGGATGTGGCTTCCGTCAAAGTCTTGTGGAGGAATGATAACCGGGAGGAGATGACTTGGGAAGCGGAGGAGGACAAGTTGAGGAAGTATCCTCACTTATTCCCTACACCTTCAGGTAATTCGTTTCCCCTTACTTGTCAAGTTTTAATTGAAGTATTTCTTTTGCTTAAATGTTATTATGTGGCCATGTGTGGCATTATTGGTATGTCGGGGTTGTGAAAGGAAACTATGTCGCTAATTATAAGTTTGACTCCGAAAGAACATTCGGGGACGAATGTTTCTAAGGGGGGAAGAATGTTACACCCCGTATTTACAGGACATGTTTTAAGAACGTACGTAAGAACTCACAAGTGTTAAGATTTGATACTTGTAAAAATTTATCGGAATTATGAAATTGTCGGAAAACGAATATTGTGACGAATGGGAGGGCGACACGTGTCACCCCCCCCCCTTATAGTTTCCTTGGATGAAATGTGTCATGGCCAAAATGGTCATTGACCATAGTCTTAAGATGACAAGTCTTGCAAGTTGTGAGCTTGAGAAAATTGACTAAGTCAAAGGGTCCACAAGTCTTGATATTTAATTGAAACTCATCCAAGCCTCACATTTGTTCACATCTTGACCCTCCATTGTGCTAAATAATACTACTAGGAGCAAGACTAAGTCCAACACTTAGAAAAAATTTCAAGAAACACAAGAGCTAGCTCTCGGGTTTGCTAACTCCCAACAACAAAAAAATTTGTTTGTTATCCATTTAGCTCCACACTTTAAGTGTATTGTGAGTGTATCTCAATAGAAAAATCTCGGAAAAAGATAGTTTTCGTGTTAGTCGCAAGGTGAAAACCTAGTTGCTTTTCTAGGTTTTGTTTGGAAGTTTGAAGGAAATTTGTTGGTGTTGTTCTAAGGGTCTCAAGTAGCGGATTGAAGTATCTTGAAGAGGCTCTAAGTTGCTAAGGAGCGACTTCAGATTTGGAGTTGGATTAAGATTCGTTGAGGTAATAATCTTGTCTCTTAAAAGTGTTACAAGATTTTATATATATTGTTGTTAACTTTACATGTTGCTAGCATGAAGTATATGTGTTGAAGTTTATAAGTATTATGGATTGATTGTAGCCTTAAAATCCGAAATGTAATGTAAGACATGTGAAGTTGGATTACAATTTGGTCGTTTACTAGAATCGTCGCATGTTACTTACTTGAAGATTATGCTAACAATTTGGATTGAAATGGAAATTGGATAAGAATTGATGTTATAGTACCTCAAGTTTGCCGAATTGTCCTAGTAGTTGTATTAGTTTGGTATCGTTAGGTAGGGAATTTTACACGTCTAGTAGGCGTGTAATCCCCTATTGATTAATTGCATTGTTGGGCCTTAAATGTGGCGTGTTTGGTTATTGAATTCGGCCTTGAAAAAGGTGGCAAAGTAAGTAGAAACAAATGAGGTGCTGTCCGATTTTCCGTAGAATTTAGAGACTTTAAACTTATAATATTCTACGTTTGAAGTAAGGCGTTAATAGACGTATTGTGGATATTATAGGTTGACATTCTACGGGCGGGATTTTGTACTTGGCAAGTGGTTTGACCCGAAGAGGTATGTAGAATTTTTCCTATCTTTTGAGCATGACTAGTTGCACGTATATAGTGCCAGAGACGTCAAGACCTTGATATCCTTTACTAGTTTTATGAATAGCCAAGTCGGGTGAGTTAGGAGATTAACTCACTTCTTTGAAAGTATTAAGGATGTCTTAAGTTTTATTAAAGTTAAGGGACTTGAAGAGTTTTAAAGTATGTGATACTTGTTCCGTTTTAAACGTATAAGTCCCTTGGATAGGAAATTGTTTTTGGCTAAGGCATAAAGTGAATATAACGACTTTATGGGAAGTTGGTTATATTAGCTTTATGGAAAGATAAATGACTTGATTTAATGAAAGGCAATTTGATTTTAAGGAATCAATTGCCTAAGGTTTTATAAGAAAATGAGTCACTTGATTTAGAAACCAAACTTTATTTCTAAAGGTATTGTGACTTGTCCTGAAAAGTAATTTTGACTTGATACTATGCTTAATAGTATCTTGGAAGTTTTATACTAAAAAGAGTCATTTGTTTTTAAGAGTAGAAGTATGTAGTACTTGGGTTAAATTCCCAGATTTTTATAAAAGATATGCTAGTGCCTTAAGTAAACTAAAATGAGAGTGTATATGAATAAGACTAATAAGAAGTTAGGGGGATTTCTTAACTTGCTTATTTATTGTATGATAAGCCGGTAGGGCTTATGTTATGTATGATGGCCGGTTGAGATAGGGTAAGAGTATAAATGAGGGGTAAACCCCCAAGACGTTATACCACCTTCTCCAGGGTAAGAGTATAAATGAGGGGTAAATCCCCAAGACGTTATACCACCTGCTTCAGGGTAAGAGTATAAATGAGGGGTGAACCCCCAAGACGTTATACCACTTGTTTTTCCGTGGATTTGCTACCCACGATACGAGGAATACCTCATGCGAGTCCTTATGGGCTTATGCGGGTGAAATAGTCTCATGCAGGCGGGTACAGCCTATGCGAGGAATACCTCATGCGGGTCCACACGACCTATGCGGGTGAAATAGTCCCAGGAGTAGGATTGCTTAATGATACTGTGGGCGGATGGTCCTGCCTTGATCGACTTCCTATTTTTATGTTATGCGTATACTCTAGTTACTCTCATTGTTAGTAAGGCCTTTGTGTCTGTAATTTTATTATCATACATGTCTCGGCTTTGTTTTAAACTTATGATGTAATTCTGATTTTCCGCTTTACATACTTAGTACATATTGTGTCATCGACTTCTCGGCCGCGTTCACGCCGCAGGTAGGGGTAAGCGGGTGGTGGATCCTCATACTTAGGATCACTTATCAGACGTCAGAAGCTCCATTTCTCTGGAGACTTGTCTTTTTGGTACAGTCTTTCCCTGATGTTGTAGATTTATGTACATTCAGGGGTATGGCGGGGCCCCGCCACCTTGTTATTCTAGAAGTGCGTAGTCACATGTTGTGGTTTGGGGTGTAAGAACCGAGTTGTCTGATTTTTCTTTGATTATGCATATTTTATGGAAGCGCGCCTTATCGCCAGCTTTGTGATATTATTGTCTAAACATGTTGTATGTTGTGTATGTTCATTGCTATTCTCTCGATGTATACAGGCAGGGTGCCCGGGTAGGGCACCGCCGCTTCCGGGTCGGGTCGTGAAAAATATCCTATACCACCCGGGGAAAGCTGAGACGGTTACAGATACTCTTGGTCATGATCTATGGGTAGTCTGTCAGATGGGCAGCCGGATAGACAAGACGTGGTCCGTGAGATTCATTAGCTACCGAGCCGAGGGGTTCGATTATTTGTTTCCAAGGTTAATGATGTTTAGATCCGAGAGGTTGCCGAGTCTTTCGTCGTTGAGGAGGTAAAGAGGCGACAGTATGAGGATCCAGTTATGATACGGTATCGAGATACGGCTCTTCGAGAAGAGAAGAGCCTGTTTGAGTAGCACCGGATGGGGTGCTGTGATATGAGGATAGATTGTGTACCGGTCTGCGCAGACTAGTCGGCGAGTTTTAGGCACGCAGCGCGCTTATTGCTCTAATTGTTCAGGGTCGACTAAGTTGTGTAGTGACCTCAGATGTATGTATTGGTAAGATGGCCTGGAAAGGGACGTAGCAGAGTTGTTGCTTAATATCTGAAATAGTAGCAGGTCAAAGTTGAACCCCAGAAGCCCAGTGGGCTATTGCAGGCGATTTAGATCCCGACTAAGATATGGGAGGTAATTAATATGGATCTTGTTACAGGGTGGCATCGTACTCAGAGGAAGTGCGACTCCCTGGGGGTTATAGTAAACAGGATGACGAAATCGGTTGTGTTCTTGATTTCAGAGATAGCCGGAAGGGTTATTTGTCTCTTGTTGAGTTACGCGATAACAGGTACCCTTCCAGTATTCAGATGGCCTGTATGAGGCCTTGTATGTAAGAGAGTGTAGATCGTCGGTTGGTTGGTTCGACATAGGCGAGGTTCAGTTATTTTGGTCCAGACTTGATTCAGCGGGTTGTGGATAAAGCGAAGCTTATCCAGGAAAGATTACTAGTAAGCTCAGAGTCAGCAGAAGCTTTATGCAGATAACCGACGTTGACACATGGGGTTCAGGTTGACATTTTAGTATGAGTATTGTTATGTGGCCTCGTGTGGTATTATTGGTATGTAGGGGTTGTAAAAGGAGATTATGTCTGTTACACCCCGTAGTTCCAGGGTATGTATACGAGGACGTACGTACGAGAATACGACAGTAAAATTGGAAAGGAAGAAAGATGTGATTTTTCGACGGAAAAGTTTCCGGATTTTGTGAAGGAAAAATGTTCGTTAAAGGGAATTGGATTCCCAGATTTGGTATTTGGACTTTTTGGAATATTTGAGAATTATGAAATTTTATTTCCGAAATTGGTCACGTGGGCCCACTGAAAATTTACGGTTTTGTGGGGCCCACTTTATTTTCGGATTTTTGGCATTACGGATATTTTCGGAAGATGAAATATTTTGGACGAGTAGGGGGGCGACACGTGTCACCCCCGTGTGGCCATGTTGGCTGAATTGGAGAAGGACAAGTGACACGTTTTTTTGGTGGACAAGTGGCCCATTTTTGTGGTGGCCACTTGTCCCATTTTTGTGGTAGTCAAATGGTTGGCCAACTACCCACACACATGTACCCCATCCTCACCATCCACTTGCCTAGATCTTGGCCATTTATTTCCCTATAAATACCCTCGTGTGCAAGACTTTATTTCATCCACATTAGAAAGTTTCAAGGCAAAAATTCCCTCCTCCCTTAGTGAGTTCTCGTCCAAACACCCCCCCCCCACCTTGAGTAGAATTCTTCAAGTATTGTTGTTATTCCAAATACTTTAGCCTAAATCCCTGGTGGTATTCCAAAAAAATCCCAACATAAGAGCCCGGAAATACTACTTTATTCCTTAGTCGGATAATGAAGCACTAGAAAAATCTTCATAGCTGAGATGATGTGTTAAGAGAAGTTGTTTAGAAACTTCTAAGGGTTGCTTGGAGCGGGTTGGGCGTAAGGAATTGGAGCTAAACGTTGCTCAGATCGACTTATATCTTGGATAATTTTAGGTTTATCGAGGTAATTACCTATGTCCCCCTATTGTAATTGGAGATTACATGTTGTAGTAGTTTAGAATTGAATATAAGATATATTGGAAGGATGATTATAAAGAATTGAACTGTATTTACATAGGACTGTATTCTGATGACTTGTAGTATTATTGTGAGTAGAACGTCAGGTTAGGCGTGTAACCCCGGGATTGTTGGTTTGCAGCGGACCTCATTAGAGAGGATATTTTTGTGGTTGCGGGGAAGTCTTCTTAATTTTCCGTAGAATAAGGAATCTTGTATCTAGAATTATTCTACGAAGAGATCTAGAGGTTGATAGACGTTTTGTGGCCTTTATAGGTTGAAGTACTACGAGTAGCATATTCTACTTGAAGGGTGGAAAAGGCGAGCAAGGTTAGAGTACGTGGAGCGTTTTGCTAATTGTCGATAATCGTCGCGAGGTATGTGAACCTCTTCCTATCTTTTCTAGCATGATTGTTGTGAACTATGTAGTACGGTAGACGTACATGTGCTAAATGAATTTGGTTGGTTTAAAACATAAAGTGTTATAACGGCTTTATGGAAAGTTTGCTATAACAACTTTATGTAGGTAAAGAAATGGTTTGTGGTTTTTAAAAGATAAGAGACTTGACTTATAAATGACTTGATGTGAAATATTAAGGAACTTGATTTCTAAAAGAAAAGAGACTTGAGGAATTGAAGAGTTTTTGGTTTAAAAGAAAGACATGGTTTTGTCTTAAATTGGTTTAAAACATAAAGTGTTATAACAGCTTTATGGGAAGTTAGTTATAACGACTTTATGAAAACAAAAGAATGGTTTTATCATTAGTTTTAAAATGGTAACTTGACTTTAAAAGGAGAAGTGTTTTGGTCTAAAAAGAAGGCATATTATTGTCTTAATTTGGTTTAAAAAGGAAAGTATGGAAGTTGTTTTGGTTTACTTAAAATGTTAGTCACTCTATTTTGATAATACGGGCATCGGGTGACCTTTGTAAAAGAAATGGATCTTTTAAAAAGAATTTAACGTACGTAGTACTTTGGGGTTAAAACCTGGACTTTGGCATAAAATGAAAGTACCTTGAGTTGTGTGTAACTTGCCTATGTTTGCGTGTGATAGCCTTGTCGTGCTAGTATTGTATTTCTATACCACCGCGTCTCTCGATGGAGGGCCGGCTGATTTGTTATGATCTTACTTGGGCGTCTGGCGGTGTGGAGCATTCCAGTGCGACACGTGATTATTATTCCATGGACTAGCTCTCAGCGAGGTTTCTTGATTCGGCGGTATCCGGTAGTTGGCTCGTACTTGCCCGAGGTGGCTGATTCGACAGTATCCGGTAGTTAGCACATTATACCCGTAGATCCAGTATGTATGTGAGGACGCACGTGCGAGAATCATGAAATTTGGAAAGAAAGAAAGGTGTGATTTTTCGCGGAAAAGTTTCGGGTTTTGTGAAGGAAAAAGGTTCGTTAATGGGAATTGGATTCCCGATTTGGTATTTGGACTTCTTGGATTATATTAGAATTAAGAGATTTTATTTTGGAAATGGTCACGTGGGGCCACGGGAGAAATTTACGATTTTGTAGGAGCTTTGTTTTGAGATTTTCGGTATTTTGGATATTTTGAGGACGAAATATTTTGGGCGAGTAAAGGGGCGACACGTGTCACCCCGTGTGGCCGTGTAGAAATTGGTGGGACAGTGGCTGGCAGCTTGTCCTTGCCGAAATAGGCCACTGCACATTAGTTTCGTTGGCCATGTGGTGTGGTGGGACCTGGACACATGGCCCAATCTTGACCATACACTTGACTTGATCATGGCCCTTGATTCTTCTATAAATACCCCGCAGCTTGAAGATTAATTTCATCCTCACTTGAATACTTTCGAGCAAATACTCCGCTGTAGTGTTTTCGTCCCTCCCCCCCCCTCTTGTGTAGAAAATACTTTGTGTATTGTGGTATAATCCCAAAAACCTTGGCCTAGTGTCCCTAGTAGTATTCCAAAGTTGTTTTAATACTAGGAGCCCGGAAAGGCTACTTTATTCCAATAGTCGCAAAACGAAACCCTAGAAAATCTTCATAAGCTTGGTTGAAGTGTTAAGAGAAGTTGTTTAGAAACTTCTAAGGGTCGCTTGGAGTGGGTTGGAGCGTAAGGAATTGGAGCTAAACGTTGCTCAGGATCGACATAATCTTGGATAATTTTGGGCTTATCGAGGTAATGATATATGTCCCCCTATTGTAATTGGATATTACATATTGTAGTAATTATACTTGAGTATATTATATGAGGATAGAAGATTGATAGAATTAAACTGTATTTACATTGGACTATATTTACAGTAGACTTGTAGTATATTGTGGGACAGTGTTGTACACGTCCGGTTAGACGTGTAATCCCCTGGGAGTTGTTGGCCTGGTAGCGGGCCTTGAGAGGGGAGGGGATTTATGTGATAGCGGGGAGGTCTTTGCGAATTTTCTATAGAATAAAGGAATGCGGTATTTAGAATATTCTACGAAGAGATCTATAATTTGATAGGCGTTTTGTGGCCATTATAGTTTGTAGTAGTACGAGTAGAGTATTCTACTTGAAGGGTGTAAAAGGCTAGAAAGTTTGTAGTACTTGGAGCATTTTGCTAATTGTCGATAATCGTCGCGAGGTATGTGAACCTCTTCCTATCTTTTCTAACATGATTGTTGTGAACTATGTAGTACGGTAGACGTACATGTGCTAAGTGAATTGGTTGGTTTAAAACATAAAGTGTTATAATAGCTTTATGGGAAGTTAGTTATAACGACTTTATGTAGGTAAAAAATGATTTATTGATTTTAGAAGTTAAGAGACTTGATCTTGAAAGATAAGAGACTTGACTTATAAATGACTTGATAGGAAATATTAAGGACTTGGTTTGTGTTAAACAGTTGTGAAACCGCTTTTATGAGAAATAGGTATTTGGTCTTTAAAAGGAACTTGATTTCTAAAAGAAAAGAGACTTGAGGAATTGAAGAGTTTTTGGTTTAAAAGAGAGACATGGTTTTGTCTTAAATTGGTTTAAAACATAAAGTGTTATAACAGCTTTATGGGAAGTTAGTTATAACGACTTTATGAAAGCAAAAGAATGGTTTTATCATTGGTTTTAAAATGGTAACTTGATTTAAGTATAGGTTACTTGTTTTGAAAAGAGTAAGTATTTGAGTTTTAAAGAGTATACTTGATGTTGTTTTAAAAGGAAGGCACTTGGTTTAAAAAGTGTAGAGTACTTGATTTTAAAAGCCTTGTAAAGGTTTTTACGAAAGTAAAGTAATTTGGTTTGAAAAGGAAATGTGTTTTGGATACTACGAGTATTAGTATCTTTTACGTAAAAAGAGGCCTTTTTTTTTAAAGAATGAAAGTAGGTATTATTTTTGGGTTTGAAACCCGTATTGTTGACATAAAATGAAAGTACCTTGAGTTGTGTGTAACTTGCCTATGTTTGCGTGTGATAGCCTTGTCGTGCTAGTATTGTATTTCTATACCACCGCGTCTCTCGATGGAGGGCCGGCTGATTTGTTATGATCTTACTTGGATGTCTGGCGGTGTGTGAGCATTCCGCAGTGCAACCTGCGGTTATTATTCCATGGACTAGCTCTCCAGCGAGGTTTCTTGATTCGGCTTGGTATCGGTAGTTGGCTCTCGTACTTGCCGAAGTCGTGGTGTTTCGACAGTATCCGGTAGTTAGCCTTCGTACTTGCCCGTTCAGTTTGTGGCGAAGTCTCGTGATTCCGGCTTGGTATCGGTAGTTAGTCTTCGTACTTGCCCACCGACTCGTGGCGCGAGCTTGGTATCTGGTAGTTGGCTTCGTACTTGCGGAGTCGAGCCGTGGTATGGTTATATAGATTTGTTAGTACGGCTTTGGTATCCGGTAGTTGGCTTCGTACTTGCCCGGTCGATTGATGATGCGGCTTTGGTATCTGGTAGTTAGCGCCGTACTTGCCGTACGGTTTTTATAACACAGGTGGGACCTGGTGTTCATGTGTACTTCTTGGTGTTGTTATATCATAGACTTCCGGCAGTGAGGAAGGTATTCCACGGGCATGATTGATGTTGTGGGCGTGAGACCCATAGTTATAATTGAGTAATGACTTTGAGGGCGTGAGTCCCTGACTTGACGTGACTACTTACATATTATGTACTGTAGTTTGGTTATCATATATGTCTCCTATTTTATATAGACTACTATGATTTCATTCTGATATTTTGATTTCACATACTTGGTACTGTTATGCTTGACCTCTGCGAAGTGCGTTCATCCGCGGTAAGTACATCGGTTGTGGATCCTCGCCATAGGATCACGATTGACATTTGGGAAGCTCCGTTTCTCCGGAGGCTCATCTTTGGTATAGTCTCATGTCAGTGTAGTTACTTGTACATTCAGGGGTATGGCGGGGCCCTGTCCCGTCATAGTTAAGGTTACATTCTTAGAGGTATGTAGTACTGTTGTGGGCAGGGTTTGTAAAAGGATTTAACCGTTCAGTTTGATATATATATATATGTATATATTCAGGAAGGTGACCGTTTTAGTTGCTTTGTTTCATACTTTATGTCTTGTCTCATGTTTTAGTTTTTATTTCATGATTTTCACGATGTTGTATCACTAGGGTGCCGGGGTAAGGCACGATCGCGGGCCGAGGTCGTGACAAAAGTGGTATCGAGCGATTAGTCCTCGGAAAGTGTCTACGAACCGTGTCTACAGTAAGTCTTGATTATCGGTGTGTTGTGCACCACATCTATAATCGAGGAGGTGCGAGACATTTAGGATTAGTTTCCATTCTTCTCACTCGAGATCGTGCCTTAGAGTTGTGTTGTAAGTTGGACTCCTCTAACGTATTCTTTTATATCGATTATGCCTCGCGAGCAACGAGCCGAGAAGGCGGCGTGAGAGGAGTTGCGAGTAGAGCACGGAGGTTACGAGCGAGGCCCGATTTTACGAGGTGGTGCTACGACGGCGGATTCTACGATTCCACGGCCCAGCGAGTTTAGTCTGATGGCGGTAGCTCACGAGGCCACGATATCGATCCTCAGGTCCACGGCGAGAGCGGAGGATATGGGTTACAAGAGATGGCGATTACTAGTTAGGTTTATGGCGATGCCGAGGGCGACGGGGCCGGTGGTACGATGAATGCACCCGGGGCGATAGTTGGAGACCGGGACTTCTTAAGTTGCGATCCACGATGTTCTATGGATCGAGAGGCGAGGATGACCCTCGGGAGTTTATCAAGCGATTCTGACGGATCGTAGAGTGATCGAGGCCTCGAGCGGTCGGTGGTATTGGGTTCGCGTCATTTGCGTGATCTGCACTCGTTGGTTTGATTCGTGGGAACTTTCAGGGAGCATGCGCTTCCGTGTATGGGGCGAGTTCTCGAGGCATTTCTTGCACATTTCTTGCCCGCGAGATGAGGAGGGCTCGTCAAGCAATTTTTGATGTTGAGCGGGGCGGCGTGCGGTTGGAGTACAACGTGGAGTTCGACTCGTTGGCCGATATGTCGGCGTTAGTGACAAATATGGAGGGCGAGTGCACCGCTACGTCCGAGGCTCGATGACTACTTAGCGAAGCTTTCGGGTGTAGCTCTTGTGGGCATGGACGTGCCGCATGCGAGCTTATGCACAGGTGTGAGGCGGAGGTCGGCGGAATGACGGGGATCGGCGAAGAGGGCGAGCAGCGGGGCCTTTTGGCGACTTCGAGGCGGACCACCTCGGCAGAGACTAGTTATGCGCCTCCACGGTCTGAGCGGTCCTCCGCGATCTTGAGGGCATCGAGTATTCGAGGCGGTCGAGGGCTCGAGGTTGAGTTTCGGGGAGTAGTGGTGTTGACGGATGAGGCCACCGCACACCTCGGTGTGGCGTTGCGGTAGAATTCATAAGGAGTGTCGTCTTTGGTTGGGAGGTTGTTTTACATGCGCCTGCAGGGCCTATGATTAGAGTGAGCGATAGATACGGTATATCCTTAACCTACAGAGATTAGTATGCTTGATATGGTGATCTTATTATTGTGCTATGTACGGATAGCGTTGTGTTATTGATCTGTTAGGAAACATGGTTAGTTGAAAGGATAAGTATGGGGGTATGGAAGGTGTGAACCTTAGAATATTACGCGTTGAGACCTTAGATGTAAGTTCGTCTCGAGTACAAGACTTTGCGGGTAATCCTTGTCGGAGAGCATTACATACATAGGGTGTATTAATGGGATAATTCCTTGGGTTGTGTAAGATGAGAGTGGTAGCTTTCAGGACTTGTGTAGGTAATATTGTTCCGGATCGGAGAACAAGAGTCTGGTGCGATTATGGGTCTGGTTGAGGACCAATCGAGGGTCAACCCTCAGCCGGTTTGGGGTGGGTCGGTTCGAGTGGTCGGCTGTGTGATAGGGTCACGAGGGTGCTAGGCCCAAGTTTAGGTAACCATCGTACGGGTTCGTGGATGCGTTCGACCAGAATCGGATCGTGAAGGTCGGGAATGGCCTTAGGGTAAATTGAAGCTAGTGGGGGCTGTTGTGAGATTAGAAATGATTTCCTCATTGGCTTGGATTTGAGTTTTGCGCACATGTTATATTCGGGCCATTGGTGGCATGATCGGTTTTGTAAGTATAGTAGTGGAGACTATACCGGCACACGTTTGATTAGAGGCTTAGAAGGAACATTCGGGACGAATGTTTCTAAGGGGGGAAGAATGTTATACCCCGTAGTTCCAGGGTATGTATGTGAGGACGTACGTACGAGAATACGACAGAAATTTTGGAAAGAAAGAAAGGTGTGATTTTTCGACGGAAAAGTTTTCGGGTTTTGTGAAGGAAAAAGGTTCGTTAATGGGAATTGGATTCCCAGATTTGGTATTTGGACTTCTTGGATTATATTAGAATTATGAGATTTTATTTTCGGAAATGGTCACGTGGGGCCCACGGGAGAAATTTACGATTTTGTGGGGCCCGCTTTGTTTTTGAGATTTTCGGTATTTTGGATATTTTCGGAGGACGAAATATTTTGGACGAGTAAGGGGGCGACACGTGTCACCCCCTTGTGTGGCCATGTGGGCCGAAATTGGTGGGACAAGTGGCTAGCCACTTGTCCCCTTGGCCGAAATGGCCCTAACACTTGGCACTAGTTTTCGTTGGCCATGTGGTGTGGTGGGACCCACAGACACATGGCCCAATCTTGACCATACACTTGACTTGATCATGGCCCTTGATTCTTCTATAAATACCCCCTTAGCTTGAAGATTAATTTCATCCCTCACTTGAATACTTTCCAAGCAAATACTCTCTCCCCTTTGTAGTGTTTTCGTCCCTCCCCCCCCCCCCTCTTGTGTAGAAAATACTTTGTGTATTGTGGTATAATCCCAAATACATTGGCCTAGTATCCCTAGTAGTATTCCAAAGTTGTTTTAATACTAGGAGCCCGGAAAGGCTACTTTATTCCAATAGTCGCAAAACGAAACCCTGGAAAATCTTCATAAGCTTGGTTGAAGTGTTAAGAGAAGTTGTTTAGAAACTTCTAAGGGTCGGTTGGAGCGTAAGGAATTGGAGCTAAACGTTGCTCAGGATCGACATAATCTTGGATAATTTTGGGCTTATCGAGGTAATGATCTATGTCCCCCTATTGTAATTGAATATTACATATTGTAGTAATTATACTTGAGTATATTATATGAGGATAGAAGATTGATAGAATTAAACTGTATTTACATTGGACTGTATTTACAGTAGACTTGTAGTATATTGTGGGGTAGTGTTGTACACGTCCGGTTAGACGTGTAATCCCCTGAGAGTTGTTGGCCTGGTAGCGGGCCTTGAGAGGGGAGGGGATTTATGTGATAGCTGGGGGGGAGGTGCTGCCGAATTTTCTATAGAATAAAGGAATCTGGTATTTAGAATATTCTACGAAGAGATCTAGAAGTTGATAGACGTTTCATGGCCATTATAGGTTGAAGTACTACGAGTAGCGTATTCTACTTGAAGGGTGGAAAAGGTTAGCAAGGTTGTAGTACTTGGAGCATTTTGCTAATTGTCGATAATCGTCGCGAGGTATGTGAACCTCTTCCTATATTTTCTAGCATGATTGTTGTGAACTATGTAGTACGGTAGACGTATATGTGCTAAGTGAATTGGTTGGTTTAAAACATAAAGTGTTATAATAGCTTTATGGGAAGTTAGTTATAACGACTTTATGTAGGTAAAAGAATGATTTATTGATTTTAGAAGTTAAGAGACTTGATCTTGAAAGATAAGAGACTTGACTTATAAATGACTTGATAGGAAATATTAAGGACTTGGTTTGTGTTAAACAGTTGTGAAACCGCTTTTATGAGAAATAGGTATTTGGTCTTTAAAAGGAACTTGATTTCTAAAAGAAAAGAAACTTGAGGAATTGAAGAGTTTTTGGTTTAAAAGAGAGACATGCTTTTGTCTTAAATTGGTTTAAAACATAAAGTGTTATAACATCTTTATGGGAAGTTAGTTATAACGACTTTATGAAAGCAAAAGAATGGTTTTATCATTGGTTTTAAAATGGTAACTTGATTTAAGTATAGGTTACTTGTTTTGAAAAGAGTAAGTATTTGAGTTTAAAGAGTATACTTGATGTTGTTTTAAAGGAAGGCACTTGGTTTAAAAAGTATAGAGTACTTGATTTTAAAAGCCTTGTAAAGGTTTTACGAAAGTAAAGTAATTTGGTTTGAAAAGGAAATGTGTTTTTGATACTACGAGTATTAGTATCTTTACGTAAAAGAGGCCTTTTGAAAGAATGAAAGTAGGTATTATTTTGGGTTTGAAACGTATTGTTGACATAAAATGAAAGTACCTTGAGTTGTGTAACTTGCCTATGTTTGCGTGTGATAGCCTTATGCGTGTTAGTATTGTATTTCTATACAACCGCGTCTCGATGGAGGGCGGCTGATTTGTTATGATCTTACTTGGATGTCTGCGGTGTGAAGCATTCCACTGCACGCTGCGGTTATTATTCCATGGACTAGCTCTCGTGAGGTTTCTTGATTCGGCTTGGTATCCGGTAGTTGGCTATCGTACTTGCCCGAAGTCGTGGTATTTTTACCAGTATCGGTAGTTAGCCTTCGTATTTGCCCATTCGGTTTGTGTGAAGTCTCGTGATTCCGACTTAGTATCGGTAGTTAGTCTTCGTACTTGCCCGGCCATTACGTGGCGCAGCTTAGTATCCGGTAGTTGGCTTCGTACTTGCCTGGGTCGACCGTGGTATGGTTATATAGATTTGTTAGTACGGCTTTGGTATCGGTAGTTGACTTTCGTACTTGCCGGTCGATTGATGACGCGGCTTTGGTATCACAGTAGTTAGCGCCGTACTTGCCGTCACGGTTTTATAACCGCAGGTGGGACCTGGTGTTCATGTGTACTTCTTGGTGTTGTTATATCATAGAATGCCGGCAGTGAGGAAAGTATTCCACGGGCATGATTGATGTTGTGGGCGTGAGACCCATAGTTATAACTGAGTAATGACTTTGAGGCGTGAGTCACGACTTGGCGTGTTGCATATTATTTATTCTTGTAGTTTGGTTATCATATATGTCTCTGTTTTATATAGACTACTATGATTTCATTCTGATATTTTGATTTCACATACTTGGTACTGTTATGCGACCTCCTTGAGTGCGTTCATCCGCGGTAGAAGTACATCGGTTGTGGATCCTCGCTCATAGGATCATGATTCGGCATTTTAGGAAGCTCGTTTCTCGGAGGCTCATCTTTGGTATAGTCCTGTCGGTGTAGTTACTTGTACATTCGTGGTATGGCGGGGCCACTGTCCGTCATAGTTATAGTTATATTCTTAAGTGCATGTAATCTTGTTGTGGCGGGGTTTGTAAAAGGATTTAACCGTTCAGTTTGATATATATATATATGTATATATTCAGGAAAGTGACCGTTTTGGTTAGCATGTTTCATACTTTATGTCTTGTCTCATGTTTTAGTTTTTATTTCCGCTGATTTTCTCTGATGTTGTATCACTAGGGTGCCCGGGGTAAGGCACCAGTCGCGGGCCCGAGGTCGGGTCGTGACATAGCCTTCGTACTTGCCCCGTTCAGTTTTGTGATGAAGTCTCGTGATTTCGGCTTGGTATCTGGTAGTTAGTCTTCGTACTTGCCCCGGCCAGCTACGTGGCGCAGGTGGTATCTGGTAGTTGGCTTTCGTACTTGCCCTGGGTCAGCTTCGTGGTATGGTTATATAGATTTGTTGGTACGGCTTTGGTATCTGGTAGTTGGCTTTCGTAATTGCCCCGGTCAGTTGATGATGCGGCTTTGGTATCTGGTAGTTAGCCTTCGTACTTGCCCCGTACGGTTTTTAGGACACAGGTGGGACCTGGTGTTCATGTGTACTCTTTGGTGTGGTTATCGTAG
The DNA here is from genome assembly GCA_029844215.1 of Przewalskia tangutica. Taxonomy (NCBI): domain Eukaryota; kingdom Viridiplantae; phylum Streptophyta; class Magnoliopsida; order Solanales; family Solanaceae; genus Przewalskia; species Przewalskia tangutica. The sequence continues at coordinate 30,535,415 of CM056720.1, read as the reverse complement.
ACTGCCGGCAGTGAGGAAGGTGTTCCACGGGCATGATTGATGTTGCGGGCATGAGACCCATAGTTATATTTGAGTGATGACTTTGAGGGCGTGAGTCACGACTTGGCGTGGCTAACACATATTATGTCTTGTAGTTTGGTTATCATATATGTCTCTATTTTATATAGACTACTATGATTTCATTCTGATATTTTGATTTCACATACTTGGTACTGTTATCGACCTCCTTGAAGCTGCGTTAAATCGCATGTAGAGGTACGCGATTGTTGATCCTCGCTCATAGGATCACGATTCAGCGTTTTGGAAGCTCCGTTTCTCGGAGGCTTATCTTTAGTATAGTCCCCTGCGTTGTAGGTACTTACATTCGGGGTATGGTAGAACCCTGTCCGCCGTTGTTGTTATAACATTCTTAGAAGTGCAGTAATCTTGTTGTGGCGAGTTTGTAAGCGGGATGTAGCTTCGGGTTCAAGTTTTATTTATATATTGAGAAAGGTAACCGTTTTGGTTGCTTTGTTTTCTTATTTCATTATTGTATATCTTGTTTCATGTGTAATTTTTCATTTCGTGATTTTCTCGATGTTGTATCACTAGGGTGCCCGGGTAAGGCACGATCGCGGGCAGTGGTCGAGTCGTGACAAAAGTGGTATCGAGCGATTAATCCTCGGAAAGTGTCTCTGACTGTATCTAGTAGAGTCTTGATTATCGGTGTGTTGTGCACCACTTTATGTCGAGAAGTGAGATATTTAGGATTAGTTTCCATTCTTCTCACTCTAAGATCGTGCCTTAGAGGCGTGTTATAAGTTGGACTCCTCGGCGTATTCTTTGCACCGTTATGCCTCTGAGTAACGTGAGCCCGAGAAGGGCAAGCGTGAGAGCTACGAGTAGAACACGAGAGGATTCTGAGGCACGGGCGGTCATTACGAGATAGTACTTGACGACGAGTTTTATGGCGCTAGCCCAGTAGAGTTTAGAGCGGCAGATTTCTCACGAGGCCACGATACGAGCCTCGATTTCACGACCGAGCCGAGGATATGAGTTACAAAGAAATAGCCCGATTACTAGCTAGGCTTGTGGCTAGGAATGAGGGCGAGCGAGAGTCGGAGGTTAAGCGGTACGATAGTTCACCACAGATCCGATAGTTGAGATTTGGGACTTCTTGAGTTGCGATCCACGAGTTCTATGGATCTAGAAGCGAGGAAGATCATTAGGAGTTTATTCGGCGATTCTGGCGGATCATGAAAGTGATCAAGACCTCAGAGGCATTTCTTACACACTTTTTGCCCTCGCAGATGAGGAGAGCTCGGGCAGATAGATTTATGAGGTTGAGGCAGAACGGGCGGACGGTTCGGGAATACAATATAGAGTTTGACTTATTGGCTCGTTATGTCCCCGCGTTAGTGGCAGACATGTGAGGAGAATGTCTAGTAGGAGGATCTGGTGGGATGACTTAGCCTACAGTCGATTCTTGGATTGATGGATCGGAGAGAAAGGGGTGTTAGCCAGAGGAGGCCACCCCCACTCGGTATGGTCGTTGTGGTAGGGGTTCTTATGGGAAGTGTCGTACTACTTAGATAGCTTGTTAGGCTTGCGGCCAGCAGGGCCATTTTGCAAGAAATTGTCCGAACAGAGGTGGCGCGGATGTTACGACTCAGCCTTCGGGATCAGTGGCTGGTTCATCACCTTCTGTAGTTATCGCCCGTGAGCAAGATTTGATTAGGCGGCAAAGGAAAGTGAGGCGATGAGTTCTGGTAGATCTTGACCTTAGAGACTTGTTTAGGTTGTTATGGTAGATCGTGTTGAGTGCTATGTTCGGTTAGCATGGTGTAAGTTGTGATAAATCCATGGGTAGTGTGAGATAAGTAGTAGCTTTCATGGCGTGGCCCAGTAAGATTGTTCGGATCGGGAGCGAGTTTAGTCTGAAGTGGGTCGGGTTGAGGCCATTTCGCGAGTCAACCATTGCCGGAATGTGGTAAGTCGATTTGAGATGGTCCATTAGATGATAAGTCACGAGGGTGTTAGGCCCAGTTTAGATAACCATCGTCTGCGAGTTTGTGGATGCGTTCGACCGATAGTAAGGGCGATGGGGTCAGCCCATCTTGTCTTTTAGTCGGGGCATTTACTCGGCGGAGGTTATGCGAGATGTTGTATATCGGGAAGGTTGTAAGGCTGCGGGGTTCCTACTTTTATTTTTATGGCGAAGTGGAGCCGGTTTATGGCTATTTCTTTTCGGAGGTTTTACGGCGGGGTTAGGAACTCAAGGTGAGTCTCGATGTGCATTCACCTCGGGCGACGGACGAACATCGATTTTATCGACATTTGAGGATAGGTTACTGGTCGGTGTTTTGATTTGAGGGTATTGTGAGGACTATTTGCCTCTTATTGAGTGAGTATTATACTAGCTACCATTTCGATTCGGATGGTGCCTTATGAAGCCTTGTATGGGCGGAAGTGTAGGTTCTTGGTCGATTGGTTCGATGTCGGCAAGGTTCGATAGTTTGGTCCCTACTTGTTTCAGCAGGATGTGGATAAGGTGAAGCTTATCCAGAAGAAGTTATTAGCACTCGAGTCTCCGAAGTCGCGGCGACGATCGCGTCGACACTTGGAGTTGAGTTAACGGTGGGTCTTCTTGAAGGTACCACCCGGAAGGTGTGACGAAATTTGGAAAGAAGGGGAAACTTAGCAGAGGTACTTTGGGCATTTTCGGATAATAGTAGAATAGGCGGGTTGCCTATAAGTTAGCACCGTCCGACTTAGGAGGCAAGACGTCCAGATTCCATGTTGCTATGTTTCGGAAGAGTAATCGGAGATCCCTCCAGAGTGTTCCCAGTTAATGATGACCAAGTTAGAGATAGTAACCCCGAGATTTTGGAAACTGAAGCAATGACAGAAATGTGGTAAGTATATGAGGAAGAGTTCGAGTGTACGAGGAGGGTACGACAAGTAAGAAAAGAGGCGAAGATGTGAAGTGTCCTTTTTATAAGTATAGATGTGAAGAAAGTATCCTTTGGACCATGGGTGGAAGTTTTTGTGTTGTTATACACGTTAGGGGTGATTCCTCGTTGGCTTGGATTGAGTTTTGCGCGTATGTTATATTATGGTCATGTGTGGCATAATTGGTTTTGTAAGTATAGTAGTGAAGACTATACCGGCGCTTGTATGATTAGAGGCTTAGAAGGAACATTCGGGACGAATGTTTCTAAGGGGGGAAGAATGTTACACCCCGTAGTTCCAGGGTATGTATACGAGGACGTACGTACGAGAATACGACAGTAAAATTGGAAAGGAAGAAAGATGTGATTTTTCGACGGAAAAGTTTCCGGATTTTGTGAAGGAAAAATGTTCGTTAAAGGGAATTGGATTCCCAGATTTGGTATTTGGACTTTTTGGAATATTTGAGAATTATGAAATTTTATTTCCGAAATTGGTCACGTGGGGCCACAGAAAATTCTATTTTGTGGGGCCCACTTTATTTTCGGATTTTTGGCATTACGGATATTTTCGGAAGATGAAATATTTTGGACGAGTAGGGGGGCGACACGTGTCACCCCCGTGTGGCCATGTTGGCCGAATTGGAGAAGGACAAGTGGCACGTTTTTTTGGTGGACAAGTGGCCCATTTTTGTGGTGGCCACTTGTACCATATTTGTGGTAGCCAAATGGTTGGCCAACTACCCACACACATGTACCCCATCCTCACCATCCACTTGCCTAGATCTTGGCCATTTATTTCCCTATAAATACCCCTCATGCAAGACTTTATTTCATCCACATTAGAAAGTTTCCAAGGCAAAAATTCCCTCCTCCCTTAGTGAGTTCTCGTCCAAACACCCCCCCACCTTGAGTAGAATTCTTCAAGTATTGTTGTTATTCCAAATACTTTAGCCTAAATCCCTTGTGGTATTCCAAAAAAAATCCCAACATAAGAGCCCGGAAATACTACTTTATTCCATAGTCGCAAAATGAAGCCCTAGAAAAATCTTCATAACTTAGATGAAGTGTTAAGAGAAGTTGTTTAGAAACTTCTAAGGGTTGCTTGGAGCGGGTTGGAGCGTAAGGAATTGGAGCTAAACGTTGCTCAGGATCGACTTATATCTTGGATAATTTTGGGCTTATCGAGGTAATTACCTATGTCCCCCTATTGTAATTGGAGATTACATGTTGTAGTAGTTTAGAATTGAGTATAAGATATATTGGAAGGATGATTATAAAGAATTGAACTGTATTTACATAATTTGTATTCTGATAGACTTGTAGTATTATTGTGGAGTAGAATTGTACACGTCAGGTTAGGCGTGTAACCCCCGGGATTGTTGGTTTGGTAGCAGGCCTCGTTAGAGGAGGAGATTTTTGTGGTTGCGGGGGGGGAGGTGCTGCCGAATTTTCCGTAGAATAAGGAATCTTGTATCTAGAATTATTCTACGAAGAGATCTAGAGGTTGATAGACGTTTTGTGGCCTTTATAGGTTGAAGTACTACGAGTAGCGTATTCTACTTGAAGGGTGGAAAAGGCGAGCAAGGTTAGAGTACGTGGAGCGTTTTGCTAATTGTCGATAATCGTCGCGAGGTATGTGAACCTCTTCCTATCTTTTCTAGCATGATTGTTGTGAACTATGTAGTACGGTAGACGTATATGTGCTAAATGAATTTGGTTGGTTTAAAACATAAAGTGTTATAACGGCTTTATGGGAAGTTTGCTATAACAACTTTATGTAGGTAAAGAAATGGTTTGTGGTTTTTAAAAGATAAGAGACTTGACTTATAAATGACTTGATGTGAAATATTAAGGAACTTGATTTCTAAAAGAAAAGAGACTTGAGGAATTGAAGAGTTTTTGGTTTAAAAGAAAGACGTGGTTTTGTCTTAAATTGGTTTAAAACATAAAGTGTTATAACAGCTTTATGGGAAGTTAGTTATAACGACTTTATGAAAACAAAAGAATGGTTTTATCATTAGTTTTAAAATGGTAACTTGACTTTAAAAGGAGAAGTTTTTTGGTCTAAAAAGAAGGCATATTATTGTCTTAATTTGGTTTAAAAAGGAAAGTATGGAAGTTGTTTTGGTTTACTTAAAATGTTAGTCACTCTATTTTGATAATACGGGCATCGGGTGACCTTTGTAAAAGAAATTGATCTTTTAAAAAGAATTTAACGTACATAGTACTTTGGGGTTAAAACCTGGACTTTGGCATAAAATGAAAGTACCTTGAGTTGTGTGTAACTTGCCTATGTTTGTGTGTGATAGCCTTGTCGTGCTAGTATTGTATTTCTATACAACCGCGTCTCTCGATGGAGGGTCGGCTGATTTGTTATGATCTTACTTGGACGTACCGGCAGTGACGGAGCATTCCACGGGTACGCTTCTGTGATTATTATTCCATGGACTAGCTCTCCATGAGGTTTTACTGATTCGGCTTGGTATCTGGTAGTTGGCTCGTACTTGCCCGAGGTCGTGGTGATTCGGCAGTATCGGTAGTTAGCCGTACTTGCCCGTTCAGTTTATGACGGTCTCGTGATTCGGCTTGGTATCCGGTAGTTAGTCTTATACTTGCCGACCTACGTGGCGCGGTGGCATCCGGTAGTTGGCTTCGTCTTGCCCGGGTCCGCCGTGGTATGGTTATATAGATTTGTTAGTGCGGCTTTGGTATCCGGTAGTTGGCTTTCGTACTTGCCGGTCGATTGATGACGGCTTTGGTATCGTAGTTAGCCCGACTTGCCCGCGTTTTTATGACACGTGGTACCGTGTTCATGTACTCGCTGGTGTGGTTATCGTGATCACGGCGGTGAGGAAGGTGTTCCACGGGCATGATTGATGTTGCGGGCATGAGACCCATAGTTATATTTGAGTGATAACTTTGAGGGCGTGAGTCCCTGACTTGACGTGACTGCTTACATATTATGTACTGTAGTTTGGTTATCATATATGTCTCTGCTTTATATAGACTACTATGATTTCATTTGATATTTTCGCCACATACTTGGTACTGTTAGATCGACCTCGCCCGGGCCGCGTTCATGCCGCAGTAGAGGTACGCGATTGTTGATCCTCGCCATAGGATCACGATTCAGCGTTGGGAAGCTCCGTTTCTCGAGGCTTATCTTTGTATAGTCCTGTCGTTGTAGTACTTACATTCGTGGGGTATGGCAGGCCCTGTCCGTCGTTGTTGTTATAACATTCTGAAGTGCGTAAATCTTGTTGGCAGAGTTTGTAAAAGGGATGTAACTGTTCGGGTTCAAGTTTTATTTATATATTTAGAAAGGTAACCGTTTTGGTTAGCCTGTTTTCTTATTTCATTATTGTATATCTTGTTTCATGTGTAAGTTTTCATTTCCGCTGATTTTCTCTGATGTTGTATCACTAGGGTGCCCGGGGTAAGGCACCAGTCGCGGGCCCGTGGTCGGGTCGTGACAATGTCACAATTTTTAAGTTTGACTCCCAAAAGAACATTCGGGGACGAATGTTTCTAAGGGGGGAAGAATGTTACACCCCGGAATTCCAGGATATGTTTATAAGAACGTACGTAAGAACTCGAAAATGTTAAGATTTTAGACGAGTAAAAATTTGTCGGAATTATGGAAATGTCGGAAAATGAAATATTGCGACGAACGGGAGGGCGACACGTGTCACCCCCCTTTTCTTGGTCTTGGACGAAATATTCATGGGTAAAAGGGTTATTTGACCATTGTTAAGATGTCCAAGTCTTGCTAAAGCTAGAGCTTGATAAAATTGACTAAGTCAAATGCCACTTGACTTGATCCTTGTGAAATGCATCCAAGCCACCCATTTGTTTTAATCTTGACCCTCATTTATGTTATTTAAACATACTAGTGCAAGACAAGGCTCTACACTTAGCAAATTTTCAAGAAAAACTTGATGAACACAAGAGCAAGCTCTCGGCCAAGGCTAGGGTTTCAAGGGAATTATTTTAGTTTGTTCTCCAATAATCCCCATACTTTAAACCAAGGTTCCTAAGAGTATTGTAAGGGTATCTCAGTAGAAAGATCCCGGAAAAGTGGCGTTTTCGTATTAGTCGCAAGGCGGAAACTTAAGGAGTTCTTCAACTTTGAAGTTGGAACTTGAAGATGAGTTCTTCATAAGTTTCTAAGGGTTGCTTGGAGTGGATTGGAACGTCAAAAAGAGGAGCTAAAGTTGCTAAGGATCGACTTGTAATCTTGGATCATAGTTGGGCTAAATGAGGTAATAATCTTTGTCTTACTTTTGTAATTGAAGATTACATGTTAAGATAAGTTAGAAATGATCATGTGATATGTGTTGTGAAGATTAATAAGTGTTATGGAAGTTTAGAAGCTCAAATCCGAAAATGACATGTTGAGTCATTTGAAATTGAATTACAATTTGGTCGTTAACTAGAATCGTCGCATGTTATCTACTTGAAGATTGTAGTAGTTATAATCGATTGCGGCTTGATAACATGTTATACTTAACAACTAGAATTGAAAAGGAATTGGAAAGAAAGATATGTTGTGACACCTTTGGCCGAAAATGACATAGTATGTTGGACTAGTTTGATTTAAATTGTGGGGCGGAATTTTACACGTCTTGTTAGGCGTGTAATCCCCTATTGTTAACTACATTGTTGAGCCTTAAATGTGGCGTGTTTGGTTATTGAATTCGGCCTTGAAAAAGGTAGCAAAGTATGTAGAAACAAAGGAAGTGTTGTCCGATTTTCCGTAGAATTTAGTGGCTTTGCACTTGGAATATTCTACGTTTGAAACTAGAAGTTAATAGATGTATTATGGTCATTATAGGTTGACATACTACGTACGGCGTATTGGACTTAGCAAGTGGATGGAACCGAAGAGGTATGTGGAACTTCCTTATCTCTTGAGCATGAATAAGTTGTAAATGTATAGTACGGTAGACGTACGAGATTTTGACGAATCTAGTCCATTTGATATCCTTGGTTTATCTTAAGAATGTTCAAGTTGGTTGAGTTAGGGAATTAACTCGCTTGTTTAAAAATATTAAGGATATCTTGGTTTTTAAAAGTTAAGAGACTTTAAGTATTTCGAAAGTATATGATACTTGTTTCGTTTGGAAAGTTTAAGTCTCTTGGTTATAAAGAAGAATGTACGTTTCTAAAGTATAAAGCTAGTATAACGGCTTTATGGGAAGTTGGTTATAATAGCTTTATGGAAAGTTAAAAAGGGTGATTTACTCTAAGTAATTTAAGCATGATAAATGACTTGAAATAATGAAAGGCAAGTTGATTTAAAGGCATCAATTGCTTAAGGTTTTAAAAGAAAGAAGTCAATTGATTTAGAAGCCTATAAATGTATTTCTAAAAGGTATTGTGACTTGTCTTGAAAAGTAGTTATGACTTGATACTACGGTTATTAGTATCTTGGAAGTTTTATATGAAAAAGAGTCATTTTTAAAAGAGTAGAAATACGTAGTACTTTGGGTTAAATTCCTGGATTTTAAAAATGACATGTTAGTGCCTTAAGTAAACTATAATGAGAGTGTATATGAACAAGGCTAATAAGAAGTTAGGGGGATTTCTTAACTTGATTATGTTATGTATGATAAGCCGGTAGTGCTTATGTTATGTATGATAAGCCGGTAGTGCTTATGTTATGTATGATAAGCCGGTAGTGCTTATGTTATGTATGATAGCCGGTTGTGCTAGTGATATATTGTGCATTACGGGGTCATTCCCCGGGTTTGTGGCATTTGCATATTCCGTGGATTTGCTACCCATGATGCGAGGAATACCTCATGCGGGTCCGAAAGGGCTTATGCGGGTGAAATAGTCCCATGCGGGGCGGACCAGTCCTATGCGAGGAATACCTCATGCGGGTCTACACGACCTATGCGGGCGGATACGCCTATGCGAGGAATACCTCACGCGGGTCCATACGACCATGCGGGTGAAATAGTCCCGTGAGTAGGATTGCTTAATGATATCGCGCGTGGCCCTTCTTTGATCACGAGCCTCATATTTTTATGCGAAGAAAGTATACTCTTGTTTACTCTCATTGTTAGTAAGGCACGATTATCGTTATTTGAGTTATCATACATGTCTCCGCTTTTATTTTAGACTTATGATTTCACTACAAGATTTTCAGCCACATATTTGGTAGATGTTATCGACCTCCTGGGCTGCGTCATGCCGCAGTAGAGTATCTGAGTTGATGATCCTCACTCTTGGATCACTGCTCAAATTTGCTGGGAATCTCCTTTACTTCGGAGGCTTATCCCTGGTATGGTCGGTTGTTGTATATTCAGGGGTATGGCGGGGCCCTGTCCCGTCACAGTTGTTATTCTTATAGGTCTGTAGTCACATTGTGGATTGGGTTGTAAAAAAAATGTATGGTTCTAATTCTGGATTGTGTATATTTTACGGAAGGTGGCCTTATCGGCTAGCCTGTTGTTGTTTATTGTCTAAGTTTTTATGTGTGTTGTGTATGTTCCGCTGCTATTATCTGATGTATACCTGACAGGGGTGCCCAGGTAGTGCACCAGTCGCGGGCCCGGGGTCGGGTCGTGACAGCTAGTCAATAACCTGATCTGCTCTCCATAATCTTTATACTCCGCCCCTGGCTGAGGGACTGGAGGCTTAGGTATCGGAATCCCTAGAGCCGCTGCCGCTTCCTATAATACCGCCACAGAATCGAACTCGCGCCGACTACAACCTCAGGCATAGTCTGGGCCTGAGTCCTAGTAATCCTCTGCGCACCACTAGCGGCCTCGCCGCTTCCTCGACCTTCGGCCCCGGTCGCCTCCACGGAAGGCATAGCTGATTCATACACATAAGAATACGTCAGAGACAGATCAACCTAATAACACAACTCTATTGCACGATCTCAGAGTAAGAAGAATGGAAACCAATCCTAAATGTCCTGCAGCCTCCTGATTAGAGATGTGGTGCACAACACACCGATAATCAAGACTCTACTAGACACGGTCTGTAGACACTTTCTGAGGACTAACTGCTCTGATACCACTTTTTTCACGACCCGACCCCGGGCCCGCGACTGGTGCCCTACCTGGGCACCCTTACAGGTACACATCAGAGATAATCAGCGGAACATACATGAAACTGATAAAATAAAACAACAAGAATTTAAACAACAGGTTAGCCGATAAGGCCACCTCTCTGGACACATATACATATACTTAAACAACCGCAGTTACATCCTTCTTTTTTTTTTACAAACTGACCCACAAAATATGACTACATACCTCTAAGAATTACAACTGTGGCGGGACAGGGCCCCGCCATACCCCTGAATGTACATAATTTACAATATCAGGGAAACCATACCCAAAAGATAAGCCTCCGGAGTGAATGGAGCTTCTTCCCAAAACCTGAACAGAGATCACCAACCTGTGTACCTAACACCTGCGGGCATGAACGCAGCCCAGAAGCTGGTCGATAACAAAAATTTAGTATGGAACAGAAATAAGGTACGATAACCAAATCATAACTGTATAAAAAAAATGACAGGAGCAAGTATAAAAATGAAATACTAGATCCTACCGTGTCATTTTAACTCCTGAAATCAATCATATATTAACTGTTCTTTTCCTTCTTTCAATAAAAATTAACTTCATATTCTTACATACTTACTTTAAGGATTTAATCAAGTATTTCCACATAACTTACATAACATAATCCGACCCTCCTGTGGAGCTCGGTGTACTGTGGAATCATGTAGCATAATCCGGCCCGCCTGTGGAGCTCGGTGTACTGTGGAATCATGTAGCATAATCCGGCCCGCCTGTGGAGCTCGGTGTAAGATGACGTAACCCGGCCTATGTGTAGGCTCGGGGTAATATGGCGTAATCCAGCCTATGTGTAGGCTCGGTGTATCTCATAACGTAATCCGGCCTATTTGTAGGCTCGGTGTATTTCATAACATAATCCGGCCTATTTGTAGGCTCGGTTTGTTTTTCCTTACATAACATTTTTAAACCATCTTTTCACTTCATCTTAAGTCGTCATAACAACTTTCCATAAAGCTATTATAACAACCATTCATTTTAGAGAACTTAAGACACTTTTATTATTACAACATTAGGAAAACTAGACCCAAAAATACTACGTACATACATACTTAAAAAGAATCATAAAACTCCTTTCTTTTTAAAGCTCAAGTCACACACTCTTTTGGAAACCATCTTCTTAACTTTTGAAATAAATTAAGAAGCCATATTTTTTAAAGTTTAGTCATTTCCACTCATAAAACCAAGGCTTATAGTATTAACCCCTCGTAGCACACACTCTTTAAAATGATATCGCTTAAAACTTCATAATCCTTAAAAGACAATCAAAGTTCGTAGTCTTAAAACTTCATAACATACATTCTTTAAATTCCATTTACTTATACTTATAAAATCATATCATCTACACTTTAGAAATCAAGTCCCATAACTTGAAAAATAAAGTTTCATACACTTCCAAAACCAAGTAACTTATTCTCTTTAATCAATCCCCTTTTCACATATAAATCATTTTTAAACATAAATTCAACTTGCTTACTTTAAATAAATCAAGACACATAGCTTTAAATCAAATCTCATAACTTCCTAACCATTCTTACCAACATCTCCCATAAGACTTGGTAAGGACTTAGGACAATTTAAACATACTTTTAACTTAGAATCAACAATGTGAATACTTCTTAACTTCTAAGAGTAGAAGGAATCATGAAATACTGTCACATGGATATTTCATCCGTAGGATCATGCCAAAAAAAGAAGAGGTTCACATACCTCGCGACGACTAGCGACAAGTTGCAAAATGCTCCCAAGTACTTTATCCTGGCTATCTTTTCCACCCCTTCAAGTAGAATACGCTACTCGTAGTACTTTAACCTATAATGACCATAATACGTCTATTAACCTCTAGCTTCAAACGTAGAATATTCTAAGTGTAAAGTCACCAAATTCTACGGAAAATCGGACAACACTTCCTTTGTTTCTACATACTTTTCCACCTTTTTCAAGGCCCGAATTAACAACCAAACAGGCCACATTTAAGGCCCAAAAATTCAGCTATCCAAAGGGGATTACACGCCTTAGCATGACGTGTAAAATTTTGCCCCACAATAATACAAAACAATCCAATAACTTTAGGCAATATTCGGCAATATCAAGGACAACAACAACATCTATTTCTTTCCAATTCCTTTCAATCCATAATGTCGTCCTAACATGTTATATAGTTGCAAACAATTCAAACAACTATAATCCTTTCTTTATATAACACGCGATTTACTAAAACTAATAACCAAATTGAATTACAATCTTAGGGTTAATCATGCAACTTTCGAATTAGGGTTTCCAATATCCATAACACTTATCACACTTCATAATATATACCTCATGCTTGCTAATATCCATAGCTACAACAATAAGAAATCTTAATTACTAAAACGACAAGATTTTTACCTTTATAAGCCCTTAAAAATTCCAAGATTCAAAGTCGCTCCTTAGCAATTCTTAGCTCATTTCCTTTACGATCCAATCCACTATTTGAAGCCTTTAGAAGTTCACAACCAACTTCTCTTCCATTTCCAATCCAAAACTATGAAAACGACATAGGTTTTCGCCTTGCGACTAACGTGAAAACGTCGTTTTTCCAAGATCTTTCTATTGAGATATCCTTACAATACCCTTAGGGACCTTGGGTTAAAGTCTTGTGAATAATGGACCAAAACTACAAAAAAATTATGTGGAACTTATGCCAAACCCGAGAGCACCTACAAGTGAAGAACAAGGTTTCTAATTTTTCTAAGTGTTGAAGACAAGTCTTGCACTAGTGTAGTGTATATATAACACAATGGAGGGCTTAGATTACAACAAATGTGAGGCTAGGATGAAGAGCATTAATTAATTAGCCAAGTGGACAAGTTGACTTGGTCAATTTTCTCAAGCTTTGAAGACTTGATCTTCCACATAGGTCAAAGACCATACTACCCTTGTATTATTTCGTCCAAGACCATTGGGGGTGCCACATGTCGCCCTCCCATTTGTCACGACCCGACACCGGGCCCGCGACTGGTGCCCTACCTGGGCACCCCTGTCAGGTATACATCAGAGAATAGCAGCGGAACATACACAACACATATAAATACTTAGACAATAAACAACAACAGGCTAGCCGATAAGGCCACCTTCCGTAAAATATACACATACCCAAAAACATCAGTTACATTTTCTTTTTCTTACAACCCAAATTCACAAATATGACTACAGACCTCTAAGATTAACAACTGTGACGGGACAGGGCCCTGCCATACCCCTAAATGTACAACAACTGACAATACCAGGGATAAGCCTCCGGAGTAATGGAGCTTCTCAACAGCTGAATCAGTGATCCTAAAAGTGAGGATCAACAACCTGTATACTCTACCTCCGGCATGAACGCAGCCCCCCGAAGGAGAGTCGATCAACATGTACCAAATATGTGGAAATCTTGTAGTGAAATCATAAGTCTAAAATAAAGCTGGAGACATGTATGATAACTCAAATAACAGTACAATGTGCCTTACTAACAATGAGAGTAAATAAGAGTATACTTTACTGCATAAAAATAGGAGGCTCATGATCAAAGTAGGGCCACCCACCCGTATGTCATTAAGCAATCCTACTCCTGGGACTATTTCACCCGCATAGGTCATGTGGACCCGCAATGAGGTAACTTCCTCGCATAGGCTGTATCCGCCCGCATAGGTCGTGTGGACCCGCATGAGGTATTCCTCACATAGGACTATTTCACCCGCACATGACTATTTCACGCTTAGGCGGTGGGCCATGATGAGTACAAACGCCGCACTCGCATCATGGGTAGCAAATCCATGGAATTAGTAGTAACCCGGGGCTTTACCCCATAAGAATAACATAAACTAGCACAACTGGCTATCATACGTAACATAAGCACTACCGGCTTACCATAACATAACATAAGCACTACCGGCTTATCATACATAACATAAGCACTACCGGCTTATCATACATAACATAAGCAAGTTAAGAAATCCCCCTAACTTCTTATTAGTCTTATTTATATACACTCTCATTTTAGTTTACTTAAGTCACTAACATGTCATTATAAAATTCGGGAATTTAACCCAAAGTACTACGTACTTCTATTCTTTTAAAATGACTCTTTTTCATATAAAACTTCCAAGATACTAATAGCCGTAGTATCAAGTCATATCTACTTTTCAAGACAAGTCACAATACCTTTTAGAAATACATTTAGGCTTCTAACTCAAGTGACTTCTTTCTTTTAAAACCTTAAGCAATTGATGCCTTAAAATCAATTTGTCTTTCATTATTTCAAGTCATTTATCATACTTACATTACTTAGAGTAAACCACTCTTTTTAACTTTCCATAAAGCTATTATAACCAACTTCCCATAAAGCCGTTATACTAGCTTTATACTATAGACAAATACATTCTTCTTTATATCTAAGAGACTTATACTTTCAAAACCATATACTTTTAAAATACTTTAAGTCTCTTAACTTTTAGAAACTAAGATATCCTTAATATCTTAAACAAGTGAGTTAAGTCCCTAACTCAACCAACTTGGACATTCTTAAAATAAGCCAAGGATATCAAATGGACTAGATTGTCAAAATCCCGTACGTCTACCGTACTATATATTTACAACTACTCATGCTCAAGAGATAAGAAAGTTCCACATATCTCTTCGGTTCAATCCACTTGCTAAGTCCAATACGCCGTACGTAGTATGTCAACCTATAATGACCATAATACGTCTATTAACTTCTAGTTTCAAACGTAGAATATTCCAAGTGAAAAGTCACTAAATTCTACAGAAAATCGGACAGCACTTCCTTTGTTTCTACATACTTTTCCACCTTTTTCAAGGCCCGATTTCAATAACCAAACACGCCACATTTAAGGCTCAACAATGTAGTTAACAATAGGGGATTACACGCCTACAAGACGTGTAAAATTCCGCCCCACAATTTAATATCAAACTAATCCAACATACTATGTCATTTCGGCATTTTGAGGTATAACAACACAAAGTATTCTTTCCAATTCCTTTTCAATCCATGTTGTTTAGTACAACATGTTATAAAGCTGCAATTGATTATAACAACTATAATCTTCAAGTATATAACATGCGACGATTCTAATATCGACCAAATTGTATTTCAATTTCAAATGGCTAAACATGTCATTTCGGATTTTAGGCTTCCAATATCCATAACATTTATCAATCTTTAATACATATACTTCATTCTAGTTAAAATGTAAGTCTTAGAACAATATGTAATCTTGTAACACTTAAGAAAACAAGATTGTTACCTTAGTGAGCCTTAATCCACTTCAAGATCCGAAGTCGCTCCCTAGCAACTTAAAGCCTTTATTTGACACTCCAATCCGCCACTTGAAGCCCTTAGAAAATTACAAACAACTTTCCTTCAACTTTCAATCCAAACCTAGGAAAGTGACTAGGTTTTCACCTTGCGACTAATACGAAAACACCACTTTTCCGGAATCGTTCTATTGAGATACCCTTACAATACCCTTAGGAACCTTGGTTTAAAGTGGGGAGATTATTGGACAACAATTGAAATTTTTTGTCTTCTTGAAACCCTCAAACCCGAGAGCAAACTTGTGGAGAACACATTTTCTTGAAAAAATTTCAAAGTATGGAATCCTTGTCTTGCTACTAGTATGTATATATAACACTATAGAGGGCCAAGATTAGAACAAATGGGTGGCTTGGATGAGTTTCACAAGGATCAAGCCCAAGTGGCCCTTGGACTAAGTCAACAATATCAAGCTCTAACCCTTAGCAAGACTTGGTCATCTTAAATATGGTCAAATGACCTTTCTAACCATGTCCATTTCGTCCAAGACCACTAAGGGGGTGACACGTGTCGCCCTCACGTTCGTCGTAATATTTCGTTTCCCAACATTTCCATAATTCCGATAAATTTTTAATATTCTCAAATCTTAACACTTTTGAATTCTTATGTACGTTCTTATAGACATATCCTGGAAATACGGTGTCACGCCCCGAACCTCGGGCCCATGACTGGTGCCCTACCCGGCACCTGCTACTGACTGACACAAGTAAACTGCGGAATTTAAATAACACCTCTTTTTTTTTTAAAACCAACATACGTGCAAGGGCAAAGCCGACAAGGCTGCCATATAATATACATAATCAAAAGACACTACACTGTACACGAGTCCAATCTCACATATGAATACAGACCTCTAAGAGTTTTACTGAACTATGACGGGACAAGGCCCCGCCGTACCCATAATCGCATAAAAGCCTGCATCGAAGGATCTATACCAAAAAGATAAACTCGTGAACAGATGGAGCTATCCAAAAACTCTGAGCAGGGTCCTACACCTGCAGATCACCAAACTGCGTACCTAAACTGCGGCGTAACGCACTTCGGGCGAGGTCGACTGAAGAATGTACCAAGTATGTGAAACTGAAAATACTGTAATGAAATCATAACAGTCTATACAAAATAGGAGACATGTATGATAGCCAAACTACAGTACACAATACATAAGCAGTCATATCAAGTCAGGGACGCATGCCCTCAAAGTCATTACTCAAATATAACCATGGGTCTCACGCCCATAATATCAATCATGCGTGGAATCCTTCCTATCGCGATCCATGATATAATATAACATCAATAAGCACACTGAACCTTGCAATCATGAGAGTAATGCAATCCTTTTTATCTTTTAAGTTATGCTTTTAACAATGAGACCAACTGTTCCACTTTAAGTCATACACACACTGCACCCTTTCATTAATGAAATCACTACTGTTTCAAAAAATGAAGGTCGTGCCAGTGCCATGGTCAACCACCCTCTGTGTTATAATGCAACCTGTCATAGGACTATTTCACCCGCAAGAGACTATTTCACCCGCTTAGGTCATGAGGACCCGCAATGAGTCATCGGTACACGATACTCGCATCACGGATAGCTAATCCATGGCTTATATATATCCCGTGAATTTAACCCGTCCGAGTCAAATACCGACCCGCCGTGAGTGTGTACCACTCACCCCCATGGGGAGCTAACCCATGGTATCCTTGAAACCAGTTGCCGGCCCTTTATTGAGGGACGCGGAGATGTGGAAATATGACACTTGCACGAATGTCTATATGAGCAACTCATATGCAAGTAAACCAAGACAATACCATGCCTTTCACACCAAGAAAATACCATGCCTTTCCTTTTTACATAAACCAAGACAATACCATGCCTTTACACAAACCAAGACAATTACCATGTCTTCTTTTTCAATAAACCAAGACAATGCCATGCCTTCTTTTTACATAAACCAAGACAATTACCATGTCTTCTTTTTACATAAACCAAGACAATACTTATTCAAGCAAGCTAAAGTAATATCAAGGCACAAATAGAATAATTCTCATTTAACAAGCCAAAGTACTATCAAGGCACAAATAGAATAATTCTCATTTAACAAGCCAAAGTACTATCAAGGCATAAATAGAATAATTCTCTTTTAACAAGCCAAAGTACTACGTACGTACATTCTTTTCAAAAGACTCTTTTTTATGTAAAACCCCAAGATACTAACACCCGTAGTATCAAGGCGTGTCTATTTTTCAAAGTAAGTTACTACACTTTTAGAAAACTCATTTCAAAGCTTGAAACCAAGTAACTTCAAATTTTCACAATCTAGGTAACTTATGCCCATTAATCAAAATAGACAACTTTCTTAACCTTCCATAAAGCCGTTATAACCAACTTTCCATAAAGCCGTTATAACCCTTTATGGTTTTAGACATACTCATTCCTTTTATAACCAAGAGACTTATACTTTTAAAACCAGGTATCACATACTTACAAATCAAGTTTCTTAACTTTCAAAATACTTCAGGTCTCTTAATCTTTAGAAATCAAGTTTCTTCTACTTTTAAACCTCAAGTAACTCACACCTTTAAAACAAGTTACTTCTCTTAAATCATGTCATTTCTCCTCTTTTAAAACAATTAAGTAAATCACTCATTTGACTCCCCTAAAGTCATTATAACGACCTTTTGGTTTTGGAACTAAGGCACTAGCCAAAAGATTTGGAAACCACTTCCTTTTCAAGACTATGTACTTTAAGTAAAATACTTTCACTTTTGAGAATCCAAACTTCATTAAGGAAATGGATTATAACAACTTACAATTTTATCATCCAAAGTACAATCAAAGAAGTATATAGAACGAATTCTACATTAGGCAATCCAAGTACAACCAAGGAATGGATCATTTAAGGAGTAGGACTTACTTTCTTTATCTTAAGGAATCATGCTAGAAGAAGAGGAGATGGTTCACATACCTTTTCGGCTTAATCCACAAGCTAAGTCGAATACACCGCACGTAGAATTGTCAACCTATAATGGCCACAACATGACTATCAATTCTAGCTTCTAACGTAGAATAATACTAAGTATACGGTCTCTTATTCTACGGAAAATCGGGCAGCACCTCCTTTGTTTCTACATACTTTTTCACCTTTTTCAAGGCCCGATTTCAATAACCAAACACGCCACATTTAAGGCTCAACAATGTAGTTAACAATAGGGGATTACACGCCTACAAGACGTGTAAAATTCCGCCCCACAATTTAATATCAAACTAATCCAACATACTATGTCATTTCGGCATTTTGAGGTATAACAACACAAAGTATTCTTTCCAATTCCTTTTCAATCCATGTTGTTTAGTACAACATGTTATAAAGCTGCAATTGATTATAACAACTATAATCTTCAAGTAGATAACATGCGACGATTCTAATATCGACCAAATTGTATTTCAATTTCAAATGGCTAAACATGTCATTTCGGATTTTAGGCTTCCAATATCCATAACATTTATCAATCTTTAATACATATACTTCATTCTAGTTAAAATGTAAGTCTTAGAACAATATGTAATCTTGTAACACTTAAGAAAACAAGATTGTTACCTTAGTGAGCCTTAATCCACTTCAAGATCCGAAGTCGCTCCCTAGCAACTTAAAGCCTTTATTTGACACTCCAATCCGCCACTTGAAGCCCTTAGAAAATTACAAACAACTTTCCTTCAACTTTCAATCCAAACCTAGGAAAGTGACTAGGTTTTCACCTTGCGACTAATACGAAAACACCACTTTTCCGGAATCGTTCTATTGAGATACTCTTACAATACCCTTAGGAACCTTGGTTTAAAGTGGGGAGATTATTGGACAACAATTGAAATTTTTTGTCTTCTTGAAACCTCAGGCAGGAAGCAAACTTGTGGAGAACACATTTTCTTGAAAAATTTCAAAGTATGGAATCCTTGTCTTGCTACTAGTATGTATATATAACACTATAGAGGGCGAGATTAGAACAAATGGGTGGCTTGGATGAGTTTCACAAGGATCAAGCCCAAGTGGCCCTTGGACTAAGTCAACAATATCAAGCTCTAACCCTTAGCAAGACTTGGTCATCTTAAATATGGTCAAATGACCTTTCTAACCATGTCCATTTCGTCCAAGACCACTAAGGGGGTGACACGTGTCGCCCTCACGTTCGTCGTAATATTTCGTTTCCCAACATTTCCATAATTCCGATAAATTTTTAATATTCTCAAATCTTAACACTTTTGAATTCTTATGTACGTTCTTATAGACATATCCTGGAAATACGGTGTCACGCCCCGAACCTCGGGCCCATGACTGGTGCCCTACCTGGGCACCCTGCTACCTGACTGACACAAGTAAACTGCGGAATTTAAATAACACCTCTTTTTTTTTTAAAACCAACATACGTGCAAGGGCAAAGCCGACAAGGCTGCCATATAATATACATAATCAAAAGACACTACACTGTACACGAGTCCAATCTCACATATGAATACAGACCTCTAAGAGTTTTACTGAACTATGACGGGACAAGGCCCCGCCGTACCCATAACTGTACAAAAGCACATCTTGAAGGATCTATACCAAAAGATAAACTCACGAGCAGATGGAGCTATCCAAAAACTACGGCGGTCCTACACCTGCAGATCACCAAACTGCGTACCTAAACCTGCGGCATGAACGCAGCCCCCCGAAGGAGGTCAGTACGAAGAATGTACTAAGTATGTGAACTGGAAATACTGTAATGAAATCATAACAGTCTATACAAAATAGGAGACATGTATGATAGCCAAACTACAATACACAATACATAAGCAGTCATATCAAGTCAGGGACGCATGCCCTCAAAATCATTACTCAAATATAACCATGGGTATCACGCCCATAATATCAATCATGCCCGTGGAATCCTTCCTTACTGCCGGCAGTCCATGATATAATATAACATCAATAAGCACACTGAACCTTGCAATCATGAGAGTAATGCAATCCTTTTTATCTTTTAAGTTATGCTTTTAACAATGAGACCAACTGTTCCACTTTAAGTCATACACACACTGCACCCTTTCATTAATGAAATCACTACTGTTTCAAAAAATGAAGGTCGTGCGGTGCATAGTCAACCACCCTCGTGTTATAATGCAACTGTCATAGGACTATTTCACCCGCAAGAGACTATTTCACCCGCTTAGGTCGCGAGGACCATGATGAGTCATCGGTACGATACTCGCATCACGGATAGCTAATCCATGGCTTATATATATCCCGTGAATTTAACCCGTCGAGTCAAATCGACCACGCGTGAGTGTGTACCACTCACCCCCACGGGAGCTAACCCATGGTATCCTTGAAACGATTCTGGCCCTTTATTGAGGGACGCGGAGATGTGGAAATATGACACTTGCACGAATGTCTATATGAGCAACTCATATGCAAGTAAACCAAGACAATACCATGCCTTTCACACCAAGAAAATACCATGCCTTTCCTTTTTACATAAACCAAGACAATACCATGCCTTTACACAAACCAAGACAATTACCATGTCTTCTTTTTCAATAAACCAAGACAATGCCATGCCTTCTTTTTACATAAACCAAGACAATTACCATGTCTTCTTTTTACATAAACCAAGACAATACTTATTCAAGCAAGCTAAAGTAATATCAAGGCACAAATAGAATAATTCTCATTTAACAAGCCAAAGTACTATCAAGGCACAAATAGAATAATTCTCATTTAACAAGCCAAAGTACTATCAAGGCATAAATAGAATAATTCTCTTTTAACAAGCCAAAGTACTACGTACGTACATTCTTTTCAAAAGACTCTTTTTTATGTAAAACCCCAAGATACTAACACCCGTAGTATCAAGGCGTGTCTATTTTTCAAAGTAAGTTACTACACTTTTAGAAAACTCATTTCAAAGCTTGAAACCAAGTAACTTCAAATTTTCACAATCTAGGTAACTTATGCCCATTAATCAAAATAGACAACTTTCTTAACCTTCCATAAAGCCGTTATAACCAACTTTCCATAAAGCCGTTATAACCCTTTATGGTTTTAGACATACTCATTCCTTTTATAACCAAGAGACTTATACTTTTAAAACCAGGTATCACATACTTACAAATCAAGTTTCTTAACTTTCAAAATACTTCAGGTCTCTTAATCTTTAGAAATCAAGTTTCTTCTACTTTTAAACCTCAAGTAACTCACACCTTTAAAACAAGTTAGTTCTCTTAAATCATGTCATTTCTCCTCTTTTAAAACAATTAAGTAAATCACTCATTTGACTCCCCTAAAGTCATTATAACGACCTTTTGGTTTTGGAACTAAGGCACTAGCCAAAAGATTTGGAAACCACTTCCTTTTCAAGACTATGTACTTTAAGTAAAATACTTTCACTTTTGAGAATCCAAACTTCATTAAGGAAATGGATTATAACAACTTACAATTTTATCATCCAAAGTACAATCAAAGAAGTATATAGAACGAATTCTACATTAGGCAATCCAAGTACAACCAAGGAATGGATCATTTAAGGAGTAGGACTTACTTTCTTTATCTTAAGGAATCATGCTAGAAGAAGAGGAGATGGTTCACATACCTTTTCGGCTTAATCCACAAGCTAAGTCGAATACACCGCACGTAGAATTGTCAACCTATAATGGCCACAACATGACTATCAATTCTAGCTTCTAACGTAGAATAATACTAAGTATACGGTCTCTTATTCTACGGAAAATCGGGCAGCACCTCCTTTGTTTCTACATACTTTTTCACCTTTTTCAAGGCCCGATAATCAATAACCAACATGCCACATTTAAGGCTCAAAACAACAACCAACCAAAGGGGATTACACGCCTTACAATACGTGTAAAATTCTGCCCCGCAATTCATACGAAGTAGTTTAATACTCAAAAGCCATTCTCGGCCAACATATACAACAACACAAGTCCTTTCCAATTCTTTTTCAATCCAAGTTCTTAGGTCTAACATGTTATATAGTCATAAACAACTTAACAACTAATATTCCTTCTTTATATAACATGTGACGACTTAAACTAATAATCAACTTGAATTGTAATCTTAAGGGCTAAATGTCACGCCCTTTTTCGACCGCGACATTTTCTAAATAAAAATGGCTCCTGCTTAGAAAAAGTGTTAGACAATAAAATGCTAAATAGTTAAAAATGCTTAAAATGTTTAAAAGATGTTAAAAGTTTAAAAAGGTGCTAAAAAGGGATAAAAGGGCTAGAAATGCTAAAGTGCTAGGAATGCAAAAAGGTACTAAAATGCTAAGGGTTGCTGGGAGTCGCCACCTAATTAATTGGGTGAATTAGGACACTTAAATGTCAACTTAGGTTAAAGTCAACACTAACTCCATTTTAATGGTCTGCTAAACTTAATGAAATTCCGGGTAAGGGTTCTTTATTAATCTAGAGGGAAGGGGTTAGGCACCCTCTAAGATCCGCTAACTTGCGGTTATCCTGCCAAACCTAGGGTAATTATTATGTTTAAAAAATGCTTGTTTTGAAAATATAAAAGATGCTTCAAAATATTTTATAAAAGGAGGCATAAAGTTTGTAAGACTAATGCTAAGAAATATATATAGAGTTTTAAAGTGTGCGTTTATATTGTTTATGGTGCAAGGTAGATTTATGGGCTATTTATCTGCGAAATCAAAGAAGTTGTGCGTTAGTTTTAGATATGCGATTTTAATGATTAGGCCAATATTAGACATAAATGACAAGCCTAAGATAAATAATTAGAAGTGCATTTCCGATTTTTAACTACCCGCCCAATTTATTTATTTCGAGACTAATTGTTCTATGTCTCCTATTAATTACAAAGTTAAATAAAATTGCAATAAACAAATAAAGGCACAAAATGAGGCAATTAGATTTAAAGAGTAAGAGGAGTCGAGACGGATGACAATGTCATCTTATCCTATTTGTTTTTCTAAGAATTGCCGAAGAGGGAACTCGATGGATGTAGCTGCGGGTTGCCATTTGAAGTAGCTCGTGATGAGTCTCGTAGTGAGACTCTTCCTTTTTGCTCCGGTGCATTTCATGTAACAGAAGGAAAGATAAGGATTAGTATATGCCCAACTTTATTTAACAATACAAGTAGAGAAAATTCTCATATAATCTTTAGATATATGGGGGTATGACTGCCACATCGGCAGACTGATTTCAGCAAGTTAGCAAACTGATTTCAGCAAGAAATATGTATGCACTGTTTTGGCTAATAAATGCTGACAAAAGAGACTAGGAAGAGACTATTCTTAATATGCGTGACCAATTTGACACAGTTTGTATTTGAGCCATAGCAAACAATACACATCTTTAAATCTCTTGTATCCTAGACTGCATTAGGATACTTGTTTTGCGGGGATATAACAGATAAGTATCTTCTTGTTAGCTGACATGTAATAGAAAGGTAAAGAAAATAGGCCTACGCAACAGTCTGTGTTTATTAAAGGCAGTTTGGCCCAGATAGTTTCCGCATGACGACAAACAAACAGTGGGCCTCGACAAGAAAATAATATGCAGAAAAAAACAAAGACTGATGCACGTAAGATATTCAAAGCATATAAGATATGTTAGGAGGCATATCCGGGCATACAATCAATTTGTGATGCACTCTTATTCATTTATGAATAATCTAGATAAAATGTGTCCACAATTTATACTCCAGGACCAACACATGTATCTTCAAACAGTAAGGCATGTACTATGTATGTTTCAGATAGTAGATTGCAGTCGTAGCCTGAGTCTAATCATATTGACAATAAGTTCATACAAGGCAATTACTGAATGAAAATCAAATTAAGCCTAATCTCAAGCTATTTTATAAACATACTAACACTTAAGATATCATGCCATTAAAAAATGGATGTAGAATCTGAGGGACATGGCTGGGACCTATCATAACATGGGTGACATGACCTCAAACTTAGGCTAAAGACTAAATGATCATTTTTAGTTAGATAGATGCAAACAAGCAAATTAACCCCCTTAGGTCAACAAGCATGATTCAACTTAATTTCAAATTAATAGGATAGACACACAAAATAGGATGTATGCAGGGGCAATCCAAGAGCTACATTAGACTGATGAGATGCTGGGCAGTGGAAAGCATAGTTAGACATGAGATAAAGACAGCTTATAAAGCAATTTACTGTTAGAAGTAAATGATCAAATAAGCCATTCTAAATAATATTTTAGACAGACTCCACACAATCTCTTGTTCTAAACAGACAGGGATATCCTACTGACCAGAGTAAGCTGTTTTTTTTAGACATGTGAAACTACTCAAGTTATAAAAAAAAGAAAAACTCATAGAACCTCAAATATATCTCTGTTGAGCAGACAACAATTAAACTAAAACAGACCAGAACCACATTGAAGGCTCAAACATCCTGGAAATATGCATACACACAATTCAAGCCTATTGGTAACATTCCGAATTTTGCTCATCCCACAGCATTCAAACAAACTACAGAGACAGGCATGGTCTGTGACTTATCAACATCAGTCCCCAAACATCATCTTAAGCATCTACCCAACACAAACACACAAATGAACTAACACATATTTAATACAAATTCGCACGAAAATACAAAATGAACAGAAATCGAGAGGGAGTGGATTTTTACCTTCTCCGGGCAGCGAACCGAGGCAGCGTACCAAGTCGTCGATCCAACTCGGAGGGATTGCTAATGCAGTGGAAAGAAGGAAGGAGGTTTTTTGCGAAAATGGTTGACTATTAAGATGGTGTTCTTACTCTGAATGGCTTGATTGGACTCTGCTCTTCGAATGCTCGTATGTGTAAAAGCGAAGGTTACCTGACTGAACCCTGCCTTCTGTGCTCTGCCCTGTTTGCCCTGCTGTGCTCTTCGAATTGTGCTCTACATCTACCTCGTTGTGCTCTTCGAATCGTTTTCAGAATCCCTCAATCGATGGTATGCGAAAAGGTTTGAGATTGGGTTTTCACTGAGTTTTAATTATAAAAAAATAGTGTTGACTGCTCTCTCTCTCGGATGTTTTCTGCGTTGTAGAATGATTTTCGATTGCGACTGCTCGACTCCTCTCCCCTATTTTCTTATTGCATGTGCTTTATATAGCCCTGGTTCGAGTTTTAATGTTGGTAAGTAAATAAAGGCTAATTTCGTACTGATTTCGTACTGATTTCGTGTGATTCGTGCGATTTAAACCGGTAAGGTAAGGAAATCATCGAGGTGTTAAAGAGAGATCTTGGTCGCGAACGGTAAGGACATGGTGTTGATATGGTAAGGGAAAGTTGGCTGGGGTGCGTGGATAAAGGAAAGCCCGGATTCTCCGGCGAGAAATTCGGGCATGGCGATTGAAACTTTTAGGGTTTAGGTTTCGTTTAGGGCTTTCCTTTGTGCTGCTCTTAGGGACGATGGAGAATGTATTAGGCTAAAATGCCTTAAGGCTTGGGTTGGGCGTAAAAAGGCTGAAAGGGGGAGTTGGGCCCGCGGGCATTAGGCCTGCGGGTTGTTTAAGGGAAAGGGCTGATGGGCTAATTAATAGGTGGGCTGGGCGAATTAAGGGTGGTGTTATAAATTAGGTGTATTATTTTTTAGGAATTAGTTTTAGGCTTTTAATTAGTTTTAGGCTTAGTTATTTAATTAGTTAATTAGTGATAAATTAATTGACTAAATTATTTTAGGTGCTTTAATAATCTATGTTTGAGATTAAAATTATTACAAGAATAAAATGGGCGTGCTACTTAATTAGTGCTTAAAACTCTACGTAAGACGCGATGCCATTATTAAATTGTTTATTTATGCCTGTATTTATGTTTTATCGTTGCATTTTATTATAAAAATCCTAAACAATTATTTTACAAAATTAGTGTAATTTTATAGTTAATGACTGGACGGGAGTGTCAAAATTGGGTGTCAACACTAAACATACTAGTTTTCGGATTAGGGTTCCAATAGTCAATACACTTATCAACTTCATAATATATACCTCATGCTTGCTAATATCCATAACTAAAATGATAAGTAAACTTTAATTGCTAAAACGACAAGATTTATACCTTTACAAGCCCTTAAAATTTCCAAGATTCAAAGTCGTTCCTTAGCAATTCTTAGATCCTTTCCTTTACGCTCCAATCAGCTATTTGAAGCCTTTATAAGTTCACAACCAACTTCTCTTCCATTTCCAATCCAAACTTGTGAAAACGACTTAGGTTTTCGCCTTGCGACTAACGTGAAAACATCGTTTTTCCGAAATCTTTCTATTGAGATATCCTTACAATACCCTTAGGGACCTAGTGTTATACCCCGTATTTCCAGAGTATGTACGTAAGGGAATGCATACAAAAGTCTAGCCTTAAAGTTTAGGCAAAACGTTTTTATTTGTGCACAACTCGCTAAAAGAATCGTTTTCCGACGAAACGTTCCACGACTTTCGTAGGGTAAATTCGGCTATGCCATTTCTAATTTTGCGGATTTTTCCGAGAGGCGAAACATTTTGGACCAACGGGAGGCGACACTTGGCACCCTCGATTTGTGGACTTGAAATCGTCCATTTGGACGAATTGGAATACCTTGGCACGTTTTTTGTGCCTTGTGCACAAGTCAAGGAGTTGGTAGGATATTTGTGTGGAGTAAATCTTCACCCTACACTTGCCTTGCACTTGTCTTAATCTTGGCCCTTGGTTGGCCACTTCTTGACCTATAAATACCCCCTTAGAGATGAAGAGTTCTTCATCCACAAATCTTTCCAAGTCTTGAAAATCCTCTCCTCTCCCTTTGTAGCCTTTTCGTCCAAAACACCTCCCCCTCCCCTTGTGAAGGCCCTTGGCCGAATACCCCTCCCCTCGAGCCTAGTAGTTTGGCCGAGGCCCCCCTAGCCTAGCCAAAACCTACCCCCCCTCTCTTGGTAGAAAAGTTGCCTGGTTGTATTGGTATAATGCCCAAAATACCCTAGCCCAAATACCTTAGTACGTAGTCGAAGTTGTGAAGAACTTAGAAGGTTTCCTTGGAGCATACAACTTAGGAGCAAAACCTTGCTCAGGCGCGACTTTTTCTAGGATATTATTGGGCTTACCGAGGTAACTAATCCTAACCCTCTTTTGAATTAGAGAATACTTACTGTTGTAGTATAAGTATAAGTATAAATACTTAGAAGAATATTGCAGAATAGAATTGAATTATCACGGTGGAAGGGTTTAAAAGAAGAATAATTGAACTATGCTTATATAGAATTTGTTTTCCTGATGAGACTTATATAGCTCACCGGGTAGGGAAGTCTGCCCGACTTTCCGTAGAATTGTGAACCCTCTGTTTAGAATGACCTTGAGTAGTCTTTGATAGATGTCTGTGACTATTATGGTGACTCTGCGCGACATATTCAACTTGGCGGTGGTTTTATTTGAGAAGGTATGTGATTCTTCCTAAAGCATGATATTTTATAATATATGTAGTACGGTGACGTCGTGTGTTAATCGAATAATAACTACGGCAATGCCTCACGGCTTAAGCACGAATAACACTTACGGCAATGCCTCGGCTTAAGCACGAATAATAAAGATCTGAAAGCATTTCAAAAGAATCTTGAATCATTTTTAATGAAGAGAACTAATTGGTTTTTAAGCGAAGCTTAAGAGTTATACTAGCTTTATGGGAAGTTAAGTATAACCACTTAAGATTGATAAAAGAAACAGTTTGCCTATGTGTTTATAACGGACTTATATTGAATCGTGAAAGAATAATAAGATGGTTTGATAAGTAGACATGATATGATGCTATGTGTGTTAGTGTCTTGTAACATTTGTGTAAAAGAGTATTCTTGTTGTGCTTATGTTGTTTAACGATAATTTTAGGTTAGTGTAACATCACTCACCTCTTGACATATCTGGGGTTAAGCGCCTCCGTCTGGGTAGACTCGGTGATGCAGGACCATGATTCGAGAATACCTCATGCGGGTCCAAGGGACCTATGCGAGCTACGGGAGTTCAGGTTAGTGTGCGGGGTTATACCTCATGCGATGCATGTGGCCATGCGGACTACGAGTCGAGGATGATGCCGAGTAGCTACCGCCGATGCGGGGTTATATACCCTATGCGGGCCTATGTGATTGGCCTATGCGGACTACGGAGTCGAGATTAGGCTTGCATGGTGATACTACGCAATTGGCCTGCCGATCATTCGCGACCTAGAAAAGACTGCTCTGATTTACCTATTCTTTGCTCTTGTTTGTGATGTGCACTATGCGGTTTCCTTGGTTGTTTCATACATACTTGCAAACTGCTTTTAAAATGATATGTTTCATTTAAGTATTTTCTGATTTCATATACTTAGTACCTGTTGTACTGACCTCCTTCGGGGGGCTGCGTTCATGCCGCAGGTAAGGGCAAGCAGGTGCTAGATCCACATTCTTAGGACCTCTACGTTGGTGTCGGGAGCTCCATCTTTTAGGAGGCTCTACTTTGGGTATGATCTCCTGTTGTAGATAGTTTTGTACAATCGAGGTATGGCGGCCCTGTCCCGCCATAGTTGTATATTTCCTTAAGTGTAGTCATGTTTATGCGATGTCGGATGTAGCGCTAAACCATGTTTATATATATATCTAGAAAGCGATGTTTTCTCACATAAGCGTGTCTTATTTTATAAAGCTGTTTCATGTCTTGCTTTATATTTCCGATTACTCGATGTATGACTACTTGGGTGCCGGTAGGCACGATCACGGGCCGGGCAGTCGTGACAAAAGTGGTATCGAGCGATTAATCCTCGGAAAGTGTCTACTGACCGTATCTAGTAAGTCTTGATTATCGGTGTGTTGTGCACCACACCAATAATCGGAGGCTATAGGATATTTAGGATTAGTTTCCATTCTTCTCATTACGAGATCGTGCTTTAGAGCCGTGTTATAGGTTGGACCCTCTAACGTATTCCTTTCTGTATGATTATGCCTCGCGTAAGGCAGACCGGGCAGAAGGCAAGGTGGCGAGGAGCTACTAGCGAGACACCAGTCACGAGGCTCGTGCCCGATCTATACGAGACGGCGAGTTCTATGGCGCCGCCGGCCCAGCGAGACCACAGTACCCACCTCGTCCCGGCACAGGCGGAGAGTTAGGGTCTGAGAGATGGCCCACTATTGGCTAAAGTTGTGGCCCGTCACGAGAGAGATTGGATCGGCGGTTCGGTTCCAGCTCGGCTCGATCGCGCCGTGGTGCACCCGAGGCGAATAGTTTGAGACTACGAGATTTCTTGAGTTGTAGCCGCGAGTTTTCTGGTCGAGGCGGAGGATGATCGCGAGGAGTTCATCCGTCGCTCTGAGAGGATCGTGAGGTGATCAAGGCCTCGAGACAGTCTGTGACGCCGGTTCGCGTCATTTGCGTGATACCGCGATCGATTGGTTTGATTCATAGGAGTTATCCGGGAAACACGCGTCCCAGCCGCAGGATGAGTTCTCGAGGCTTTCCTCACCCACTTCTTGCCTCCACAGATGAGAGGCGCGGGTGATAGATTTTTCTTGAGGCGAGAGAGGACGCCTTGTCGAAGTACAATGTCGAGTTTGATTCATTGGCTCGATATGTCCCGGCATTGGTAGCGATTATGGAGGATGGCGTGCACCGCTACGTCCGGGCTAGATGACTATATGGCGAGTCGTATGCGGGTGTTTCTCTTGGCCGGGTATGGACATTACCGCGTGCGAGCTCATGCTCTTGGATGTGAGGCGTAGAGATCGCGGGTTGTGACGGCGAAGAAGGCCGGGGCGGCGGTCGTTTGGTGGCTATCGTGGTGGCGGCCTCGGCGGCGATCTAGATTTGCACCACGGCCCGGCTGAGCACTCTGCACCGTCCTCGGCCACGGAGATATTCGAGGCGAACTGGGGCCCGGGACTTGAGACATCAGGCGGCCAGAGGTTCGGCCGATCGGGACCACCCGCCGGTGTGGCGTCGCGGTAGATCCCAGCCGGGAGTTGTGAGTGCGGGAGTTTGTTTGATTGTGGCCAGCCAGGTCACTATGCGAGCTGTCAGACCGAGGCGATCTTGATGGTAGAGTCGACTACGAGTTCTTTCGCCGGTCTTCTTCATCTCCTACGATTACTCGCCCGGGCGTGGTACTCGTGGGTCAGCAGGTCGCGGCAGGTCGTGGCTCGGGTCCCGATTCTAGCGGTCCTCGTAACCGCATTTATGCTTTGTCCGGTAGCGGACCGGGAGGCCTCACCGATGTAAATCGCAGTACTTTATCGGTTCACAGGTTTGATGTGTATGCTTTGATAGATCCGGGTTCTACTCTGTCCTATATATCTCCCTTGTTGCTAGTAGGATAGGGATAGAGCACGAGTCCATAGACCCTTTCGAGGTAGCTACGCGATGGGTGATTCGGTGGTAGCTCGGCGGGTATATAGAGCTTGTCTGTGACCATTCTGATCGTCGGACCTGGCCGACTTGATAGAGTTGGAGATGATTGACTGGCGTGATCATGGGGATGGATTGGCTAGCTTCTTGCTACGCCAATGTAGAGCTGAGAGAGAGTAATGCAGTTCCAGTTTCTGAGGCCGGTTGTTGAGTGGGAGGAGCACGGTATCGCGAGAGGTAGGTTTATTTCCTACCTGAGGCTAGGAAAGATAGTGCGAGAAGGGTATATCTACCATCTCGTTGGGTGTTTGATCGAAGGCTGCGGTACCAGATTTTCGATCGATTCGATGGTCGTGAGTTCCCAGGCGTGTTTCGGATGACCTCGGGTATCCTCACGAGAGGAGATTGAGTTTTGTATTGACATATTGCGGACACTCGGCTTTATTTCCATTCCGCCATACGAATGGCACTGCCCGAGTTGAGAGAGTTGAAGGATCGGCTTAGAGATTTCTTGGAGAAGGGCTTCATCGGGCCTAGTGTTTCTCCGCAGGGAGCGCCGGTATTGTTCGTGAAGAAGAAGGGCGGGGCCAGCTGCGCATGTGTTGATCTGAGCGGTGAACAAGGTGACCATTAAACGAGATACCCTTCCCGGGATTGATGATTTGTTCGACCGGTTGCGAGTGCGAGATGTTTCTCAAGATTGATCTGCGATCGGGCTATCATCAGTGCGAGTCGAGAGAGGTGGATGTCCCTAGGGTGCATTCGGACCCGTGACGGGCATTATGAGTTCGAGTCATGTCTTTTGGGTTGACCAATGCTCGTGGTATTCATGGATTTGATGAACCGAGTGTTCAAACCATTTTGGACACGTTTGTGATAGTATTCATCGATGATATCTTGGTTTATTCTCGCTCGAAGCGAGGCGTGCGGAGCATTTGAGGCTGTCTTGTGATTCTCGAGACCAGCGATTATGCCAAGTTTTCCAAATGTGAGTTTTGGTTGACTTGATGGCGTTTCTTGGGCATATTGTGGGTGATGGCATTCAGTGGATACGGCGAATCGGCGATCGAGGACTTGGCCTAGACCTCTACTCCGAGAGGTTCGCGATTTCAGGCCTTGCAGGATATTATCGGCGATTCGTGGAGAAGTTTGCTTATCTCTGCACCATTGACTAGGTGACTCGAGCGGCCAAGTTTGATGGGCGATGCGTGTGGCGAGGTTTCCGATTCTTGAAAGAGGCGGCGACCGCCCCGTTCTTACTCTTCCGGAGGTCGGATGGTTATGTCGTGTATTGTGATCGTCGGGCATCGGGTTGGGATGTGTGTTGATGCGGCATGGCGGGGTTATAGCATATGCATCCCGGCATTTGAAGAAACACGAGAGGAACTACCCCACCCATGATTTGGAGTTGGCGGTTGTGATTCACGCTTTGAAGATCTGGAGGCACTATTTGTATGGGGTTCACGTGGATATTTTTACAGACCACAAGAGCCTCCAGTATATCTTCAGCCAGAGGGAGCTGAACTTACGACAGAGACGGTGGTTAGAGTTGCTTAAGGATTACGATGTTGATATCCTGTACCACGGGAAGGCGATGTTGTGGCGGATGCTCTTAGTCGTAGGTCGATGGGAGCCTATCGGATGTGCGGCTAGAGAGAAGGGACATGGTTCGTGATTTGCACGATTAGCGAGCCTTGGTGTTTGATTGATTACGATAGCGATGGGGTTAGAGTTCGTGAGGTTGAGTCTTCCATCGTTGAGGAGGTGAAGAGGCAACGATTCGAGATCGGCTTTGATTCGATATCGTGATCTGACTCTTCGTGAGGGCAAGGGTCTTTTGAGTAGCACTGATGGGGTGCTAAGGTTTGAGAAGCGGTATGTGTTCCGGATGTTTGAGGACTTGGCGGAGTTCTTGGGAAGCACACGGGCGGCGTTACTCTATCCATCCGGGTCGACCAAGATGTACCACGACCCAGATCTGTGTATTGGTGGGATGGCTTGAAGAGGGCGTTGCGAGTTCGTAGCTCGATGCGTGTTGTCGGCGGTGAAGGTAGAGCACGAGAGGCACGGTGGTTTATTCTGACGATTGAGATCCCGACACGGAAGTGGGAGGTAATCAACATGGACTTCATCACGGGATTACCTCGCACTCGGAGACATGATTCTATATGGGTTATCGTCGGCGGTGGCGAAATCAGCCACTTTCTTCCGTCGGCGACTTTTGGTGAGGATTATGCGAGCTTTACATCAGAGATCGTCGGTGCATGGAGTCCCTACCGATCATATCGCACGAGAGCCCGGTTCACGGCTAACTTCAGAGTCCTTCCGAGGAGTTTAGGGGCCTTAGTGAGCTGAAATCGCATTTCATCCACGAGCAGACGGACAGCGAGCGCACTATCCGCACTCTTGAGGATATCTTTGCGAGCACTGTTATGTTTCCGATGGTAGTTGGGAGGATCATTTGCCTCTGAGTTGAGTTCGCGTATAATAATAGCTACCACTCAGATTCGATGGCGCCTTATGAGGCCTTGTATGGGAGGAAGTGCGGATCGCCTATAGGTTGGTTCGATGTGGGCGAGAGTGCGGCTAGTGGGACGATTTGGTACGTGACGATGGATAAGGTGAAGCTTATCCGAGGCGGCTATTAATGACTCGAGTCGACATAAGTCGTATCACAGATCATCGTCGTCGGCATCTTGAGTTCGAGGTTCATGATTGGGTTTTCCTAAAGGTGTCACCCATGAAGGGAAACTCACTTCGGCCAGTACATTGGGCCATTTCAGTTGTCGCGCAGGGTAGGCAAGGTTGCTATGAGTTGAATCTGCCGTCCGATATGGAGGCGGTCATCCGCTTTTCACGTATCTATCTTTGAGGAGATGTATCGGGGATCCATCTAGTGGTACACCGATTGGCGATGTCGGTGTGACCGGGGTTATCGTATGAGAGATTCCATGGCGATAGTCGATCGTCGAGTTAGGCGTCTGCGGACGAGGCGTGGCAGTCAAAGTCTTGTGGCGGAGCGAGCTCGGGAGGAGATGGCGTGGGAGGACATGAGGCGAAGTATCCTCACCTATTCCCCACCTCCGGGTAATTCACTTTCCTACTTGTAAATTTTCGTTATCGTTTACGCTAAGTGTTGTTACGTGGCGTGTGTGGCATTTGCAACTATTTAAGTTATGAAGAATCTTATCGTTAATCGTCTTGGGAAGGAACATTCGGACGAATGTTTCTAAGGAGGAGAATGTTATACCGTATTTCCGGAGTATGCGTGAGAATACGTACAAAAGTCTAGCCTTAAAGTTTAGGCAAAACGTTTTTATTTGTGCACAACTCGCTAAAAGAATCGTTTTCCGACGAAACGTTTCCACAGCTTTCGTAGGGTAAATTCCGGCTATGGCATTTCTAATTTTTGCGGATTTTTCCGAGGCGAAACATTTTGGACCAACGGGAGGCGACACTTGGCACCTCCAATTTGTGGACTTGAAATCGTCCATTTGGACGAATTGGAATACCTTGGCACGTTTTTTGTGCCTTGTGCACAAGTCAAGGAGTTGGTAGGATATTTGTGTGGAGTAAATCTTCACCCTACACTTGCCTTGCACTTGTCTTAATCTTGGCCCTTGGTTGGCCACTTCTTGACCTATAAATACCCCCTTAGAGATGAAGAGTTCTTCATCCACAAATCTTTCCAAGTCTTGAAAATCCTCTCCTCTCCTTTTGTAGCCTTTTCGTCCAAAACACCTCCCCTCCCGTGAAGGCCCTTGGCGAATACCCTCCTCTAGCCTAGTAGTTTGGTAGGCCCCTAGCCTAGCCAAAACCTACCCCCCCTCCCTTGGTAGAAAAGTTGCCTTCTTGTATTGTTATAATGCCCAAAATACCCTAGCCCAAATACCTTAGTACTTAGTAGAAGTAGTGAAGAACTTCTAAGGTTTCCTTGGAGCATACAACTTAGGAGCAAAACCTGGCACAGGCGCGACTTTTTCTACGATATTATTGTGCTTACTTAGGTAACTAATCCGAACCCACTTTTGAATGAGAGAATACTTACTGTTGTAGTATAAGTATAAGTATAAATACTTAGAAGAATATTGCAGAATAGAATTGGTATTATCACGGTGGAAGGGTTTAAAGAAGAATAATTGAACTATGCTTATATAGAATTTGTTTTCCTGATGAGACTTATATAGCTCACCGGGTAGGAAGTGCTGCCCGACTTTCCGTAGAATTGTGAACCCTCTGTTTAGAATGACCTTGAGTAGTCTTTGATAGATGTCGTGACTATTATAG
Source organism: Przewalskia tangutica (assembly GCA_029844215.1). Taxonomy (NCBI): domain Eukaryota; kingdom Viridiplantae; phylum Streptophyta; class Magnoliopsida; order Solanales; family Solanaceae; genus Przewalskia; species Przewalskia tangutica. The sequence goes on along the minus strand of CM056720.1, from coordinate 30,500,380 downwards.
GCTGACTCTCTGCGCGCGACATATTCAACTTGGCAGGTGGTTTTCGCTGAGAAGGTATGTGATTCTTCCTAAAGTATGATATTTTATAATATATGTAGTACGGTAGACGTACATGTGTTAACTGAATAATAACTACGGCAATGCCTCACGCTTAAGCTTTGAATAACACTTACGGCAATGCCTCACGGCTTAAGCATGAATAATAAAGATCTGAAAGCATTTCATAAGAATACTGAATCATTTTTAACAGAAGAGAACTAATTGGTTTTTAAACAGAAGCTTAAGAGTTATACTAGCTTTATGGGAAGTTAAGTATAACCACTTAAGATTTATAAAAGAAAGCATTTGCCTATGTGTTTATAACGGACTTATATTGAATCGTGAAAAGAATAATAAGATGGTTTGATAAGTAGACATGATATGATGCTATGTGTGTTAGTGTCTTGTAACGTTTGTGTAAAGAGTATTCTTGTTGTGCTTATGTTGTTTAACGATAAGATGTTAGGTTAGTGTAACATCACTCACCTCTTGACATATGCAGGGGTTAAGTGCCCTCCGTCGGGGTAGACTTCGGTGATGCAGGACCATGATTCGAGAATACCTCATGCGGGTCCAGGACCTATGCGGGCTCTGGGAGTTCGAGGTTAGTGTGCGGGGTTATACCTCATGCGATCTATGTGGCGTGCGGACTACGAGTCGGGGCGATGCAGGAGTAGCTACCCTCGATGCGGGGTTATATACCCTATGCGGGCCTATGTGATTGGCCTATGCGGACTCTGAGTCGAGATTAGGCTTGCATGGTGATACTACGGGCAATTGGCCTGCCCGATCATTCGCGACCTAGAAAAGACACATTACTGATTTACCTATTCTTTGCTCTTGTTTGTGATGTGGCACTATGTGCGGTTTCCTTAGTTGTTTCATACATACTTGCAAAGCATTTTTAAAATGATATGTTTCATTTAAGTATTTTCTGATTTCATATACTTAGTACTGTTATCGACCTCCTTGAGGCTGCGTTCATGCATGGTAAGAGCGGCAGTGCTAGATCCACATTCTTAGGATCTACGTTGGTGTCGGGAGCTCCATCTTTTGGAGGCTCTACTTTTGGGTATGATCTCCTGTTGTAGATAGTTTTGTCTGATCGGTATGGCGGGGCCTGTCCGCCATAGTTGTATATTTCCTTAAGTGCGTAGTCATGTATGCGATTGTCGGATGTAGCTAAACCATGTTTATATATATATCTTAGAAAGGCGATGTTTTCTCACATAAACTGTGTCTTATTTTATAAACTGTTTCATGTCTTGCTTTATATTTCCGCTGATTACTCTGATGTATGACTACTTGGGTGCCCCGGTAAGGCACCAGTCACGGGCCCCGGAACGGGTCGTGACACCTAGGGTTAAAGTCTTGTGAATAATGGATCAAAACTACAAAAATTTTGTGTGGATAAGGTCACAAACCCGAGAGCAAGTCTTGAAGAACAAGAATGTTGTGATTTTTTCTAAGTGTTGAAGACTAGTATTGCACTAGTGTAGTGTATATATAACACAATGGAAGGCTTAGATTATAACAAATGTGTGGCTAGGATGAAGGAAATTAATTAATTAGCCAAGTGGACAAGTTGACAAGTCAACAATCTCAAGCTTTAAAGACTTATCATCCACAATGGTCAAATGACCATTCTAACCTTGCTAATTTTTGTCCAAGACCATGTGGGGGGAGGTGCAACGTGTCGCCCTCCCATTCGTCCATAAAATTCTGTAACCCTCGTGGACCCCACAAAACGTAAAATTCCTCGGGTGGGCCCCACGTGACCAAATCCATAAAAATAAATTTCCATAATGTTAATAAGTTCCATACTCTTCTAATAATGCATTTTGAGAACCTAATTCTCATCAACGAACCTTTTTCCTTTCCGACGTTCGGAAGATTTTCCGTCGGAAAAACAATTCTTCCTTTCGTACCAATTTCCAAGTCTTGATTCCTTACGTACATTCTCTTATACATGTCCTGGACTTACGGGGTGTAACATTCTTCCCCCCTTAGAAACATTCGTCCCCGAATGTTCTTTTGGGAGTCAAACTTAAAGATAGTGACATAGTCTCCTTACAACCCCTACATACCAATAATGCCACACGTGGCCACATAACAATACTCATACTAAAATGTCAATCTGAACCCCATGTGTCAACGTTGGTTATCTGCATAAAGCTTCTGCTGACTCTGAGCTTACTAATAATCTTTCCTGGATAAGTTTCTCCTTATCCACAGCCCGTTGAATCAAGTCTGGACCAAATAACTGAACCTCACCTACGTCGAACCAACCAACCGGCGATCTACACTTTCTTACATACAAGGCCTCATACAGGGCCATCTGAATACTGGAAGGGTATTTGTTATCGTACGTAACTCAACAAGAGGCAAATAACCATCCCGGCTATCTCTGAAATCAAAAACACAGGCCCGCCACCTATCCTCAAGTGCCTGGATAGTACGCTCTGCCTGTCCATCGGTCTGAGGGTGTAATGCAACACTGAGACTCACCTGTGTCCCTAACCCCTTGTGGAAAACCTCCAGAAGTTATTTGTAACTGAGCTCATCTGTCTGACATCATAAACGTAGGAACCCCGTGCAGTCTCACAATTTCCCTGCTATACAAGCTAGCATAATCCTCAGCCGAGTAAGTGGTCCTAACCGGAAAAACAAGGCTGGTTTCGCCAGCCTATTTACTATGACCCCTAGGGAGTCGCACTTCCTCTGAGTACGATGCCACCCTGTAACAAGATCCATATTAATCACCTCCCATATCTAAGTCGAGATCTAAATCGCCTGTAATAGCCCAATGGGCTTCTGGTGTTCAACCTTGAACTGTTGCTAATTCGGACATTAAGCAACAACTCTGCTATGTCCCTCTTCAGGCCATCTTACCAATACATACGTCTGAGGTCACGACGCAACTTAGTCGACCCCGAACAATTAGAGCAATAATCACTGCGTGCCTCCCCTAAAACCTGCTGACAAGTCCTGCAGCACCGGTTACACACAATCTTTCCTCATATCACAGCACCTCATCCGGTGCTACTCAAACATGCTCTTCTCTTCTCGGAGAGTCGTATCTCGATGTCGTATCATAACTGGATCCTCATACTGTTGCCTCTTTACCTCCTCAACGACGGAAGATTCGGCAACCTCTCGGATCTAAACTTCATTAACCTTGGAAACAACTAATCGAACCCCTCAGCTCGGTAGCTGATGAATCTCACGGACCACGTCCTGTCTAACTGGCTGCCTATCTGACAGACTACCCTTAGATCCACGACTAAGAGTACCTGTAACCGTCTCAGCTTCCCCGGGTGGTATAGGATATCAATATCACAATCCTTGAGTAACTCTAACCACCGTCTCTGTCGCAATTCGGTCGCCTCTGTCCGAAGATATACCGGAGGCTCTAGTGGTATGCACAACTATTCACATGAAGTCTATATAAAGAATGCCTCCAAATTTCAAGATACGATTAACTGTCGCCGACTCTAAATCGTGAGTAGCGTAATTTCCTTTCATGTTTCCCTAACTGCCGGGAAACGTAGGCTCTAACCTTATCGTGTTGCGTCAGCACACAACCTAGCCCAACACCCAATGTGTTATAATAATAATCTAACCCTCTAGTCTCTCAGGAGGGGTTAGAACTGTAGTCGAGTCAATTTATCTTCCAATAACTGGAAGCCTTTCTCAAACTTGTGAAATATTCGGCATCCTTAATCTTAATTATGGTTCCTGCTTCCCTTTCTCTGTTGCAACCAACTTGGTCACTAAACTTAGACTTGATTCCTTTGTCGGTCGTATGGCTAAGACTTCCTGCCAATCTCAATTTAGGGGGGGGGGGATTTCCTTGATCTCGTCAAGTAGCAATCCTATTATTCTCTCTCGGCTCATAGACCTTATAATCAGGTGTTCAACCTCAATTCACGGTATTACATAATCCAATGACTTGCCCAGATTTCTTATCGTTCGAGTGTCTACCCGCCTTTCCTTTATAAGTTATTTCATGTTGTCCTGGGTCCCTTACCCCTCCGTATTTTCTTACTATCTTTCTCGTCAGTACAGGTGTTACCACATTTCCTCGAAGTGTTCTTACTGCCCATCATTTACTAATGGTCTTTACACTAGTCTGGGGTAATCATATCTTGTGCAACTTACATAACCATAGTTGTATTCTCTTTATCATTCTGGTCATAACCTTACCTTATGCTTATTATTAGCAAAAGTATTTCTATCTTGATCCATAATCGTACAGTTTCATACATGCGTACTACCTGCATTTATGTCCTTACAACACTTCCACGACTATTTCGTAACGTCGTTCACAGTTACCCCAACACAAAACCTTTCCCACGGTTCACTAAAACTGTAACATATGGCATGCCGATACTGAAGACCTTACCCGTCTCATATCCTTCGTCTAACAACATGGGTACACGTAACCCCATAATACGTAAAACTATCATTTACGTGGGGGAGATAAATTATCTTCCTTACAAAATCTAAATCATCAAGCGCCACCTTATAATCGTATAGATTTCCAAAACCTACCCACGATGTCTTTTGTTTTCCGCGGGTAATACTCGTACTTATCTTATTCTTGCTTTGTACATTTTCCTGAAATTATCCGGAAGGTCGTGGCCCTTACCGCCACACCAAACCTGTCAAGCCCCGAACCCCGGGCAGTGATAGTGCCCTACTGGCACCTGCTACTGATGACACAAGTAAACTGCGGAATTTAAATAACACCTCTTTTTTTTTTAAAACCAACATACGTGCAAAGGAAAAACCGACAAGGCTTCCATATAATATACATAATCAAAAGACACTACACTGCTGCGAGTCCAATCCAGCGTATGAATACGGACCTCAAGAGTTTCTTGAACTATGACGGGACAAGGCCCCGCCGTACCCATAACTGTACAAAAGCCAGTACTGAAGGATCTATACCAAAAAGATAAACTCCTGATGGAGCTATCCAAAACTACGGCGGTCCTACACTGCAGATCACCAAAGCTGCGTACCTAAACTGCGGCGTGAGCGGCCCGAAGAGGTCGATGCGAAGAATGTAACAAGTATGTGAAACAGTAAATACTGTAATGAAATCATAACAGTCTAACAAAACAGGAGACATGTATGATAGCCAACCTACAGTACACAATACATAAGCAGTCATATCAAGTCAGGGACGCATACCCTCAAAGTCATTACTCAAATATAACCATGGGTCTCACGCCCAAAATATCACTCATGCCCGTGGAATCCTTCCTCGCTGCCGGCAGTCCATGATATAATACAACATCAGTAAGCACACTGAACCTTGCAATCATGAGAGTAATGCAATCTTTTTTATCTTTTAAGTTATGTCTTTAACAATGACAATTAATGTTCCACTTTAAATCATACACACACTGCACCCTTTCATTAATGAAATCACTACCGTTTCAAAAAATGAAGGTCGTGTCAGTGCCAGGGTCAACCACCCTCTGTGTTATAATGCAACCTATCAAGGGACTATTTCACCCGCAAGGGACTATTTCACCCACTTAGGTCATGAGGACCCGCAATGAGTCATCGGTACTCTATACTCGCATCACGGATAGCTAATCCATGGCTTATATATATCCCGGGAATTTAACCAGTCCGAGTCAAATACCGACCCGCCGTGAGTGTGTACCACTCACCCCTATGGGGAGCTAATGTTACACCCCGTAGTTCCAGGGTATGTATGTGAGGACGTACGTACGAGAATACGACAGTAATATTGGAAAGGAAGAAAGATGTGATTTTTCGACGGAAAAGTTTCCGGTTTTTGTGAAGGAAAAAGGTTCGTTAATGGGAATTGGATTCCCAGATTTGGTATTTGGACTTCCTGGATTATATTAGAATTATGGAATTTTATTTCCGGAATTGGTCACGTGGGGCCCACGGGAGAAATTTACGGTTTGTGGGGCCCACTTTATTTTCGGATTTTTGGCATTACGGATATTTTCGAAAGATGAAATATTTTGGACGAGTAGGAGGGCGACACATGGCACCCAATGTGGCCTTATGGCCGAAAGTAGGGGGACACTTGGACGTTTCTTTGGTGGACAAGTGACAAGCCACTTGTCCCATTTTTGTGGTGGACACTTGGTTGGTAAAATCCACACACACTTGGACCAAATCTTCACTATATACTTGCTCACATCCTAGCCCTTGATTTCTCTATAAATACCCCCCCTTGAGTGCAAGACTTATTCATTCCACGCTTAGTTATTTCCAAAACTTGAAAAATTACTCCCTCCTTTCTAGGTGCTCTCGACCTTGGGCTGATTTGTGGAGCTTAAGTTGTCCAAAAATTCTTAAAGTTTTAAGTGTTCTTCCTTAAGGTGTTAGGAAGATTGTGTACCAAGAGTTGGAAAATATTTCACACCCCTAGCCTAGAATCCTTGCCTTGGCCGAAAGTTGACAAATTGTAGCCTAAGTGTTCTTCACTTTTTTTGGAGTTGGATCTTGAAGAGGAGTTGGTTAGAAACTTCTAAGGGTCGCTTGGAGCGGGTTGGAACGTAAGGAATTGGAGCTAAACGTTGCTCAGGATCGACTTATTAATCTTGGATAATTTTGGGCTTATCGAGGTAATGATCTTTGCCCCTCTATTGTAATTGGATATTTCATATTGTAGTAGTTTAGAATTGAGTATAAGATATATTGGAAGGATGATTATAAAGAATTGAACTGTATTTACATTGGACTATATTTACAGTAGACTTGTAGTATTATTGTGGAGTAGAATTGTACACGTCCGGTTAGACGTGTAACCCCCCCTTGGAGTTGTTGGCTTGGTAGCAGGCCTTGATAGAGGAGGAGATTTATGTGGTTGCGGGGGGGGGGGGGGAGGTGCTGCCGAATTTTCCGTAGGATAAGGAACCTTGTACTTAGAATTGTTCTACGAAGAGATCTAGAGGTTGATAGACGTTTTGTGACCTTTATAGGTTGAAGTTCTACGAGTAGCGTATTCTACTTGAAGGGTGGAAAAGGCTAGCAAGGTTATAGTACTTGGAGCATTTTGCTAATTGTCGATAATCGTCGCGAGGTATGTGAACCTCTTCCTATCTTTTCTAGCATGATGGTTGTGAACTATGTAGTACGGTAGACGTACGTGTGCTAAACAAATTTGGTTGGTTTAAAACATAAAGTGTTATAACGGCTTTATGGGAAGTTTGTTATAACAACTTTATGTAGGTAAAGAATGGTTTGTTGAATTTTTAAAAGATAAGAGACTTGACTTATATTGGACTTGATATGAAATGTGAAGAACTTTAATTGTGTTAAAAAGTGGTAAAACCTCATTCGTGAGTAATGAGTACTTGGTCTTTAAAAGAATAAAGTTTTACTTGATTTCGGAAATGGGAATAACTATCGAACAAGCCATTGCAGCGTTAATAAAGGAAAATGTAATGACAAATAATTAATTATACTAAAACCAGTAGAAACCTCCATCTGCATAGAAGCTAAGATAAGACAAAATTGTATTACATTTTATAGATCATGGCTACTTTAATAAGAATCATTATAAACAAGTATTGTTTTCTTAAATTCCAAAGTAAGGAACTTGATTTCTAAAAGAAAAGAGACTTGAGAATTTGAAGTGTTTTGGTTTAAAGAAAGGCATGGTTTTGTCTTAAATTGGTTTAAAACATAAAGTGTTATAATAGCTTTATGGGAAGTTAGTTATAACGACTTTATGAAAACAAAAGAATGGTTTTAGTATTGGATTTAAAATGGTAACTTGATTTGGGAAAAGAGAAGTAACTTGAGTTTACTGGTATAAGTAACTTGTTTTCAAATATCGAACTTTTCTTGATGGAAAAGTATAAGTGGCTTGGTTTTAAAAGGTAGGAGTACCTTGATCTTAAAAGAGTTAGTTACTTGGGTTTTAAAAGTATACTTGACGTTGTTTTAAAAGTGTAAGCCACTTGGTTTAAAAAGTATAAAGTACGTGATTTAAACATGAACGTGTTTGGTACTACGGATAATAGTATCGAGTTATTTTACGTAAAAAGAGATCTTTTTGAAAGGATTAAAGTATGTAGTACTTTGGGGTTAAAACCCGGACTTTGACATAAAATGAAAGTACCTTGAGTTGTGTGTAACTGATCGGTTTTCGTACTTGCCCCGATCAGTTCTTGATAGTGTCATTCCATGGACCAGCCCTCCATGGGGTTTTACTGATTCGGCCTTGGTATCTGGTGGTTGGCTCTCGTACTTGCCCCGGTCGTGGCTGATTCGGCTTTGGTATCTGGTAGTTAGCCTTCGCACTTGCCCCGTTCAGTTTTGTGGCGAAGTATCGTGATCACGGCCTTGGTATCTGGTAGTTAGCCCTCGTACTTGCCCCCATCAGCGACGTGATGCGGCCTTGGTATCTGGTAGTTGGCTTTCGTACTTGCCCCGTGTCAGCTTCGTGGTATGGTTATATAGTATTGTTAGTACGGCTTTGGTATCTGGTAGTTGGCTTTCGTACTTGCCCCGGTCAGTTGATGATGCGGCTTTGGTATCTGGTAGTTAGCCTTCGTACTTGCCCCGTACGGTTTTATGACACAGGTGGGACCTGGTGTTCAAGTGTACTCCTTGGTGTTGTTATATCATAGACTGCCGGCAGTGAGGAAGGAATTCCACGGGCATGATTGATGTTGTGGGCGTGAGACCCATTGTTATATTTTGAGTGATGACTTTGAGGGCGTGAGTCCCTGACTTGACATGACTGCTCATATGTTGTGTACTGTAGTTTGGTTATCATACATGTCTCATGCTTTATATAGACTATTATGATTTCATTTACAGTATTTTCGATTTCACATACTTGGTACTTGTTGTCTTGACCTCGCCGAAGCTGCGTTCATGCCGCGGTAGAGGTACGCGATTGTTGATCCTCGCTCATAGGATCACGATTCGGCGTTCGAAGCTCCGTTTCTCGGAGGCTTATCTTTAGTATAGTCCCTGTTGTTGTAGTACTTACATTCGGGGTATGGCGGCCCTGTCGTCGTAGTTGTGGTTACATTCTTAGAAGTGCAGTATCTTGTTGTGGGCAGGGTTTGTAAAAGGATATAACTGTTCAGGTATATATATATGCAGAAAGATAACCGTTTTGGTTAGCCTGTTTCTTATTTTCTCTTGTTTCATGTTTAAGTTTTTTATTTTCGCTGATTTTCTCTAATGTTGTATCACTAGGGTGCCCGGGGTAAGGCACCAGTCACGGGCCCGAGGTCGGGTCGTGACAGCTAACCCATGGTATCCTTGAAACCAGTTGCCGACCCTTTATTGAGGGACGCGGAGATGTGAAAATATGACACTTGCACGAATGTCTATATGAGCAACCCATATGAAAGTAAACCAAGAAAATACCATGCCTTTCACACCAAGAAAATACCATGTCTTTCCTTTTTACATAAACCAAGACAATACCATGTCTTTACACAAACCAAGACAATTACCATGTCTTCTTTTTACATAAACCAAGACAATGCCATGCCTTCTTTTTACATAAACCAAGATAATTACCATGCCTTCTTTTTACATAAACCAAGACAATACTTATTCAAGCAAGCCAAAGTAATATCAAGGCACAAATAGAATAATTCTCATTTAACAAGCCAAAGTACTATCAAGGCACAAATAGAATAATTCTCATTTAACAAGCCAAAGTACTATCAAGGCACAAATAGAATAATTCTCTTTTAACAAGCCAAAGTACTACGTACGTACATTCTTTTCAAAAGACTCCTTTTTATGTAAAACCCCAAGATACTAACACCCGTAGTATCAAGGCGTGTCTATTTTTCAAAGTAAGTTACTACACTTTTAGAAAACTCATTTCAAAGCTTGAAACCAAGTAACTTCAAATTTTCACAATCTAGGCAACTTATGCCCATTAATCAAAATAGACAACTTTCTTAACCTTCCATAAAGCCGTTATAACCAACTTCCCATAAAGCCGTTATAACCCTTTATGGTTTTAGACATATTCATTCCTTTTATAACCAAGAGACTTATACTTTTAAAACCAAGTATCACATACTTACAAATCAAGTTTCTTAACTTTCAAAATACTTCAAGTCTCTTAATCTTTAGAAATCAAGTTTCTTCTACTTTTAAACCTCAAGTAACTCACACCTTTAAAACAAGTTACTTCTCTTAAATCATGTCATTTCTCCTCTTTTAAAACAATTAAGTAAATCACTCATTTGACTCCCCTAAAGTAATTATAACGACCTTTTGGTTTTGGAACTAAGGCACTAGCCAAAAGATTTGGAAACCACTTCCTTTTCAAGACTATGTACTTTAAGTAAAATACTTTCACTTTTGAGAATCCAAACTTCATTAAGGAAATGGATTATAACAACTTACAATTTAATCATCCAAAGTACAATCAAGGAAGTATATAGAACAAATTCTACATTAGGCAATCCAAGTACAACCAAGGAATGGATCATTTAAGGAGTAGGACTTACTTTCTTTATCTTAAGGAATCATGCTAGAAGAAGAGGAGATGGTTCACATACCTTTTCGGCTTAATCCACAAGCTAAGTCGAATACGCCGCACATAGAATTGTCAACCTATAATGGTCACAATATGACTATCAATTTCTAGTTTCTATCGTAGAATAATACTAAGTATACGGTCTCTTATTCTACGGAAAATCGGGCAGCACTTCATTTGTTTCTACATACTTTGCCACCTTTTTCAAGGCTGAATTCAATAACCAAACATGCCACATTTAAGGCTCAACATACCAACCAATCAAAGGGGATTACACGCCTTACAATACGTGTAAAATTCCGCCCCACAATTCATACCAAGTAGTTTAATAAACAAGCTATTATCGGCCAACATATACAACAACACTAAGTCCTTTCCAATTCTTTTTTCAATCCAAGTACTTAGGTCTAACATTTTATATAGTCATAGGCAACTTAACAACTAATATTCCTTCTTTATATAACATGTGACAACTTAAACTAATAATCAACTTGAATTGTAATCTTAAGGCTAAACATGCTAGTTTTCGGATTAGGGTTCCAATAGCCAATACACTTATCAAACTTCATACTAAATACCTCATGCTTGCTAATATCCATAACTACAATGATAAGTAATCTTTAATTGCAAAAACGACAAGAGTTATACCTTTACAAGCCCTTAAAATTTCCAAGATTCAAAGTCGTTCCTTAGCAATTCTTAGCTCCTTTGCTTTACGCTCCAATCCGCTATTTGAAGCCTTTAGAAGCTCACAACTAACTTCTCTTCCAATTCCAATCCAAACTTCTGAAAACGACTTAGGTTTTTGCCTTGCGACTAACGTGAAAACGTCGTTTTTCCGAAATCTTTCTATTGAGATATCCTTACAATACCCTTAGGGACCTTGGGTTTAAGTCTTGTGAATAATGAACCAAAACTACAAAAAATTTGTGTGGAATATACCTCAAACCCGAGAGCACTTTTCTTGGCACAAAAGTTTCTCTAATTTTTCTAAGTGTTGAAGACAAGTCTTGCACTAGTGTAGTGTATATATAACACAATGTAGGGTCAAGATAATCACATATGTGTGGCTAGGATGAATATCATTAATGTAAAGCCAAGTGGACAAGTTGACAAGTCAACAATCTCAAGCTTTGAAGACTTGTTCATCTACCATCGTCAATGACCATTTTACCCTTGCAATATTTCGTCCAAGACCATATGAGGGGGTGCCATATGTCGCCCTCTCATTCGTCCATAAAATTTCGTAACCCTCGTGGGCCCCGCAAAACGTAAAATTCCTCGGGTGGGCCCCACATGACCAAATCCGTAAAAATAAATTTCCATAATGTTAAAAAGTTCCATACTCTTCAAATAATGCATTTTGAGAATCCAATTCTCAACAACGAACATTTTTCCTTTCCGACGTTCGTAAGATTTTCCGTCGGAAAAACAATTCTTCCTTTCGTACCAATTTCCAAGTCTTGTTTCCTTACGTATATTCTCTTATACAAGTCCTGGACTTATGGGGTGTAACATTCTTCCCCCTTAGAAATATTAGTCCCCGAATGTTCTTAGTCGGTTTTCAAGCTATACAAACTCCGGCATAATCTCTTTACCAAGCCTATCAATCAATACTCCACAAGACCAATGATGCCACACATGGCCACCACATAGCATACGTAAACATATCAATGGACCTTCCGTCCCCGGCCCCTTATCACAAAACTCGAAGGTTACAGTCATATCAAACACGGGATCCTTAGAGGTTACTTTCTCTTTACCGTACTAGGGATGGCCCTGTCGTAATCTAAGTCATGGGACTAAAACTATCTGAATCCTTCAGTCGGAATCCTACTCAGCTAACTGATGTGTTCCCCCGTGTTACTCCCCCTTCTCGGTCTCACTTAGTCACCAAACTAGTTGGGACATGAACCTATAATCTGCCTAGCTTAGTTTACCCACCGGTGTAAACTCTAACACTAGTATCATCTCAATCACGAGCACCTATGGACAGTGTTACTGAACCTAAGGTGTGTGTATCATCATAATTAACCTCCACTCATGGCCTAAAAGGAATTTTCTATACGCATCTTCATTACTCATAACTATAATCACTATAGTTCTTTTAACCTTTGTTCCTTCCTTTTCTTACTTGTCATACTTTCTCGTACTTCTAAACTTATTTAGTACACGTAAAAAATCTCAAATATTGTTTCTGTTCCCCAATCCTTGGAGTTACTAACCAAACTTGGCCATATACTACTTGAATTTCCGCTAAGGCTCTTCTCGGCCCTTACGACCTGGTTCCGGTGGAATGCATCCACGAACTCGTACAAAGATCAACTAGACTTGGGTCTTGCATCCTCGTGACCCTATCACATAGCGGGACCATTACCAACTGACATTACCCCATTCCATACTACCGGTTGACCCGAAATGAGTCCATAACCCGACCCATCATCATACTTAACTTCTCATTCTTAGTCTGGAATAAATTTCTCTCTTATCTCAAGGTACTTCTTACCTTATCCCCTATTCACTAGAGGTTCGTCACATAGGTCGAAGTATTTCTACCGTACATCCTTCCCTATTGGTCTTTACACTGTTATGGGGCAATTACAACTTGTGAACTCTACACAACTATAGTCTCAGTTCACTTACCATTCTTGTCAACATTCTTAACTTTTCACTTTACTAATCAAAGTATTCCTACCTCTGGGGGTACTATCACTTACAACTGCTAGCAACAAAGGGAAAACATATATGCTAGGGCGAAATCTGAATCTATCAATGCACGTATGATTCAAAAGAATCGAGATATACCTGTAACCCCATGCGATGTCGCCTCCTGATCCTGCCCCGTAGTCACGTCATCTATGCGGTTCGAAGGACCGCCAGAACTATAAACTCCACCCTGACCTCTACCACGGCTGGCTGACATCTGAACACCCTGCCCTGGGGGACGCACAGCTGTGGAGGAAAGGGAATCAACCATCGGCCTCATAGGCTGAGCCACCTCACCGGTGCTCCTTCTAAAAGGACATACCCTCAGTATATGGCCCGGACGGCCACAATAAAAACAAACACCTGTGCCATAACGACATTTCCCCAAATGACGCTTACTACAACGGAAACACTGAGGAATAAGTGGCCTCGACTGAGAAAATCCTCTGCTCCTCTGAGAACTTCGACTCCTGGAGCTTGGACCGGCTCCTAAATACCTGGTGGGCTCAAATCTCCCACCTGTGAGCTGCGGGGTATGTACTGAGTAGGCTGGGACGAATATCTCACTCGTTGCTGAGGCTGCTCGTCCAAACACTCACCGGGATAACCAATCGGTCTAGCCCTCTTACGTTGATCTCCGCGTTGGCCCTCTACCCTCTGTACACCTGCCTGTACTGGCCGAATAACCTCCTGCTGATGAAACTGTAGCACCGCTATCTTGGTCAATAACATAATTGCTTCCCTCATGACCTTATAGTTTTCTCCTAACTGAGAAATTGGAGGCTCTAGTGCTGGGGCCTCAATACCTGGCGCAGAAGAACTCGCCGACTGCGGCACAACATCCGGTATACCCTGGGCATAAGCCCTATCAACTCTCTGAGTCTGACTGGTAGCTCCTGCTACTCCTTTGCCCTTCTGGGCGACTGTTGCCCTCCTTGGAGGCATAGCTGTAACACAAAAATACGTCAGAGAGGAATTATCTTACTAACACAGCTCTATGGCACGATCTCAGAGTGAGAAGAATAGAAACCAACTCCTAAATGTCCTGTAGCCTCTTGTTTATGGGTGTGGCGCGCAACACACCGATAATCAAGACTCTACTAGACACGGTCTGTAGACATTCCGAGGACTGACTGCTCTGATACCACTCTGTCACGCCCCGAACCCCGGGCCCGTGACTGGTGCCCTACCTGGGCACCCTTCTACCTAACTGACACAAGTAAACTGCGGAATTTAAATAACACCTTTTTTTTTAAAACCAACATACGTGCAAGGGCAAAGCCGACAAGGCTGCCATATAATATACATAATCAAAAGACACTACACTGTACATGAGTCCAATCCCACATATGAATACAGACCTCTAAGAGTTTTACTGAACTATGACGGGACAAGGCCCCGCCGTACCCATAACTGTACAAAAGTCTGTACTGAAGGATCTATACCAAAAAGATAAACTCCTGAACAGATGGAGCTATCCAAAAACTCTGAGCAGGGTCCTACACCTGCAGATCACCAAACTGCGTACCTAAACCTGCGGCATGAACGCAGCCCCCCGAAGGAGGTCAGTACGAAGAATGTACCAAGTATGTGAAACAGTAAATACTGTAATGAAATCATAACAGTCTAACAAAACAGGAGACATGTATGATAGCCAACCTACAGTACACAATACATAAGCAGTCATATCAAGTCAGGGACGCATGCCCTCAAAGTCATTACTAAAATATAACCATGGGTCTCACGCCCAAAATATCACTCATGCCCGTGGAATCCTTCCTCACTGCCGGCAGTCCATGATATAATACAACATCAGTAAGCACACTGAACCTTGCAATCATGAGAGTAATGCAATCCTTTTTATCTTTTAAGTTATGTCTTTAACAATGAGAATTACTGTTCCACTTTAAATCATACACACACTGCACCCTTTCATTAATGAAATCACTACCGTTTCAAAACATGAAGGTCGTGCCAGTGCCAAGGTCAACCACCCTCTGTGTTATAATGCATCCTATCATAGGACTATTTCACCCGCAATGGACTATTTCACCAGCTTAGGTCATGAGGACCCGCAATGAGTCATCGGTACACGATACTCGCATCACGGATAGCTAATCCATGGCTTATATATATCCCGGAAATTTAACCCGTCCGAGTCAAATACCGGCCCGCCGTGAGTATGTACCACTCACCCCCATGGGGAGCTAACCTATGGTATCCTTGAAACCAGTTGCCGGCCCTTTATGGAGGGACGCGGAGATGTGGAAATATGACACTTGCACGAATGTCTATATGAGCAACCCATATGCAAGTAAACCAAGACAATACCATGCCTTTCACACCAAGACAATACAATGCCTTTCCTTTTTACATAAACCAAGACAATACCATGCCTTTACACAAACCAAGACAATTACCATGTCTTCTTTTTACATAAACCAAGACAATGCCATGCCTTCTTTTTACATAAACCAAGACAATTACCATGCCTTCTTTTTTCATAAACCAAGACAATGCTTATTCAAGCAAGCCAAAGTAATATCAAGGCACAAATAGAATAATTCTCATTTAACAAGCCAAAGTACTATCAAGGCACAAATAGTATTTAACAAGCCAAAGTACTATCAAGGCACAAATAGAATAATTCTATTTTAACAAGCCAAAGTACTACCTACGTACATTCTTTTCAAAAGACTCCTTTTTATGTAAAACCCCAAGATACTAACACCCGTAGTATCAAGGTGTGTCTATTTTTCAAAGTAAGTTACTACACTTTTAGAAAACTCATTTCAAAGCTTGAAACCAAGTAACTTCAAATTTTCATAATCTAGGCAACTTATGCCCATTAATCAAAATAGACAACTTTCTTAGCCTTCCATAAAGTCGTTATAACCAACTTCCCATAAAGCCGTTATAACCCTTTATGGTTTTAGACATATTCATTTCTTTTATAACCAAGAGACTTATACTTTTAAAACCAAGTATCACATACTTACAAATCAAGTTTCTTAACTTTCAAAATACTTCAGGTCTCTTAATCTTTAGAAATCAAGTTTCTTCTACTTTTAAACCTCAAGTAACTCACACCTTTAAAACAAGTTACTTCTCTTAAATCATGTCATTTCCCCTCTTTGAAAACAATTACGTAAATCACTCCTTTGACTCCCCTAAAGTCATTATAACGACCTTTTTGGTTTTGGAACTAAGGCACTAGCCAAAAGATTTGAAAACCACTTCCTTTTCAAGACTATGTACTTTAAGTAAAATACTTTCACTTTTGAGAATCCAAACTTCATTAAGGAAATGGATTATAACAACTTACAATTTAATCATCCAAAGTACAATCAATGAAGTATATAGAACAAATTCTACATTAGGCAATCCAAGTACAACCAAGGAATGGATCATTTAAGAAGTAGGACTTACTTTCTTTATCTTAAGGAATCATGCTAGAAGAAGAGGAGATGGTTCACATACCTTTTCGGCTTAATCCACAAGCTAAGTCGAATACGCCGCACGTAGAATTGTCAACCTATAATGGTCACAACATGACTATCAATTTCTAGTTTCTAACGTAGAATAATACTAAGTATACGGTCTCTTATTCTACGAAAAATCGGGCAGCACTTCCTTTGTTTCTACATACTTTGCCACCTTTTTCAAGGCCGAATTCAATAACCAAACATGCCACATTTAAGGCTCAACATACCAACCAATCAAAGGGGATTACACGCCTTACAATACGTGTAAAATTTTGCCCCACAATTCATACCAAGTAGTTTAATAAACAAGCCATTCTCGGCCAACATATACAACAACACTAAGTCCTTTCCAATTCTTTTTTCAATCCAAATTCTTAGGTCTAACATGTTATATAGTCATAGGCAACTTAACAACTAATATTCCTTCTTTATATAACATGTGACAACTTAAACTAATAATCAACTTGAATTGTAATCTTAAGGCTAAACATGCTAGGTTTCGAATTAGGGTTCCAATAGTCAATACACTTATCAAACTTCATACTAAATACCTCATGCTTGCTAATATCCATAACTATAATGATAAGTAATCTTTAATTGCTAAAACGACAAGAGTTATACCTTTACAAGCCCTTAAAATTTCCAAGATTCAAAGTCGCTCCTTAGCAATTCTTAGCTCCTTTCCTTTACACTCCAATCCGCTATTTGAAGCATTTAGAAGCTCACAACCAACTTCTCTTCCAATTCCAATCCAAACTTGTGAAAACGACTTAGGTTTTCGCCTTGCGACTAACGTGAAAACGTTTTTTTCCGAAATCTTTCTATTGAGATATCCTTACAATACCCTTAGGGACCTTGGGTTTACATCTTGTGAATAATGAACCAAAACTACAAAAAATTTGTGTGGAATAGACCTCAAACCCGAGAGCACTTTTCTTGGCACAAAAGTTTCTCTAATTTTTCTAAGTGTTGAAGACAAGTCTTGCACTAGTGTAGTGTATATATAACACAATGGAGGGTCAAGATAATCACATATGTGTGGCTAGGATGAAGATCATTAATGTAAAGCCAAGTGGACAAGTTGACAAGTCAACAATCTCAAGCTTTGAAGACTTGTTCATCTACCATGGTCAATGACCATTTTACCCTTGCAATATTTCGTCCAAGACCATATGAGGGGGTGCCACGTGTCTCACTCTCATTCGTCCATAAAATTCTGTAAACCTCGTGGGCCCCGCAAAACGTAAAATTCCTCGGGTGGGCCCCACATGACCAAATCCGTAAAAATAAATTTCCATAATGTTAAAAAGTTCCATACTCTTCAAATAATGCATTTTGAGAATCCAATTCTCAACAACGAACATTTTTCCTTTCCGACGTTCGGAAGATTTTCCGTCGGAAAAACAATTCTTCCTTTCGTACCAATTTCCAAGTCTTGTTTCCTTACGTATATTCTCTTATACAAGTCCTGGACTTACGGGGTGTAACAAAACCAACTCCAAGTACCTCCAAGGGCACTCAACATAAACTCCTTCAAATTCGAGTATTACTTACTTTCTGCCTCAATTCACCTCAAATGAACAAGTCACACAGACTTATTAAAAACAATGATGTCAAAGAAGGAAGGATAATTCACTGGTTACCACCACTTCTCTCCCTTTCCACTCGATAATCGGCTTACCGGGAAATCGGAATCGAGCCAAACTCTCTCTGCAGTCAACGTTGGCATAACAAGAGGCCAACTAGCCCGTACTCCTAATGACCTCGACGTCTGTCATAACAGCTCTGCTAGGCCTGCTAGGGTCCAACGACTGTATCGTTACCGACAATTACTAT
Organism: Przewalskia tangutica; assembly: GCA_029844215.1. Taxonomy (NCBI): domain Eukaryota; kingdom Viridiplantae; phylum Streptophyta; class Magnoliopsida; order Solanales; family Solanaceae; genus Przewalskia; species Przewalskia tangutica. Next base: position 30,481,792 of record CM056720.1, on the reverse strand, counting down.
CTACCCGCTCAGCTACTACCCAACACTCACGGTGTAGTCACCTCGAAGGGTTCTCATGGATTCAGGCTCTATTGCTTTATACTTGGTTTCTCTCTTTTTCACTGGTCGTACGCTTTCCGTACTTCCAAACTTATACTAACATACGTACATAACTTCCATACTAAATCTGGCCTACAATCTTTGGAGTTACAAAATTAAATAATATAAGGCCATTTCCGGCTCTCACAACCTGGTTCCGGTGGAATGTGTCCACGAACCCGTAAAATTATTAACTAGACTTGGGCCTTGCACCATCGTGACCCTGTCATGTAGCGGGACTACTATCAAATGATCTCATTCCATTTCAGGCTATGGGGCGACCCTTAATAGGTCCTCAACCCGACTCGGCGTCGTACTTAACTCTTTTCCTTGGTCTAACTTAACTTTTTACTACCTGAGGAGGCCTTATATACCTAAGGTCTCGGCGGTTATCAATATTCTTAGGCTCGAAATTCCCATGCTCCAAGCCTACCTTATTAGTCCCCCCGTAAACGGGTACAAAAACTTTTCGTAATACCCTAATCGTGTTGTCTTGGTCACAACAACCATACTTACTCCATACGGATCTCACCCGTACCATTCCCTTAAGCATACCACGTAGCTTAAGTTACTAACATAGTCTTCCGTCAAACATCTCAACAAGAGTCCTTAAGGGTTCATTACCCTATCAGGCAGCTCATCATCTCCTAATTATCTCAAATTAGTACGTAAAACCTTGATGAGAGTTCATTAAACTGTTTCATACCTTCCTGGTATTTATTTAGTCCTTACCCATTCCTGGTAATCGAGAATCATTCTAGGCAACGCATATGTGACCCTCATACATAAATCCATATAGTTGTATGTCATAATACCAAATATACTACGAATATTACCAACCTGGATAAGCAATCCACATAATCTTTCCTGGGTCACTGCTGCCTTTCTCGTAGCTGCAATAAACATAACTTGTTAGGGAGAGACAACCCTAACCACACAGCTCTATCGCACGATCTCAGAGTGAGAAGAATGGAAACCAATCCTAAATGTCCTGCAGCCTCCTGGTTATAGATGTGGTGCACAACACAACGATAACCAAGACTCTACTAGACACGGTCTGTAGACACTTTCTGAGGACTAAGTGCTCTGATACCACTTTTGTCACGACCCGACCCCGGGCCCACGACTGGTGCCCTACCTGGGCACTCCTATCAGGTATACATCAGAGAATAGCAGCGGAACATACACAACACATATAAATACTTAGACAATAAACAACAACAGGCTAGCCGATAAGACCACCTTCCGTAAAATATACACATACCCAAAAACATCAATTACATTTTCTTTTTCTTACAACCCAAATTCACAAATATGACTACAGACCTCTAAGAATAACAACTGTGACGGGACAGGGCCCCGCCATACCCCTGAATGTACAACAACTGACAATACCATGGACAAGCCTCCGGAGTAATGGAGCTTCTCAACAGTTGAATCAGTGATCCTAAAAGTGAGGATCAGCAACATGTATACTCTACCTGCGGCATTAAGCAATCCTACTCCTGGGACTATTTCACCCGCATAGGTCCTGTGGACCCGCAATGAGGTAACTTCCTCGCATAGGTTGTATCCGCCCGCATAGGTCGTGTGGACCCGCATGAGGTATTCCTCGCATAGGACTATTTCACCCACACAGGACTATTTCACCCGCCAGGCCCATTGGACCCATGATGAGTACAAGCGTCTTTCGCATCATGGGTAGCAAATCCATGGAATTAGTAGTAACCCAGGGCTTTACCCCATAAGAATAACATAAACTAGCACAACCGGCTATCATACGTAACATAAGCACTACCGGCTTACCATAACATAACATAAGCACTACCGGTTTATCATACATAACATAAGCACTACCGACTTATCATACATAACATAACCAAGTTAAGAAATCCCCCTAACTTCTTATTAGTCTTATTCATATACACTCTCATTTAAGTATGGAAGCCTTGTCTTGCTACTAGTATGTATATATAACACTATGGAGGGCCAAGATTAGAACAAATGGGTGGCTTGGATGAGTTTCACAAGGATCAAGCCCAAGTGGCCCTTGGACTAAGTCAACAATATCAAGCTTTAGCCCTTAGCAAGACTTGGTCATCTTAAATATGGTCAAATGACCATTCTAATCATGTCCATTTCGTCCAAGACCACTAAGGGGAGGTGACACGTGTCGCCCTCCCGTTCGTCGCAATATTTCGTTTCCCGACATTTCCATAATTCCGATAAATTTTTTATATTCTCAAATCTGAACACTTTTGAATTCTTACGTACGTTCTTATAGACATATCCTGAAAATACGGGGTGTAACACCATTCGTCCATAAATTTCATAACCCTCGTGGGCCCCCACAAAACGTAAAATTTCTCGGGTGGGCCCCACGTGACCAAATCCGTAAAAATAAATTTCCATAATGTTAATAAGTATCATACTCTTCAAATAATGCATTTTGAGAATCTAATTCTCATCAACGAATATTTTTCCTTTCCGACGTTCGGAAGATTTTCCTTCGGAAAAACAATTCTTCCTTTCGTACCAATTTTCAAGTCTTGTGTTCTTGCGTCTATTCTCGTATACTTGTCCTGAAATTCCGGGTTGTAACATATATCTTGATAGAAATGGGTTCTTTGTTGCTGCTCAAGTTGGCTCCTTCGAGTCTTTGGTGTTGACTTTGGCCTCCCACTAGTTGTCTCTCTATTTTATTGTGGTCAAGCTCATCCAAGACGTCATTCAATCCTTATTTGTTATAGATTTCCTTTTTTCCTTGTTTACCCGCATACAATTTTCTTGTCCTTATTCAAAGCTAATTCCATATATTCAACTTATAATAATATTTTCATAACTCGAACTTTGGTTCCTTGTCAAATAGGAATGACTCAAAACTTTCAATTCTCCATGTCTACACAAAACAACATCTTTTTTACAGTCTCCAGTTCTTTTTAAGGACCAATTCGTGTGAGCAATTCCTCTTTTGTGACTCTTTCACTTGTTCGTTTGGATATATGTTTAAGATCAAGTTGTTTAACATCTTCCTTGTACTTGATTATAATATGTACATGGTTTGTTAATCATCAAAACTTTAATTAGGCTCTAAACTATTATTAGGACAACAACATCTCAACATTATCTGTATAGGATAAAATTTAGATATTACAGTGTGCGAGTCAAAAATCTCAGCATTGAAGATAAGGACAAATCAGTCTTGACTCACCGAAGGCAACCTGGTCTTGACCTACAAATTTGTTCGGGGATGTTGGCCATATATGTTGAAGGTCTAGCGTCGCAGTGTAGATTTTCCAAAACCCGGAGATACATGACCACGGCCGAGGAAGTGGCAGATCAATATAAGTCTCAAAGATAACCGGTCCAAAGGAACTCGAATTCTCCCTTGAAGGATCTTAACCATATGGGAGACGTGTAGAAACTAATCAACGAGATGGGGCGTTGATTTCGAAGTGATGTTGCTTAGGGTTAGGTTATAAAAACTTCTCTTCCCTTCATTTGTATGGCATCTAATTTTAAATCATAGAAGACAACTATATTTTTACTCCATTGTCGTCTTTTGGCTTCCAAGTTCTCAAGTTTTCTCTTAGTCATTATAATCGGGAGATGCTGTCAGTCAACAACCCGGCCCTGAGTTGTCTCAATAAGAATTGCTTACTTGGGGGCAAGGCTAACTCCCTCGCCTACTGGGCCCCATCCCCCGGCCCGAAAGAGATTGGTGGAGGAGTTAAATCATGGTGACTCAACGCCCTACTATGTGAGAGGAATAGTGTATGGTCTTGCATGAAAGTCATCCCCACAGGAGGAATGAAATTGCCGCTACTTGGTGTTAGGACTGAACCTGCTATCTCAGAATCTACCACCAAACTATTTACGTGCGCGTCAAAGAATTGCTTACTTTGTTTATTCAATTACGTTACTTATTTTACATTCTTATTATTCAATATTGTTTTTCCTATAACAAGTTAGCATCGTTTATGTGATTATTTGGTCGACCTTAATTTGTTGGTACTTAAGTCACTAAACAAATTTAATTGTTATTATGAATTACGGAGTTAGGGTTAAACAACTATCAACAATCATTCGGCTTTTTAATCAACTTTTTTAGGGATTTACCTTTAAGAAAATAAAACCTAAAAGTTTTTGATTTGTTGATCTTGGAGTGGTTAGGATTGGAGATACGACAAGAGGTGAAAGAATTTTTTTTCCCACGATGACTACTTCTTTACCTAACAACTTAAAAAGTTAGACAGTGGATCTAACATGCCATCCTAAATTCTTGACCTTGTCTTCGTTCTGTTATTTTCCCCTACAAAACTGGTTTTATAGAATAAAGACAAAACACACTTGTATTTCAAACCCTTCTCAATAAATATATATCCCTTAAAATTTCTAGCTTATAAACAAATTATTAACTGTGCGCACGGTCATCCTTGTGCCTTCAAACTTCAAATAGGGTTAATAGTTACTGTACCAAAATAAGTTACTAATCAATTACATATTCAAGTTACATATTACAATTTATGTTACACTAAAACGTTAGAGCTTTTTTGAATTATTCCTTGGTTCTAAGTTTTATTATTTTAACTTTATTTGTATTAATGTTTTGGTGTTACTGTTATTTTAAGAATATGTAATTTTAACTGAATTTACTGTATCAACAAAAAAGTCTTGGTTTTCTAGGAAGAAGAAAAAAGAAGTACAGAGAATTTAATAAGAAACAAAGAGTGAAAAAAAAGAACTAAAATAAATAAACAAAAATAATTAATAAGACTTAAACAAAAAACTAGTAATTAATAAGAGAAAATAAGAAATATACCACGGTTTTTGGCTCTCCAATAATTGAAATATGAAAATAGCAAAACGGATTATAATTTTGACTTTTGAGTGATTTTAATGCATTTTCCCTAAACAGAATGTATAATTGACAAAAGTATCAAAGCTTGGCCCACGTGAATAGACACAAAAATGGGAGAAACTTGTGAGTGGTAATGTGTAGAACGGGAAAATAATAACAACAACAAATTGTAATAAAACTTGGAAACAATCAAATAGAAGGGCTTGCTAAGTCGATCAAATTCTTGATATATCCTTAAGATAATATTGTCCTGTATATCCTTTCAACGGTTGTAATGACAACTTATCTCCCAAGATAAAACAACAATCAAACAAATGAGCAAAGGGAACTCAAGTGTTTGCTTTGGAAGAAAGATCTTTGAGTGTTTTGTGATTGTAAGAGAGGAAGAAGTATTTCAGATTTCAAGTGTTTGCAAATGAGCATAAGGCCTCATTTTATAGTGTTGTGAAGATGACTCTCCAATTGCCCATGTAATGGTCTTGAATGACCATGTAATGGCCTTGAATGACCATGTAATGGCCTTAATTATGGAGTGTTAATTCAGCCAAATAATGACTGAATTCATTTGGGATGTAATAATGCCTCAAAAACCAGCCCAAGAGTCATGTCTTTTCGTCTCCCGTCGCAGCCAAACAATTTGGCGCCGCGGCCCTATGACTCGTTTCATCTTTAACACATTTATACACTTATTCCTTCATTTACCAATGTGAAACCTACGTCATTTGGCCAATAACCGTCTATTACCTTACGTCTCAAAATAATTCGTATACGTACCAATATCTCTTCCATTTAAGGAAATTATGATCCTTGGCATTGTATGTACACGTATGTGGAAACAACGTTTTCGACGTGTGGGGTCCCTAATTATTCGATTCGTAATTAAATATGATTAACTTTATTTCACGTTTAATAAATATTTTCAACAATCCCCTTTTGGAAGAGATTTTGGTGCACGCGTATGGTGTCGTTCTAGCAATCACTTGGCGGAACGATGTTGCATCTGGAGAGGTAGCCGGAGCTTTTAACCTTCCATAGTAGAATACCATCGGACATATTTACCGCACGGTGAACGTGATGTCTTGAACCGTCATTTTTTAGTATATGCCAAGACAATGTACCAACACAACACCTTTCCTACTCAATCTTTCTAGTGTTTTGTCCGTCGTGGGTCGTGGACACACTTGGATTCTTAAGCACGTTCATTTGAGGCGGCCTGTCCTCGTACTTAAATAGGTGGTCTCCTACAAGGTATCCTGTAATACCCGCTACATGGCGTTAGGAACCATTAAAAGTTTCCCACCTAACCTCAATTGAGAATCATTAAAGGTTTTGGAAACTTATCATTTACCCTCTACGGTAGCACTTTATGTCTATCACGGAATGACCTTGGATTATGTTTCTTAAGAAGAAATCATTATCCAAGTGCTCTTGCTTCCAGAAAGTCGCCACGACCGATCCGGGGCGTGATCGTGCCTTACCCGCACCCAAGTAGTCATACATCGAGAAATCGTGGAATATAAAACATACGGATATGAAATAAGAGATAAGATAATAAAACAGTCAACCAAAACGGTTGCCTTGCATATATATAAAAATCTTGAGCAGTTACATCCCTTTACAAACCCCGCCACAGCGATTACTACGGACCTCAAGAATGTAACAACATCTATGACGGACAGGGCCCGCCATACCCCGAATGTACGAACCTACAACTCGAGGAAACATACCAAAAGATAAGCCTCAGAGAAGCGGGCTTCCTAATACGTTGAATTGTGATCCATGAGCGAGGATCAACAACCGGTGTACCTCTACTGCGGCATGAACGGCCCGAAGGAGGTCGATACAGCAGTGCAGTATGTGAACCGAAAAATCAAAATGAAATCATAATAGTTTATATAAAGCGAAGACATATATGATAACAAAACTACGATTCATAAAGCGGTATGTCAAGTCGTGGACTCACGCCTCAAAGTCATCCTCACGTGCGTGGAACTCCTTCCCGCCTTGGCGATCTAGGCATAAGTTAGGTGATCGTGTAACATGTCTCGGCCCATCTCATGGACTCGAGGTGGAATCGTGTGGAATACATGTCTCGGCCCATCTCATGGGACTCGATAGGAATCGTATGGAATACATGTCTCGGCCCATCTCATGGGACTCGATAGAAATCGCACATGTCTCGGCCCATCTCGTGGGACTCGATAGAAATCGCACATGTCTCGGCCCATCTCATGGGACTCGATAGGAATCGCACATGTCTCGGCCCATCTCGTGGGACTCGATAGAAATCGCACATGTCTCGGCCCATCTCATGGGACTCGATAGGAATCGCACATGTCTCGGCCCATCTCATGGGACTCGATAGAAATCGCACATGTCTCGGCCCATCTCCTGGGACTCGATAGAAATCGCACATGTCTCGGCCCATCTCATGGGACTCGATAGAAATCGCACATGTCTCGGCCCATCTCATGGGACTCGATAGAAATCGGATGGAATACATTCCCGGTTCATCCCATGAACGCGGTGTCGCATGAAGTACATTCCCGGTCCATCTCATGGACTCGGTATCGAATCAGGTGAAATACATTCCCGGTTCATCCCATGAACGCGGTGTCGTGTGGCCCTAACATCTAAACGCTCTTTTAAGATAGATTAAGATAATACCATGTTTACCTTTTAAATCAACTAAGGCAATAATATGCCCTCCTTTTTAAACCAACACACTTTCCTTCTTAAAGTCAAGTAACAACATTTTTTTCCAAAAGTTCAAGTTTGCCTAATTTCAAATACTCAAGTTTCTCATTTTCGAAAGGTTTCGTAGTTCATAGTCTTAATCACTTAATAAGATAATTCTCTTTTAAAACAATTTGAGAAACATATGCCTTATGTATGAGTAGGTTATTCTTGTTCATAACAATCTTATTAAAGCAGCCATGATCTAGGAAATGTAATACAATTTTGTCTTATCTTAGCTTCTATGCAGATGGAGGTTTCTACTGGTTTTAATATAATTACTTACTTGTCAATACATTTTCCTTTATTAACGCTGCAGTGGTTCGTTCGATACTTATTCTCATTTCCGAAATCAGTAAAACATTATTCTTTTAAAAAAATCCAAGTACTCATTACTCACGAATGAGGTTTCACACTTTTTAACAAAATTCATATCAATTCAATTAAGTCAAGTAAACATCTTTTAAGATCAAGTCTCTTAACTTCTAAAGTCAATAAACCATTCTTTTTATCTCTCTTAAGTTGTTATACCTAACTTCCCATAAAGCTAGTATAACTCTTTCAAAAAGTATTACTCTTCTTTCAAAAGCGATTCTTAATTCTTTTGAAATACTTCAAGACTCTTATTATTTAAAACTCAAGTCAAAAGACATCGAAGTAAAACCACGTTCAGTTAACACACGCGTCACGTCTAGGTACTATATATATATTCTTTTAAAATATCATGCTCAAGAGGATAGGAAGAATCACATACCTCGCGACGATTATCGACTATTAGCAAATAGCTCCAAATCGTAATCCTGCTAGCCTTTTCCACCGCCCGAGTAGAATACGCTACTCGCGATCTTGACCTATAACGGTCATACAAGTCTATTAGCGTCTAGACTACTCGTAGAATACTTCTAGATACGGATATTGGGCAGACTTCCCTACAGTCAAACTACACAAGTCATCAGAAATACATCTATGTAAATCTGATTCGGTCTTCTTAATATTCTTCTATTACAGTTCAATTCTCTTCTGTAATATCCTTCTATGAATCTTATATTCATTTCTATACTACTACAGTATGTAATTTCCAATTACAATAGAAGGTCAAGAGTATTTACCTCGATAAGCCCAAAATTATCCAAGTTTAAATGTCGATCCTGAGCAACGTTTAGCTCCTATTCTGTACGCTCCAAAACGCTCCAAGAAACCCTTTAGAAGTTCTACACAACTTCTACTTATACTTCAACCTACTATAAAGATTTCCTTAGGATTTCGTTTTTGTGACTTAAGGGAATATAGTAGTATTTCCGGACTCTACGTATAGAGGTAACTTTGGAAAGTACTACAAGGTATATGGGCTAAAGTATTTGGGAATAGTAACAATACTTGGAGAATACTTTTCTACCAAGGGGGGGTGTATTTTACGAAAACAACTAGGCAAGGGTATACTCTCGGCCAGGGCCTTCCGAGGAGGAGGTGGCTTTGGGACGAAAACTTTAAGAGGGAGGGAGAGGGATTTCAAGACTTGGAAATTGCTCAAGTGTGGATGAAATAAGTCTTCAACTAAGGGGGTATTTATAGGCCAACCAATGGCCAAGATTAAGACAAGTGGTAGGCAAGTGTAGGGTGGGGATTTGGACATGTGTGTGTGGGTCCCACCTTATCAATCTACCACACAAATATCCTACCTAATCCTTGACAAAACACAAGGAAAAAAAACGTGCCAACTCTAGCCCTTTTGCCGTCCACTTTGAGGGTGACACATGTCACCCTCCCGTTGGTCCAAAATATTTCGTCTCTCGGAAAAATCCACAAAAATTATAAATGTTGCAACCGTATTTTTCCCTTCGCAAATTCCGGAAAACGTTTCATCGGAAAACGACTCTTTTTGCTAGTTGTGCACAAATTTCGACACTTATGCCTACTTAAGGCTAAAAACTTTTGTACGTACGCCCTCACGTACATACTCTGGAAATACGGGGTATAACAGAAGCGCTCAACTGAACCTTTACATTTTAGTTTTCCCATTGAACCTTATCCATGGGATCTCCAGTCCGTAAGGTTGGGTGTCCATTATATTAGTTCTTATTGATTGGGTTTTAAGCCCATCCCCTAGACAGGCAGAACAACTGATCTTTGAGTATTCCCTTCGTCAAGGGATCTGCGATATTTTCCTTAGATTTTATATAATCAATGAAAATAATACCCGAGGTGATCAACTGCCTAACAGACTCATGTCTCCGTCGAATATGACGAGGCTTGCCTTTGTAAATAGAACTTCGTGCCCTTCCTAGAGCCGACTGACTATTGCAGTGGATCATTACATAAGTCACGGGTTTATCCCAACATGAAATATCTTCTAAGAAACCATGAAGCCGTTCAGCTTACGGGTGAGTCTTGCCAATTTATTGACTTCTAACCAATGGTGTCGTTGCAGGTGAATTGTCGAACATCTCAAATTTTTTCAGCACATTCTTGATGTAGTGAGATTGAGACGAGACCAATCTATTAGTTGTCTTAGAGACCTTGATCCCTAAGATAACATCTACGACACCCATATCTTTCATGTCAAAACATTATTTTTAGCACAATCTTAGTCTCTAGGATTACCCTAGGACTGCTACCAGTGATCAACAATTCGTTTACATAGAGGAATCTTATGCCTGATGAATCGGTCATAACTTATGCCTAATGAATCGGTCATTTCCTCTTCATGTAAACACATTCATCACACTTGTTAATAGAGACTCCTTACGATAGTAGGGTACTATCAAATTTTTCGTGCCATTATTTAGGACCTGTTTCAGCCTGTACAATGATTTGACAAGCAGACAGACTTTTGTCTCTTGTTCTGAAACCACATACCCCTCTAGTTGGTCTATGTATATTTCTCCTTCCAAATCATCATTTAGGAAGACTATCTTGACATTCATTTGATGTAATTCAAGATCCCGCAAGGCGGCGATAGTCATGAACATACGTGTGAATGTCTTGTCTATAGACCCATTGGCATTGTAGGTTCTCATCTTTGCTTTGTGACGTTTAGATGTTTCAGAGGCTCCATTTTTTAATTTAAGTAAGTAAAGTGGCAAAACTTTATGCTATCATCTAAGAAAGTCACAAAGGGCTTGTCCCCCCCCCCCCCCTCTAGTTCTAAATCACATCTATTGATATATGTGAGTTCTAGAGAAGCGGTTTCCCTTTCGACGGATCTAAGAGAACTTTTTGGAAAGTCTTTGCCTCCATGCCCACCTCACACTTATGTTGAGGGTTTATGTCGATAGAGAGCAATGATTCCAACTTTACCAATCTTAATATATATTGATAGTTAACACGTCTAATCTATGACACAATAAGAAGACACAAACATGTAAAAGAAAGGCTCAATTTTATTTATAATAGAAGGCAGTACAAGTACAATATTTGCCTTAAAGAGGCCTTCACAGGCGAAGCCTCTTTCTAAGTAGACGACATTATGGGTGTAGCATTAACCTTAAGGAGGACATGCGAAGTCCCTTCCTACAAATGTTCCGTTTTTAGTGATTACAAACTTATTAGCCTCTAGCACTAGTCTAAAACCAGCATTCACTAATAAATTTTTAGAAATTAGATTTCGTCGAATTTCTGGGACATGCATCACTTCTTAGAGAATCAGCTCCTTTTCGGACGTCATCTTAAGAATTACCTTTCCTTCCCCCAGCACCTCTGAAGAGGAGTTGTTGCCCATGAACAACTTCTTATCTGTGACTGGTGTATACGTGGAGAAAGCGTCTTTAGTGGAATAAATGTGACGGGTAGCACCCGTGTCCAACCACCATTGCGTCAGATTCTCAACAAGGTTTGCTTCTAGCACCACTGCTGAGAATTCTTCAATCATATCATCTATGAGCGTGTCTCGACGATGTTTACCTTATCCTTGCCTTTATCATGTTTTTGCTTGCGGTAGTCTTTGGCCATATGACCAACTTTACCACAATAGTGACATGTTCCCTTAAACTTTTCAGTTGTTCGGGACTGGCCATCCTTCTGGAACTTCCTCTTTTTGCTTGGATTCCCTTTGACTTCCGTCAGATTTGCCTTTGACTCAGCGGATTGTTGCCCCTTTGACATGGCCTTCTTATTGTCCTCTTGTATCTGGAGTTTGACAATAAGTTCATCTAAAGTCATCTCCTTCGTTTTGAGTTTCAAGTAATTCATAAACGCATTCCACGAGGGAGGCAGCTTTTCGATTAATGCCCTAACCAAGAATTGTTTGTTAGGCTTCAATCCTTCCAAGTCTAGATAATGTAGAATCATTTGAAATTCCTGGACTTGGGTTGACACACTTTTGTTATCCACCATTTGAAATTTCAGAAATTTTCCAATGATGAACTTTTTACTACCCGCATCTTGGGTGTTGTACTTCTTTTGTAGTTTGTCTCATAACTGCTTGGAAGTTTCAACGGTACAATATACCGCGTAGAGAGGATCAGACAAACTGTTTAGAATGTAGTTCCTGCACATGAAATCACTGTGTTTCCATGCCTCACGAACCATCTTCATGTCGTCATCAACCTGGTTACCTTGGCCCCCTCCCGCCAAATTATTTGGCTGAGGGTTCGTGTCATCCCCAACTTGTGCAGGGTCTTCAGTTAGGAAACGTTTTAGTCCTATAACCATCAGGAAAAACAACATCTTTTGCTGCCATCACTTGAAATGTGTATCCATGAACTTTTCGGGACGTTCATGATGAAAACCAGCGGGAGTTAGAGCAGGAGTACTCCCTTGACCAGTAGCAAATGAGTTGTAAGTACCTTGAGCAAGAGCATGGGCGTTGTGAATGCCTTGAGGAGGAGCGGGGGCACTAGTTGTGACAAACGCAGCAGGTTGGATGGCATTTGGAATGCATGGATTAGTGGGAGAGTAGGCAGTGTCATTGCCTTGAGTGTTGGGATTGTAGGCAGTGGGATTGCCTTGAGCATTGGCGTAGTTCAAAGCGTTGAATTGATCTTCAGCAGACATGTTGTTGTTGAAATAACGAATATTATCTTAAACTTGTGAGTAGTAATGTGTAGAACGGAAAAATAATGTCACGACCCGACCCCGGGCCCGCAACTGGTGCCCTACCTGGGCACCCTTACAGGTATACATCAGAGATAATCAGCGGAACATACATAAACTTAACAAGAAATAAATAACATGCTAGCCGATAAGGCCACCTTCCAAAAATATACACGTAACCCAAAAGCAGTTACCTTTTCTTTTTCTTTACACAACCCAATCCACAAGATATGACTACAAACCTCTAAGAATTCTTGACATAACAACTGTGACGGGACAGGGCCCCGCCATACCCCTGAATGTACATAAATCTACAACCTCAGGAAACTGTACCAAAATACAAAGCCTCCGAAATAATGGAGCTTTCCAACCAGCTGAACAGTGATCCTAAGAATGAGGATCAGCAATCTATGTACCTCAACCTGGGGCATGAACGCAGCCTCCGGAAGGAGCTCAGTACGAAATATGTACCAAGTATGTGAAACTGAAAATATTGTAATGAAATCATAACAATATATAATAAAGCTGGAGACATGTATGATAACCAAAATAACAGTACACTGTGCCTTGCCAAAGTGAAAGTAATGAAAGTCAGTTTTACCTTTTAAAGACTATTTCAACACATGAACAATAGTCACACAGGGCTACGGACGCAATCCCTCAAATATCATAGCGTGCCCGTGGAATCCCCCATCACTGCCGACAGCCATAAGTGTAAAATATAACCATGTGACGCGCCCGAGGCATCCCACCTCACTGTCGGCATACACATATACAATATATATATATCTCGCGTGGAATCCCATCATCATGCCGACGCCTTGATGTAACATATAACCATGTGACGCGTGGCATCCCATTTATCGGCATACAGCGCATACAATACATATATATATATATAAATATATATATATATATATATATATATATATCATGCCCGTGGAATCCATCATCTCGGGTACATGACTTCATGGAGAGCTAATCAATGGGGTAATAATCGTATATAACATGCGTGGAATCCTCATCTCGGGTACATGTCTTCATGGGGAGCTAGTCCATGAAGTAATAATCGTATATAACATGGTCGCATGCCCCGGAATCCCTCATCGTATAAGCATGGCCATGGGGTAATAAAACAAATCCGGGAATCTAACCCGCCTCCTGGTCGCATGCCCCAGAATCCCTCATCGTATAAGCATGTCCAAGGAGTAATATAAAAAATCCGGGAATCTAACCCGCATCCTGGTCGCATGCCCCGGAATCCAACATCGTATAAGCATGTCCAAGGATCAATCACAATGGAAGCATACCCGTGGAAGCCTCCGTCACTGTCGGTACGTCCAAGTAAATTTACAACAAGACAACCGGCCCTCCAACTGAGAGTCACAGCAACGTAAACATATAATACTTGCACTCAAGGCTATCACAAGCAAGCATAGGCAAGTTCATTAAATCTTTAGACTTTCATTTTATATACTCAAGGCACTTTTCGTTTCACATAAAAATCCGGGAATTTAACCCAAAGTACTACGTACTTCCATTCTTTTCAAAAGACTCTTTTTCATATAAAACCCCAAGATACTAATAACCGTAGTATCAAGTCATATCTACTTTTCAAGATAAGTCACAATACCTTTTAGAAATACATTTATAGGCTTCTAAATCAAGTGACTTCTTTCTTTAAAATTTTAAGCAATTGATGCCTTCAAATCAATTTGCCTTTCTTTATTTCAAGTCATATATCCTTATTTACATCACTAGAGTAAACCATTCTTTCAACTTTCCATAAAGCTATTATAACCAACTTTCCATAAAGTCGTTATACTAACTTTATGCTTTAGACACTTACATTCTTCTTTTTTATAACCAAGAGACTTATACTTTCAAATCAAGTTACATAACTTTCAAAATACTTTAAGTCTCTTAACTTTAGAAATCAAGTTTCTTAACTTAGAATATCAAGTCCATTTAACTTAGAATTTCAAGTCACTTACTTTAAAAATAAAGTCTCTTAACCTTTTAAGAATTCAAGGTTCTTGATCTTAAAACTTCATAACGTAAACTCTTTACTATTAAGTAACATATACTTTTATGCGTTGTGAATAGGTTATACTTATTTATAACGATCTTATTAAAGCAGACATGATCTAGAAAATGTAATATAATTTTGTTTTATCTTAGTTTCTATGCAGATGGAGAATTCTACTCATTTTAATATAATTGATTGTCGATACATTTTCTTTTTTTTAACGCTGCAATGTCTTATTCGATACTTATTCTCATTCGTGCAGTAATTTAGCAAAGTCAACTCGACTCTCAATAATTCCTAACGACTCTTACCAACATCCCCCATAAGACTTGGTAAGAACTTAGGATAACTTAGACATAACTTTCACATAGAGTAAATCAGCATACATACCTCTTAACTTCTAAGAGTAGAAGGAATCATGAAATAACACCACATGTATATTTCATACATAGAATCATGTCAAAAGGAGGAAGAGGTTCACATACCTCGCGACGATTATCGACAAGTAGCAAAATGCTCCAAAATACTTCAACCTTGATATCTATTCCATCCTTTAAAGAATACATTACTCGTAGTACTTCAACCTATATTAATCATAACATGTCTATCAACTCCTCACTTTTTAACGTGGAATCATACTAAGTGCTAGGTCTTTTATTCTAAGGAAAATCGGGCAGCACTTCCTTTGTTTCTACGTACTGTTTCACCTTTTTCAAGGCCCGAAAAATCAATAACCAAACGCCACATTTAAGGCCCAACAATTCAGCAAATACAAAGGGGATTACACGCCTAATAGGACGTGTAAAATTCTGCCCCACAATTAATATAAAACTGTCCAATAATTCCAAGCCCTATTCAGCTACAATGTCACAACAATTATCAATTTCCTTTCAATTCCTTTTTCAATCCAAGTTGTTATTCCAACATGTTATATACATAATAACAATTACAACAACTATAAATCCTTTCTTCCTTAACATGCGACGATTGTAACTACCGTCTAAATTAATTACAACATTAATGGCTAACTTGTCCATTTTTCGGTTTTAACATGTCGACATGATCCAAATATTTTCAAACTTCAATATATATACCACATGATCATTTCTAAACTACTATAACATGTAATCTTCAATTACATTAAGAAGACGAAGATTTTACCTCAATAAGCCCTAATAATGTCCAAGCGTAAAAGTCGATCCTTAGCAACTTTTAGCTCATCTTCTTATGTTCCAATCCGCTCCAAGCACTCCTTAGAAGCTCATGAAGAACTCCTTTTCAAGTTCCATCTTCAAAGTTGAAGAACACCTTAGGGTTTCGTCTTGCGAGTAACGTAAAAACGTCGTTTTTCCGGGATCTTTCTATTGAGATATCCTTACAATACCACTAGGAGCCTTGGGTTAAAGTCTTGTGAATTTTGATCCACATTTTCAAATTTTTTGTGTGGGAATGAGGGCTAACCCGAGAGCAACATAAATGAGCATAAAGTTTTCTCAATTTTTCTCTAAGTGTTGAAGACTTGTCTTGCACTAGGGTAGTATATATAAAACAATAGAGGGTCAATATTATAACACTTGTGTGGCTTGGATGGAGGAGATTAAATATTTAGCCAAGTGGACAAGTTGACTTAGTCAATTATCTCAAGCTTGCAAGACTTGATCTTCTACCTAGGTCAATGACCATAATACCCTTGCCCAATTTTGTCCAAGACCATGTGGGGGGGTGTAACGTGTCTCCCTCCCATTCGTCCATAAAATTTCATAACCCTCGTGGGCTCCACAAAACGTAAAATTTCTCGGGGGGCCCTACATGACCAAATCCGTAAAAATAAATTTCCAATATGAGAATACATTCTATACTCCTCAAATAATGCATTTTGAGAATCTAATTCTCACCAACGAACATTTTTCCTTTCAGACGTTCGGAAGATTTTCCGTCGGTAAAACAATTCTTTCTTCCGTACCAATTTTAATTCTTGTGTTCTCGCGTCTATTCTCTTATTCATGTCCTGGAATTTCGGGTGTATCATTCTTCCCCCCTTAGAAAAATTCGTCTCCGAATGTTCTTTCGGATTCCAATCTAATTAGATAGCGACATAGTCTCCTTTTACTACACCCTTCATACGACATATGCCACCCAGGGCCACATAACAATACTCATACTAAAACATCAACCTGAACTCCAAGTGTCGACGTCGTTCATCAGCATAAAGTTTCTGCTGACTCCGAGCTTACTAAAAATCTTTCCTGGATAAGCTTCTCCTTATCCACAGCCCGCTGAATCAAGTCTGGGCCAATTATCTGAACCTCGCCTACGTGGAACCAACCAAAAGGCGATTCAACACTTTCTTAGTGGTTGTATTCTTTCCGTACTTCCAACTTATACTAGCATACTTACATAACCTCCATACTGATTCTGGCCTCCAATCTTTGGTGTCACTCTATTAAACAATATAAGGCCATTTCCGGCTCTCACGACCTGGTTCCCGTGGAAGGCATCCATGAACCCGTAAAACAATTAACTAGACTTGGGCCTGCACCCTCGTGACCCTATTACGTAGCGGAACTACTACTAACTGATTCCACTCCATTTCAAACTATGAGGTGACTCGTAATAGGTCCTTAACCCGACCCACCGTCGCACTTAACTCTTACCTTTAGTCTGAATAAAATCCTATTGCCCGAGAAGGCCTTACATACCTAAGGTCTCGGCGGTTATCAATATTCTTAGGCTCGCAATTTTCATGCTCCAAGCCTATCTTACCAGTCCCCCCGTAAACGGGTACAATAACTTCTCCTAATATCATAACTTTGTTGCCTCTATCACAACAACCATTACCCACTCCATACGGATCTCATCCATACAATTCTCTTAAGCCTACCACGTAGCTTAATCTATTAACATGGAATTCCATTAAGTCCCTTAATTATTGTTATACCCCGTATTTCCAGAGTATGTATGTGAGGACGTACGTACATTTGTACAAACCCTAATTAGGTTAAGAATGGAATTATGAACTTTCAACGGAAAAGATTCCGAGCCTTGTGAAGGAAATTCTATGTTTTTAATATTTTAACCGATTACGGATTTTTCCGAGAGACGAAATATTTTGGACCATTAGGAGGGCGACATGTGTCACCCTTAGTTGGCTTTGGTTGGACGAATTGGGGGGCCTAGTGGGCAAGTCAAATGGTCAAGTCTTGCAAGTTGATTTTGGTAGTGGGGGTAGGTAAATTGTGGACGTTTTTTGTGAGGTAGTGGAGTCCACATGGCTCATTGTTGTGGTGGGCATGTGTTCCAATATTGTGGTGGACATATGTCCTAATATTGTGGGAGACACTTGGTTGGAAGACCTCATCTTTCACATGGATCCTAATCCCAACCCTCCACTTGTTTTAATCTTGTCCCTTGAGTGTTCTATAAATACCCCCCCTTTGGTGAAGACTTCTTCATCCACTCCACACTTTCTAAGTCTCAAAATCCTCTCCCTTGTAGTATTGTTCTCGTCCCAACTCCCTCCCCCCTTCCTAGTGGCTTCGGCCGAAACCCCCCCCCCCTTGTTAGAAAGTTGTTTCGTCCAAACACCCCCCCCCCCTTGGTAGAAAGTTGTCTTCTAGTATTGTTGCTATGCCAAAATACCTTAGACAAATACCTTGTAGTATTCCCAAGTTACCTCTATACTAAAAGCCCGGAAATACTACCTTATATCCTTTAGTCACAAAACGAAACCATAAGGAAAATCTTCATTGTTGGTTGAAGTATTAAGAAGAAGTTGCGTAGAACTTCTAAGGGTTGTTTGGAGCGGGTTGGAGCACCCAGAGTAGAAGCTAAACGTTGCTCAGGATCGACATTTAAACTTGGATAATTTTGGGCTTATCGAGGTAAATACTCTTGTCCTTCTATTGTAATTGGAAATTACATATTGTAGTAGTATAGAAATGAGTATAAGATATATAGAAGGATGGTATAAGAGAAGAGAATTGAATTGAAATCACATCAGAAGAATATTAAAGAATGAGATTAAAACTGTACTTACATAGAATTTGTATTTCTGATGAACTTGTGTAGTTTAACGGGTAGGGAAGTGCTGCCCGATTTTCCGTAGAATAGAGAACCCTCTGCTTATAATATTCTACAGAGGAGTCTAGACGTTGATAGACATATATGGCCTTTATAGGTTGAATGTTCTGCGAGTAGCATGTTCTACTTGGAAGGTGGACAAGGCTAGCCGGGTTATAGCGGTGGAGCATTTTGCTATTAGTCGATAATCGTCGCGAGGTATGTGATTCTTCCTATCCTCTTGAGCATGATATTTTAAAAGAATATATATAGTGCGGTGAGCGTCGTGTGTTAACTGAACGTGGTTTTACTGCGATGTCTTCTGACTTGAGTCTAATAATAAAGAATCTTGAAGTATTTCAAAAGAATTAAGAATCGTTTTTGAAAGAAGAGTAATACTTGGTTTTAAAAGCTTAAGAGTTATACTAGCTTTATGGGAAGTTAGGTATAACGACTTAAGAGAGATAAAAGGAACGGTTTACTTAATTGTTTGGGAACGCCTTGTATTGATTTCGGAAATAAGAATGAGTATCGAACAAACCACTGCAGCGCTAATAAAGGGAAATGTATTGACTAATTAAGTATTATTAAAACCAGTAGAAACCTCCATCTGCATAGAAGCTAAGATGAAACAAAATGATATTACATTTCCTAGATCACGGCTGCTTTAATAAGATTGTTATAAACAAGAATAACCTACTCACACACAAGGCATATGTTACTCAAATTGTTTTAAAAAGGAGATTACGTTGTTAAGTGTTTAAAACTATGATCTATGAATCTTTTGGAGATAAGGGACTTGACTAAATTAACTTGATATAAATTTTGTTAAAAAGTGTGAAACCTCATTCATGAGCAATGAGTACTTGGTTTTTAAAGAGTTAATGTATGAAGTACTTCGGGGACAAAACCCCGAACTTGTTGACATAAAGTAGAAAGTACCTTCAGTGAATAACTTAACTATGTTGGTTTGTGATAGCCTTGTAAAGCTTCCTTGTTGGTTTGATAAGTAAACATGTTATGATGCTACGTGTGTTAGTATCTTGTGATGTTGTGTAAGGGGGTTATTCCTGTTGTGCTTACGTTGTTAAACATTAAGCCCGTTGTACTGTTATTATATCACATACCCCCTTGACTTGTTATACCGAGGGCTTGCCACCCTTGATGCAGGTCTATGCGGCTTATGCGGTATGTGTGACTATGCGGAGCTGCGGGAGTTCCAGGATTGATCATTCCGGGTGTATTATCCCGATGCGAGGAGTGCCTTATGCGGTCTGTGTGACTATGCGGTCTATGTGACTATGCGGACTGCGGGAGTCCAGGAGGGTACCGCGGGCTAGCTACCCCCGATGCGAGGAATACCTCATGCGGGCCTATGTGTGGCCTATGCGGAGCAGCGGTATGCTCCAGGATTAGACGCGCACATTGATCACGAGGCGGCAGCGGCCGATCATGTAGTGCGGTCTAGAAAGACCTCGTGATCTGATTTTATAGCATTGATGAATGCGTGGGTTTTAGTAGTCGGCTATGCCTTCGTACTTACCCCGTACGGTTTTATTTTGACACAAGTGGGACCTGGTGATCATGTGTATTCCTTGGTGCTTTTATATCATGGACTGCCGGCAGTGAGGAAGGAATTCCACGGGCATGATTGATATTGTGGGCATGAGACCCATGGTTATATTGAGTGATGACTTGAGGCATGAGTCACGACTTGACATGGCTAACATATGGTGTATCGTAAATTGGTTATCATATATGTCTTATTTTATATAGACTATTATGATTTCATTTCTGATATTTTGATTTCACATACTTGGTACTGTTATGCGACCTCGCCCGGAAGTGCGTTCACGCGGTAGAGTACACGATTGTTGATCCCCGCTCTTAGGATCACAGTTCAGCGTTTTGGGAAGCTCCGTTTCTCCGGAGGCTTATCTTTGGTATAGTCCCTGATGTTGTAGATATTTATGTTCATTCAGGGTATGGCGGGGCCCTGTCCCGCCATAGTTATTTTGCTTCAGAAGTGCTGTAGTCCGTTGTAAAGTTGGGAGTAGCTCACTTTGGGTTTATATATATCTTTGAAAGACAACTTTTCCTCAGATAAACTGTGTCTCTTTTACATTGTTTCATGTTGTGTTTTTATATTCCGCTGATTACTCTGATGTATGTCTACTTGGGTGCCCGGGTAAGGCACCAGTCACGGGCCCGGGTTCGGGTCGTGACAATTATAACTTCTTAAGGGTTCACTACCCTATCAGACAGCTCATCATTTTCCAATTATCTCAAAATAAAACATAAGACCTTGGCGAGAATTGATTAACTGTTCCATACCTTCCCGGTATCTATTTAGTCCTTACCAAATCCTGGTAATCTAAAATCATTCTAGGCAACACGCGTCTGACCCTCATACATAAACCCATATAGCTGTACCTCATTATACCAACTATACTACAATTATGACCAACTTGTATACGCAATCCACATAGTCCTTCCTGAGTCACTGCTTCCTTTCTCATAGCTGCAATCAACATAACTAGTTAGGGAGAGACGACCCTAACAAAACAACTCTATCGCACGATCTCAGAGTGAGAAGAATGGAAACCAATCCTAAATGTCCTGCAGCCTCCTGATTATAGATGTGGTGCACAACACACCGATAATCAAGACTCTACTAGACACGGTCTATGACACTTTCCGAGGACTAACTGCTCTGATACCACTTTTGTCACGACCCGACCGGGCGCGGCGGTGCCTACTACAGGCACCCTTACAGGTATACATCAGAGATAATCAGCAGAACATACATAAACTTAACTGGAAATAAATAACAGGCTAGCCGATAAGGCCACCTTCCAAAAATATACACGTAACCCAGAAGCAATTACCTCTTTTTTTTTTCTTTACACAACCCAATCCACAATATATGACTACAGACCTCTAAGAATTCTTGACATAACAACTGTGACGGGATAGGGCCCCGCCATACCCCTGAATGTACATAAATCTACAACCTCAGGGAACTGTACCAAAATACAAAGCCTCTGAAATAATGGAGCTTTCCAACCAGCTGAACAGTGATCCTAAGAATGAGGATCAGCAAGCTATGTACCTCAACCTGGGCATGAACGCAGCCCCCCGAAGGAGGTTAGTACGAAATATGTACCAAGTATGTGAAACTGAAAATACTGTAATGAAATCATAACAGTCTATAATAAAGCTGGATTCATGTATGATAACCAAAATAACAGTACACTGTGCCTTGCCAAAGTGAAAGTAATGAAAGTCAGTTTTACCTTTTAAAGACTATTTCAACACATGAACAATAGTCACACGGGGCTACGGACGCAAGACCTCAAATATCATAGCGTGCCACAGAATCCCCATCACCGTAAATGACCATAAGTGTAAAATATAACCATGTGGCGCTGTGGCATCACTCACCATGGCATACATATACAATACATATATATATATCTCCTGCCCGTGGAATCTCACATCATTGCCGACAACCTTAAGTGTAACATATAACCATGTGACGCGCCCGTGGCATCCTACCTCACTGTCGGCGTACACACATATAATATATATATATATATATATATATATATATATATATATATATATATATATATATATATATATATATATATATATATATCATGCCCATGGAATCCCTCATCTCGGGTACATGACTTCATGGAGAGATAATCCATGGGGTAATAATCGTATATAACATGCCCGTGGAATCCCTCATCTCGGGTACATGTCTTCATGGGGAGATAGTCCATGGAGTAATAATCGTATATAACATGGTTGCATGCCCCGAAATCACTCATCGTATAAGCATGGTCATGGGGTAATAAAACAAATCCGGGAATCTAACCCGCCTCCTGGTCGCATGCCCTGGAATCCCTCATCGTATAAGGATGTCCAAGGAGTAATAAAACAATCCGGGAATCTAACCCGCATCCTGGTCGCATGCCCCAGAATCCCACATCGTATAAGCATGTCCAAGGATCAATCACAATGGAAGCATACCCGTGGAAGCCTCCGTCACTGTCGGTACGTCCAAGTAAATTCACAACAAGACAGCCGGCCATCCAACTGAGAGTCACGGCAGCGTAAACATATAACTTGCACCCAAGGATATTACAAGCAAGCATAGGCAAGTTCATTAAATCTTTAGACTTTCATTTTATATACTCAAGGCACTTTTCGTTTCACATAAAAATCCGGGAATTTAACCCAAAGTACTACGAACTTCCATTCTTTTCAAAAGACTCCTTTTCATATAAAACCCCAAGATACTAATAACTGTAGTATCAAGTCATATCTACTTTTCAAGACAAGTCACAATACCTTTTAGAAATACATTTATAGGCTTCTAAATCAAGTGACTTCTTTCTTTAAAACTTTAAGCAATTGATGCCTTCAAATCAATTTGCCTTTCTTTATTTCAAGTCATATATCCTTATTTACATCACTAGAGTAAATCATTCTTTCATCTTTCCATAAAGCTATTATAATCTACTTCTCATAAAGTCGTTATACTAACTTTATGCTTTAGACACTTAAATTCTTCTTTTTTATAACCAAGAGACTTATACTTTCAAATCAAGTTACATAACTTTCAAAATACTTTAAGTCTCTTAACTTTAGAAATCAAGTTTCTTAACTTAGAATATCAAGTCCATTTAACTTAGAATTTCAAGTCTCTTACTTTAAAAATAAAGTCTCTTAACCTTTTAAGAATTCAAGGTCCATGATCTTAAAACTTCATAACGTAAACTCTTTACTATTAAGTAACATATACTTTTATGCGTTGTGAATAGGTTATACTTATTTATAACGATCTTATTAAAGCATACATGATCTAGAAAATGTAATACAATTTTGTCTTATCTTAGTTTCTATGCAGATGGAGAATTCTACTCATTTTAATATAATTGATTGTCGATACATTTTCTTTTTTTTTAACGCTGCAATGTCTTTTTCGATACTTATTCTCATTCGTGCAGTAATTTAGCAAAGTCAACTCGACTCCCAATACTTCCTAAAGACTCTTACCAACATCCCCCATAAGACTTGGTAAGAACTTAGGATAATTTTCACATAGAGTAAATCACCATACATACCTCTTAACTTCTAAGAGTAGAAGGAATCATGAAATAACACCACATGTATATTTCATACATAGAATCATGCCAAAGGGAGGAAGAGGTTCACATACCTCGCGACGATTATCGACAAGTAGCAAAATGCTCCAAAGTACTTCAACCTTGATATCTATTTCATCCTTTAAGTAGAATACGCTACTCGTAGTACTTCTACCTATATTAATCATAACATATCTATCAACTCCTCACTTTTTAACGTGGAATCATACTAAGTGCTAGGTCTCTTATTCTAAGGAAAATCGGGCAGAACTTCCTTTGTTTCTACGAACTTTTCCACCTTTTTCAAGGTCCGAAAAATCAATAACCAAACGCCGCATTTAAGGCCCAACAATTCATCTAATACAAAGGGGATTACACGCCTAATAGTACGTGTAAAATTCTGCCCCACAATCAATATAAAACTGTCCAATAATTCCAAGCCCTATTCGGCTACAATGTCACAACAATTATCAATTTCCTTTCAATTCATTTTTCAATCCAAGTTGTTATTCCAACATGTTATATACATAATAACAATTACAACAACTATAAATCCTTTCTTCCTTAACATGCGACGATTGTAACTACCGTCCAAATTAATTACAACATTAATGGCTAACTTGTCCATTTTTCGGTTTTAACATGTCGACATGATCCAAATCTTTTCAAACTTCAATATATATACCACGTGCTCATTTCTAAACTACTATAACATGTAATCTTAAATTACATTAAGAAGATGAAGATTTTACCTCAATAAACCCTAATAATTTCCAAGCGTAAAAGTCGATCCTTAGCAACTTTTAGCTCATCTTCTTATGTTCCAATCCGCTCCAAGCACTCCTTAGAAGCTCATGAAGAACTCCTCTTCAAGTTCCATCTTCAAGAACACCTTAGGGTTTCGCCTTGCGACTAACGTAAAAATGTCGTTTTTCCGGGATCTTTCTATAGAGATATCCTTACAATACCCCTAGGAACCTTGGGTTAAAGTCTTGTGAATTATGATTCACATTTGCAAAATTTTTTTGTGGGAATGAGGGCTAACCCGAGAGCAACATAAATGAGCACAAAGTTTTCTCAATTTTTCTCTAAGTGTTGAAGACTTGTCTTGCACTAGGGTAGTATATATAAAACAATGGAGGGTCAAGATTATAACACTTGTGTGGATTGGATGGAGGAGTGAAATATTTAGCCAAGTTGACTTAGTCAATTATCTCAAGCTTGCAAGACTTGATCTTCTACCTAGGTCAATGACCATAATACCCTTGCACAATTTCGTCCAAGACCATGTGGGGGGGTGCCACGTGTCACCCTCCCATTCGTCCATAAAATTTTGTAACCCTCGTGGGCCCCACAAAACGTAAAATTTTGTTACACCCCGTAATTTCAGGGCATGTTTATAAGAACGTATATAAGAACTCAAAAAAATGTTAAGGTTTGAGACTAGTAAAAATTTATCGGAATTATGGAATTGTCGGAAAACGCAATATTGCGACGAATGGGAGGGCAACACGTGTCACCCCCCCCCCCCTTATTGGTCTTGGACGATTTGGACATGGGTAAAAGGGTCATTTGACCATAAATTAAATGACCAAGTATTGCTAAGTCTTGGAGCTTGATATAATTGACTTAGTCAAAGGGCCAATTGGCTTGAGCTTTATTGAATTGTATCTAAACCACCCATTTGTTCTCATCTTGACCCTTCATAGTGTTATATATGTGTACTAGTAGCAAAACAAGCTTCTACACTTAGAGAAATTTCAAGAAAATTTGAAGAACACTAAGGGAGCTCTCGGGTTAGGGAAGAAGAAGAAGAAGAAGAAGAAAAAATCGTTTGTTGTTCAATAAGCTCCACACTTTAAACCAAGGTTCCTAAGGGTATTGTAAGGGTATCTCAATAGAAAGATCCCGGAAAAATATCATTTTCGTATTAGTCGCAAGGTGAAAACCTAGTCACTTTCCAAGGTTTGGATTGGAAGTTAAAGGAAAGTTGTTTGTGATCCTCTAAGGGTCTCAAGTGGTGGATTGGAGTGTCAAAGAGAGGCTCTAAGTTTCTAGGGAGCGACTTTGGATCTTGAAGTGGATTAAGGCTCGTTAAGGTAACAATCTTGTTCTCTTAAGTGTTATAAGATTACATATTGTTGTAGCCTTACATTTTAACTAGCATGAAGTATATGTATTAAAGATTGATAAGTGGTATGGATAGTAGAAGCCTATAGCCGAATGACATTCTAGCCATTTGAAATTGTAATACAATTTGGTCGATAATTAGAATCGTCGCATGTTTACCTACTTGAGGATTGTAGTAGTTATAATCGATTGCGGCTTGATAACAAGTTATACTAAACAACTTGGATTGAAAAGGAATTGGAAAGAAATTTGTATTGTTGTCCCTCAAATTGCCGAAAATGATATTGTATGTTGGACTAGTTTGATATAAATTGTGGGGCGGAATTTTACACATCTTGTAGGCGTGTAATCCCCTATTGTTAACTACATTGTTGAGCCTTAAATGTGGCGTGTTTGGCTATTGAATTAGGGCCTTGAAAAAGGTGGAAAAGTATGTAGAAACAAAGGAAGTGTTGTCCGATTTTTCGTAGAATTTAGTGACTTTGCACTTAGAATATTCTACGTTTGAAGTAAGAAGTTAATAGACGTATTATGGTCATTATAGGTTGACATATTACGTACGTCAAATTGGACTTAGCAAGTGGATTGAACCGAAGAGGTATGTAGAACTTTCTTATCTCTTGAGCATGAATAGTTGTATATATATAGTACGGTAGACGTACGAGATTTTTGACAATCTAGTCCATTTGATATTCTTGGCTTATTTTAAGAATGTCCAAGTTGGTTGAGTTAGGGGATTAACTCATTTGTTTAAAAGTATTAAGGATATCTTAGTTTCTAAAAGTTAAGAGACTTAAAGTATTTTGAAAGATACTTGTTTTGTTTGGAAAGTTTAAGTCTCTTGATTATAAAGAAGAATGTAAGTATCTAAGGTATAAAGCTAGTAATAGCTTTATAGAAAGTTAAAAAGAGTGGTTTACTCTAAGTAATGTAATTAATGATAAATGACTTGGATTAATGAAAGGCAAATTGATTTGAAGGCATCAATTGCTTAAGGTTTTAAAAGAAAGAAGTCACTTGATTTAGAAGCCTATAAATATATTCCTAAAAAGTATTGTGACTTGTCTTGAAAAGTAAATATGACTTGATACTACGGTTATTAATATCTTGGAAGTTTTATATGAAAAAAAGTCATTTTTTTAAAAGAGTAGAAGTACGTAGTACTTTGAGTTAAATTCCCGGATTTTTATAATGACATGCTAGTGCCTTAAGTAAACTAAAATGAGAGTGCTTATGAACAATACTAATAAGAAGTTAGGGGATTTCCTAATTTGCTTGTATTATGTATGATAAGCCGGTAGTGCTTATGTTATGTATGATAGCCGGTTGTGCTAGGGATATATATACATTGTTCATTACGGGGTCATTCCCCGGGTTTGTGGCATTTGCATATTCCGTGGATTTGCTACTCATGATGCGATGAATACCTCATGCGAGTCCGTAGGGCTCATGTGGGTGAAATAGTCCTATGCGGGGCGGACCAGTCCTATGCGAGGAAGTTACCTCATGCGGGTCCACACGACCTATGCGGGCGGATATAGTCTATGCGAGGAAGTTACCTCATGCGGGTCCATACGGCCTATGCGGGTGAAATAGTCCCAGGAGTAGGATTGCTTAATGATACTACGGGCGGGTGACCCTACTTTGATCATGAGCCTCCTATTTTTATGCAGTAAAGTATATACTTGTTACTCTCATTGTTAGTAAGGCACATTGTACTCTAATTTTTTTATCATACATGTCTCCGGCTTTATTTTAGACTTATGATGTAAATTGCAGTATTTTCCAGTTTTACATACTTGGTACATATTGTGTACTGACCCCCTTTCCTCGGGGGGATGCGTTCATGCCGCAGGTAGGGGTAAGCAGGTGGTGGATCCGCATTCTTAGGATCACTGATCAGGTGTCAGAAGCTCCATTTCTCCGTAGGCTTGTCTTTTGGTACGGTTTTCCCTGATGTTCTAGATTTATGCACATTCAGGCGTATGGCGGGGCCCTGTCCCGCCACAATTGTTATTCTTAGAGGTCTGTAGTCACATTTGTGGATTGGGTTTTAAAAACAGAGATGTACTGTTTTACTTTTGGTTTATGTATATTTTATGGAAGGTGGCCTTATCGGCTAGCCTGTGATGTTTATTTTCTAAGTATGTATATGTGTTGTGTATGTTCCGCTGCTATTCTCTGATGTATACCTGAAAGGGGTGCCCAGGTAGGGCACCAGTCGCGGGCCCGGGGTTGGGTCGTCACAAAAGTGGTATTAGAACAGTTAGTCCTCGGGAAGTATCTACAGACCGTGTCTAGTTGAGTCTTGATTATCGGTGTGTTGTGCACCATATCTATAATCAGGAGGCTGCAGGACATTTATGATTGGTTTCCATTCTTCTCTCTCTGAGATCGTGCAGTAGAGCTGTCTTATTAGGTTGAATCCTTTCTGACCTAATCTTATGTATCAGTAATGCCTCCACGGAAGGCGACCAGGGCCCAGAAGGGCAAAGCGGCGGCGAGGCGCTAGCGGTACCTGAGAGAGTTACCAGACTCGTGCCCGGACTATGCACGAGATTGTAGGTGGCCGGCGAGTTGACCACGCCGCAGATAGAAGAGGCGAGGCGGCGTAGCTCGAGGTTCGATGCGTGAGCCTCGGTTCCCGGCCGGTGAGTATAGAGATTACGGAGAGAAGATCAGGTTATTGACTAGCATAGTGGCGGCGTGGCAAGCGAGAGCATGTAGCTAACCCTAGAGCCGACAGTTTGCGGATTCAGGATTTCTGGGTTGCCATCCACCCGAGTTGTATGGTTCGAGATCTGAGGAGGATCCTCAGGAGTTTGTCGGCGATTCTGACGGACTATGCAGGTGCTTAGGGCCTCGGAGACAGAGTCGGTTGTGTTAGCTTCATACCGGTTACGCGATATTGCGTTGAACCGGTTTGAGTCATGTGAGCTGTCTAGACGTGACGGTGCTCTTCCAGCTGTTTGGGATGAGTTCACTGAGGCCTTCCTTGATCACGTTTTGCCTTCCGAGATGAGGAGATCCCGCGTGGATAGATTCTTGACATTGAGACAGAATGGGAGGACTATCAGAGAGTACAACCTGGAGTTTGATTCATTGGTCAGGTATGCGCTCACCATTGTGGCTGACATGGCAGACAGGGTTCATCGCTATGTGATGGGGATAGACCGTTATATAATTACTGCATGCCTGGGAGTGGCCCTTCAGCTAGGTATGGATATTGCTAGGATGCAGGCTTATGCGCAGGGGATAGAGGACAGAGAGAGGGAGGACCATCCAAACCTAGGCCAGCCCAAGAGGGCCAGGACAGCAGGGTTCTAGGGCAATTTTCGAGGCGGACAGCCTCAGCAGCAGACTAGGTCCACATTTCAATCGGCACAGAGTGCCCCTTCTCGGTTTTCTGGCAGGGGGGTTGATCGGTAAGGGTCATTCGAGGCAGTCGAGGCTCCGGGACATCGGGGTTTCGAAGCGGCATCGCCGTCGAGACCACCCGCATCTCGGTGTGTTCGATGCGGTAGATCTCACTCGGGCGAGTGTCGTATTGCTTTGGGAGCTTGTTTCTCTTGTGGCCAGCAGGGCCATATGAAGAGGGATTGTCCGACTAGAGGCAGCGGGGGTGGTATGGTTCAGCCGACAAGGTCAGTTGCCGGATCTTCTTCTTCTGTGGTTAGGCGCCCCGTAGGGCAAGGTGTTCACGGACCAGCAGGCCGTGACAGGGGTCGTGGTGGAGGTCCCAGTTCTAGCGGTCCACAGAACCGCATATATTCCTTAGCCAGCCGCCAGGATCAAGAGGCTTCCCGGGACGTCGTCACAGGTACATTATTGATTTCATGCTGTGACGTTTATGCTTTGATAGATCCAGGTTCTACCTTCTCCTATGTGTCCCCTCTTATTGCTGGTAGAATCGGGATAGAGCCGGTGTCGATAGAGCCTTTTGAGGTAGCTACGCCAGTGGGTGATTCGGTGTTAGCTGAGCGGGTGTACAAAGGTTGCCCGATGTTTATTACAGTCGTCAGACCCTAGCAGACTTGATAGAGTTGGAGATGACAGATTTTGACGTCATTATGGGTATGGACTGGTTAGCTTCTTGTTATGCCAACGTTGACTGTAGGGACAGGTTAGTCCGATTCCAATTTCCTGGTGAGCCTGTTATCGAGTGGAAGGGCAACACAACGTCGTCGAGGGGTAGGTTTATTTCTTACCTCAAGGCCATGAAGATGGTGCAGAAAGGGTACATCTATCATCTGGTTCGGGTATTCGTCTGCAGTGAGGTTCCAGCTCTTGATCGATCTGGTGGTTAGAGAGTTTCCAGATGTGTTCCCAGACGATCTCCCGGGTATCCCTCCTGAGAGGGAGATTGAGTTTTGTATTGATATGTTGCCAGACACTCGACCTATATCTATTCCGCCGTACAGGATGTCACTTGCTGAGTTGAGGGAGTTGAAGGACCAGCTGAAAGATTTACTGGAAAAAAGCTTTATCGGGCCTAGTGTTTCTCCGTAGGGAGCGCCAGTTTTGTTTGTAAAGAAGAAGGATGGGACGCTGCGTATGTGTGTTGACTACAGGAAGCTGAATAAGGTAACCATCAAGAACAGATACCCCTCCCCAGGATTGATGATTTGTTTGACCAGTTGCAGGGTGCGAGGTGTTTCTCCAAGATAGACCTGTTGTCTGGTTATCAACAGGTGCGAGTTAGAGAGGCAGATATCCCAAAGACTTCATTCAGGACCCGGTATGGGC
This sequence comes from Przewalskia tangutica, assembly GCA_029844215.1. NCBI lineage: Eukaryota > Viridiplantae > Streptophyta > Magnoliopsida > Solanales > Solanaceae > Przewalskia > Przewalskia tangutica. The sequence goes on along the minus strand of CM056720.1, from coordinate 30,450,963 downwards.
ACTATGAGTTCAGGGTGATGTCTTTCGGTTTGACCAACGCTCCAGCGGTATTTATGGATTTGATGAACCGGGTGTTCAAGCCATTTTTGGATACGTTTGTTATAGTATTCATTGATGACATTCTGGTTTATTCGCGCACAGAGCAGGAGCATGCAAATCACGAGGGGCGGTACTTGAGGGTCCTCGGGCCGGCGATTGTTCGCCAAGTTCTCCAAGTGTGAGTTTTGGTTGGCCTCAGTGGCATTCTTGGGGCACATTATTGGGGCTGACGGTGTTCAGGTGGATACGGCAAAGATTGAGGCGGTCAAGTCTTGGCCCAGACCTACTACTCCTGTCACACCCCGAACCCCGGGCCCGTGACTGGTGTCCTACCTGGGCACCCTTCTACCTTAACAACTAAGTAAACTGCGGAAATTAATAACACCTCTTTTTTTTTCTTTTTAAAACCAACATACCTACAAGGGCAAAGCCGACAAGGCTGCCATATAATATACATAATAAAAGACACTACACTGTACATGAGTCCAATCCCACATATGAATACATACCTCTAAGAGTTATACTGAACTATGACGGGACAAGGCCGCGTACCCATAAGCGTACAAAAGCACGTACTCGAAGAACTTATACCAAAAAGATAAACTCCGAGCGAAGGAGCTATCCAAAACTCGAGCATGGTCCTGCACATGCCGATCACCAAAGCGATACCTAAACTGCGGCATGAACGCGGCCCGAGGAGGTCGATCTGAAGAATGTACCAAGTATGTGAAACGATGAAATCGTAATGAAATCATAACGATCTAAACAAAGCAGAGACATGTATGATAGCCAACCTACAGATACAATACATAAGCAAATCATGGTCGTGACGCGCCTCAAGTCATTTCTAAAATATAACCATGGGTCTCACGCCCGTAATATCAATCATGCGTGGAATCCTTCCTCACCTGGCGATCCATGATATAATATAACACCAATAGGCATACATGAACACCAAGTCTCACATGTGTCCTAAAAGCGCATGCGGGCAGTAGGAAAAGCGGCGGTGGTATAACGTCTTGGGGTTTACCCTCATTTATACTCTTACTGGAGAAGGTGGTAAGCGGGGTATAACGTCTTGGGGTTTACCTAATTTATACTCTTACCACGGAGAAGGTGGTAAAGCGTGGGTATAACGTCTTGGGGTTTACCGCTCATTTATACTCTTACCGGAGAAGGTGGTAAGCGGGGTATAACGTCTTGGGGGTTTACCGCCGTTTATACTCTTACCACGGAGAAGGTGGTATAATGTCTTGGGGGTTTACCCCTCATTTATACTCTTACCCTAGCTCAACTGACCATCAAACAAAACATAAGCACTACCATGTCTTTTATAAAAATCCGGGAATTTAACCCAAGTACTACAAATAGCGAAGATACGTGGAATCCCATCACCGATGCGTCCAAGTAACTTACATCAAGACAGTCGGCCCTCCAACCGAGAGTCGCGGCAACGTAATAAAACATAATACTTGCACTCAAAGGCTATCACCAACACACATAGGCAATTCTCAATTAATCAAGCCAAAGTACTTATCAAGGCACATATAGAATAATTCTCAATTAACCAAGCCAAAGTACTACGTACGTACATTCTTTTCAAAAGACTCCTTTTGTTACACCCCGTAAGTCCAGGACATGTATAAGAGAAAGTACGTAAGGAACACAAGACTTGGAAATTAGTGCGAAAGGAAGAATTGTTTTTACGACAGAAAATCTTCCGAGCGTCGGAAAGGAAAAATGTTCGTTGTTGAGAATTGGGTTCTCAAAATGCATTATTGGGAGAGTATGGAACTTATTAACATTATGGAAATTTATTTTTACGGATTTGGTCATGTGGGGCCCACCCGAGGAATTTTACGTTTTGTGGGGCCCACGAGGGTTGCGGAATTTTATGGACGAATGAGAGGGCGACACGTGGAACCCCCACATATGGTCTTGGACGATTTATAGTAAGGGTATAATGGTCATTTGACCAATGTGTAGATGACAAAGTCTTGCTAATTAAGAGCTTGACATTGTTGACCAAGTCGAAACCGTTTGGCTTGATCCCATTCATCCAATTTTAACAAGTGTTTTAATCTAAGCCCTCCAATGTGTTATATAAGCATACTACTAGTGCAAGACAAGGTCTTCAACACTTAGAAAATATCACAACACTTCTTGTTCAAGAAGGTTCTCTCGGCTTTGATGAATAATCCACACAAAATTTTGTAGTTTTGATCCATTATTCACAAGACTTTAACCCAATGTCCCTTAGGGTATTGTAAGGATATCTCAATAGAAAGATTTCGGAAAAAGCAGCGTTTCGTATTAGTCGCAAGGCGGAAACTTAAGGAGTTCTTCAACTTTGAAGTTGGAACTTGAAGATGGGTTCTTCATAGGCTTCTAAGGAGTGCTTGAAGCGGATTGGAACATAAGGAAAGGAGCTAAGAATTGCTAAGGCGCGACTTTGAATCTTGGAAACTGTAAGGGCTTATAAAGGTATAAATCTTGTCGTTTTAGCAATTAAAGTTTACTTATCATTTTAGTTACGGATATTAGCAAGCATGAGATGTATAGGATGAAGTTTGATAAATATTTTGGCTATTGGAACCCTAATCCGAAAACTAGCATGTTTAGCCTTAAGATTACAATTCAAGTCGATTATTAGTTTAAGTCGTCGCATGTTGTATAAAGAAGGAAATTGTAGTTGTTGAAGTTGTCTATGACTATATAACATGTTTGACCTTAGAACTTGGAATTGGAAAAGAATTGGAAAAGACTTTGAGTTGTTGGTTATAGGTTGGCCGAGAATGGCTTGGATTTTAAACTACTTCGTATGAATTGTGGGGCGAAATTTTACACGTATTGTAAGGCGTGTAATCCCCTTTGATTGGTTGGTATGTTGAGCCTTAAATGTGGCATGTTTGGTTATTGTATTCGGCCTTGAAAAAGGTGGCACAGTTAGTAGAAACAAAGGAAGTCTTTGCCCGATTTTCCGTAGAATTAGAGACCGTATACTTAGTATTATTCTCGTTAGAAACTAGAAATTGATAGTCATGTTGTGACCATTATAGGTTGACAATTCTAAATGCAGGCGTATTCGGCAGCTTGTGGATTTAGCCAAAAGGTATGTGAACTATCTCCTCTTCTAGCATGATTCCTTAAGGTAAAGAAAGTATGTCCTACTCCTAAATGATCCATTCCTTGGTTGTATTTGGATGCCTAAAATAGAATTTGTTCTATGTACTTCTTGATTGTACTTTGATGTTTAAATTGTAAGTTCTATAATCCATTTCCTTAGGGAAGTTTGGATTCTTAAAGGTGAAAGTATTTTACTTAAAGTACATAGAGTCTTGAAAAGGAAGTGGTTTCCAAATCTTTTGGCTAGTGCCTTAGTTCCAAAACCTAAGGGTCGTTTTAATGACTTTAGGGGAGTCAAAGGAGTGATTTACTTAATTGTTTTAAGAGAGGAGAAATGACATGATTTAAGAGAAGAAACTTGTTTTCTAAATATTAAGAGACTTGAAGTATTTTGGAAAGTTAAGAACTTGATTTGTAAGTATGTGATACTTGGTTTTAAGTATAAGTCTCTTGGTTATAAAAAGGAATGAATATGTCCAAAACCATAAAGGGTTATAACGGCTTTATGGGAAGTTGGTTATAACGGTTTTATGGAAGGTTAAGAAAGTTGTCTATTTTGATTATTAGGCATAAGTTGCCTAGATTGTGAAAATTTGAAGTTACTTGATTTCAAGCCATGAAATGAGTTTTCTAAAAGTGTAGTAACTTACTTTGAAAAATAGACACACCTTGATACTACGGGTGTTAGTATCTTGGGGTTTTACATAAAAAGGAGTCTTTTGAAAAGAATGTACGTACGTAGTACTTTGGCTTGTTTAATTGAGAATTATTCTATGTATGCCTTGATAAGTACTTTGGCTTGTTTAATTGAGAATTATTCTATGTATGCCTTGATAAGTACTTTGGCTTGTTTAATTGAGAATTATTCTATGTATGCCTTGATAAGTACTTTGGCTTGTTTAATTGAGAATTATTCTATGTATGCCTTGATAAGTACTTTGGCTTGTTTAATTGAGAATTATTCTATGTATGCCTTGATAAGTACTTTGGCTTGTTTAATTGAGAATTATTCTATGTATGCCTTGATAAGTACTTTGGCTTGTTTAATTGAGAATTATTCTATGTGTGCCTTGATAAGTACTTTGGCTTGTTTAATTGAGAATTGACAATGTGTCTTTGGTGATAGCATTTGAGTACAAGTATTATGTTTTATTACGTTGCGCGACTCTCGGTTGGAGGTCATTGCCTTGTCAGAAGTTTACTTGGGCGTCGAAGCGGTGAGTGGGATTCGCGGGTATGCTTCCATTATTTGTATTACCCGTGGTCATGCTTATACGATGTGGGATTAGGCGTGCGACGCGAGGATACTCGACATGCTTATACGATGTGGGATTAGGGGCATGTGACGGGGCGAGTGAGATTCGGATTTGTTTGTATTACCCTATGGTCATGCTTATACGATGTGGGATTCCGGGGCATGCGACCACGTGGGATATTGTTACTCCTTGGACATGCTTATACGATGTGGGATTTCGGGGCATGTGACCAGGAGGCGGGTTAGAATCCCGGATTTGTGTGTATTACCCTATGGTCATGCTTATACGATGTGGGATTCCGGGGCATGCGACCACGTGGGATATTGTTACTCATTGGACATGCTTATACGATGTGGGATTCCGGGGCATGTGACGGGAGGCGGGTTAGACTCGGTTGTTTGTATTACCCATGGTCATGCTTATACGATGTGGGATTAGGCGTGCGACGCGAGGATCTTATTATTATGACTTGGTGTTATATTATATCATGGACTGCCGGCAGTGAGAAAGGATTCCACGGGCATGATTGATATTATGGGCGTGAGACCCATGGTTATATTTGAGTAGTGACTTTGAGGGCATGCGTCCCTGACTTGATATAACTGCTTATGTATTGTGTACTGTAGGTTGGCTATCATACATGTCTCCTGTTTTGTTTAGACTGTTATGATTTCATTACTGATTTCATCGTTCACATACTTGGTACATTCTTCGTCTTGACCTCCTTGGGGCTGCGTTCATCTGCGAGTTTAGGTACCTTGATTTGGTGTCTGCAGTGTAGGACCGCTCGAGTTTTGGATAGCTCCTACATTGGGAGTTTATCTTTTTGGTATAGTTCCCGATCTGCAGGCTTTGTATGCGGTTATGGGTATGGCGGGGCCTTGTCCCGTCATGTTTCTGTAAACTCTTAGAGGTCTGTATTCATATGTGGGATTGGACTCATGTACGGTGTAGTGTCTTTTGTTTATGTATATTATATGGCAGCCTTGTCGGCTTTGCCCTTGCACGTACGTTGGTTTTAAAAAAAATGAGGTGTTATTTAATTTCCGCAGTTTGCTTAGTGGTTAAGGTAGAAGGGTGCCCAGGTAGGGCACCAGTCACGGGCCCGGGGTTCGGGTCGTGACACCTTTTTATGTAAAACCCCAAGATACTAACACCCGTAGTATCAAGGTGTGTCTATTTTTTTCAAAGTAAGTTACTACACTTTTTAGAAACTCATTTCAAAGCTTGAAACCAAGTAACTTCAAATTTTCACAATCTAGGCAACTTATGCCCATTAATCAAAATAGACAACTTTCTAAACCTTCCATAAAGCCGTTATAACCAACTTCCCATAAAGCCGTTATAACCATTTATGGTTTTAGACATATTCATTCCTTTTATAAGCAAGAGACTTATACTTTTAAAATCAAGTATCACATACTTACAAATCAAGTTCTTAACTTTCAAAATACTTCAAGTCTCTTAATATTTAGAAAACAAGTTTCTTCTACTTTTAAACCTCAAGTAACTCACACCTTTAGAACAAGTTACTTCTCTTAAATCATGTCATTTCTCCTCTCTTAAAACAATTAAGTAAATCACTCCTTTGACTCCCCTAAAGTCATTATAACGACCCTTAGGTTTTGGAACTAAGGCACTAGCCAAAAGATTTGGAAACCACTTCCTTTTCAAGACTCTATGTACTTTAAGTAAAATACTTTCACTTTTAAGAATCCAAACTTCATTAAGGAAATGGATTATACAACTTACAATTTAAACATCAAAGTACAATCAAGGAAGTACATAGAACAAATTCTATACTAGGCAATCCAAGTACAACCAAGGAATGGATCATTTAAGGAGTAGAACTTACTTTCTTTATCTTAAGGAATCATGCTAGAAGAGAAGATAGTTCACATACCTTTTCGGCTAAATCCACAAGCTAAGCCGAATACGCCGTACGTAGAAGTGTCAACCTATAATGGTCACAACAAGACTATCAACTTCTAGTCTCTAACGTAGAATAATACTAAGTAAACGGTCTCTTATTCTACGGAAAATCGGGAAGCACTTTCTTTGTTTCTACTCACTTTGCCACCTTTTTCAAGGCCGAATACAATAACCAACACGCCACATTTAAGGCTCAAAACAACAACCAAACAAAGGGGATTACACGTCTTACAATACGTGTAAAATTCCGCCCCACAATTAATACGAAGTAGTTCCATATTCAAGCCATTCTCGGCCAACTACATAACCAACAATTCAAAGTCTTTTCCAATCCTTTTCCAATTCCAAGTTCTAAGGTATAACATGTTATATAGTCATAAACAACTTCAACAACTACAATTTCCTTCTTTCTACAATATGCGACGACTTAAACTAATAATCGACTTGAATTGTAATCTTAAGGCTAACATGCTAGTTTTTCGGATTAGGGTTCCAATAGCCAAAACACTTATCCAACTTCATAATATATAACTCATGCTTGCTAATATCCATAGCTACAATGATAAGTAAACATTAATTGCTAAAACGACAAAATTTATACCTTTATAAGCCCTTAAAAATTTCAAGATTCAAAGTCGCGCCTTAGCAATTCTTAGCTCCTTTCCTTAAGTTCCAATCCGCTCCAAGCACTCCTTAGAAGCCTATGAAGAACCCATTGCGACTAATACGAAAACGTCGTTTTTCCGAAATCTTTCTATTGAGATATCCTTACAATACCCTTAGGGACATTGGGTTAAAGTCTTGTGAATAATGGATCAAAACTACAAATTTTTTGTGTGGACTTGATGTCAAACCCGAGAGCTTAGTGAAGAACAAGAAATATTGTGATAAATTCTAAGTGTTGAAGAGCTAGTCTTGCACTAGTAGTATGCTTATATAACACATTGGAGGGCTTAGATTAATACACTTGTGGGCTAGGATGAAGATAAAATTAATGCAAAGCCAAGTGGACAAGTTGACTTGGTCAACAATCTCAAGCTTGAAGACTTGATCTTCCTTGATGGTAAATGACCATTTTACCCTTACATGAAATGTCCAAGACCATATGTGGGGGTGCCACATGTCGCCCTCTCATTCGTCCATAAAATTCCGTAACCCTCGTGGGCCCCACAAAACGTAAAATTCCTCGGGTGGGCCCCACGTGACCAAATCCGTAAAAATAAATTTCCATAAGGTTAAGAGTTCCATATTCTTCAAATAATGCACTTTGAGAATCCAATTCTCAACAACGAACATTTTTCCTTTCCGACGTTCGGAAGATTTTCCGCCGGAAAAACAATTCTTTCTTTCGTACTAATTTCCAAGTCTTGATTCCTTACGTACATTCTCTTATACAAGTCCTGGACTTACGGGGTGTAACAACTCCGACGGAGGTGCGCATTTTCTTAGGGATGGCAGGTTATTATCGTAGGTTTGTGGAGCGGTTGCTTGATATCGGCAGATTGCTGGTGACTCAGAAAGAAGCTAAGTTCCAGTGGACAGAAGCTTGTGAGAAGGGCTTTCAGTTACTGAAGGAAAAGTTGACGACGACTCCAGTTCTTACTCTTCCCGAGGGATTAGAGGGCTACGTGATTTATTGTGATGCTTCGGGTATCGGGATAGGGTGCGTATTGATGCAGCACGACAAGGTTATAGCCTATGCTTCCCGGCAGTTACGGAAGCATGAGAGGAATTACCCTACCCACGACTTAGAGTTGGCCACAGTTATTCATGCCTTGAAGATTTGGAGACATTATTTATATAGGGTTCATGTGGATATTTATACAGACCACAAGAGCCTCAGACATCTTCGAGCGAGAGGAACTGAACTTGCGGCAGAGACGGTGGTTAGAGCTGTTGAAGGATTATGATGTTGACATCCTATACCATCCGGGGAAAGCCAACGTGGTTGCAGATGCTTTGAGTCGTAGATCGATGGGGAGTCTGTCAGAGGTACATCCAGAGAGATAGGACATGGTCCGTCAGATCCATCAGCTAGCGAGCCTTGGGGTTCGATTGGTCGATACCGATGATAGTGGGGTACGGGTTCGTGAGATTTCTGAGTCTTCCATCGTTGATGAGGTGAAGAGGCGACAGTATGAGGACCCAGTTATGATACGGTATCGAGATACAACTCTTCGAAAGGATCAGAGTCTATTTGAGGTAGTGCCTGATGGGGTGCTAAGGTTTTAGGGCAGATTGTGTGTTCCCGATGTTGCAGGACTTCGTCAGCAGATTCTGGGGGAGGCACACAGTGCCCATTATTCTATTAATCCGGGGTCGACTAAGATGATCCATGAACTCAGATGTATGTATTGGTGGGATGGCCTGAAGAGAGACGTGGCAGGTTTTGTTGCTCAGTGTCCTAATTGTCAGCAGGTCAAGGTTGAGCACCAGAAGCCCGGTGGGCTATTGCAGGCTATTGATATTCCGACATGGAAGTGGGAGGTGATCAACATGGACTTTGTCACAGGGTTACCTCATACTCAGAGGAAGTGTGATTCCATCTGAGTTATTGTAGACAGGCTGACTAAATCAGCCCACTTTCTTCCAGTCAGGACTACGTATTCGACTGAGGATTATGCCAGGTTGTATATCAGGGAGATTGTGAGACTGCACAGAGTCCCTATATCGATTATATCAGACAGAGGAGCCCAGTTTACGGCTAACTTCTGGAGGTCTTTCCAGAAGGGATTAGGGACACAGGTGAGTCTCAGTACTGCGTTTCACCCTCAGACCGACGGGCAGGCGGAGCGTACTATCCAGACACTTGAGGATATGTTGTGAGCATGTGTTATTGATTTCAGGGGTAGCTGGGAGGACCATTTGCCCCTTGTAGAGTTTGATTATAACAACAGCTACCATTCTAGCATTCAGATGGCGCCATATGAGGCTTTGTATGGGCGGAAGTGTAGGTCGCCGATTGGTTGGTTCGACGTGGGCGAGGTGCAGTTAGTTGTCCTAGACTTGATTTAGTAGGATGTAGATAAGGTGAAGCTTATCCAGGACAGACTGTTAGCAGCTCAGAGTCGGCAGAAGTCTTATGCAGATAATCGGCGTCGACATTTGGAGTTTCAGGTAGACGATTGGGTCTTCTTGAAGGTATCACCCATGAAGGGTGTGATGAGGTTCGGAAAGAAGGGGAAACTTAGCCCAAGGTACATTGGGCCCTACCAGATCATCCGTAGAGTAGGCAAGGTTGCCTATGAGTTGGATCTGCCATCAGAGTTAGAGGCGGTACATCCGGTATTCCATGTTTCTATGTTGCGGAAGTGTATCGGAGATCCATCGAGAGTTTTCCCAGCTAGCGAGGTCCAGGTGACAGAGGGGTTATCGTATGAGGAGAGTCCCATAGCTATACTCGATCGCCAGGTCAGGCGACTGCGGACCAAGAATGTGGCTTCCGTCAAAATCTTGTAGCGGAATTATAATATGGAGGAGATGACGTGGGAAGCGGTGGAGGACATGTTGAGGAAGTATCCTCACTTATTCTCTACACCTTCAGGTAATTCATTTCCCTTACTTGTCAAGTTTTGATTGAAGTATTTTTTTTTTGCTTAAGTGCTATTATGTGGACACGTGTGGCATTATTAGTATGTAGGGGTTGTAAAAGGAGAATATGTCGCTATCTATAAGTTTGACTCCGAAAGAACATTCGAGGACGAAAGTTTCTAAGGGGGGAAGAATGTTACACCCCGTAATTCCAGGGCATGTTTATAAGAACGTATGTAAGAACTCAAAAAAATGTTAAGGTTTGAGACTAGTAAAAATTTATCGGAATTATGGAATTGTCGAAAAATGCAATATTGCGACGAATGGGAGGGAAACACGTGTCACCCCCCCCCCCCTTATTGGTCTTGGACGATTTGGACATGGGTAAAAGGGTCATTTGACTATAAATTAGATGACCAAGCCTTGCTAAGTCTTGGAGCTTGATATAATTGACTTAGTCAAAGGGCCACTTGGCTTGAGCTTTATTGAATTGTATTTAAACCACCCATTTGTTCTCATCTTGACCCTTCATAGTGTTATATATGTGTACTAGTAGCAAGACAAGCTTCTACACTTAGAGAAATTTCAAGAAAATTTGAAGAACACTAAGGGAGCTCTCGGGTTAGGGAAGAAGAAGAAAAAAAAAATTCGTTTGTTGTTCAATAAGCTCCACACTTTAAAACAAGGTTCCTAAGGGTATTGTAAGGGTATCTCAATAGAAAGATCACGAAAAAATATCGTTTTCGTATTAGTCGCAAGGTGAAAACCTAGTCATTTTCCTAGGTTTGGATTGGAAGTTAAAGGAAAGTTGTTTGTGATCCTCTAAGGGTCTCAAGTGGCGGATTGGAGTGTCAAGGAGAGGCTCTAAGTTTCTAGGGAGCGACTTCAGATCTTGAAGTGGATTAAGGCTCGTTAAGGTAGCAATCTTGTTCTCTTAAGTGTTATAAGATTACATATTGTTGTAGCCTTACATTTTAACTAGCATGAAGTATATTTATTAAAGATTGATAAGTGGTATGGATAGTAGAAGCCTATAGCCGAATGACATTCTAGCCATTTGAAATTGTAATACAATTTGGTCGATAATTAGAATCGCCGCATGTTTACCTACTTGAGGATTGTAGTAGTTATAATCGATTGTGGCTTGATAAGATGTTATACTAAACAACTTGGATTGAAAAGGAATTGGAAAGAAATTTGTATTGTTGTCCCTCAAATTGCCGAAAATGATATTGTATGTTGGACTAGTTTGATATAAATTGTGGGGCGGAATTTTACACGTCTTGTAGGCGTGTAATCCCCTATTGTTAACTACATTGTTGAGCCTTAAATGTGGCGTGTTTGGCTATTGAATTCGGGCCTTGAAAAAGGTGGAAAAGTATGTAGAAACAAAGAAAGTGCTGTCCGATTTTCCGTAGAATTTAGTGACTTTGCACTTAGAATATTCTACGTTTGAAGAAAGAAGTTAATAGACGTATTATGGTCATTATAGGTTGACATACTACGTACGGCAAATTGGACTTAGCAAGTGGATTGAACCGAAGAGGTATGTAGAACTTTCTTATCTCTTGAGCATGAATAGTTGTATATATATAGTACGGTAGACGTACGAGATTTTTGACAATCTAGTCCATTTGATATCCTTGGCTTATTTTAAGAATGTCCAAGTTGGTTGAGTTAGGGGATTAACTCACTTGTTTAAAAGTATTAAGGATATCTTAGTTTCTAAAAGTTAAGAGACTTAAAGTATTTTGAAAGATACTTGTTTTGTTTGGAAAGTTTAAGTCTCTTGGTTATAAAGAAGAATGTAAGTATCTAAGGTATAAAGCTAGTATAACGGCTTTATGGGAAGTTGGTTATAATAGCTTTATAGAAAGTTAAAAAGAGTGGTTTACTCTAAGTAATGTAAGTAATGATAAATGACTTGGATTAATGAAAGGCAAATTGATTTGAAGGCATCAATTGCTTAAGGTTTTAAAAGAAAGAAGTCACTTGATTTAGAAGCCTATAAATATATTCCTAAAAGGTATTGTGACTTGTCTTGAAAAGTAAATATGACTTGATACTACGGTTATTAGTATCTTGGAAGTTTTATATGAAAAAGAGTCATTTTTTTAAAAAGAGTAGAAGTACGTAGTACTTTGAGTTAAATTCCCGGATTTTTATAATGACATTCTAGTGCCTTAAGTAAACTAAAATGAGAGTGCTTATGAACAATACTAATAAGAAGTTAGGGGATTTCCTAATTTGCTTGTATTATGTATGATAAGTCGGTAGTGCTTATGTTATGTATGATAGCCGGTTGTGCTAGGGATATATATACATTGTTCATTACGGGATCATTCCCCGGGTTTGTGGCATTTGCATATTCCGTGGATTTGCTACCCATGATGCGAGGAATACCTCATGCGAGTCCGTGGGCTCATGCCGGTGAAATAGTCCTATGCGGGGCGGACCAGTCCTATGCGAGGAAGTTACCTCATGCGGGTCCACACGATCTATCCAGGCGGATATAGTCTATGCGAGGAAGTTACCTCATGCGGGTCCATATGGCCTATGCGGGTGAAATTGTCCCAGGAGTAGGATTGCTTAATGATACTACGGGCGGGTGACCCTACTTTGATCATGAGCCTCCTATTTTTATGCAGTAAAGTATATACTTGTTACTCTCATTGTTAGTAAGGCACAGTGTACTCTAATTTGTTTATCATACATGTCTCCAGCTTTATTTTAGACTTATGATGTAAATTGCAGTATTTTCCAGTTTTACATACTTGGTACATATTGTGTATTGACCCCCTTTCCTCGGGGGGCAGCGTTCATGCCGCATGTAGGGGTAAGCAGGTGGTGGATCCTCATTCTTAGGATCACTGATCAGGTGTCAGAAGCTCCATTTCTCCGGAGGCTTGTCTTTTGGTACGGTTTTCCCTGATGTTCTAGATTTATGTACATTCAGGGGTATAGCGGGGCTCTGTTCCGCCACAGTTGTTATTCTTAGAGGTCTGTAGTCACATTTGTGGATTGGGTTTTAAAAACAGAGATGTATTGTTTTACTTTTGGTTTATGTATATTTTATGGAAGGTGGCCTTATCATTTGCTTTGTGATGTTTATTGTCTAAGTATGTATATGTGTTGTGTATGTTCATTGCTATTCTCGATGTATACGAAAGGGCGCCAGTAGAGCACGATGCGGGCGGGGTTGGGTCGTGACAAATTTCTCGGGTGGGCCCTACGTGACCAAATCCGTAAAAATAAATTTCCAATATGATAATACATTCTATACTCCTCAAATAATGCATTTTGAGAATCTAATTCTCACCAACGAACATTTTTCCTTTCCGACGTTCGGAAGATTTTCCGTCGGAAAAACAATTCTTTCTTTCGTACCAATTTCAAGTCTTGTGTTCTCGCGTCTATTCTCTTATTCATGTCCTGGAATTTCGGGGTGTAACAAATAACAACAACAACAAATTGTAATAAAACTTGGAAATAATCAAATAGAAGGGCTTGCTGAGTCGACCAAATTCTTGATCTATCCTTAAGATAATATTGTCTCGTATATCCTTTCAACGGTTGTAATGACAACTTATCTTTCAAGATAAAACATCAATCAAACAAATGAGCAAAGGAAACTCAAGTGTTTGCTTTGGAAGAAAGATCTTGGAGTGTTTTGTGATTGTAAGAGAGGAAGAAGTATTTCAGATTTCAAGTGTTTGCAAATGAGCCTAAGGCCTCATTTTATAGTGGTGTGAAGATGACTCTCCAATTGCCCATGTAATGGCCTTGATTATGGAGTGTTAATTCAGCCAAATAATGGCTGAATTCATTTGGGATGTAATGGAGGTTTAATGCCTCAAAAATTAGCCCAAAAGTCATGTCTTTCGCCTCCGTCGCGACCTCGGACTACCGCATCGCTGCAGGAGGCGTCGCGCCAAATTTCGTAGAGTTGGCGTCGTGGCCTGCAGCGAGGCGTCGCGCGCCACAACTTCGTAGTTAGCGTGGTCATGCGATTTAGCCGCGGCCCTATGACTCGTTTCATCTTTAACACATTTATACACTTCTTCCTTCATTTACCAACGTGAAACCTACGTCATTTGGCCAATAACCGTCTATTACCTTACGTCTCAAAACAATTCGTATACGTATCAATATCTCTTCCATTTAAGGAAATTATGATCATTGGCATTGTATGTACACGTGTGTGGAAACAACGTTTCCGACGTGTGGGACCTCTAATTATTCGATTCGTAATTAAATAGAATTAACTTTATTTTACGTTTAATAAATATTTCCAACAAAACTTATGGACTGAAAAATAAGAAGATACCCCAAAAAAACTTGTTCGCCAAAGAGATCAAACCAACGTCACTATCCAACTTTAAAATATCTGGATAATCAAGACTGTCACACAGACAAAATCTAATATAGGTTTCCATGAAATTACCTTCTTTTCGTTGTATATCATGAAACAAATAGAGAATAATTGTTTGTTTTCTTACTATATATATACAGTTGGCTGTCTTTATAATTTTTTTCAATAATTGGTCTGGGAAAATAATTAAGGAAACCTTCATCACATTCATTCAACAGGAATATGGGTCATACAAATTCTACTCATCGGAGCTTAATGAATGATATAAAATGAAAAGGAAAAATATTTATATTAAATAAATATGAGGCAAGAGAATCTAGATTTCAAATTAATAAATTCAAACTTGAAAAGCATCTTTCTTATTCCTGAATAATGAAGGGCACGGATTGAAGATATCTAGAGAATAATCATCCGCTAACTCTATATCAACAATCGCAGTAATACAAAGAATTTAAGTATTATACGGAGTGATTGGGCATAAAAGGTTATATATATATATATCAGTACTCATTGTCAAAGAGAAGAGTTGCAGCCCATCGTGTACAATTCTTCATACCCCGTTAATCTCATGATGTAAAAAATCATCCAAAGAGTGATTTCCCATATCAGTACTCCATATTCTACTCACCACCTATTGTTATCTCACAAGACCTACCTCTCCAAAAGCAAGGGAATATAAAAAAAAGGAAGAAATACCTTCCAAAATGTGAGAAAATTATCTGACATAGAACCCCCCAATTCCCCCTCCAACCAAAAAGAAAAAAGAAAATATAGGAAATAGACCTAGACACTTCTAGCCAACATTTCTTGAAATCTCCTATAAGACTCAACTTTCTCCAACCTGAACCTTTCATGAGAATTTGCAATGAACATATCAGCAAGCTTATCAATGTCATTCCCATTTTCCTCAGAATTAGCCTTCTCTTCAAGCCATTGCAGGTAGCCAGAGAGCTGTGACTCAACACAAGCAGTAGAAATGATAGAATTCCACGTAGAGCCATAATAAATATGGCCGGTGGAGCAATCCTCAAGGGCAGTTGGGACAGGCACTGGCATGACATGAGAAGAACACCAATTATAGTGCAGCCTAAAAGAACCAAGGAACAACTTGGTATTCTTGTTCTTGTTCTTCTTCATCATGGGAAATTCAACAAGATGGACTAACTGAACATTCTTCACAAGTTGAAACAAGATTGATTTGGTTTTGGTTAGAGCTCGAAAAATGCGGTATAAATGGGAGAAAATGAAGGATTGTACTAAGGTCTTGAGCTTCATGGAGTTTAAGGTTGAAGATGACGAAGGAGTAGTATATGATGGTTTGAGGGAAGAAGGGAGAGTTTTTGGATGAGAGTGGCCAGCCATTTTTCTCTTTAATTCTTTTCTTTTCTTTTCTTTTCTTTTCTTTTCTTTTCTTTTCTTTTCTTTTCTTTTCTTTTCTTTTCTTTGGATGTGTGGGGTGGGAGTTATTGTGTCTTGTTCTAATGGGTTATATAAAGGATTTTGATTACCAATTTGCCACTGGTAAGTAGGTAATTTATAGAAAGTGCCAACCGCTTTGCAGATTTTTCGTACGACTTGTGAAACACAAGGGGGGTGAACTGTAAATTTACTCTTTTTAAATTAATGAGTCGACTCAGTGGTTTATCCAGTCGGCTTCCCTGCAAGTCTGTAAGAAAGGTTAGCAGATAACAGAATAAGAAATGCAGACTGACAAAAGGAAACAAGTGATTTATACTGGTTCAGTTGCCTATTCCAGTCTCATTGGGTTACCAGAGTTTTCTTAGAGTTTTGAATTGTTGTCGTTAAAAATTGGTTCGTATTGAACCTTCTGTAACACCTTGTATTATCGGGTAAGGGTTTAAGCACATAAATATAGATAAATGGATCCGAACCCCGGAAAGTTCACGTGATACTCGTGTATACTAATAAGGAAGTTAGTATATAAAAGGATTTGATCCCAGAATAATTTTGGGATTTAACGAGTGCGACGACGGGGATTAATAATAATTTTATATCCCTGAGGAGGATATGGACCAGTGCCATATTACGGAGGTATAATATTGAATCTATAATATTTTACAAGTCATTGGGATTTAAGTGAAGTGAGATTGAGAATTTAATTGTGTGTATAATTAATTAATTGTGAAATTAATTAATTATTTGAGGACAATAGGTAATGGGATACTAAATGTAGCCTTCTGAACGCATTGTTGGAGTGACTAGCTTAAACGACTAAGTTGTATAACAGATCGATGACAGCTTCCTAAATCTCCCAAACATTCATCTCTTCTCCATTCACAAAAAAAAACTTCATCTCCTTTAGCCTCTGCAGAATCTCTTCTTGGAAAAGAATTCTCACCCTTCTATTAGAAGGAGTAACATCTCAACCGATAATCCTATGAAATTTTCGACCAATTTTGGATTTTTTCGCAAGCTTTCGTACAACCTAAAAAAGAAAAATTCATGGTGTTCTGGGCCTTGTTCCAGCGAAATTAAAACCTTGAAACAAGCTTGAACACTCAGAAATCAGGCATAATACTTAAGTTTTGGAGAAGCTCTTGCTCAAGTTAATTTTTAGAGTTATGTTCTGCTTGTCGGGATCAGATTTGAGTGAAAGGTCGTCCGACGACTCTCATCGCAACTTCTAACAGATGTAATGATTTTTGTCCCTAAGTTTATATAAGTTATAGAACATAATTCCTGCCACTAGGTTCTAAAGGAATTACCGAAAGTGTTAAGTGTGGGTTAGGTATTGTTGGGACTGCCTGTTATCGTACGAAATTGGAAGTGCATGCGAAATTGCTGGGTTATTAGAGGTATTGTAGTAGCTAAGGAGAAGAGTTGATTGGTTAGATATGTTACACCCCGTAATTCCAGGACATGTTTAAGAGAATGTACGTAAGGAAGCAGGACTTTAAAATTTTTGAACGAAAGGAAGAATTATTTTTCCGAAGGAAAATCTTCCGAACCTCGGAAAGGAAAAAGGTTTGTTAGTAAGAGTTGGGTTCTCAAAATTGTTAATTGAGACTGATGGAATTTTATTTATGGATTTGGTCGCGTAGGGCCCACCCGGGAAATTTTACGTTTTGTGGGGCCCACGAGGTGTCCGATACTTTGACCAATTATGGAAATTTCGGAAAATGAATTATAATGGACCAATGGGAGGGCGACACGTGTCACCCTCCACATGAATAAAGTGGACGAAATGGACCAAGAAATTGTGGTCATGTAGTGCAAGTTAAAGCTTGACATAATTGACTACATTTGACTAAGATCCTAGCAATCCATTTGATTTCATCCAAGCCCTAGGTGGTGTTATATATACATACTACTACTAGTTGCAAAGATGAATCTCACACTTAGAAAAATTTCAAGAAACTTAGGATGCATAAGGAAGAGCTCTCGACTTTGCTCTTTTTTCCCACACAAAAATTTTTGTTTGTTGTTCATAATTCACAATACTTAAACCTAAGGTTCCTAGAGGTATTCTAAGGATATCCCAACACAAGAATCCCGGAAAAACTACGTTTTTACGTTAGTCGCAACATGAAAACCTAAGGTTTTTTTCAACTTTGAAGTTGGAACTTGAAGAGGAGTTCTTCACAAGCTTCTAAGGATTGCTTGGAGTGGATTGGAACGTCGAGAAGAGGAGCTAAATTTGTTAAGGATCGACTTTAGGTTTTGGTTTGTATTCGGGCTTAAAAGAGGTAATAATCTCTGTCTTGCTATTGTAATTCAAGATTTCATGTTGTAGTAGTTGATAGATGAGCATGTGATATTTAGAATGAAGATTGTTAAATGTTATGGAATTTGGAAGCTTAAATCCGAGATTGGCATGTTAGCCATTAAAATTGGAAATCAATTTGGTCGATAGTTATGATCGTCGCATGTTATATAAGGAAAGGAATATAGTCGTTATAATTGATCATGACTTATATTACATGTTGGAATAACGACTTGGATTAGAAATTGAAAAGAAATAGATGTTGTTGTTGTCCTTGATATTGCCGAGAATTGCCTAAAGATTATGGACTGTTTTATATTAAATTGTGGGGCAGAATTTTAGACCTCCTGTTAAGGCGTGTAATCCCTTTTGGTTAGTTGAATTGTTGAGCCCTAAATGTGGCATGTTGGCTATTTATTTCGGGCCTTGAAAAAGGTGGAAAAGTACGTAGAAACAAAGGAAGTGTTGCCCAAATTTCTGTAGAATAAGAGACCTAGCACTTAGTATTATTCCACGTTGATAAGCTAGGAGTTTATAGACATGTTATGGTTAATATAGGATGAAGTACTACGTATAGTGTATCCTACTTGAAGGGTGGAATAACTATCAAGGTTGAGGTACTTTGGAGCATTTTGCTACTTGTCGATAGTCGTCGCGAGGTATATGAACCTCTTCCTTCTTTTGGCATGATTCTACGTTTGAAATATACATGTGGTGTTATTTCATGATTCCTTCTACTCTTAGAAGTTAAGAGGTACGTATGTTGATTTACTCTATGTAAAAGGTATGTCTAAGTTATCCTAAGTTTTTACCAAGTCTTATGGGGGATGTTGGTAAGAGTCGTTAGGAAGTAATTGGAGTTGAGTTGACTTTGCTAATTTACTGTACTAATGAGAATATGTATCGAACAAGCCATTGCAACGTTAATAAAAATATATCGAAAATCAATTATACTAAAATAAGTAGAATTCTCCATATGCATAGAAACTAAGATAAGACAAAATTGTATTACATTTTCTAGATCATGACTGCTTTAATAAGATCGTTATAAACGAGTATAACCTATTCATAACTCATAAAAGTATATGTTACTTAATTTAAAAGAGTCTACGTTATGAAGTTTTAAGACTATGAACCTTGATTTCTTAAAAGGTTATGAGACTTTATTTTTCAAGTTATGGGACTTGATTCTTAAAGAAATGAATGACTTGATTTAAAAAGTTTGGTTGCCATGAATTATTTCAAAAGTTAAGCGGCTTGATTTCAAAAGAGAATGTAACTTGAGTTTTCAAAAGAAGAAGTTTATTGATTTAAAAAAAAAGGAGTTTTATGATTCTTTTTTAAGTATGTATGTACGTAGTACTTTTGAGTTTAATTTTCCCTAATGTAATAAGAAATAAAAGTGCCTTAAGTTCTCTAAAGGTTGTTATAATAGCTTTATGGGAAGTTGTTATAACGACTTAAGAAGAAGTGAAAAGATGGTTTAAAATGTTATGTAAAGAACTTTATCGCGTCCCAGAATGGGCT
The DNA here is from genome assembly GCA_029844215.1 of Przewalskia tangutica. Lineage (NCBI taxonomy): Eukaryota > Viridiplantae > Streptophyta > Magnoliopsida > Solanales > Solanaceae > Przewalskia > Przewalskia tangutica. The sequence goes on along the minus strand of CM056720.1, from coordinate 30,431,456 downwards.
GGGCAGTATACCTTTATGGGCGGACTTATATGACTTTATCGCATCCCAGAATGGGCCGGGCAGTATACCTTTATGGGCAGACTTATATGACTTTATCACGCCCCGAATGGTAGGCAAGATACCTTTACGGGCGACTTATATGACTTTATCGCGTCTAGAAGAGGCGGTATACCTTTATGGGCGCACTTATATGACTTTATCGCGTCCCAAAATGGGTGGGCAAGATACCTTATGGCGGACTTATATGACTTTATCGCGTCCCAAAATGGGTCGGGCGATATACTTTACGGGCGGAACTTATATGACTTTATCATTTATTACACGAAATTCCAGGACATGTTTATAAGAACATACGTAAGAACTCAAATGTTAAGAATTGAGACTAGTATAAATTTATCGGAATTATGGAAATGTCGGAAAACGAAATATTGCGACGAATGGGAGGGCGACACGTGTCACCCCCCCCCCCCTAATTGGTCTTGGAGGAAATGGACATGGACTTAATGGTCATTTGACCAAGGTTAAGATGACCAAGTCTTGCTAGGATTAGAGCTTGACAATGTTGACTAAGTCCAAGGGCCACTTGACTAGATTTTTAAGCAAATTGGATCCAAGCCACCCAATTGTTCTCATCTTGACCCTCAATTGTGTTATTTAAGTATACTAGTAGCAAGACAAGGCTTCCATACTTAGAAAAATTTCAAGAAACTTTGAAGTCTCTTATGGTTGCTCTCGAGTTAGGGTTCAAGAAGACAAGAAAAATTTTCGTTTGTTGTTCAATAATCTCCACACTTTAAACCAAGGTTCCTAAGGTTATTGTAAGGGTATCTCAATAGAAAGATCCCGAAAAAGTATCGTTTTTGTATTAGTCGCAAGGTGAAAACCTAAGTCACTTTCCTAGGTTTAGATTGAAAATTGAAGAAAAGTTGTTTGTGATCTTCTAAGGGCTTCAAGTGGCGGATTGAAGTGTCAAGGAGAGGCTCTAGGTTGCTAGGGAGCGACTTCGGATCTTGAAGTTGGATTAAGGCTCGTTAAGGTAACAATCTTGTTCTCTTAAGTATTATAAGATTACATATTGTGGTAGCCTTACATTTTAACTAGCATGAAGTATATGTATTAAAGATTGATAAATGTTATGGATATTGAAAGCCTAAATCCGAAATGACATTACTAGCCATGTGAAATTGAAATACAATTTGGCCGATAATTAGAATCGTCGCATGTTATCTACTGGAAGATTGTAGTTGTTATAATCGATTGCGGCTTTATAACATGTTAGACTAAACAACTTGGATTGAAAAGGAATTGGAAAGAAGACTTTGTGTTGTTGTACCTCAAATTGCCAAAAATGACATTGTATTTTGGACTAGTTTGATATCATATGTGGAGCGGAATTTTACACGTCTTGTAGGCGTGTAATCCCCTTTGGATAGCTAAATTGTTGGGCCTTAAATGTGGTATGTTTGGTTGTTAAATTCGGGCCTTGAAAAAGGTGGAAAAGTACGTAGAAACAAAGGAAGTGTTGTCCGATTTCCGTAGAATTTAGTGACTTTACACTTAGAATATTCTACGTTTGAAGCTAGAGGTTAATAGACGTATTATGGTCATTATAGGTTGAAGTACTACGAGTAGCGTATTCTACTTGAAGGGTGGAAAAGCTAGCAAGGTTATAGTACTTTGGAGCATTTTGCTACTTGTCGATAATCGTCGCGAGGTATGTTAACCTTTTCCTTCTTTTGGCATGATTCTATGTATGGAATATACATGTGGTGCTATTTCATGATTCCTTCTACTCTTAGAGGTTAAGAGGTATGTATGTTGATTTACTCTATGTAAAAGTTACGTCTAAGTTATCCTAAGTTCTTACCAAGTCTTATGGGGGATGTTGGTAAGAGTCGTTAGGAAGTATTTGGAGTCGTTAGGAAGTATTTGGAGTCGAGTTGACTTTGCTAATGTACTGCACGAATGAGAATAAGTATCGAACAGGCCATTGCAGCGTTAATAAAAGAAAATGTATTGATAATCAATTAAATTAAAATGAGTAGAATTCTCCATCTGCATAGAAGCTAAGATAAGACAAAATTGTATTACATTTTCTAGATCATGGATGCTTTAATAAGATCGTTATAAACAAGTATAACCTATTCACAACGCACACAAGTATATGTTACTTAATTTAAAGAGTTTACGTTATGAAGTTTTAAGACTATGAACCTTAAATTCTTAAAAGGTTAAGAGACTTTATTTTTCAAGTTATGAGACTTGATTCTTAAAGGAAGAAATGACTTGATTTAAAAGTATAGAATACTTGATTTGGAAAGTATTGATTTCTTGACATTCTAAAGATAAGAGACTTGATTTCTAAAGTAAGAAACTTGATTTCTAAAGATAAGAGACTTGAAGTATTTTGAAAGTTATGCAACTTGATTTGAAAATATAAGTCTCTTGGTTATAAAAAGAATGGATTTGCCTAAAGTATAAAGTTAGTATAACGACTTTATGGGAAGTTGGTTATAATAGATTTATGGAAAGTTAAAAGAGTGGTTTACTCTAAGTAATGTAAGTAATGATAAAGGACTCGAAATAATGAAAGACAAATTGATTTGAACGCATCAATTGCTTAAGGTTTCAAAAGAAATAAGTCACTTGATTTAGAAGTCTATAAATGTATTTCTAAAAGGTATTGTGACTTTTCTTGAAAAGTAGATATGACTTGATACTACGGTTATTAGTATCTTGGAAGTTTATATGAAAAAGAGTTATTTTAAAAGAAAAGAAGTACGTAGTACTTTGGGTTAAATTTCCGGATTTTTATGTGAAACGAAAAGTGTCTTGAGTATATAAAATGAAAGTCTAAAGATTTTATAAACTTGTTTATGCTTGCTTGTGATAGCCTTGAGTGCATGTATTATATGTTTACGCTGCCATGACTCTCAGTTGGAGGGCCGGCTGTCTTGTTGTGAATCCACTTGGACGTACCGACAGTGACGGAGGCTTCCACGGGTATGCTTCCATTGTGATTGATCCTTGGACATGCTTATACGATGTGGGATTCCGGGGCATGCGACCAGGATGCGGGTTAGATTCCCGAATTGTTTTTATTACTCCTTGGACATACTTATACGATGAGGGATTCCGGGGCATGCGACCAGGAGGCGGGTTAGATTCCCGGATTTGTTTTATTACCCATGGACATGCTTATATGATGGGGGATTTCGGGGCATGCGATCATGTTATATACGACTATTACTCCATGGACTAGCTCCCCATGAAGCCATGTACCCGAGATGAGGTATGTTTAAGTTATCCTCAGTTCTTACCAAGTCTTATGGGGGATGTTGGTAAGAGTCGTTAGGAAGTAATTGGAGTCGAGTTGACTTTGCTAATTTACTGTACTAATGAGAATATGTATCGAACAAGCCATTGCAGCGTTAATAAAAATATATCGAAAATCAATTATACTAAAATAAGTAGAATTCTCCATCTGCATAGAAACTAAGATAAAACAAAATTGTATTACATTTTCTAGATCATGACTGCTTTAATAAGATCGTTATAAACGAGTATAACCTATTCACAACTCATAAAAATATATGTTACTTAATTTAAAAGAGTTTACATTATGAAGTTTTAAGACTATGAACCTTGATTTCTTAAAAGGTTATGAGACTTTATTTTTCAAGTTATGGGACTTGATTCATAAAGAAAGGAATGACTTGATTTAAAAAGTTTGGTTGCCATGAATTATTTCAAAAGTTAAGTGACTTGATTTCAAAAGAGAATGTAACTTGAGTTTTCAAAAGAAGAAGTTTATTGATTTAAAAAAAAGAAGGAGTTTTATGATTCTTTTTTAAGTATGTATGTACGTAGTACTTTTGGGTTTAATTTTCTCTAATGTAATAAGAAATAAAAGTGCCTTAAGTTCTCTAAAAGTGAAAGGTTGTTATAATAGCTTTATGGGAAGTTGTTATAACGACTTAAGAAGAAGTGAAAAGATGGTTTAAAATGTAATGTAAATAAACTTTATCGCGTTCCAGAATGGGCCGGGCAGTATACCTTTATGGGCGGACTTATATGACTTTATCGCGTCCCAGAATGGGCCGGGCAGTATACCTTTATGGGCAGACTTATATGACTTTATCGCGTCCCAGAATGGGCCGAGCAGTATACCTTTATGGGCAGACTTATATGACTTTATCGCGTCTCAGAATGGGCCGAGCAGTATACCTTTATGGGCAGACTTATATGACTTTATCGCGTCCCAGAATGGGTCGGGCAGTATACCTTTATGGGCAGACTTATATGACTATCACATCCCAGAATGGGCCGGGCAGTATACCTTTATGGGCAGACTTATATGACTTTATCACGTCCCAGAATGGGCCGGGCAGTATACCTTCGTGGGAAGACTTTTTTATGAATTCGTCGTGTCCCACAAATGGGCCGGGTTACGTTATCACGTATGGATAATCTAAGTAAACTCCAAAATGAGACGTCCCTCCATAAAGGGCCGGATTTATGTTATGCAAGATACGTAAGTTATGTGTTTATGAACTTAATGATTTTTCCTAAGTATGTACGTAAGAATTGGATTATAACTCTTATTGAAAATGGGAAAAGATAATAATGTGCGATTAAGTTCATGAGTTGTAATGGCATGGTAGGATCTGATATTTACTTTTTATACTTGCCCCTGTCATTCTTTTTGTAGCTTATGATTTGTTTATCAGACCTTATTTCATTCCATACTAAATTTTTGTTATCGACTTCTTCTGGCCGCTCATGCCCGCAGGTATTAGGTACACAGGTTGGTGATCCTTGCTCTTAGGATCTCTGTTCAGTTTTTGGGAAAAGGCTCCATTTACTCCAGCGGCTTATCTTTTGGTACGGTTTCCTTGAGGTTGTAGATTTATGTACATTCAAGGGTATGTCGGGGCCCTGTCTCGTCACAGTTGTTATGATAAAACTCTTAGAGGTTTGTAGTCATATCTTGTGGGTCAGTTTGTAAAGGAAAGGAGGTAACTGCTTTCGGTTATGTATTTATATATCCAGGGAGGTAGCCTTATCGGCTAATCTGTTGGTTATTCCTTATTGATTTTTTATTTATTTATTAAGAGTTGTATGTATGTTCCGCTGATTTTTTCTGATGTATACCTGTAAGGGTGCCCAGGTAGGGCACCAGTTGCGGGCCCGAGGTCGGGTCGTGACAAGATACATGCATAGGGTTCTACATAGAAGAAACATAGATTCTACGCGAATAAGGTGTTCGATAAAATGTCTCAATAAGTTTGTTAATAATGTATTGACCTGATTATAATGTAAATCATATGTATGATGTAGATAATCATTCGTAGAGCTTACAAGGATCCGCAGAACTTAGATAAACTTCGACAACAAGGTATGTGAAGGCAATTCATTCGTTTATTTTGGAATCATTCTGTGTACAGAACGTAATCTTCATGCTACGCCATAACATACTCTACTCTTAGTAGTTAAAGATATTCATATTATTGAATCCTGTGCTAAAAACATGTATAAGTCTGGTTCTAAGTCCTTATTAAAGCAATATGGGAAAAGATATTAATATTTCCAATGTGAACCAAAGGTATAAAGGGTGTTGTATCATTCAGGGTATTTTGTTGTTATTCATGCATATTCATTTGCATTGCATTCATATATTACCGTGACCACTTGTGCTACGCACACTACTATATGGTAAATATTGTATATATGTAGGGGATATGGGGAAAGCGAAGGCATTATATACGCACACCACATGCAGCTGGTACACACTATCACAAAAGAGCCCGAAGAGGCCAACATGAATCGATGCCCATGTGTGGCCGATATAACCAGATGCCCACAAATAAGGTTATGGACATGAAGAGCCCTTGTGTGGCCAATATACCGCATTTGCATCATGCATGACATTTAGAAATATTATGCCCACAGAGGCCGATAATGAAAAGATGCCCCCAGAGGCTGTTGTGGTAAGAAAGATTGCCCGATGAGGCCAGGTATGTACATACTGCATTGTGCATAACATTAGACATATTCATTAGGGCCCTCAGAGGCAATTACTGTTGGCCAGCTATTTCTGTTTCAGATTATGATATGTCTATGTTATGTTATTCGTTATGCCTAATATACTCAGTACATCAGTCGTACTAACGTACTTTTTATCGAGAGATGCTGCATTTTATGCCCGCAGGTTCATACTAAGAGGGTGACAGATCGTACTAGGATATTGCTGGTTCAGCTGGTATTTGGAGCACTCTACTTATTTCAGAGTTGCAGTCTGATTGTGGTACGTTATACTCTTAGAGGCTTGTAGATGAGTGTCATGTGGTTAGTTGTCATACATGACCATGTCAGCCTTGATATATATATATATATATATATATATATATATATATATATATATATATATATATATAAAAATTAGGGGTTTTCAGGTTAAAACTTTACCTAATCTTTCTAGGCTTAGTCCGTGGATAATATAGTTATGTATGTGATGTATGGTCAATGGTGCCCGGTGGATTGGGTCTGGGTGCCCGTCGCGACCCTCCGATTTAGATCGTGACACTTTCAACTTAATATGGACATATCCCAAATTTCCTTTGTTATAACCTTGACTTGTATAGCTATATGTCTCACTTTTTTTATAGCACTGATGTACTATTGGTTACATGTAAGATGAAAGAGTGAATAAAATTTTGCTCAAGTAAAGTTGTTCGGGTCTTTGAATTTTGGAGGTCGTCTATTTATAGTTGAGGTTGTCTGTAGTCTTATGCTTTTGGTAAATTGTGATGAGATCAGAGGAAATCAATCATTCCTTTGATTGATTTTCCTGGAGGCTTTCTCTAAGGTAACTCAAGGGAGTTTGTGTTGGTATAATAATATGTATTTGGCTAAATAATGTCAAAACAATATGTTAATCACTTAGTGAAACATATAACATTAATGAAACAATAAACGAAAACAGAATCTGTTTTGGAAAAATAATTTCAGAATGTAATCGAGCCCACTTAGTTCAAAGTGTGTCCTTAAGGAAATTATTCCCCTCACAGTACTCGAGGTTAACGGAATATCGCCTCCCAGGATAGAACGATTATCTTACCAGAATAGTAGTACTCCAAATTCCGGTAGCAGCGAACCACTCAACGGCAGTATATCACACAGAATGAAAAATATTTTCGAGTTGAAGAGCAACTTCAGAATTGAATCAGAATTGATTAGAATATGAATATAAAATTCAGAATGGAAAAGTGAATTAATTAGTGAATAAATTCTTGAAATAATCAAGAATTTATAGGGTTAGAGGTACTGATTCTGAATGGTTGCAACCATTCAGAATAGTCACCTAATTTTGGAGGGAAATTCGAAAAAGAGAGGGAGAGCCGGACGGGTCGGGTCGGGTCGCGGGTCGATCCGTTTGGATTTGTTTTTAATTAAATAATTAATTAATTAATTTAATTAAAGAAACGTTTGTCCAAAAAGATTATCAATCAATCGATCTTTTGACAAATCCAAATCCGAAGCCGAGCGAGCGACGACGACGGCGCGAGGGGTCCTTGCCCTCTCAACCCTTTTAGCAGCTAGAGAAGGTGTAATGTAATATATACACCTCTCTTTCCTTCTCTTTTTTCGATGTGGGACAAAAGAGCACTTTCCCTTTAATCTTCATCCCATCATTTCCCATTCACCAATATCAAAACCCAACAATCCCCCACATGAATGGGGAATGGTTATAAGATAAAAGAATATACGGACGAGTGTGATATACAAGCGAGAATTGACTGCATCTGGATAAGTAGGTTTCCCTTTGAACTTTCCATAGTGAACTTATATCGGATATACTCGATCAATCGGTAGATTTGATATCTTTGAACCGTCGAACTTTGTTGTATACCTAGACAACATAAGACACACAATCAACCCTCAACCGTTTATGGTTCTCACGGTTGTGTTCGTTTCAGCCATGAACACCGTCTGGTCTCATGAGTGCATAGAGAATGGGCCTTTACTGTCATTCCCCTTTAAAGCGACTTACACTTAACACTCACATAGGTGATTTCTAAACATGTGGTCCTATAGCCACATTATCTGGTCATACATCGCCAGATTTAGATAACCATTAAAAAACCTTAATGCTTTATTAACTCATTAACAAGCCATAAAGTCTTATTCTTATTTCTGAACATTGTCTTCATCCGAGAATGGGTTGAGTTATTTGACAATGTTGAACCGTCAGTCACAACTTTGTTTGATCTCCTTGAACCTAGCTCTTGGGATCTCCAGTCTTCTAGGTAGAGTTACCGCCATGATGACTTGTCCTTGGCCTTAACCCCATTCCCATTGATGATCTACCAACTCCCTCTCTAGATAAGCCTTTTGTAAGCGGATCCGCCACGTTATCTCTTGACTTTACATAATCAATTATGATAACGCCACTAGAGAGGAGTTGTCTAACGGTATTGTGTCTCCGTCGTATGTGACGAGATTTTCCGTTATACATTACGCTCTCTGCCCTACCTATTGCTGCTTGACTGTCACAATGTATATGTTACACCCCGGAATTCCAACATATGTTTATAAGGAACGTACGTAAGAACTCGAAAATGTTAAGATTTGAGACGAGTAAAAATTTATCGGAATTATGGAATTGTCGGAAAACGAAATATTGCGACGAACGGGAGGGCGACACGTGTCACCCCCCTTAGTGGTCTTGGACGAAATTGTCATGGTTAAAATGGTCATTTGACCATAATTTAAATGACCAAGTCTTGCTAAGACAAGGGCTTGACATTGTTGACTTGTCAAAGTGCCACTTGGGTTTGATCCATGTGAAACTCATCTAAGCCCCACATGTGTGCTAATCTAGACTCTTCCTTGTGTTATATAAGCTTACTAGTAGCAAGACTAGTTCCCACACTTAGTCATATTTCAAGAATTTTTTTTGAAGAAACCCTAAGGGCTCTCGGCTTTGATGTCTCAAGAAGAGAAAAAAATTCAATTGTTGTCCAATAATCCCCATACTTTAAACCAAGGTTCCTAAGGGTATTGTAAGTGTATCTCAATAGAAAGATTCCGGAAAAATGGTGTTTTCGTATTAGTCGCAAGGCGAAAACCTAAGGAGTTATTCAACTTTGAAGTTGGAACTTGAAGAGGAGTTCTTCATAAGCTTCTAAGGGTTGCTTGTAGTGGATTGGAACGTTGAAAGGAGGAGCTAAAGTTGCTAAGGATCGACTTGTAATCTTGGATCATATTTGGGCTAAATGAGGTATAATCTTCGTCTTACTTTTGTAATTGAAGATTCCATGTTATTATAAGTTAGAAATGATCATGTGATATGTGTTATGAATATTGATAAGTGTTATGGAAATTTGGAAGCTCAAATCCGAAAATGACATGTTAAGCCATTTCAAATTGAAATACAATTTGGTCGATAACTAGAATCGTTGCATGCTATCTAATTGAAGATTATAGTTGTTATAATCAATTGCGGCTTTATAACATGTTATACTAAGCAATTTGGATTGAATAGAAATTGGAAAAGAATTGGTATTGTTGTCCCTAATTGCCGAATGGACCTTGTATTTTTGGACTAGTTTAATGTCAATTGTGGGGCGGAATTTTACACTTCTTGATTAAGCGTGTAATCCCCTATTGTTAACTACTTTGTTGAGCCTTAAATGTGGCGTGTTTGGTTATTGAATTCGGCCTTGAAAAAGGTGGCAAAGTATGTAGAAACAAAGGAAGTGCTGTCCGATTTTCCGTAGAATTTAGTGACTTTGCACTTGGAATATTCTACGTTTGAAGTAAGAAGTTAATAGACGTACTATGGTCATTATAGGTTGACATACTACGTACGGCGTATTGGACTTAGCAAGTGGATTAAACCGAAGAGGTATGTGGAACTTTCTTATCTCTTGAGCATGAATAAATTGTAAATGTATAGTACGGTAGACGTATAAGATTTTGACAATCTAGTCCATTCGATCTCCTTGACTTATTTTAAGAATGTCCAAGTTGGTTGAGTTAGGGAATTAACTCACTTGTTTAAATATTAAGGATATCTTGGTTTTCAAAAGTTAAGAGACTTAAAGTATTTTTGAAGGTATATGACACTTGTTTTGTTTGGAAAGTTTAAGTCTCTCGGTTATAAAGAAGAATGTAAGTTTCTAAAGTATAAAGCTACTATAATGACTTTATGGGAAGTTGGTTATAATAGCTTTATGGAAAGTTAAAAAGAGTGGTTTACTCTACGTAATTTAAGTATGATAAATGACTTGAATTAATGAAAGACAATTTGATTTAAAGGCATCAATTGCTTAAAGTTTTAAAAGAAAGAAGTCACTTGATTTAGAAGCCTAAATGTATTTCAAAAAGGTATTGTGACTTGTCTTGAAAAGTAGTTATGACTTGATACTACGGTTGTTAGTATCTTGGAAATTTTAGATGAAAAAGAGTCATTTTTAAAAGAGTGGAAGTATGTAGTACTTTGGGTTAAATTCCCGGATTTTTATAAAAGACATGTTAGTGCCTTAAGTAAACTAAAATGAGAGTGTACATGAACAAGAATAATAAGAAGTTAGGGGATCTTTTAACTTGCTTATATATTGTATGATAAGCCGGTAGTGCTTATGTTATGTATGATAGCCGGTTTGTGCTAGTAGTATATTATTCATTACGGGGTCATTCCCCGGGTTTATAGCATTTGAATATTCTGTGGATTTGTTACCCACGATGCGAGGAATACCTCATGCGAGTCCGTAAGGGCTTATGCGGGTGAAATAGTCCCATGCGGGCGGATACAGCCTATGCGAGGAATACCTCATGCGAGTCCGTAAAGGCTTATGCGGGTGAAATAGTCCCATGCGGCGGATCTGACCTATCACGAGGAATACCTCATGCGAGTCCGTAAAGGCTTATGCGGGTGAAATAGTCCCATGCGGGCGGATACAGCCTATGCGAGGAATACCTCATGCGAGTCCGTAAGGGCTTATGCGGGTGAAATAGTCTCATGCGGGCGGATACAACCTATGCGAGGAATACCTCTTGCGGGTCCACGCGACCTATGCGGGTGAAATAGTCTCAGGAGTAGGATTGCTTAATGATACTGCGGGCGGGTGGTCCTGCTTTGATCGTGAGCCTCCTATTTTTATGTTGTAAGTATACTTTTGATTACTCTCATTGTTAGTAAGGCACAGTGTACTGTTAATTGAGTTATCATACCTATCTCCAGTTTTATTATAGACTTATGATTTCATTACAGTACTTTCAGTTTCACATATTTGGTACATGTTGTACTGACCTCCTTCGGGGTTGCGTTACGCCGCAGTAGAGTATCTGGTGCCGATCCTCACTTTTAGGATCGCAGATTCACTGTTGAAGCTCCATTACTCGGAGGCTTATCCCGATATGGTCGGTCGTTGTACATTCGTGGGTATGGCGGGCCCCGTCCCGTCACGCTTGTTATTCTTAAGTGCAGTAGTCACATTTGTGGATTGGGTTGTAAAAAAATGTACTGCTTTATTATGTATAGTTTACGTAGGTGGCCTAGTCATTTGCTTTGTTGTTATTTTATGTTTAAGCATTTTATAAGTTGTGTATGTTCATTGCTATTCTCGATGTATCCGAAAGGGTGCCTGTGTAGGGCACGATGTGCCCAGGGTAAGTCGTGACAAAAGTGGTATCAGAGCAATTAGTCCTCGGAAAGTGTCTACAGACCGTGTCTAGTAGAGTCTTGATTATCGGTGTGTTGTGCACCACATCTATAATCAGGAGGCTGCAGGACATTTAGGATTGGTTTCCATCCTTCTCACTCTAAGATCGTGCGATAGAGCTGTGTGGTTAGGGTCGTCTCTCCCTAACATGTTATGTTGTTTGCAGCTACGAGAAAGGTTGCAGTGACCCAGGAAAGATGATGTGGATTGCGTATCCAGGTTGGTAATGTTTTTAATATAGTTGGTATTGTGACATACATCTATACAGATATTTGTATGAGGGTCGGACGCGTGCTGCCTAGAATGATTATAGATTACCAGGATTTGGTAAGGACAAATAAATACTGGGACGGTATGAAACAGTTTAATGAATTCTCATCAAGGTTTTACGTACTAATTTGAGATAATTAGGAAATGATGAGTTGTCTGAGAAGGAAATGGACCCTTAAGAAGTTATTATTAAGGGAATTAATGGAAGACTATGTTAATAGATTGAGCTACGTGGTATGATTAAGAAAATGGTACGGATGAGATCCGTATGGAGTAAGTATGGTTGTTGTGGTCAAGACAACACGATTATGGTATTACGAGAAGTTTTTGTACCCGTTTACGGGGGGACTGATAAGGTAGGCGTGGGGCATGGAAATTGCGAACCTAAGAATGTTGATAACCACCGAGACCTTAGGTATATAAGGCCTTCTCGGGTAGTAAAAAGTTAAGTCAGACCGAGGATAAGAGTTAAGTATGACTCCGAGTCGGGTTGAGGACCTATTAAGGGTCGCCCCATAGCCTGTATTAGAATGGGATCAGTTGGTAGTAGTCCCGCTACGTGACAGGGTCACGAGGGTGTAAGGCCCAAGTCTAGTTAATCATTTTACGGGTTCGTGGACACATTCCACCGAAACCAGGTTGAGAGAGCCGGAAATGGCCTTATGTTGTTTAGAATAGTAACTCCAAAGATTGGAGGCCCGAATCAATAGAAAGGCTATGTACGTACGCTGGAATAAGTTTGGAAGTACGGGAAGAGTACGACCATTAAGAAAGAGAGCAACCAAGTGTAAAGGAATGGAACCTGAATCTATGAGGACCTTTCGAGGTGACTACACCGTGAGTGTTGGGTGGTAGCTGAGCGGGTAGATAATAATTACCGGTAACAATACAGTCGTTGGACCCTACCGACCTAGCGGTATCGTTATGACATCGAGGTCATTATGAGTACGGGCTAGTTGGCCTCTTGTTATGCCGACGTGGTCTATAGAGAGAGATTGATTCGGTACCAGTTTCCCGGTAAGTCGGTTATCTAGTGGATAGGGAGAGAAGTGGTGGTAACCAGTGAATTATCCTTCCTTCTTTGACATTGATGATTTTAATAAGTCTGTGTGACTTGTTCATGTGAGGTAAATTGACGCAGAAAGTAAGTAATAATTGAATTTGAAGGAATTTATGTTAAGTGCCCTTGGAGGTACTTAGAGTTGGGTTGGTGTGGCGGTCAGGGCCACGACCTTCCGGATAATTTCAGGAAAATGTCCAAGGCAAGAATAAAATAAGTACGAATGCTGTCGGCGGAAAGCTGAGGGCAACTTTGGTAGGCTTTAAAAATCTACATGACTTTAAGGCGGTGCGTGATGATTAGATATTTACTGGACCGCGAGAGGACCTTGTGATTAGGGTTGTGACTCCAAGGAAAGTTTAAGAAAGGGAGATAAGTTTTCTCCCCCACATAAAAGGACAGTTTTACGTATTATGGGGTTGCGTGTACCCATGTTGTTAGACGAAGGATATGAGACTGGTAAGGTCTTCAGTATCGTCATGCCATAGGTTATAGTTTTAGATAACTATGGGAAAAGTATTGTGTCGAGGTAATTAAGAATGACGTACCAAATAGTCGAGGAAGTGTCGTAAGGATAAAAATGCAGGTAGTACGCATATATGAAACTGCACGATTATGAAACAAGATAGAAATACTTTTGCTAATAATAAGCATAAGGTAAGGTTATGACCAGAATGATAAAAGAGAATACGACTATGGTTATGTAAATTGCAAGAGATATGATTACCCCAGACTAGTGTAAGACCATTAGTAAATAATGGGCAGTAAGAACACATCGAGGAAAGGTGGTAGCATCGGGTTACTACTTGACGAGATCAAGGAAACCCTCCCCCCCTAAATTGTATTTGACAGGAAGTCTTAGCCAGGAGGCAAGCGAAAGAATCAAATCTAAGTTAAAGACCAAGTTTGGTTGCAACAGAGAAAAGGAAACAGGAACCATAATTGAAATTAAGGACACCCGAATATTTCGCAAGAATGAGAAAGGTTTCCAGTTATTGGAAGATAAGTTGACTCGACTACAGTTCTAACTCCTCCTGAAAGACTAGAGGGTTAGGTTATTATTGTAACACGTTGGGCGAGGGGCTAGGTTGTGTGCTGACGCAACACGATAAGGGTGGAGCCTATGTTTCCCGGCAGTTAGGGAAGCATGAAAGGAATTACGCTACTCACGATTTGGAGTTGGCGGCAGTTAATCATGCCTTGAAGATTTGGGGGCATGACGTATATATAGACTTCATATGGATAATTGTACAGACCACAAGAGCCTCCGGTATATCTTCAGACAGAGGCAGTTGAATTTGCGACAGAGACGGTGGTTAGAGTTACTCAAGGATTGTGATATTGATATCCTATACCATCCGGGGAAAGCCAAGACAGTTACAGATACCCTTAGTCGTAGATCTATGGGTAGTCTGTCAGGTGGGCAGCCAGATAGATAGGACGTGGTCCGTGAGATTCTTCAGTTATCGAGCCTAGGGGTTCGATTATTGGTTTCCAAGGTTAATGAAGTTTAGATCCGAGAGGTTGCCGAGTCTTCCGTCGTTGAGGAGGTAAAGAGGCGACAATATGAGGATCTAGTTATGATACGGTATCGAGATACGGCTCTCCGAGAAGAGAAGAGCCTGTTTGAGTAGCACCGGATGGGGTGCTGTGATATGAGGATAGATTGGGTGTACCCAGTACTGCAGGACTTGTCAGCAGGTTTTAGGGGAAGCACGCAATGCTTATTGCTCTAATTGTTCGGGGGCCGACTAAGTTATGTCGTGACCTCAGATGTATGTATGGGTAAGATGACCGGAAAAGGGACATAGCGGAGTTTACTGCTTAGTGTCCGAGTTAGTAGCAGGTCATGGTTGAGCACCAGAAGCCCAGTGGGCTATTACAGGCGATTTAGATCCCGACTTAGTTATGGAAGGTAATTAATATAGATTTTGTTACAGGGTGGCATCGTACTCGGAGGAAGTGCGACTCCCTGGGGGTCATGGTAAATAGGCTGGCGAAACCAGCCGTGTTCTTCCGGTTAGGACCACGTACTCGACTAAGGATTATGCTAGCTGTATAGCAGGGAGACTGTGAGACTGCACGGGGTTCCTACGTTTATGATGTCAACCAGATTGAGCTTGGTTGCGGATAACTTCTGGAGGGTTTTCAAAAGGGATTAGGGACTCAGGTGAGTCTCAATATTGCATTACACCCTCAGACCGATGGACAGGCAGAGCATACTATCCAGGCACTTGGGGATATGTGGCGGGCCTGTTTTCTTGATTTCAGAGATAGCTGGGAGGGTTATTTGCCTCTTGTTGAGTTGCGTACGATAACAGATACCCTTCCAGTATTCAGATGGCCCTGTATGAGGCCTTGTATGTAAGAATGTGTAGATCACCGGTTGGTTGGTTCGACGTAGGCGAGGTTCAGCTATTTGGTCCAGACTTGATTCAGCGGGCTGTGGATAAGACGAAGCTTATCCGGGAAAGATTATTAGTAAGCTCAGAGTCAGCAGAAGCTTTATGCAGATAACCGACGTTGACACATGGGGTTCAGCTTGACATTTTGGTATGAGTATTGTTATGTGGCCACGTGTGGCATTATCGGTATGTAGGGGTTGTAAGGAGACTATGTCGCTATCCTTAAGTTGACTCCCAAAAAAACATTCGGGGACGAATGTTTCTAAGGGGGGAAGAATGTTACACCCCGAAATTCCAGGATATGTTTATAAGGAACGTACGTAAGAACTCGAAAATGTTAAGATTTGAGACGAGTAAAAATTTATCGGAATTATGGAATTGTCGGAAAACGAAATATTGCGACGAACGGGAGGGCGACACGTGTCACCCCCCCTTAGTGGTCTTGGATGAAATTGTCATGGTTAAAATGGTCATTTGGCCATAATTTAAATGACCAAGTCTTGCTAAGACAAGGGCTTGACATTGTTGACTTGTCAAAGTGCCACTTGGGCTTGATCCATGTGAAACTCATCTAAGCCCCACATGTGTGCTAATCTAGACCCTTCCTTGTGTTATATAAGCTTACTAGTAGCAAGACTAGTTCCCACACTTAGTCATATTTCAAGAATTTTTTTTGAAGAAATCCTAAGGGCTCTCGGCTTTGATGTCTCAAGAAGAGAAAAAAATTCAATTGTTGTCCAATAATCCCCATACTTTAAACCAAGGTTCCTAAGGGTATTGTAAGTGTATCTCAATAGAAAGATTCCGGAAAAATGGTGTTTTCGTATTAGTCGCAAGGCGAAAACCTAAGGAGTTATTCAACTTTGAAGTTGGAACTTGAAGAGGAGTTCTTCATAAGCTTCTAAGGGTTGCTTGGAGTGGATTGTAATGTTGAAAGGAGGAGCTAAAGTTGCTAAGGATCGACTTGTAATCTTGGATCATATTTGGGCTAAATGAGGTATAATCTTCGTCTTACTTTTGTAATTGAAGATTCCATGTTATTATAAGTTAGAAATGATCATGTGATATGTGTTATGAATATTGATAAGTGTTATGGAAATTAGGAATCTCAAATCCGAAAATGACATGTTAAGCCATTTCAAATTGAAATACAATTTGGTCGATAACTAGAATCGTCGCATGCTATCTAATTGAAGATTATAGTTGTTATAATCAATTGCGGCTTTATAACATGTTATACTAAGCAACTTGGATTGAATAGAAATTGGAAAAGAATTGGTATTGTTGTCCCTAATTGTCGAATGGACCTTGTATTTTTGGACTAGTTTAATGTCAATTGAGGGGCGGAATTTTACACGTCTTGATTAAGCGTGTAATCCCCTATTGTTAACTACTTTGTTGAGCCTTAAGTGTGGCGTGTTTGGTTATTGAATTCGGCCTTGAAAAAGGTGGCAAAGTATGTAGAAACAAAGGAAGTGTTGTCCGATTTTCCGTAGAATTTAGTGACTTTGCACTTGGAATATTCTACGTTTGAAGTAAGAAGTTAATAGACGTACTATGGTCATTATAGGTTGACATACTACGTACGGCGTATTGGACTTAGCAAGTGGATTAAACCGAAGATGTATGTGGAACTTTCTTATCTCTTGAGCATGAATAAATTGTAAATGTATAGTACGGTAGACGTATAAGATTTTGACAATCTAGTCCATTCGATCTCCTTGACTTATTTTAAGAATGTCCAAGTTGGTTGAGTTAGGGAATTAACTCACTTGTTTAAATATTAAGGATATCTTGGTTTTCAAAAGTTAAGAGACTTAAAGTATTTTTGAAGGTATATGACACTTGTTTTGTTTGGAAAGTTTAAGTCTCTCGGTTATAAAGAAGAATGTAAGTTTCTAAAGTATAAAGCTACTATAACGACTTTATGGGAAGTTGGTTATAATAGCTTTATGGAAAGTTAAAAAGAGTGGTTTACTCTACGTAATTTAAGTATGATAAATGACTTGAATTAATGAAAGACAATTTGATTTAAAGGCATCAATTGCTTAAAGTTTTAAAAGAAAGAAGTCACTTGATTTAGAAGCCTAAATGTATTTCAAAAAGGTATTGTGACTTGTCTTGAAAAGTAGTTATGACTTGATACTACGGTTGTTAGTATCTTGGAAATTTTAGATGAAAAAGAGTCATTTTTAAAAGAGTGGAAGTATGTAGTACTTTGGGTTAAATTCCCGGATTTTTATAAAAGACATGTTAGTGCCTTAAGTAAACTAAAATGAGAGTGTACATGAACAAGAATAATAAGAAGTTAGGGGATCTCTTAACTTGCTTATATATTGTATGATAAGCCGGTAGTGCTTATGTTATGTATGATAACCGGTTTGTGCTAGTAGTATATTATTCATTACGGGGTCATTCCCCGGGTTTATAGCATTTGCATATTCCGTGGATTTGTTACCCACGATGCGAGGAATACCTCATGCGAGTCCGTAAGGGCTTATGCGGGTGAAATAGTCTCATGCGGGCGGATACAGCATATGCGAGGAATACCTCATGCGAGTCCGTAAGGGCTTATGCGGGTGAAATAGTCCCATGCGGGCGGATACAGCCTATGCGAGGAATACCTCATGCGAGTCCGTAAGGGATTATGCGGGTGAAATAGTCCCATGCGGGCGGATACAGCCTATGCGAGGAATACCTCATGCGGGTCCACGCGACCTATGCTGGTGAAATAGTCCCAGGAGTAGGATTGCTTAATGATATTGCGGGCGGGTGGTCCTGCTTTGATCGTGAGCCTCCTATTTTTATGTTGTAAGTATACTCTTGATTACTCTCATTGTTAGTAAGGCACAATGTACTGTTAATTGAGTTATCATACCTGTCACGCCCCAAACCCCGGGCCCGTGACTGGTGCCCTACCTGGGCACCCTTCTATCTTAACAACTAAGTAAACTGCGGAAATTAAATAACACCTCATCTTTTTAAAAAAAATAATCAACGTACGTGCAAGGCAAAGACGACAAGGCCGCCGTATAATATACATAATAAAAGACACTACACTTTACATGAGTCCAATCCCACATATGAATACAGACCTCTAAGAGTTATACTGAACTATAACGGGACAAGGCTCCGCCGTACCCATAACTGTACAAAAACCTGTACTGAAAGAACTTATACCAAAAAGATAAACTCCCGAACAGAAGGAGCTATCCAAAACTTTGAGCAGGATCCTACACCTGCCGATCACCAAACAGCGTACCTAAACCTGCGGCATGAACGCAGCCCCCCGAAGGAGGTCAGTACGAAGAATGTACCAAGTATGTGAAGCGATGAAATCGTAATGAAATCATAACAGTCTAAACAAAACAGGAGACATGTATGATAACCAACCTACAGTACACAATACATAAATAGTCATATCGAGTCAGGGACGCATGCCCTCAAATCATTACTAAATATAACCATGAGTCTCACGCCCATAATATCATTCATGCCCGTGGAATCCTTCCTAACTGCCGGCAGTCCATGATATAATATAACACCAATAGGCATACATGAACACCAAGTCCCACCTGTGTCCTAAAATTGTACGGCCAAGTAGGAAAACGAGCAGGTGGTAACGCAGGGGGTATAATGTCTTGGGGGTTTACCCCTCACTTATACTCTTACCCTGGAGAAGGTGGTAACGCAGGGGGTATAATGTCTTGGGGGTTTACCCCTCACTTATACTCTTACCCTGGAGAAGGTGGTATAGCGTCTTGGGGGTTTACCCCTCACTTATACTCTTACCCTATCTCGACCGACCATCAAACAAAACAAGCAGGGGGTATAATGTCTTGGGGGTTTACCCCTCATTTATACTCTTACCCTGGAGAAGGTGGTATATCGTCTTGGGGGTTTACCCCTCACTTATACTCTTACCCTATCTCGACCGACCATCAAACAAAACAAGCAGGGGGTATAATGTCTTGGGGGTTTACCCCTCATTTAACAAGCCAAAGTACTACGTACGTACATTCTTTTCAAAAGACTCCTTTTTAGGTAAAACCCCAAGATACTAACACCCGTAGGTATCAAGGAATGTCTATTTTTCAAAGTAAGTTACTACACTTTTAGAAAACTCATTTCAAAGCTTGAAATCAAGTAACTTCAAATTTTCACAATCTAGGCAACTTATGCCCATTAATCAAAAATAGACAACTTTCTTAACCTTCCATAAAGCCGTTATAACCAACTTCCCATAAAGCCGTTATAACCCGTTATGGTTTTAGACATATCCATTCCTTTTTATAACCAAGAGACTTATACTATTTAAAACCAAGTATCAAATACTTTACAAATCAAGTTCTTAACTTTCAAAATACTTCAAGTCTCTTAATATATAGAAAACAAGTTTCTTCTATTAAATCATGTCATTTCTCCTCTTTTAAATCAAATAAGTAAATCACTCATTTGACTCCCCTAAAGTCATTATAATGACCCTTAGGTTTTGGAACTAAGGCACTAGCCAAAAGATTTGAAAACCACTTCCTTTTCAAGACTCTATGTACTTTAAGTAAAATACTTTCACTTTTAAGAATCCAAACTTCACTAAGGAAATGGATTATACAACTTACAATTTAAACATCAAAGTACAATCAAGGAAGTACATAGAACAAATTAAGGAATGGATCATTTAAGGAGTAGGACCTACTTTCTTTATCTTAAGGAATCATGCTAGAAGAGGAGATAGTTCACATACCTTTTCGGCTAAATCCACAAGCTAAGCCGAATACGCCGTACGTAGAAGTGTCAACCTATAATGGTCACAACAAGACTATCAACTTCTAGTCTCTAACGTAGAATAATACTAAGTATACGGTCTCTAATTCTACGGAAATTCGGGCAGCACTTCCTTTGTTTCTACTCACTTTGCCACCTTTTTCAAGGCCGAATACAATAACCAACACGCCACATTTAAGGCTCAAAACAACAACCAAACAAAGGGGATTACACGCCTTACAATACGTGTAAAATTCCGCCCCACAATTTAATACCTACTAAGTCCATAATCAAGCCATTCTCGGCCAACCTAAACCACAACACAAGTCCTTTCCAAATTCTTTTCCAAATCCAAGTTCTAAGGTATAACATGTTATATAGTCATAAACAACTTCAACAACTACAATTTCCTTCTTTTTTCAACATGCGACGACTTAAACTAATAATCGACTTGAATTCCAATCTTAAGGCTAAACATGCTATTTTTCGGATTAGGGTTCCAATAGCCAATATACTTATCAAATAATACTTTTTGAGAATCCAATTCTCAACAACAAACATTTTTCCTTTCCGACGCCCGGAAGATTTTCCGTCGGAAAAACAATTCTTCCTTTCGTACCAATTTCCAAGTCTTGATTCCTTACATACATTCTCTTATACATGTCCTGGACTTACGGGATGTAACATTCTTCCCTCCTTAGAAACATTCGTCCCCGAATGTTGTTAGTCGGTTGCCAAACTATACAAACTCCGGCATAAACTCTATACTATGCCTATCAATCAAAACTGCACAAGACCAACGATGCCACACATGGCCACCACAACATACGTAAACATAACAATGGACTTTCCGTCCGTGGTCCCTTCTCACAAAACTCGAAGGTTACAGTCTTCTCAAACACGGGATCCTTATAGGTTCCTTTCTTTCCTTACTTGTCATATTTTCTCGTACTTCCAAACTTATTTGAGCATATGTACAAGATCAACTAAACTTGGGCCTTGCATCCCCGGGACCCTATCACATAGCGGGACTATTACCAACTAACATCACCCCATTCCATACTATCGGTTGACCCGAAATGAGTCCATAACCCGACCCATCGTCACACTTAACTTCTCATTCTTAGTTTGGAATAAATCTCTCTCTTATCTCAAGGTACTTATTACCCTATCCCCTATTCACTTAGAGGTTCGTCACATAAGCCAAAGTATTCCTACTGTACAATCTTCCCTATTGGTCTTACACTGTCATGGGGCAATTTCTACGTGTGAACTCTACACAACTCTAGTCTCAGCTCACTTATCATTCTTGTCAATATTCTTAACTTCTCACTTTACTAATCAAAGTATCCCTACCTCTGGGGTACTATCATTTTACAACTCTAGCAATAAAGGGAAAACATATACGCTAGGGTAAAATCTGAATCTATCAATGCACGTATGATTCAAAAGAATCGAAATATACATGTACCCCTATGCGATGTCGCCTCCTGATCATGTCCCGTAGTCACGCTACCATGCGGTTCAAGGACCGCCTGAACTATAAACTCCACTCGACTCTACCACTACCGGGCCGACATCCAACACCTCGCTCGGGGACGACACCGTGGAGGAAAGGGAATCAACCATCGCCTCATAGGTCGAGCCACCTCACCGGTGCTCTTTCTAAAAGGACATACTCCGAATATGGCCCGACGGCCACAACAAAACAAACACTGTGCCATAACGGAATTTCCCGAACGACGCTTACCACATCCGATACATCGAGGAATAGGTGGCTCGACCGAGAAAGTCCTCTCGCTTCCTCCGGTAACTCGACCGGAGCTTGGACCGCTCCTAAATACCTCAGGGGTCTAATATCCCACCTTTGAACCGCGGGGTATGTACCGGGTAGGCCGACGAATATCTCACTCGCCGCCGAGGCGCTCGTCCAAAACTCACGGAATAACCAACCGGTCTAGCCTCTCTTACGCAGATCTCGCGCCGCCCTCTACCCTCAGACACCTGCTCTGCATCGCCGAATAACCTCATGCCGATGAAATCGTAGCACGGCTATCTTGGTCAATAACATAATCGCTTCCTCACGACCCTATAGTCTTCTCCTAATCGAGAACCGGAGGCTCGTGCTTGGGGCCTCAAAACCTAGCGCAAGAACTCGCCGATCGCGAACAATATCCAGATACCACAGGCATAAGCCCTATCAACTCTATGAGTCGACTAGTAGCTCCTCGCTACTCCTTTGCACTTCGCGGCCGTTGCCTCTCGAGGCATAATCAGAACACAAAATTACGTCGAGAGGAATTATCTTACTAACATTTCTATGGCACGATCTAGAGTGAGAAGAATAGAAACCAACTCCTAAATGTCCCGTAGCCTCCTGTTTATGGGTGTGGCGCGCAACACACCGATAATCAAGACTCTACTAAACACGGTCGTAGACATTCCGAGGATCGATCGCTCAACCACTCACGCCCAACCTCAAGCCTGCGGATCGTGCCCTACCCGGGCACCCTTCTATCTTAACAACTAAGTAAATCATGGAAATTAAATAACACCTCATTTTTTTTTTAAAACCAACGTACGTGCAAGGCAAAGCCGACAAGGCCGCCGTATAATATACATAATAAAAGACACTACACTTTACATGAGTCCAATCCCACATATGAATACGCACTCTAAGAGTTATATCAACTATGACGACAAGGCCCCGCTGCATCCATAACAGCATAAAACTCGTATTGAAAGAACTTATACCAAAAAGATAAACTCCCAATGTATGAGCTATCCAAAACTTTGAGCAGATCCTACACTGCCGATCACCAAACAACAGACCTAAACTCTGCAAGATGAACGCAGCCCCCCGAAGGAGGTCAGTACGAAGAATGTACCAAGTATGTGAAACAGTAAGTACTTTAATGAAATCATAACAGTCTAAAAAAAACAGGAGACATGTATGATAGCCAACCTACAGTACACAATACATAAGCAAATATATCGAGTCGTGGACGATGCCTCAAATCATTACTAAATATAACCATGGGTCTCACGCCCATAATATCATTCATGCCCGTGGAATCCTTCCTCACTGCCGGCAGTCCATGATATAATATAACACCAATAGGCATACATGAACACCAAGTCCCACCTCGTGTCCTAAAACTGCACGCCAAGTAGAAAACGGCGGTGGTAACGCAGGGTATAATGTCTGGGGTTTACCCTCACTTATACTCTTACCCTGGAGAAGGTGGTAACGCAGGGGGTATAATGTCTTGGGGGTTTACCCCTCACTTATACTCTTACCCTGGAGAAGGTGGTATAGCGTCTTGGGGGTTTACCCCTCACTTATACTCTTACCCTATCTCGACCGACCATCAAACAAAACAAGCAGGGGGTATAATGTCTTGGGGGTTTACCCCTCATTTATACTCTTACCCTGGAGAAGGTGGTATAGCGTCTTGGGGGTTTACCCCTCACTTATACTCTTACCCTATCTCGACCGACCATCAAACAAAACAAGCAGGGGGTATAATGTCTTGGGGGTTTACCCCTCATTTAACAAGACAAAGTACTACGTACGTACATTCTTTTCAAAAGACTCCTTTTTAGGTAAAACCCCAAGATACTAACACCCGTAGGTATCAAGGAATGTCTATTTTTCAAAGTAAGTTACTACACTTTTAGAAAACTCATTTCAAAGCTTGAAATCAAGTAACTTCAAATTTTCACAATCTAGGCAACTTATGCCCATTAATCAAAAATAGACAACTTTCTTAACCTTCCATAAAGTCGTTATAACCAACTTCCCATAAAGCCGTTATAACCCGTTATGATTTTAGACATATCCATTCCTTTTTATAACCAAGAGACTTATACTATTTAAAACCAAGTATCAAATACTTTACAAATCAAGTTCTTAACTTTCAAAATACTTCAAGTCTCTTAATATATAGAAAACAAGTTTCTTCTCTTAAATCATGTCATTTCTCCTCTTTTAAATCAAATAAGTAAATCACTCCTTTGACTCCCCTAAAGTCATTATAATGACCCTTAGGTTTTGGAACTAAGGCACTAGCCAAAAGATTTGAAAACCACTTCCTTTTCAAGACTCTATGTACTTTAAGTAAAATACTTTCACTTTTAAGAATCCAAACTTCACTAAGGAAATGGATTATACAACTTACAATTTAAACATCAAAGTACAATCAAGGAAGTACATAGAACAAATTCTATTTTAGGCAATCCAATTACAACCAAGGAATGGATCATTTAAGGAGTAGGGCCTACTTTCTTTATCTTAAGGAATCATGCTAGAAGAGGAGATAGTTCACATACCTTTTCGGATAAATCCACAAGCTAAGCCGAATACGCCGTACGTAGAAGTGTCAACCTATAATGGTCACAACAAGACTATCAACTTCTAGTCTCTAACGTAGAATAATACTAAGTATACGGTCTCTAATTCTACGGAAAATCGGGCAGCACTTCCTTTGTTTCTACTCACTTTGCCACCTTTTTCAAGGCCGAATACAATAACCAACACGCCACATTTAAGGCTCAAAACAACAACCAAACAAAGGGGATTACACGCCTTACAATACGTGTAAAATTCCGCCCCACAATTTAATACCTACTAAGTCCATAATCAAGCCATTCTCGGCCAACCTAAACCACAACACAAGTCCTTTCCAAATTCTTTTCCAAATCCAAGTTCTAAGGTCTAACATGTTATATAGTCATAAACAACTTCAACAACTACAATTTCCTTCTTTCTTCAACATGCGACGACTTAAACTAATAATCGACTTGAATTCCAATCTTAAGGCTAAACATGCTATTTTTCGGATTAGGGTTCCAATAGACAATATACTTATCAAACTTCATACTATATAACTCATGCTTGCTAATATCCATAGCTATAACAACAAGTAAGTCTTAACTATTAAAACGACAAAATTTATACCTTTATAAGCCCTTAAAGTTTCCAAGATTCAAAGTCGCGCCTTAGCAATTCTTAGCTCCTTTACTTAAGTTCCAATCCGCTCCAAGCATTCCTTAGAAGCCTATGAATAACCCATCTTCAAGTTCCAACTTCAAAGTTGAAGAACTCCTTAAGTTTCCGCCTTGCGACTAATACGAAAACGTCGTTTTTCCGCAATCTTTCTATTGAGATATCCTTACAATACCCTTAGGGACATTGGGTTTAAGTCTTATGGCTAATGGATCAAAACTACAAATTTTTCTTGTGTGGGAAAGGGTGAACCCGAGAGGTCTCTTGCAAGAACAAAGGTTCTCTAAAATTTTCTAAGTGTAAAATGCCAAGTCTTGCTACTAGTTGAGTATATAAAACACATTGGAGGGTCTAGATTGTAACAATTGTGTGGCTTGGATGAAGATCACATGGATCAAGCCCAAGTGGCAAGTTGACAAGTCAACAATGTCATGCTAGCAAGACTAATCTTTTACCTTGGTCAATGACCATTCTACCCTTACAAATTTTCGACCAAGACCAAGTGTGGGGGTGCCACGTGTCGCCCTCTCATTCGTCCATAAAATTCCGTAACCCTCGTGGGCCCCACAAAACGTAAAATTCCTCGGGTGGGCCACACATGACCAAATCCGTAAATAATAAATTTCCAAAATGTTAATAAGTTTCATACTCTTCAAATAATACTTTTTGAGAATCCAATTCTCAACAACAAACATTTTTCCTTTCCGACGCCCGGAAGATTTTCCGTCGGAAAAACAATTCTTCCTTTCGTACCAATTTCCAAGTCTTGATTCCTTACATACATTCTCTTATACATGTCCTGGACTTACGGGATGTAACAATACCTGTCTCCAGTTTTATTATAGACTTATGATTTCATTACAAGATTTCTGGGCCACATATTTGGTACACGTTGTTATCGACTTCTCTGGCCGCTCATGCCGCAGGTAGAGTATACAGGTAGCTGATCCTCACTTTTAGGATCGCAGATTCAGCTGTTGAGAAGCTCCATTACTCCGGAGGCTTATCCCTGATATGGTCGGTCGTTGTACATTCAGGGGTATGGCGGGGCCCTGTCCCGTCACAGTTGTTATTCTTAGAGGTCTGTAGTCACATTTGTGGATTGGGTTGTAAAAAAAAATGTACTGTTTTATTATGTATAGTTTACAGAAGGTGGCCTAGTCGGCTAGCCTGTTGTTATTTTATGTTTAAGCATTTTATAAGTTGTGTATGTTCCGCTGCTATTCTCTGATGTATACCGAAAGGGGTGCCTGTGTAGGCACCGCCATGCCCGGTCGGGTCGTGACAAGATACATATAGAGCCAAAGGTTCAGCTGTAATGGAATATCTTCTAAGAAATTCCGGAGCCATTCAGCTTCTTCACCGGCCTTGTCTAAAGCTATAAAATCTTATTCCATTGTAGAGCGGGCGATGCATGTCTGTTTTGATGATTTCCAAGACACTGCTCCTCCGCCAACGGTGAAAACATATCCACTCGTGGATTTAACTTCAAACGATCCGGTGATCCAATTTGCATCACTATATCCCTCAAATACTGCGGGATATTTATTATAATACAAAGCATAGTTTTGGGTGTGTTGTAAGTATCACAAGACTCGTTTCATTGCCATCCAATAAGTTTGATTGGGATTACTCGTGAATCGACTCAGCTTGCTTATAACACATGTTATATCTGGTCGTGTACAATTCATAATATACATCAAACTTCCCAAAACTCGTGCAAAGTCCAATTGTGAGTCACTTTCACCTTCATTCTTTTGAAGTGCAAAACTTACATCAATTGGAGTCTTTGCAACATTGAAATTTAAATACTTGAACTTGTCAAGTACTTTTTTAATATAATGTGACTGTGATAATGCTAGACCTTGTGGAGTTTTATGGATCTTAATTCCTAAGATCAAATCGGTAACCCCTAAGTCTTTCATGTCAAATTTGCTAGCGAGCATACGCTTCGTAGCATTTACATCGATAATATCTTTACTCATTATCAACATGTCATCAACATACAAACAAACAATGACTTCATGATTTGGAGTATTTTTAATGTAAACACATTTGTCACACTCATTAATCTTAAATCCATTTGCCAACATTGTTTGGTCAAATTTTGCATGCCATTGTTTGGGTGCTTGTTTAAGTCCATAAAGTGACTTCACAAGTCTGCACACTTTCCTTTCTTTACCAGGAACCACAAAACCCTCAGGTTATTCCATGTAAATTTCTTCCTCCAATTCTCCATTTAAGAAAGTTGTCTTGACATCCATTTGATGGATTTCAAGACCATATACGGCCGCCGGTGCCACTAACACCCGAATAGATGTTATTCTTGTCATCGGCGAGTATGTGTCAAAGTAATCAAGACCTTCTTTTTGTCTATAACATTTGACCACAAGTCTTGCCTTGTATTTGTCAATAGTGCCATCAGCTTTCATTTTCCTTTTAAAGATCCATTTTGATCCTAAAGGTTTATTTCCAGGAGGAAGATCAACTAACTCCCATGTATGGTTGTTTAAAATTGATTCAATCTCACTATTGACTGCTTCTTTCCAAAATGTTGAATCGTAAGATGACATTCTCGCTTTAAATGTTTGAGGCTCATTTTCAAGCAAGAATATTACAAAGTCTGGTCCAAAGGAAGTAGATGTCTTTTGACGTTTGCTACGCCTTAGATCCTCTTTGCTTGATATACTTTCCTTTGGTTCTTCCCGCGGTCGTTTAGATCTTTCACTTGACGACTCACATTCAGTTTTATACGGATAGATGTTTTTAAAGAATTCAGCATTATCTGATTCAATTACCGTATTAACATGAATTTCGGGATTGTCCGATTTGTGAACCAAAAACCGACAAGCTTTGCTGTTTGTAGCATAGCCAATAAAAACACAATCCATAGTTTTTGGTCCGATTTTTACCCTTTTGGGCAAAGGAACTTGGACCTTCGCTAAACACCCCCACACTTTGAAATATTTCAAGTTGGGTTTTCTTCCTTTCCATAGATCATATGGAATAGATTGTGTTTTGTTGTGGGGTACTCTCTTGAGTATTCGATTAGATGTAAGGATAGCTTCCCCCCACAAGTTTTGCGGTAAACCAGAACTAATTAGTAAGACATTCATCATTTCCTTTAATGTTCGGTTTTTCCTTTCCGCAATTCCATTTGATTGTGGTGTGTAAGGGGCAGTAGTTTGATGAATAATTCCATATTCCAAACATGTCTACGCAAAAGGAGATTCGCATTTCCACCCCTATCACTTCTAATCATTTTGATCTTTTTATTCAATTGATTTTCCACCGTTCTTGTATTGCTTAAATGCATTAATTGCTTCATCCTTACTATTAAGCAAATACACATAACAAGATTTAGTGCAATCACAATGAAAGTTATAAAATACTTTTTCCCACCACGAGATGGTATTAACTTCATATCACATATATATGTGTGAATTAAGTCTAAAAGATTTGAATTCCTATTAATAGACTTATATGGATGTTTAACAAACTTAGATTCAACACAAATTTCACATTTTGATTTGTTACACTCGAATTTAGGCAATACTTCTAAATTGATCAATTTCCGCAAGGTTTTGTAATTGACATGTCCTAAACGAACATGCCATAAATCAGTTGACTCGATAAGTAAGACATTTGAATTTTTATTAATATCACAACAACCATTACATTGAGTTTGAAAAGTGCCCTGAGGTAGCCCTTTCCTATGAACATATCATTCTTACTTATTACAATTTTCTCACTAACCAACACACACTTAAACCCGCTTTTGACGAGTAGTCCGCTGAAACTAAATTCTTCCGAATTGTTGAACGTGCGTAACATTGTTGAGTCGACTCGCTTAAGTCATCTTCAGAAGTATCTTCCCATATCCTTCAACCTTGGCTGTTGCAGTATTTCCCATAAACAGTACCTCTTCGTGTTACACCCCGTAGTTCCAAGGTAGGTATATGAGGACGTACGTACGAGAATACGACATTTAAATTAAAAGGAAGAAAGATGTGATTTTTCGACGGAAAAGTTTCCGGATTTTACGAGGAAAAAGGTTTTTATTGAGAATTGGATTCTCAACTTTGGTATTTAAGACTTTAAGAATATTTGAGAATTATGGAATTTTATTTCCGGAATTGGTCACGTGGGGCCCACGGGGAAAATTTACGGTTTTGTGGGGCCCACTTTATTTTCGGATTTTTGGCATTACGGATATTTTCGGAAGATGAAATATTTTGGACGAGTAGGGGCGACACGTGTCACCCCCATGTGGCCATGTGGCCGAATTGTTGTGGGACACTCGCCTCGATTTGGTGAGGGCAAGTGCAAGCCACTTGTCCCATTTTTGTGGTGGACACTTGGTTGGTAAAATCCACACACACTTGGACCCAATCCTCACCATACACTTGCTTTAATCCTAGCCATTGATTTCCCTATAAATACCCCTTGTGTGCAAGACTTATTCTTCATCCACTTAAGAGTTTCCAAGGCAAAAATTCTCCTTCCCCCTTAGTGAGTTCTCGCCCAACACCCCCACCTTGAGTAAAATTCTTCAAGTTTTGTTATAATAGCTTATAACTTAGCCAACAAAATCCCTTGTAGTTGTTCAAGTTATCTTTATACTAAGAGCTAAAAATACTACTTTATTCCAATAGTCGAAAATGAAGCTCCTAGAAAATCTTCATAGCTTAGATGAAGTGTTAAGAGGTTGTTTAGAAACTTCTAAGGTTGCTTGGATCGGGTTGGAGCGTAAGGAATCGAGCTAAACGTTGCTCAGGATCG
Organism: Przewalskia tangutica; assembly: GCA_029844215.1. Lineage (NCBI taxonomy): Eukaryota > Viridiplantae > Streptophyta > Magnoliopsida > Solanales > Solanaceae > Przewalskia > Przewalskia tangutica. Next base: position 30,401,438 of record CM056720.1, on the reverse strand, counting down.
ACTTATATCTTGGATAATTTTGGGCTTATCGAGGTAATGATCTTTATCCCCCTATTGTAATTGGAAATTACATGTTGTAGTAGTTAATAATTGAGTAGAAGATACATTGGAAGGATGATTAAAAAGAATTGAATCAGATTTACATTGACTGTATTTACGTGAGACTTGTAGTATTATTGTGGCGGTGTTGTACACGTCAGGTTAGACGTAACCCCAGGAGTTGTTGGCTTGCAGCGCACTTGATAGAGGAGGAGATTTATGTGGTTACGGGGAGAGTCTTTGGAATTTTTCCGGAGAATTTGGAACCTTGTACTTAGAAATATTCTACGAAGGGATCTAAAAGTTAATAACTGTTTTATGGAAAAGGCTAGCAGGGTTATAGTACTGTGGAGCGTTTTGCTAATTGTCGATAATCGTCGCGAGGTATGTGAACCTCTTCCTATCCTTTCTAGCATGATATTTGTGAAATATATATAGTGCGGTAGACGCACGTGTGTTTAAAGGAATTTGATTTTCCTTTTGTGTCCTTGACTTGATTCCAAAGTTAAGTGACTTGTTATGAAATATTAAGGACTTGAATTATGTTAAAAAGTTGTTAAACCTCACTCATGAGTAATGGGTGTGTGGTCTTTTAAAGAATAAAGTTATCTTGATTTCGAAAATGAGAATAGTTGTCCTTGGTTGGGTTAAAAACATAAAGTGTTATAATAGCTTTATGGGAAGTTATTTATAACGACTTTATGAAAACAAAAGAATGGTTTTATCATTGGATTTAAAATGATAACTTGACATTTTAAAAGTTGGAGGTTGGTTTCCTTAAAAGATATGATTTAAAGATTAAGAGACTGATTTTTGAAAGTAAAGAGACTTGACTTATAAACAACTTGATTTCGGGAAAGGAGAAGTAACTTGATTTAAAGGTATAGGTTACTTGTTTTTAAAAGAGTAAGACACTTGGTTTAAAAAGTATATTGCTACTTGACTTTAAAAAGGAAAAAGTGCCTTTGTTTTAAAAGAAGGCATGGTTTTGTCTTAAAATGGTTTAAAAAGGAAGGCATGCTTTTGTCTTAAGATTGGTTTAAAAAGAAGGTATGGAAATTGTTTTGGTTTACTTAAAATATAGTTACTCTATTTTGATACTACGGGTATCGTGTGACTTTTGTGTGAGTAACTTGACTATGTTGGCTTGTGATAGCCTTGTAATACTTTCTTGTTGGTTTGATAAGTAAACATGTTATGATGCTACGTGTGTTAGTGTCTTGTGATGTTTGTGTAAGGGGGTTATTCTTGTTGTGCTTACGTTGTTAAACGATAAGCCCGTTAGATCGTATTATATCACATACCCCGACTTGTTATGATGTCGAGGATTTGCCACCTCGATGCGAGAATACCTCACGCGTCCACGCGACCTATGCGAGTCGCGAAGTTCCGTGATTGATCACTCGCGTGTTACGCCGATGCGAGAATACCTCACGCGTCCAAGTGACTACGCGGACTTCGGGGTCGAGGATGATGCCGCGTTAGCTACCCCGGCGCGGAATACCTCACGCGGGCCTATGCGCTCATGCGATCGCGGAGTTCGAGATTAGGCTCGCATAATGATACTATGGGCGAATGGCTTGCTTCGATCATTAGCGCCTAGAAAAGACCGGTTATGTTATATCTATTTTGCTCTTGGTTACGCTGTGGCACTATGCGCGTTACGTTGGTTGTTTCGCATTTATTTGTAATTGTTTTAAAATGTTATGATTTTATTTCAAGATTTCACATATTGTACTGTTATCGACCTCGCCGCTCATGCCGCAGGTAGGTACACGATTGTTGATCTCGCCATAGGATCACGCTCAGCGTTTTGGGAAGCTCGTTTCTCCGAGGCTTATTGGTATAGTCCCCGCCGCCAGAGTACTTACGGGGTATGGCGGGCCCCGCCCCGTCGTTGTTGTTATAACATTCTTAAGTGCAGAAATCGTTGTGGCGTGGTTTGTAAAGGATGTAATCGCTCAAGTTTTTATTTATATATACAGAAGGTAAATCGCTGTTAGCTCGCTTTCTTATTTCATTATTGTATATCTTGTTTCATGTAAGTTTTTATTTTCGCTGATTTTCTCGATGTTGTATCACTGGTGCCGGGTAAGGCACCACCACGCCCGGTCGGGTCGTGACACTTCGGGTCCAGCGGGAGCATATGTTGCAAATGCTTCTTTTACAGCGCAAACATGTCGAGTGACGCCAGACTGTAACGACCGCCCGCCCCCGCATCGTGCCTTACCCCGCACCCTAGTGATACAACATCAGAGAAAAACAGAGGAATAAAAAACAGGAATCATGAAAAAAGAGATATAATAATAAACAAAGCAACCAAAGCGGTTCCTTCAAGATATACATAAAACTCGAGCAGTTTAATCTTTACAACCTCGCCTACAACAAGATTTCATGCACTTAAGATTTACAACGACTATGACGGACAGGCCCCGCCATACCCGAATGTTCAAGAACCTACAACTCGGGAACACATACTAAAAGATAAGCCTCCAAGAAACGGAGCTTCCCGATACGCTGAATCGTGATCCTAAGAGCGGATCCACGACCGACGATTTTACTCGCAGATTTAACGCACTCCGGCGAGGTCGCATAACAGTACCAAGTATGTGAAATCAGAAAATATCAGAATGAAATCATACTAGTATATATAAAGCAGGAGACATTTATGATAACCAAACTACAGTTCACAACATAAAAGCAATATATCGACCGTGACTCACGCCTCAAGTCATCACCGAATATAACTATGGGTCTCACGCCCACAACATCAATCATGTTCGCGTCACGGCGCATGCCCGGACTCAGACGGCAGACATGTCCATGATGCAACAATAATACCAATGCCCCACGGCCACGTGCCCGAATTCTACCTCGGAGACACGCCCATGTGACATCAACAATAATATATCGGGTGATCAACCCGCCGCACGGCCACATGCCCCGAATTTACCTCGCAGACATGTCCATGTAACCACAATAACAATATATCGGGTAATCAACCCGACCGCACGGCCGCATGCCCCGACTCAGACGGCAGACACGCCCATGTGACATCAACAACAAGACAAGAATCAAAATGGAAACATACCCGTGGAATTCTCCATCACCGCCAAAGACGCCCAAGTAAGTTCTCAATAAGTCGACCGCCTCTATCGAGACGCCAGAATACGTAAAACACCACACTTGCACAACAAAGGCTATCATCACAAGCATAGGCAAGTTTCACAACAACAAGCATAGGCAAGTTTCACACAACTCAAGTACTTTCATTTTATGCCAAAGTCCGGTTTTAACCCCAAAGTACTACATACGTTAAGTTCTTTTAAAAGAGATCCATTACTTTTATAAAAGTCACCCGATACCGTAGTATTAGAATGACCAACCCACCTTCCTTTTCAAAATCAAGTAACAACATTCTTTCCTAAGTTCGGTTTGCCTAGTTTCAATTACTCAAGCTTCTCATTTTCAAATGGTTTCATAGTTCCCAAACTTAATCACTGATTCCTTTTAGAACAATTGAGTAACATATGTCATATATGAGTAGTTTATTCTTGTTTATAACGATCTTATTACAATGACCATGATCTAGAAAATGTAATATCATTTTGTCTCATCTTAGCTTCTATGCAGATGGAGGTTTCTACCGGTTTTAATACAACACATCATTATTCAATACATTTTCCTTTATTAACGCCGCAGTTGGTCTGTCGATACACATTCGATTCCAAATCAAGAAACATTATCCCTTTAAAACCAAGTACTCATTACTCACGAATGAGGTTTCACACAAACATCCACATTAAAATAAATAAGTTAAGTCTCTTATCTTATAAGATCAAGTCTCTTAACTTCTAACATCAAGAAACCATTTTCACTTACATAAGGTCGTTATAACTAACTTCCCATAAAGCTATTATAACACCCTATGTTTTAAACCAACCAAATCACTTAGCACATGTACGCTCACCGCACTACATAGTTCACAACAATCATGCTATAAAAGATAGGAAGAGGTTCACATACCTCGCGACGATTTATCGACAATAAGCAAAATGCTCCAAGTACTACAACCTTGCTAGCCCTTTCCACTCCTCGAGGTAATACGCTACTCTTAGTACTTTCACCTATAAAGGTCACAAACGTCTATTAACCCCAAAACACAAGTTTCTATCTTTCTATAGAAAATTCAAGACTTCCCGCAACAACAGAAATCTCCTCCTCTATCGAGGCCACCAAGCCAACCGTGGGGTTTACACGCCTAACCTGGACGTGTACAATTCTACACAAGTCTACCGCAATACACCCTATGTAAATACATGATTCAGTTCTTTATTCTTCAGGCTTAAGTCAACAGACATTGCCGAATACTAAGTATAGTTCCATATATAGTATACTTCAACTATATATTCTAACAAACATGTAATTTCCAATTACAATAGGACAAGATAATTACCTCGATAAGCCCAAAATTATCCAAGTTATAATGTCGATCTCGAGCAAGGTTTAGCTCCACTGCGCGCCCAAACCACTCCAAACAACCCTTAGAAGTTCTAACCAACTTCTACTCAAATACTTCAACCAACTATGAAGATTTCAGTGGTTTCGTTTGAGACTAAAAGGACAAAAGGTAGTATTCTGACTCTACGAAAGAGGTATCTTTGGAATACTACAAGGTACAAGGCTAAGGTATTTTGGGCATTATAACAATACTAGGGAGTATTTCTATACCACAACAAGGGTATTATACGAAACAACTAGCAGTGGTACTACTGGCCAAGGCACCACAAAGTGGGAGGAGGAGGCCTCGCCAAGACTCTCAAAAGAGGGGATGAGTTGGACGAACTCAACACTAGAGGAGGAGGGATTTTAGGCTTGGAAGGTTTCATTTGTGGATGAAGAGTTCATCAACATAAGGGGTATTTATAGCAAAACCAAAGGCCAACCAATGGCCAAGATCAAGCCATGTGCAAGGCAAGTGTAAGGCCAAGATCAAGCCAAGTGCACCCTAAACCCTACTCCACAAAACACTCCACAAAACAATGCACCAAACAAGGCCAAAACAAGGCACAAAACAAGGATAAGACGCCCTCGCTTACCCAAATCGCCACTGAGGTGACAAGTGTCACCCTCGTTGGCCCAAATATGTTCCGTCGCTCTAAAAATCCGCAAAATACAAAACGACATAGTCGGAATTTTCCTCGCAAGTTATGCAAAACGTTTCGCCAAAAACGACTTAATCGCCGCGCACAAAGGTAAATTCGGCGAAAGTGCCACGTGGGGTGACACGTGTCGCCCGATTCGCCTGAATATTTCGTCTTAGAAAATATCCAAAATACCGGAAATCTCAAAACAAAGCGGCCCCACAAAATCAGAATTTCTCCCGTGGCCCCACGTGACCATTTCAAAATAAAATCTCAAAATTCTAATATAATCAATGAAGTCCAAATACCAAACTGGGAATCCAATTCCCATTAACGAACCTTTTTCTTCACAAATAACCTAAACTTTTCCACGAAAAACTCACATCTTTCTTTCTTTTCAAAATTTCGCTGTACTCGCACGCACGCCCTCACATACATACCCCGCAACTACGGGTATAACATTCTCCTCCTTAGAAACATTCGTCCCGAATGTTCCTTCTCAAGTCGAATAACGATAAAGTTCCTTCTAACAAGTTGCCAATGCCATACCGCCACGAAATAACATACGCCCTCTTCTTTCCTTACTCGTCGTGCCCTTCTCGAACGCTTGAACTCTCCCAGACGCACTCATACTTCACCATTACTCGCTCTCGAAAATCTCCGAGTCACTACCTCCAAACTTGGTCATCTTACTAACCTCAAACCTCCTAAGGCCATTCCGGCCTTTACGAACCGCTCGTCGAACGCGTCCACGAACTCATACGATGATCATACAAACTGGGCCTAGCATCTTCGTGACCTACCACTGGCGGGACCACCTAACTGACCCCACCCCAAACCGGGTTACGGTTGACCCGCAAATGGTCCTCAACCCGACCCCAACCGCCAAACTCTTGTTCCCGATCCTAACAATCTTACTAATTCACATCATGAAAGCTACCACTTCCATCTCACACTACCCACTGACTTATCACACAAATAAATCCCACGATACTACTACTCGATAAGGGTCAAAAATAAATCTTTAACTCAAGACGACCTTACCCTAAGGTCTCAGTCGTGACATAGTCTAAGGTTCACACTTACCATGCCCCCATAAGTATCCAACCAACTAAGAATGTTCTCTAACACATAATAAACACAACGCAATTCGTACATAGCACATAATAATGATACCATCATAACAAGCATACCAAAACTCTAGAGGGTTAAGGATATACCTGAAGCTACCGCTCCACTCTAATCAGAGGCCACACGCAGGCGCATAATCGTAGGCGCGGCTTAACCACCCATCGATCCGGCTTACCGAGTCGTAGAACATCCGTGCTACCCTTTGGCCTGGACAGCCTCGCAAAATGGCCCCGCTGCCGCAAAAATAACAAGCTCCCCGCACCACGACACTTCAAATGCGGTCTACCACATCGACCACACCGAGGTAGGGTGACCGTGATCCGCCAACACCCTTACTTCCTCGAAACTCGAACCTCGAGCCCCGACCGCGCCTCAAGACGGAGGACCACTCAGACAAAGCGGGGTACAAAACTAGTTCTGGCCGAGGCGGTCCGCCTCGAAGTCGCCAAAAGACCTCGATGTCTCGCCTCTTCTCGCGATCCAGTCATTCCCGACCTCTCCGCACTCACATCCTAGCGCATGAGCTCGCACGCGGCAATGTCCATGCCCGGCCAAGAGCTACACCAACAAGCCTCAAGTAATCATCTAATCCGTGACGAGCGTGCACTCTATCCTCCATGGTTGCTACTAAAGCGGGACATACCGAGCCAACGAGTCAAACTCCACGTTGTACTTCTCGAATCGCACGCCTCTGCCTCAAAGATCATAAACTGTTTACCCGCGTTCTCCTCATCCGCGGAGGCAAGAAGTGAGCGGAATGCCTTCGAGAACTCGCCCCATACCGGAAGCGCATGCTCTCCCGACAACTCCCACGAATCAAACCCGATCATGCGTATCGCGCACCGACGCGCACCTAAGACCACCGACTCGGTCTCAAGCTCGATCACTCCTACGATCCGTCAGAATCGCCGGATGAACTCGCGATCATCCTCGTGCCTCACCCATAAAACTCGCGGCTACAACTCGTGAAGTCCTGTAGCCTCAAACTATCCGCCGGGGTGAACCATCGGTGCATCGAACTGAACTGCCGTGATCCAAATTTATCCTCATATTCGCCACGACCGCCAAGAATCGGGCCATCTCTTGTAACCCATCTCTCTCGCCCTGCATCGCTGGATCGAGGCTCGTGTATCATGCGGTCTCAGCAGCCTATTGCCGCGCTCTAACCTCTCGCTGGGCCAAGGCCACAAAACCCGGGCTGTCAAGCACAACCTCGTGCATCGCTCGGGCTCGCGCTCGCATTCTCTCAGATCTCACTAGCAAAGACTCCTACGCTTTGCCTCCCGGGCTCGTTGCGCGCGAGGCATAATCGTAAAAACGAGATACGCTGGAGGGTCCAACTTACAACACAGCCTCTAAGGCACGATCTCGTAATGAGAAGAATGGAAACTAATCCTAAATGTCCTATAGCCTCCTCGACATAGACGTGGTGCACAACACACCGATAATCAAGACTCTACTAGACACGGTCAGTAGACACTTTCCGAGGATTAATCGCTTCGATACCACTTTTGTAACGAATTCGCCTGCGCCTCAAGTATCGTGCCTTACCCCGCACCCTAGTGATACAACATCGTAGAAAACCAGCGAAAATAAAACATGAGTCATGAAACAAGAGATATAATAATAAACAAAGCAACCAAAACGGTGCTTTCAAGATATACATAAAACTCAATGCTTTAATCTTTTACAACCCCGCCACAACAAGATTCATGCACTTAAGATTTACAACGACTATGACGGACAGGCCCCGCCATACCTCGAATGTACAAGAATCCTACAACTCGTGGAACACATACTAAAAGATAAGCCTCCAAGAAACGGAGCTTCCTAATACGCTGAATCGTGATCCTAAGAGCGGATCCACGATCGATGCATTCTACTCGCGCAGATTTAACGCACTTCAAGCGAGGTCAAGATAACAGTACCAAGTATGTGAAATCAGAAAATATCAGAATGAAATCATACTAGTCTATATAAAGCAGAGACATGTATGATAACCAAACTACAGCTCACAACATAAAAGCAATATATCCAAATGTGACTCACGCCTCAAGTCATCACTGAATATAACTACGGGTCTCACGCCACAACATCAATCATGTTCGTGATCACGGCCGCATGCCCGACTCGTGACGGCAGTAGACATGTCCATGATGCAACAATAATACCAATGCCCTACGGCCACACGCCTAATTTACCTGCAGAGACACGCCCACGTGACATCAACAATAATATATCTGATCAACCCCGCCGCACGGCCACATGCCCCGACTTACCTGTGTAGACATGTCCATGTAACCACAATAACAATATATCGTAATCAACCCGACCGCACGGCCGCATGCCCCTAACCAGACGGCAGATACGCCCATGTGACATCAACAACAAGACAAGAATCAAAATGGAAACATACCCGTGGAATTCTCCATCACCGCCAAAGACGCCCAAGTAAGTTCTCAATAAGTCGACCGCCTCTATCGAGACGCCAGAATACGTAAACACCACACTTGCACAACAAAGGCTATCATCACAAGCATAGGCAAGTTTCACAACAACAAGCATAGGCAAGTTTCACAACAACAAGCATAGGCAAGTTTCACACAACTCAAGTACTTTCATTTTACGCCAAAGTCCGGTTTAACCCCAAAGTACTACATACGTTAAGTTCTTTTAAAAGAGATCCATTACTTTTATAAAAGTCACCCGATAATTCGTAGTATTAGAATGACCAACCCACCTTCCTTTTCAAAATCAAGTAACAACATTCTTTCCTAAGTTCCGCTTGCCTAGTTTCAATTACTCAAGCTTCTCATTTTCAAATGGTTTCATAGTTCCCAAACTTAATCACTGATTCCTTTTAGAACAATCGAGTAACATATGTCATATATGTGAGTAGTTTATTCTTGTTTATAACGATCTTATTACAAAGAAGCCATGATCTAGAAAATGTAATATCATTTTGTCTCATCTTAGCTTCTATGCAGATGGAGGTTTCTACCGGTTTTAATACAACACATCATTATTCAATACATTTTCCTTTATTAACGCCGCAGTTGGTCCTGTCGATACACATTCCGATTCCCAAATCAAGAAACATTATCCCTTTAAAACCAAGTACTCATTACTCACGAATGAGGTTTCACACAAACATCCACATTAAAATAAATAAGTTAAGTCTCATATCTTATAAGATCAATTCTCTTAACTTCTAACATCAGTAAACCATTTTCACCTACATAAGGTCTTTATAACTAACTTCCCATAAAGCTATTATAAAACCCTATGTTTTAAACCAACCAAATCACTTAGCACACGACGCCTACCGCATACTACATAGTTCACAACAATCATGCTATAAAAGATAGGAAGAGGTTCACATACCTCGCGACGATTTATCGACAATAAGCAAAATGCTCCAAGTACTACAACCTTGCTAGCTCTTTCCACTCTCGAGTAATACGCTACTCTTAGTAATTTCACCTATAAAGGTCACAAACGCCTATTAACCCCAAAACACAAGTTTCTATCTTTCTATAGAAAATTCGAAGACTCCCCGCAACAAACAGAAATCTCCTCTCTCTATCGAGGCCGCCACCAAGCCAACCGTGGGGGTTTACACGCCTAACCTGACGTGTACAATTCTACACAAGTCTCACCGCAATACACCCTATGTAAATACAGATTCAGCTTCTTTATTCTTCAGCTTAAGTCAAAAGACATTGCCGAATACTAAGTATAGTTCCATATATAGTATACTTCAACTATATATTCTAACAAACATGTAATTTCCAATTACAATAGAGGACAAGATAATTACCTCGATAAGCCCAAAATTATCCAAGTTATAATGTCGATCCCGAGCAAGGTTTAGCTCCACCCGCAAGGCCCAAACCACTCCAAACAACCCTTAGAAGTTCTAACTAACTTCTACTCAAATACTTCAACCAACTATGAAGATTTCCTTAGGGTTTCTGGCTGAGACTAAAAGGACAAAAGGTAGTATTCGGACTCTACGAAAGAGGTATCTTTGGAATACTACAAGGTACAAGGCTAAGGTATTTTGGGCATTATAACAATACTAGGAGTATTTCTATACCACAACAAGGGTATTATACGAAACAACTAGGCTAGTGGGTACCCTACGCCAAGGCACCACAAAGGGGAGTGAGGAGGCCTGGCCAAGACTCTCAAAAGAGGGGATGAGTTGACGAACTCAACACTAGAGGAGGAGGATTTTAGGCTTGAAGGTTTCATTTGTGGATGAAGAGTTCATCAACATAAGTGGGTATTTATAAGAAACCAAAGGCCAACCAACGGCCAAGATCAAGCCATGCAAGGCAAGTGTAAGGCCAAGATCAAGCCAAGTGCACCCTAAACCCTACTCCACAAAACACTCCACAAAACAATGCACCAAACAAGGCCAAAACAAGGCACAAACAAAGGGAGAAGACGCCCCTCGCTTACCCAAATCGCCACTGGCAGGTGACAAGTGTCACCTCTCGCCGCCCAAAGATGTTCGCCGCTCGGAAAAATCCGCAAAAATACAAAACGACATAGTCGAATTTTCCTCGCAAGTTATGCAAAACGCTTTAAAAACGACTTAATCGGTGTTGTGCACAAAGGTAAATTCGCCATGGTGCCACGTGGGGTGACACGTGTCGCCCCCCGATTCGCCCAGAATATTTCGTCTTCCGAAAATATCCAAAATACCGGAAATCTCAAAAACAAAGCGGGCCCCACAAAACCGTAAATTTCTCCCGTGGGCCCCACGTGACCATTTCTGAAAATAAAATCTCAAAATTCTAATATAATCAATGAAGTCCAAATACCAAATCTGGGAATCCAATTCCCATTAACGAACCTTTTTCTTCACAAATAACCGGAAACTTTTCCGTCGAAAACTCACATCTTTCTTTCTTTTCAAAATTTCTGCCGTACTCTCGTACGTACGTCCTCACATACATACCCTGCAACTACGGGGTATAACAAGAATCAAGCCACCACTCTTTTGGGTTTCCAACCAAATTGCACTCCGACAGCATTGCACACAGATAATTCATATCAATTGCCATTATTTGTTTGTCACTGTCAAATCGACAAACTGTTTTACTTAATAAAATCAAAATAGCAATTAAATCACAGACTCAAACGATGAAGATTTTATTTCTTCAAATCGGAGTATAATTGTGAAACTTAAACGATGAAGATTTTATTTCTTCAAATCGTAGTATAATTATGAAACTTTAGTATTGCAACGAAGTTTTTATATCTTCGAGTTAGAATACTAATATTCATATGGAGTAGAAAACTACACAAGTTTTAATCTCCTTAAACAGAACGATGAAGTTTTTATGTTCTTCAAATCGTTGCAACAAATATCATACACAACGGTGAAGGTTTTATATCTTCAAACCGAATCAATTTTGATAGCAACAAATATAATACACAACGGTGAAGATTTTATTTCTTCAAACCGAATCAAAATTGATAGAAACGTTGAAGATCAGATGTCAGATACTTGATGAAGTTTTTATATCTTCAAATCAAGTGTCCAAATGAGTAGAAAGTTATGAAAACTTTAATTTCAACCGGAGTAGAAAATCCGAAGATTTTAATCTCCAAACAACATACAAGAAAAACACTTTTTTTTTCCTGAAAAAACACCCTTTTTTTTTCCTTTTGGAAAATACTTTTTCCTGGACTTTAATATTCCAACGAAGTTTTTATATCTTCAAGTTAGAATATGAAATTACATACGGAGTAGAAAACCACACAGGTTTTAATCTCCAAACCAGGATACAGATTAAAAGACAATAAACATAATTTCCTTAAGATTGTTGGTATAATAATCTGTATTTGGCTAAATAATGTCAAAACAATATGTTAATCACTTAGTGAAACATATAACATTAATGAAACAATAAACGAAAACAGAATCTATTTTGGAAAAATAATTTCAGAATGTAATCGAGTCCACTTAGTTCAAAGTGTGTCCTTAAGGAAATTATTCCTCACAAGATTTCGAGGTTAACTAATATCGCTTCCGTGATGTAACGATTATCTTACCGAATAGTAGTACTCCAAATCGGTAGCAAATGAACCACCAACCAAAGTTATATCACAGAATGAAAAATATTTTCGAGTTGAAGAGCAACTTGACTGAATCAATTGATTAGAATATGAATATAAAATTCAGAATGGAAAAGTGAATTAATTAGTGAATAAATTCTTGAAATAATCAAGAATTTATAGGGTTAGAGGTATTAATTCTGAATGGTTGCACCCATTCAGAATAGTCACCTAATTTTGGAGGGAAATTCGAAAAAGAGAGGGAGAGCCGGACGGGTCGGGTTAATTTAATTAAAGAAACGTTTGTCCAAAAAGATTATCAATCAATCCAAATCCAAAGCCGAAGCCGAGCCGAGCGAGCGACGACAACCAACAGGGTCCTCGCCTCTCAACCCTTTTAGAATTTGCAGGTGTAATGTAATATATACACCTCTCTTTCCTTCTCTTTTTTCGATGTGGGACAAAAGAACACTTTCCCTTTAATTTTTATCCCATCATTTTTCATTCACCAATATAAAAACCTAACAGTTTGTCCCCCATCAAGAATGTATTCCTTGATTGCAATCTCTGATGGATGTGATTGGATTCTCAATTGATCTTATCTTTCGTGATGATGTGTCATTCTAGGTTTTTCTTCTTTGAAGCTCGCTGATGACTGATGGATCTTTTCCTTCTTTGAGGCTTGTTGGTACTTGGCCGCAATATTGGATTTTTGATTTTCCTTTTCCGTTTTGACCTTGTTTTTCCTTTCTTGTAAGCTTGAATAAACTTGTCCGTATTTTCTTTTGAATTTGAGCGGAAATGGGTGGGCTTTGCCTTCATCATATGCTGCAATCTAATGGGTCAATTGCTGGACTTGAGTGAGCGTTACTTTATCACTTCGATCTTGGGCTTTGGCTCTATACTGATGGGACTCAATGGATCTGCAAATAAACTTGGATTAGTGGTGTCATTATTAAAAGTTAAAACTCAAGACTTGGGGCTAACAACTTGTTATTTTTCTTTCTATACTTTTCTTCTTTTATTTTGTTTTGGGGTTTTATACTAGCTTTAGAAAAGAAATGTACCTCCATGTTTGGTGGAATAAAGCAAATCACAATATGGGAATTCCTACAATTGAAGGTGGAATGGGCTTTATTCATTTTGATTTATATTGTGCAGAAAGTATGCAAATATGTTCCTCCGTACTAGCTAGAATATTGACCAAAGTATGTTGATGTAATGGCCATGAGCTTGATATCATAGGATATTTAGTTGGATAAAAAGTGTACTTATAATTTGAAATCTATAATAAAAAAGATAAAGTAGCAGGTAATTATAAATATGAATAGACTCATTAATGAAAAATTCCTCTCGCTTAGTTTTTGGACCATATTTATATACTAGGTAATTGAGAGAAAATACTCCACCCTAGACAGAGACATATTAAAAGATTATTCTAACTTTGTTTTTTCATTAAATAATTAACATGGTTATATATGATTCATGATCAGTGAGTTGTTAATATCTAGATCAATCAAGCGTACTCATTAAATTTCCTCTCTCTCACAGTGTGTGTTTGAGTTCATGTATTGTTTAGATGTAACTAAATTGATAAAACACCATGGAAGCTGCCTAACAAAGCATGTCCCTCCCACAAAGCATTTTTCTACTTGGTGCCCGCTATAAATTTTGAAGAGAAGAAGAAAGCCAGAGAGGGGTCATTTGGGTAAAAGTGGTCCATGACAGGCTTGGTCTTCTATACAGACACACTGGAAAAACAACTTGTGACTTCCACCCAAAAGACGAAAAAATTAAATAAAAGTAAACATATAAAAGAGAAGGAAAAAATAAGAGTTTAACTAGTAGTGTAAATATTCTTTTTTACTTAATCAACTCACGAAAAGATAACTATAAGTAATTTTCTATAATAAATTAATTTTATAATGGGAAAGAAACAACAAATTATTCCATTAGAAGAAGTTAAAATATTTTAAATTTATACTTATATTAGTATATATAAGTTAATTCCAAATCCAAATAAAAAAGAAAATTAAGAAACAAAACAAAGCCCAAGTCTCGCGGGGTTTGGGAATCAAAGACTGAGCAACTCGAAGAGCTAAACAAGGCTGAATCTTCGCCGATATTTACAACCAGTTTTTTTTAATGTAATAAAAACATGCAAACAGCTAATGTTGTGATAAGATTGTTGGAAATATTAACAAGTGGGATCGAGTTTATCCCGTCCTTAATAACTTGTGTTCAAGGGGCTTCACATGTCGGAAATACGATTTTCACACATATGCATACGTCGTACAACGTCTAGCTAAATTTCACGTAGTGAAAAAAATGTTGGTACACATGTTAAAGTGTTCTTAAATTATGTAAGGATGGACGTTTAATTGGCCAAATTAATGTATCTCCCACGACGGTATAAGAAAAGAAGAAATGTGCAAAATACGGAAAATGGGAAGAGCCGCGGGGCCTCATGAAGGAGGACAGCAGCACCGAGCCAAAAGGGGGCTGCACCGCGGTGCCTCTGGCAGGGACCACGGTACCTCCTGTCCAGTAGCTCGAAGTTCGATTTGGCAGAATTTTGGCCGCGGTGCCGACGGTACAGTGAATCGAAAACATTCCAGAATCTTCTGATTCATGGACAGATCTGAAGGGTCAAGGATCAAGCCAACTCTTGGCATGATCAAGGTGCCTTTTGGCAAGATTAAGATACCTTTTGGCAAGATCTATGCACCCCGTTTAAGGCATTCACATGTCTAGTGATACACAATCTTGCACCTGTAAATAGAGGCTTCAAAATTAGATTTAAACATTTCACTACAACTACAAAATCTAAAACTTTGAAGAACTATTCTTCTTATTCTAGCAGTCTTTTGTTCTTGTTTCTTCTGCAAGGTTTCTCAAGCATTTGACTTGTGTTTGAGAAAGTACTGTCGTTTTATCTTGGGAGACTATTACCCATCCACCGTAAGCCATTATATACGAGGATAATTTTATTTTAAGGAAAGAGTGCTAACACTCGACTTGACAACACCACAATTAATTTTTCCTTGTTCTATCTATTCTCTTTTAGTTCTTCATTCCCGTTCACCCGCACAAATTTCACAACAAAGATTTCAGCTAAAATCAATCCTTTTTGCCCCTTGTAATATTTGTGTATAATCAAAACAGACAAACAAACAAGTGTAAAATGACACGAGATCTTGGAAACCCCTTAATTTCTTCACTTTTTATCCTCAATATAATTAACTACTGGAGTAAAGGTGTTATCTTTTTCTTTTTATCCTTTGCTCACTCATTGAAACAATCAATTATTTCTTCCCTATTCTCATAATCTATAAACAGCTTCTAAATTTCCCCATTAGTTTTTGGTTTCACGATATTTTTTTTTATTCTTTTTGTGTTCTTCTAAGTAGAAGTTTGATCTTTTTTATTCTCTAATCTCTATTTGACAAAAAAAACATCATTAAAGTATCTGATCTACCAGATGTATTATTCCTTTTTCTAGAAACGTTGGGAATAAGGTCATGCGTTAATTATAGATATAAGGTAGAAATTATATTATGTAGTAAATTATTGATGAACTCTCATGTTTTAATACTTGAAACTGTAAGAATTTTGTTGTGTGTAAAACACACAAGTAAGACACAGCGGAAGTTTAAAATTTTGAGTAAACTTACTTGCTCCAACAAACGTTTCTGGTATGATTATGCGATAATTCAAATCTGCAAAGACATGAAGAAAAAACTTACAGTTTATGCTTTTAATGCAGTCTCTACTAAAAGGTGCGCACGCGATTGTCAATCCGGGTGCAAGCCTTGCTTCGGTATATTCCTTTGCCCAAGAAAGCTAGGAAATCTGGCAGAAGTTTGAGAGAATTTTATTTCCTGAACTCTGAGTTCAGAAAGTGGAAAGTCAGTACTGAAATTATGGGTTAAGTGTCAAATATATAGTGGAGGAAACCCTAAACCAAATCGATTCGATCAAAGCTTCAAGACCCAAATCCAAATTGCATGCTGGTCGAATCGGCCCATCACATGCGCCTCTATTTATTTTTTGCACGTTTTAGTTCTAATTAAATCCAAGATTTAATTTTGACTTAATCATATAATTTTCATCAAATGAAAATTATCCCATAATTTATTATTAAATAAAATATCTTGATTCTAAATCCGATATTTTACATTCTCTCAATATACCCTTAGACCGAAAAGACAATCGACTTAGTGTGACCCTTTAGGCTTTCACATATCGGCACTTGATCAAATCAAGGTTCATACGAAACTCCTAGACGGCGCAATGATTTGACCCAATATGTGAAGACGCTTACAAGACTCAAGTAAATGCACTCTATGAGATGATAAATTCCTTTCATTCGCGACACACTTGATCAAGCTTAAGATTTGTCAAGTGTCTATCCACATGGCTTGATCACTTTATCTCATCTATATTAGTCGACAACTAGACCATATCCTAGATATGTCTCTTGCGTGATCGCCAATGACTGGTCGACCTAACATCTCCGGTTTCGAGTGTTCTCTCGAAATTCCAATCGAGGAATGAATCCTATTCTTGGCTCAACTACCACCTTCAATCTACTTCGCAATGCACCCAATACAAGTCGTGTCTCAACCTATAAGGCATTTGAGCTTAGGACAGGATCAAAGTGCATTACTCCGTAAACAAGGCGATATTGACCTCAAGTCTAAGGACATCTATCTCCCACATGCTGATAATAATCTAGACATGTATAACAAATAGTTTATCAGCAGAGTATGCCAATACTCCTCTAAGAGTATCCATGTGTCCATCACTAGCAACTATTGCTAGCAGTAAGTGAGATATACTACATTCTCTAAGAATGTGATGCAGACCACATGTCGACTTATAACATATTATTGATATCTCATTCTCAATGATCATTAGTCTAGGCTATTTTAAGAACTACACTCTATCATTAATATCTCACACTATTAATGACAATGTAAGTTCAAGGGATGCACATTAATGAATAATATAAACAATCAAATAATAATTTAATAATTGCAAATGCCAAGTATATATTAATCTTATTAATAATATGAATGTGTTCAAGTACATGTGCTCCTAAAATGATTGTTTCTAGGACATATATAATTTCAATCTCCCACTTGGCCTAGAGCCAATCACTAACGTATCTAATGCCCATGTTTTTCAAAATGACCATTATGCTTGTCTAAGCTTAATGATCTAGTAAATGGGTCTGCTAGATTTTCATCTGTGGGAATGTAGTCTATCTTTATTTCTTCAGTCTCTACCACCCCTCTAAGTATGTGGTATTTCCTTGGTACATGCTTGTTTCTGTTTGTTGATCTTGGTTCCTTAGCTTGCTAATCGCTTTTGATGTTGTCACAATAAATCGTTGCACACATCCGATCATCGGAACAACCCTTAGTTCCTTTAAGAACTCGGATATCGTAATTTTCTTTATAAGCTTTCGATTAAGCAATGTACTCGATTTAAGTTGTCGAATTAACGGTGTTGTCATACTAAGTGCACATGCCTCATCCGCCTTATACAAAGCCATGACATACATGATTTATCCTATAGCCGAGGCATATGAGATTCTTTTCACGCTGCTCAAGTTCGCAGAACTGCAGAAAGACTATCTTTCTTTGATAACTTGATGCCTTGATCTATAGGAAGATCTCCCTTCTTGGATTTCTCCATAGAGAGATGTCTTAGCACTTTGTCTATGTATACATATTGTGACAGCCCCAATAATCTACTAATTCTATCTCTTGTAGATCCTAATTCCAAGAATTTAGCAGGCTTCACTTAAGTCCTTCATCATGAAGGTACTGGATAACAATTCCTTGACTGATTGCATGAGAGTATTATTATCTCTCATTATCAATATGTCATCTACATATATAACAATGAAGACAATACTCTTATCTGTGCGTTTACTATAAACACATGGATCATCTTCGCTTCTAACAATGTCAAACGATTTGACTACTTTGTCAAAACAAATATTTCAACTCCTTGAGGCTTGCTTAAGTCCATAAATGGACTTTTGTAGTTTGCATACTGCTTTGGGTTGAGTCTTGGATGTAAAACCCTCTGGATGTATCATATACACCTCCTCAATTAGATTAACATTGAGGAAGACAATTTTAACATCCATTTGCCAAATATCATAATCATAGTATGCAACTATTGCGAGCAAAATACGAATGAACTTAATCTTTGCAACATGTGAAAATGTTTCATCATAATCGATCCTAGGCCGTTGATTATAACCTTTAGCCACCAATCTTGCTTTATAAGTCTGTACTTTGTCATATGCATCAATCTTCTTCTTGAAGACTCATATGCATCCTATGGGTCTAACCTCATTGCAAGTCAACCAAGTTCCATACTTGGTTTATGTACATAAACTTCATTTGATTTCATGGCTTTGTCATCTCTGTGAATCAATGTCTAACATTGCTTCATTGTAGTAGGCTCATCATCATCAGAATATCTATCTCATTATATGTTTCAACAAGGAGATTAAGTCTTTCAGTGCACGATGAGTCCTAGGTCCTACTGAGTTGAACATTCGTGCATTTCGGTTTGTCGTATTTTGATTTTGAGAAGATGTTTGTGTGTTGGACAATCCACCACCTTGAGAACTTTCAGAATATCATTTTGAATAGGATGATGACAACTATTGTGTCATCTACCATCGGTTGTGCATGAGGTCTTGCATTTCGCAGATCCTCACAACACTCCCATCGGCCGGGCGTACTCTAAGTACTCAATCATCATCAAATACTCCCACTGAATCCTTGTCTAGGTTATTTGACAAGGGGTCATTCTCTATATTATTTTGTACTTCTTGAATTTCTTCAAGTTCTATCTTGTTGCAACTCTGTTCCTTGTAGACATAGTCTTCTTCAAGGAAAGTTGCATTTCTGGAAACAATTACTTTATGTTCCTCAGGAAGATAGAAGTAGTACCCTCTTGTTTCCTTAGGATACCCTACAAAATAATACTTCTCACTTTTAGATTTCAATTTGTCAGTGAGCAACTTCTTTACATATGCAGGGCACCCCCAGGTTCGCATGTGTTTAAGTGTTGGCTTCTTGCCATTCCATATCTCATATGGAGTTTTCTCAACTGACTTTGATGGAACTCTATTCAAAATGTAGATTGAGCTTTGCAATGCATATCCCCATAGGTATGTTGGTAGAGCTGAGAAGCTCATCATGGATCTAACCATATCTAATAAGGTACGATTTCTCCTCTCAGCAACACTATTCATTTGTGGCGTTCCGAGAGGTGTCCATTCTGAATGGACTCCATGAAGCTTCAAGTAATCTAGAAATTCTTTACTTAAGTACTCACCTCCTCGATCTGATCGAAAAGTTTTAATACTTGTTTCAAGTTGCTTCTCTACTTCTGACTTGTACTCCATGAATTTCTCAAAAGCTTCAGACTTATGTTTCATAAGATAAATGTCACACCCCGAACCCCGGGCCCGTGACTGGTGCCCTACCTGGGCACCCTTCTACCTTAACAACGCAAGTAAACTGCGGAAATTAAATAACACCTCATTTTTTTTAAAACAACGTACGTGCAAGGGCAAAGCCGACAAGGCTGCCATATATACATAAACAAAAGACACTACACCGTACATGAGTCCAATCCCACATATGAATACTGCACTTCAGGAGTTAATCGAAATATGACGACAAGGCCCCGCCAGACCCAAACTGCATAAAGCATGTATCAAGGATATATACCAAAAGATAAACTCACGGACAGAGGAGCTATCCAAAATCCCGAGCAGGATCCTACACTGCCGATCACCAAACAGCAGACCTAAACTGCGGCATGTAACGCAGCCGGGCGAGGTCGATGCGAGAATGTACAAGTATGTGAGCGATCAATGCGTAATAAAATCATAACATCTAAACAAAACAGAGACATGTATGATAGCCAACCTACAAGACATAACACATAAGCAAATATATCAAGTCGTGACGCAGCCCTCAAAGTCACTACTCAAATATAACTATGGGTCTCACGCCCATAATATCAATCATGCCGTGAATCCTTCCTCACCGCCATCCATGATGTAATAACACCAATAAGGATACGAACACCCGCCCCGTGTCCTAAATGCCTCGTGTCTCATGCCCCTAATCCTACATCGTGAAAAGCATGACCATAGGGTAACACAATCAAATCCGGGACATATATGATAATCAAATTACAACACATTGTGTCTTACTAACAATGAGAGTAAGCGAGAGTATCCTTACGATATAAAATAGTAAGCTCATGATCAAACAGACCATCCGCGCGCAGATCATTTAACCATCCTACTCGGGACTATTTCACCCGATAGCCGCTGACCCGCGTGAGGTATTCCTCGCACGGGACTATTTCACCCGCATAAGCCCGCACGACTCGCATGAGGTATTCTCGCATAGGTCGGACCCGCCCGCACGGGACTATTTCACCCGCATAAGTCCATACGACCGCATGCAGGTATTCCTCGCATCGTGGGTAGCAATTCCACGGAATCGCGAATGCCACTAACCCGGAATGACCAAACGACCGATATACCAATAGCACACAACCGGCTATTTCCAGCACACATAGGCAAATCCTCAATTAATCAAGCCAAAGTCCTTACCAAGGCACACTTAGAATGATTCACAATCAATCAAGCCAAAGTACTTATCAAGGCACACTTAGACTAATTCTCAATTAATCAAGCCAAAGTACTTATCAAGGCATACATAGAATAATTCTCTTTTAACAAGTCAAAGTACTTATCAAGGCACACTTAGACAAATTCTCAATTTATCAAGCCAAAGTACTAATCAAGGCATACATAGAATAATTCCCTTTTAACAAGTCAAAGTACTTATCAAGGCACACTTAGACAAATTCTCAATTTATCAAGCCAAAGTACTAATCAATGCATACATAGAATAATTTCCTTTTAACAAGTCAAAGTACTTATCAAGGCACACTTAGACAAATTTTCAATTTATCAAGCCAAAGTACTAATCAAGGCATACATAGAATAATTCCCTTTTAACAAGTCAAAGTACTTGTCAAGGCACACTTAGACAAATTTTCAATTTATCAAGCCAAAGTACTAATCAAGGCATACATAGAATAATTCTCTTTTAACAAGTCAAAGTACTTATCAAGGCACACTTAGACAAATTCTCAATTTATCAAGCCAAAGTACTAATCAAGGCATACATAGAATAATTCTCTTTTAACAAGTCAAAGTACTACGTACGTACATTCTTTTATAAAAGACTCCTTTCTATGTAAAGCCCCAAGATACTAACACCCGTAGTATCAAGGCGTGTCTATTTTTCAAAGTAAGTTACTACACTTTTAGAAAACTCATTTCAAAGCTTGAAATCAAGTAACTCCAAATTTTCACAATCTAGGCAACTTATGCCGATTTAATCAAAATAGACAACTTTCTAAACCTTCCATAAAGCCGTTATAACCAACTTCCCATAAAGCCGTTATAACCCTTTATGGTTTTAGACGTATCCATTCCTTTAATAACCAAGAGACTTATACTATTAAAACCAAGTATCACATACTTACAAATCAAGTTCTCTACTTTCAAAATACTTCAAGTCTCTTAATAGTTAGAAAACAAGTTTTCTTCTACTTTTTAAACCTCAAGTAACTTCACCCTTAACGCAAGTTACTTCTCTTAAATCATGTCATTTCTCCTCTTTTAAATCAAATAAGTAAATCACTCCTTTGACTCCCCTAAAGTCATTATAATGACCTTTAGGTTTTAGAACTAAGGCACTAGCCAAAAGATTTGGAAACCACTTCCTTTTCAAGTCTCTATGTACTTTAAGAAAAAATACTTTCACCTTTAAGAATCCAAACTTCACTAAGAAAATGGATTTTACAACTTACAATTTAACATCAAAGTACAATCAAGGAAGTACGTAGAACAAATTCTATTCTAGGCAATCCAAATACAACCAAGGAATGGATCATTTGGGCGAGTAGAACATACTTTCTTAATCTTAAGGAATCATGCTAGAAGAGAGATAGTTCACATACCTTTCGCTAAATCCACAAGCTGCCGAATACACCGACGTGAGAAGTGTCAACCTATAATGGTCACAACAAGGTTATCAACTTCTAGTCTCTATGTAGAATAATACTAAGTATTTAGTCTCTAATTCTACGGAAAATCGGCAAAGACTTCCTTTGTTTCTACTCACTTTGTCACCTTTTTCAAGGCCGAATACAATAACCAACAAGCCACATTTAAGGCTCCAAACAACATCCAAACAAAGGGGATTACACGCCTTACTCTACGTGTAAAATTCCGCCCCACAATTCATACCAAAAAGTATAATACTTTACTAGCCATTCTCGGCCAACATATAACCAATAACACTACGTCTTTTCCAATCCTTTTCCAATTCCAAGTTCTAAGGTCAACATGTTATTTAGTCATAACTACTTCAACAACTACAATTTCCTTCTTTATTCAACATGCGACGACTTAAACTAATAATCAACTTGAATTCCAATCTTAAAGCTAAACATGCTAGTTTTGATTAGGTTCCAATAGCCAACATAATAATCAAACTTCGTAATATATAACTCATGCTTGCTAATAACCATAGCTACAATCAATAAGTAAGCTTAATTGCTAAAACGACAAAATTTATACCTTTCAAAACCCTTAAAATTTCCAAGATTTAAAGTCGCGCCTTAGCAATTCTTAGCTCCTTTCCTTAGGTTCCAATCCGCTCCAAGCACTCCTTAGAGGCCTATGAAGAACCCATCTTCAAGTTCCATCTTCAAAGTTGAAGAACTCACTTAGTTTCCGCCTTGCGACTAACGTGAAAATGCGTTTTTTCCGAAATCTTTCTATTGAGATATCCTCACAATACCCTAAGGGACATTGGGTTAAAGTCTTGTGGCTAATGGATCAAAACTACAAATTTTTCATGTGAGAGCATAGCCAAACCCGAGAGCTCTTTTCCTCTCTCTAAGGGTTCTAATTTTTTCTAAGTGTAGAAAATGCCAAGTCTTGCTACTAGTTAGTATATAACACATATTGGAGGGTTTAGATGTCCACAAATGTGAGGTTAGGATGATTATCACAAGGATTAAGCTTATGTGGCAAGTTGACTAGTCAATTATGTCAAGCTTGCAAGACTTATCATCTACATAGGTCAAATGACCATTCTACCCCTTGCATTTTCGTCCAAGACCACATGAGGGGGTGCCACGTGTCGCCCTCTCATTCGTCCATAAAATTTTGTAACCCTCGTGGGCCCCACAAAAATGCAAAATTTCCTCGGGTGGGCCCCACATGACCAAATCCGTAAAAATAAATTTCCATAATATTAATAAGTTCCATACTCTTCAAATAATGCCTTTTGAGAATCAAATTCTCAACAACGAACATTTTTCCTTTCCGACGTCCGGAAGATTTTCCGTCGGAAAAACAATTCTTCCTTTCGTACTAATTTTCCAAGTCTTGTTTCCTTACGTACATTCTCTTATACATGTCCTGGACTTACGGGGTGTAACAATACACATGCCCAAACCTTGAGAAATCGTCTGTAAAAGTGATGAAATAAAGAAAGTCTCCCTTAGCTTGAGTTGAAAAAGGCCCACATACATCGGTATGGACTAACTCAAGCACCTCTTTGGCACGTACTCCTTTCCCAGAAAGTGATTTGGTTGTCATCTTTCCTCTTAAGCAAGATTCGCAATCACCATATGACTCTAAGTCAAATGGTTCTAAGTAATCTAATTTCCTCAATCTTGCTATCCTTGATTCATTGATGTGACCAAGTCTGCAATGCCATAAGTAGGTGGGATTTCTTTGATTACTTATTTTAGCTCTTTTATTTTGTATATTGAAAATTTCATGGCTACAGTTTAGAACATACAATCCATCCACAAGCGGAACATTTCCACAAATAAAACCTTCATAAGATAAAACATAGTTTCCATTGGTAATATGTGAGGAAAACCCCTCAATGTCTAACATAAGGATATAAATAATATTTCTCGTCAAAGACGGAACAAAATAACAATTATTAAGTTCTAAACAAAAGGCTGAAGGTAAATCTAGTCTATAAGTCCCCTCGCGTTCCACATCAACTCTAGCTCCATTGCCAACGCGTAGATCTATTTCCCAAGGTCCAACCTTTCTGCTGTCAATTAGCCCCTGCACATTATTACAAATGTGAGAGCCACAAGCGGTATCCAATACCCAATAAGTGAGAATTAGTTATAGACATATTTATTTCAATGACAAACATACCTTTTCCAGCAGGTCCAGAAACACCTAGTGCCTTGTGTCCTATTGGATCGTTGCAATCCCCTTCATAAACCTTCAGCATGTTGTGAAGTTCTGGAAGATTCACCTTGGTTCCATTCATGTTGAAGTTCACAATGAAATTCTCAAACGGACCATGAAGTGAATTTAGGATTAGGTTGACAGAGACATTTATAGGCAGCTTCGTTCCAATCGAAGCCAACCTCTCTATTAACCCAATCATCTTCAGAACATTCGCTGACACTGGACCCCCTTCGTTCAGCTTACACTTAAAGAGATCTCTCAACAGTTCATACTCCATTGTCTGAGACTGTGAGTCATAGAGACTCTTCAAGTGTTCTAGCATCTCGTTGGGGCCCATATTTTCATGCTGTCTTTGTAACTCTGGAGTCATAGAAGATAGCATAACACATTGTGCTGCAACAACATCATCAAGATATTTCTGATAGGTTGCTTTGTCAAACAGAGCATACTCTTCAGAATCTTCAGCAGGGACTGTAGGGAGTGATGTATCCAATACATACTCAATCTTTTCTAATCGCAGTACCAAACGCAGATTTCTTAACCAGTCAGGAAAATTTTCTCCAGTCAACTTGTTTGTTTCAACCAATATTTTAAGTAACAGATTCGACATTTTATAACTGAAGAAAAGATAGACTTGAAATTAATACTCTAATATAATCTCTATTGAACACATTCATTAACTAACTAACATGGTCTTTAGTTTAATTAGCTCTCACTATTTTAACATACTCTTTTACCCCATAAAGAATACAGACTCATATCAAATACGGTCATAATGGGTCAAGATCCAAACTCATGTTGTCTCCGCGTTTGCTGAGGCTGATAACTTCAACAACACGATCTGGTAGGTCTCTAAACCAATTGCAAACAATTTGCAACTCTTGGTTGACCGAATGTTCTAAACAATTCGATCTGCGTCCCTACCGTCCGACATCTGGGCACCAAGACAGCCTAGCAAGTCAACCCCGTTATGCGACTGCAATTATGTATCTAAGTGGGCTTAGCCTTCATCAAGCAAACACTGTGGTGTAAATACTCACGAAGGTTTATCACCTACTACAATATTTATATGCATCTATGAAAGGGTCTGAGTCCTCGTAGACTTAGAGCAAATGCTGGGGCATAAATATTCATCTCGCCGAAAAAGATTTTGCACCACAATCAATTATAACGGACGGCGCGTTCATTTTAAATGAGACTTGTATTAAATTTGGGGAACATTTTAATTCAGGGTTATGACCAAGATCAACTATTATATCATACATCATATGACATCCTATCATGCAATTTCTAAACACATTTAGATGGGAAACCATCAAACCCAATAGGCATGATATAAGATGGTTTTAATCACATACTGGGCGCCGTCTACCCAGATAATTATAGCGGTCATTGAAAGTAAACAATTACTGGGCGACGCCTACCCAGACAATAATTGCGGACTAACAAATACTGGGCGCCGCCTACCTGCATATATATTCATGGGCTCTATTCTAATTATTTAAATGACAATCAATTAAACAATTAGGAGAAACAATTAATTTGTGCACACATTATCAAATAATATGCTAAATAACAATAATTGTGGGTTAATTAATTTGTTTCAATTTAGAAAATATTTAAATTCAAAATTTATACTCAATTTTCAATTTTCGGAATTTTCTGCTCATCCAAACAGTCCCTTAATAATTCAAAAATTAAAGTTTAATTTTCAGGGATATTTCTGCAATTTTCAGAACCTTAAAATATTTACCGATTTACCCAGGGACCAAATCGCTTTCAAATTCTGATTGACCTGGACTGAATCTGATTTTAAAAACTTTTAAAATTTCAGAAAATATCTCAGGGACTAATTTGTAATTTTCAGAACTTAAAATATTTTCAGATTTGTTAAAGGACCAATCTACAATTTAAAAACCCTAATTTTAATTGCAAAAAGGTCCTTATACTATTTCAATTTTTCAAAACCAATTCCAACCCCAAATCAAATTTGGGATTCGGATTTCGGGGCGAAATTGACGGAATTAAAACCCACCAAACGATGGCACACATCGGGACGAACTCACCGGTGGTTTTCACCACCGATTTGGTGGCCCACTGCGGTCGGACCGAGACGCCGGGCGTTCTAAAACCGTCGGTGGTGCTCCTTTTCCGGTCATCGTTGCTGTGTAACACTACCACCATTAGATTCCTCTCGTCGAGACGAACACGATGATATTATTACTTTATGATTTCGTCGCCCGTGGTGGCCGGAAACAGTCCCGCTGTCGGCGGTTTCCGGCGACTTTTTCCGGCGTCTTCATCGTGTTCCGCCACCTCTCAACACCTTTATCGACCATCTTAAGAAGTGGATTTCTCGATTATAGTGGAGACGGTGTTAGTACACGTCGAATCGTCGAAAATTTCATCGAAATCGCCACGCTTTAACAAATGATCACGACATCGCCACGCTAACAAAGGTTGCCATCGCTCATCGCTCCAATTTTTTTTTTTTTTTTTTTTTATAAATTCCGAAAATCTGTTTTAAATCAAAACAATTAATTATCCCACATATCATTTTTAAAGATTATCGTATAATCATTAAATCAACCTGGGCTCTGATACCACTGTATGAATTTTGTTGGGTGTAAAACACACAAGTAAGGCACATCGGAAGTTTAAAATTTTGAGTAAACTTACTTGCTCCAACAAACGTTTCTGGTATGATTATGCGATAATTCAAATCTGCAAAGACATGAAGAAAAAACTTACAGTTTATGCTTTTAATGCAGTCTCTACTAAAAGGTGCGCATGCGATTGTCAATCCGGGTGCAAGCCTTGCTTCGGTATATTCCTTTGCCCAAGAAAGCTAGGAAATCTTGGCAGAGGTTTGAGAGAATTTTATTTCCTGAACTCTGAGTTCAGAAAGTGAAAAGTCAGTACTGAAATTATGGGTTAAGTGCCAAATATATAGTGGAGAAAACCCTAAACCAAATCAGATTTGGATCAAAGCCAAGACGACCCAAATCAAATTGCATGGGCAATGAATCGGGCCCATCACGCTGACTCTCTATTTATTTTCTGCACGTTTTAGTTCTAATTAAATCCAAGATTTAATTTTGAGTTAATCATATAATTTTCATCACATGAAAATTATTCCATAATTTATTATTAAATAAAATATCTTGATTCTAAATCCGATATTTTACATTCTCTCAATATATCCTTAGACCGAAAAGAAAATCGACTTAGTGTGACTCTTTAGGCCTTCACATATCGACACTTGATCAAATCAAGGTTCACACGAAACTCCTAGACGGCGCCGGTGACGGACCCAATATGTGAAGTACGTTTACAAGACTCAAGTAAACAGACCTCTATGTGAGATGATAAATTTCTTTCATTCGCGACACACTCGATCAAGCTTAAGATTTGCCAAGTGTCTATCCAAATGGCTTGATCACTTTATCTCATTTATATTAGTCGACAACTAGACCATATCCTAGATATGTCTCTTGCATTGGCCAATGACTTGATCGACCTAACATCTCTGAGAAGCTGAGTGTTCTCTCAAAATTTCAATCAAGGAATGAATCCTATTCTTGGCTCAACTACCACCTTCAATCTACTTCGCAATGCACCCAATACAAGCCGCGTCTCAACCTATAAGACATTTGAGCTTAGGACAGGATCAAAATGCATTGCTCCGTAAACAAGACGATATTGACCTCAAGTCTAAGGACATCTATCTCCCACATGCTGATAATACTCTAGACATGTATAACAAATAGTTTATCAGCAGGGTATGTCAATACTCCTCTAAGAGTATCCATGTGTCCATCACTAGCAACTATTGCTAGCAGTAAGTGAGATATACTACATTCTCTAAGAATGTGATGCAGACCACATGTCGACTTATAACATATCATTGATATCCCATTCTCAATGATTATTAGTCTAGGCTATTTTAAGAACTACACTCTATCATTAATATCTCACACTATTAATGACAATGTAAGTTCAAGGGATGCACATTAATGAATAATATAAACAATCAAATAATAATTCAATAATTGCAAATGCCAAGTATATATTAATTTTATTAATAATATGAACGTGTTCAAGTACATGTGCTCATATAATGACAGTTTTTAGGACATATATACTTTCAGAAACATGTTCAATGGAGCTATTTCTTTATTTCGCTCAAATACTAATAAGTTTATTAATGAACCGGAATTTTTGTGACTTCAGTTATATAAGTTTTACGTAAATTAGCTATTGATTAATGGAGTAGAATACTTTTTCATCTGTATAGGTTTCTAGATATATAAGTTATGAGATGCTAAAATTATTTAATTGTCTATGGTTTGATCAAAGAAAAAGGACAGCGAGATCTGTTGGATCTGATAAAACAGAGATATACGCACTGAAAAACATAATAATACCTAAAACTTAAGAAATACCAAGTGTAATAATGTGTTGGTTTATGTGATTTGTTTAATACTACTTTAGAATAATATACGCCACTCGTCCATTTTTACTTGTTCATATTTAATTTGATATACGGTAATTAATAAAATGAATTCAATATTTTGAAAAATGCATTGAGAAATAATTATAGTTACTAATAAAAGTAAACTAGCTAGGAACAAAGTGGATAAATTATATTTTGATTTTTAAAATGAAAAATTAAATGTAAATTAATTTTTAATAAAATGGACAAATAAAAAATGATCCGAGAGTGCATTTATTTTTCCACTAAAACCAAGCTGACACATGTTTATGCATTTATGACTTCAAGAAGTAAAACTAACAAGATTCTTCCCTCGTGATCTAAAATATAAGCCCTTGCATTAACGACACTTGCTCCTCATGAAGTACTTATCTAAAATGTACTTAATCATGATTAACTAAAAAAAAGTATATTTAAAAGACATATCACATATTTATTTATCTAGTATATAAACCCAAGTGTAAGTAAATTTGTTTTGTGGTAAACATTAACATGTCCAATATTAGAGTTTAGATAGATGAACTTTATTTTATATTTCATTTCGTCTACAAGTTGGTGTTGAAATTTTCCATTATGGACAGTGACAAAGTAATTACATATACAACCAGTTATTTGTTAAAGGCGGACTAATTCCTCATATAATAACTTTTACGACATTTTCTATTCTCTCGTATATAAATCTTTTTAGATTCATTTTTGATCTCGAACCATCTTGAGCTTGTAAGTTACTATTGCATATTAATTAAATGCCTTGGCTATTTTTAATTAGATTTATTCGTTTTTTTTTTTTTTTTATCTAGCCACAAGTTTGGAGACGTTCTGGAAAGAAAATTGTGAAATTTAATAGGAAAAAAAAGAAAGAGATAAACTCAACAAGTTGTCTCAATTACTAGTATTAGAGACCATTAAAGATTAATGAGTAGTGACTTTACTCAATCTCGTGCAGAAAGTTTGTAGTTTAAAATTTGTGAAAAAGAAACATATGTGAATAGAAGATTGTCCTGACAAGAGCAGGATTTGGAGTTAAGGAATCTGTAAAACAATGAGAAAGAGAAAAAGCAAAGGAAGGGAACAGGTAAACAGTAGGTGAAAACACTAACTTTATAGTCTCTGACCTAAAGACATAATCAATCACAACGGAAGATTGGGAATACATCATCACCCATTCCTTTATCATATATTCCCTCAGAATCCCATGCTATTTTCTACTTCCCTACCTAGTCCACCTTAGTTCAAACATTTCTCACTTTAATTTCAAACGTCGTCTTTCCTTTTATCTTTATATTCATTCCCCAAATCTTAATTTGAATCAAAATCTTTCCTATTTAAAGATGAATTCAGCAGAATGAGTTTTCTTGTTAATCGATCATTGCCTTTCAAATTCAAATGGAATTTAATTTATATACACTAATAATGTTGAAAACTTAATTTACTCTAGCAATGATTCCGGAGGTTCCGGAGGATCTACGAAGTCTAGAACCAAGAAAAAGAAAAAGAACGGTGGAAGCCCAACCATAATTGAAGAAAACTTAATTCCGGCAATTTCGGACCCCACGGTGTTAGTTCATGTTCACTTTGATTGCGATTCCACTTGAACATGTGGTTGATGATTTTACTCTACAAAGGATACATGAATGGGGAAAAAGTATAGAAATCGAGAGCTTGGATATAAGTGAGTTCGAAGGTGGAAAGCATCATGTTCCGTCAGTCACCAATCCGAAAATGATTCCTCCTAATACTACTTCAGAAGTGACTACAATAGAGGACTCTAACACTGTCCACGAGCCTATTGGAAAAGACTCTCCCGAAACTCCCGGCAATGGTAAGGAAATTCGGATAGCCAAAGTCACTTCTTTCTCTCCTAGAGATGATGTTTCTATCAGGGGTCATTTGGTAAGCTCCGGGACCATAACGGAAGAGCATGGCAATCACGACACTAATATGATCTCTGCACAACCTGAAAACTTACTCAGGCAAGCCGAAAAAGTTAGAGAATCAAGGCCAGGAATCGTAATCGACAATAATTTGCATGATGGTATCCTCGGGTCGAAACCGGGTCAGGGTACGGGTCAAATGGCTATGGAGGGTCAGGCGGGAGTCCATGGGTCTAAGAATAATACCGGTATGCCTGGATCAATGCAAGTTGGGAGAACCGAAGAGCCTTCTACCCCCAAGGTGCCTAGTTACTCTCCAAACATTAATATCGCGGGAACCAAAGGGTCTCACTCTAATACCGCGGGTGTTATATCCCGTATTTCCGGAGTATGTACGTGAAGACGTACGTACGAAAGTTTAAGCCTTAAGGTAGGCAAGGTTCGAAATTTGTGCACAACCCCCGAAAAGAGTCGTTTTCCGACGAAACGTTTTACAAACTTTGCGAAGGGAAAATTCCGGCTATGTCATTTATTATTTTATGGATTTTTCCGAGAGATGAAATATTTTGGACCAACGGAGGTGACACTTGTCACCCTCGTCGACGCACAACATTGGGCCAAAGTGGACGATTTTCTTGGCTTTTCTTTAGTCAAGGTTAGGTAGGATATTTTGTGTAGTAGATGGATAAGGGCACATGGATGAATCCTCACCCTACACTTGCATGGCACTTGGCTTCATCTTGGCCATTGGTTGGCCATTGGTTGGCCTATAAATACCCCCCTTAGTTGATGAACTTCTTCATCCAAAAAAATTGTTCTAAGTCTTGAAAGCCCTCTCCCCCCCTTTGTGTTGAAGTTCTCATCCTAGCCTCCCTCCCCTGTGAGGCCCTCGCCGAGAGCCCCCTCCCTTGGCCGAAAGTACCCACTCCTGTGGGTGCTAGCCAAACCTACCCCCTCCTCGTGGTGTTGTTCTCGTGAAAATACCCCTCTGCAGAGAATACTCTCCAAGTATTGTTACTATACCCAAATACCTTGCCCAAATACCTTGTAGTATTCCCAAGGTTACCTCTATCTGAAAGCCCGAAATACTATTATACTTCCCTTAAGTCACAAAAACGAAACCCTAAGGAAAGTCTTCATAGTCGGTTGAGGTGTTAAGTAGAAGTTGTGTAGAACTTCTGGGGTTTCGAGCGAATGGAGCGCTCGAATCGAGCTAAACGTTGCTCAGATCGACTTTAAACTTGGATAATTGTGGGCTCATCGAGGTAAATACTATCGCCCTTCTATTGTAATTGGGAATTACATGCGTAGTAGTATAAAAATGAATATAAGATTCATGTAAGAGAATTGAACTAATAGAAGGATATTACGTAAAAGACTTGAATCAAATCACATCAAGAATATTAAAGTAGAAGATTAAATCAGATTTACATGGGATGTATTCTGATGACTTATAACCTTTATTGGTTGAATGTTCTGCAAGTAGCATGTACTACTTGAAAGGTGGACAAGGCTAGCCGGGTTATAGCCGTGGAGCGTTTTGCTAATAGTCGATAATCGTCGCGAGGTATGTGATTCTTCCTATCCTCTTGAGCATGATATTTTAAAGAATATATATATATAGTACGGTAGACGTACGTGTGTTAACTGAACGTAGTTGTACGACAATGTCTTTTGACTTAAGCCTGAATAATGAGAATCTTGAAGTATTCCAAAGAATTAAGAAACCTGTTTGAAAGAAGAGTAATACTTGGTTTTAAAAGCTTAAGAGTTATACTAGCTTTATGGGAAGTTAGGTATAACGACTTAAGAGAGATAAAAAGAATGGTTTATTAATTTTTGAAGTTAAGAGACTTGATCTTAAAAGAGAAGAGACTTGACTTAATTGAATTAATATGAATTTTGTGTGAAACCTCATTCGTGAGTAATGAGTACTTGGTTTTTAAAAGGAATAATGTTTTAACTGATTTCGGAAATCAGAATGAGTATCGACAAACCACTGCAGCGTTAATAAAGGGAAATGTTTTGACTAATTAAGTATTATTAAAACCAGTAGAAACCTCCACCTGCATAGAAGCTAAGATGAGACAAAATGATATTACATTTCCTAGATCATGGCTGCTTTAATAAGATTGATTTTGAACAAGAATAACCTACTCACATATAAGGCATATGTTTCTCAAATTGTTTAAAAGAGAATTATATTCTTAAGTGATTAAAACTATGAACTACGAAACTTTTTCGAAAATGAGAAACTTGAGCATTTGAAATTAGGCAAACTTGAACGTTTGGAAAATAATGTTGTTACTTGATTTTACAAAGGGAAGTGTTTTGGTTTACTTAACAATGTTAGTCACTCTATTTTTATACTACGGGTATCGGGTGACCTTTGTAAAAGAAATGGATCTCTAAAAGGAATTTAACGTACGTAGTACTTTAGGGTTAAAACCCGGACTTTGACATAAAATGAAAGCACCTTGAGTTGTGTATAACTTGCCTATGCTTGTTGTTGTATAACTTGCCTATGCTTGTTGTTGTGTAACTTGCCTATGCTTGTTGTGATAGCCTTTGTTGTGCAAAAATTGTGTTTCTATACTACCGCGTCTCTCGATGGAGGGCCGGTTGACTTGTTGAGAACTTACTTGGACGTACCGGCAGTGACGGAAGATTCCACGGGTATGCTTCCATTATTATTGTTACATGGGCATGTCTACACCGATGATGGATTCTGTGGGCATGTGACCATTATGGTTATTTATGGCGAAGTATCGTGACTTACGGTTGTGATCTGGTGCATAGCCTGTTTACTTGCCCCCGTCAGCTACGTGACGCAGGTGGATCTGGTATAGGTTATCGCACTTGCCACGTGTCAGCTTCGCGGCGAAGTATCGTGACTTACGGTTGTGATCGGGTGCGTAGCCTGTTTACTTGCCCCCGTCAGCTACGTGACGCAGGTGGATCTGGTATAGGTTATTGCACTTGCCACGTGTCAGCTTCGCGAGTCAGTGTTTGGATGAAGCTTCGTGACTTACGGTTGTGATCTGGTGCATAGCCTGTTTACTTGCCCCCGTCAGCTACGTGACGCAGGTGGATCGGGTATAGGTTATCGCACTTGCCACGTGTCAGCTTCATGTTATGATTATTTCCCGTACGGTCTCTTTATGACACAAGTGGGACCTGATGTTCAGGTGTACTTCTTGGTGTTATCATATCATGCATCGCGGTGAGGAAGGTATTCCACGCATGATTGATGTTGTGGGCGTGAGACCCATAGTTATATATTGAGTAATGACTTGAGGCGTGAGTCACGACTTGATATAACTGTTTATATGTTGCGTACTGTAGTTTGGTTATCATACATGTCTCCTGCTTTATATAGACTATTATGATTTCATTTACAGTATTTTCAGTTTCACATACTTGGTACTGTTGCATCGACCTCCTTCTGGCCGCGTTCATGCCGCGGGTAAGTACATCTACCGTCGATCCCCGCATAGGATCACATTTCAGCGTATTGAAGCTCGTTCCTTGGAGGTTTATCTTTTGTATGTTACCCGAGTGCGTAGGGTTCTTGTACATTCAGGGGTATGGCGGCCCCTGTCCGTCATAGTTGTTGTAAAAATCTTAAGGTCTGTAGTAATTGTTGTGGCGGGGTTGTAAGGATTATGCTATTTAAATGTCGATATATATATATTTGCAGAAAGGCAACCGTTTTGGTTGACCTATTTTCTTTTATCTTGATCCATATCTAATTGTATGTTTAAGTTTTTATTTCCGCTGGTTTTTCTCTGATGTTGTATCACTAGGGTGCGGGGTAAGGCACGACCACGCCCGATTCGGTCGTGACAAAAGTGGTATCGTGAGCGATTAGTCCTCGGAAAGTGTCTACAGACCGTGTCTAGTAGAGTCTTGATTATCGATGTGTTGTGCACCACATCTATAATCAGGAGGCTGCAGGACATTTAGGATTGGTTTCCATTCTTCTAATTCTGAGATCGTGCCTTAGAGCTGTGTGATAAGTTGGACCCCTCTGACGTATCTCGTTTGTACCAGTTATGCCTCCGCGCAAGGCAACCCGCCCGGGCGAAGGGCAAGCGGCGAAGGAGCTGCGAGTAGAAGCGGCGATCTACAGAGACCACGCACTGAGCCTCGGTCCCACAGAGAGCAGAGAGATGAGTTACGCGAGTTGGCGATTATTGGCGAGTTGTGGCGACTTGAGGATAGGGCCGACGCAGCCCAGAGCACGATGGTTCACCCTAGATCGAGATAGTTTGAGGCTACGGATTTTACGTGTTGTAGCCCGCCGAGTTCTATGGGTCAAGGCACGAGGATGATCCGCAGGAGTTCATCCGGCGCCATAACGATTATGAGAGTGATCAAGGCATCGGAGACCGAGTCAGAGTCCTAAGTTCAGACGGCCGCGTGATACCGCAGCGATCGTTTGATTCATGGAGTCGTCCCGGGAGAGAATGCACTTGCGGCTATATGGGACGAGTTCTCGGGGCATTTCTTGCACATTTCTTGCCTCGCGGATGAGGAGGGCTCGCCGACAGATTTTTGGTGTTGCGCAAGACGCGCGTCGGTTCGGGAGTACAATGTGAGTTTGACTCATTGGCGAGACGCCCTGCGTTAGTAGCTAGTATGGAGGATCGAGTGCACCGATATGTTACTGGATCGATGATTACCTAGCGAGAGTTGTTGGTGTAGCTCTTCAGCAGGCATGGACATTGCCCGCATGCGCAGCTTATGCACTTGGATGTGAGGCGAGAGATCGTCGGAATGGCCGAGATCGCCAGAAGAGGGCGCAACAGCAGGTCCTTTGGTGACTTTCGAGGCGGACCTCGCCAGACTAGTTATGTACCTCCTCCGTCTGAGTAAACTCACAACCGTCCGGGTTGACCGAACCGACCGGTTGACCGGTAGTTTAACCGCCGGCCGACCGACCGACCGAGGTAGAGTATCGCCGGGTTGGCTCAACCCCAACCCGCGAGTTATTAAAAATTCGATACCGGACCGGTTAGGCGAGAACGGAAAAACCGGTTCCATTACCGGTTAACCGGACGGTAACAAAAAAAAAAATAATTGCCCAGCGGTTATTTCACCGTTGGGCTTGGGAAAGCGGGCATGGCCAACGGTCATTTCGACCGTTGGTCACTATTATTATTTTTTTTTGTTTTTTGTTTTGTTTAATTATTTATTTTAATTCCATTTTTACCCTTTAAAAAATCTATAAATTCTCTACATTTTCTTCATTTTTATCACACAACATTTCTCTCAATTCTCTTATTCTCATACTCTCTTAATCATCTTTATTATCAATTTTCAAGTTATTAATATTATTAGTTTTCAAATTCAAAGTAGCAAGACGAAAGACTTCGAGCTTCGAGTTTCTATTGAATTCTGAATCCCGAAGTTTGGTACACTCGTTTCATTCTCTAATTATTTTATTAAATTGTCATATTTATTTGTTGATTATTTAAATATTTTATAATGTCTTTACTAAGGGGAATTGCGTCGGGACTGCGCCGTAAATCTAGTTCAAGGGGTAAAAAATCTGTAGGTTCTTCATCATCTAATCAAAATATAGATTATGATCAAATGCAAGAAGATTTTGGAATAGAAGATAATTAATGTGATAACGTTCAATTAGATAATATTGTTGAACTTGAAGAACAAGAACCTCCTACACCTACTAGTGTTCCTTCTGTCAATGTTGGTACTGCTAGTGGTAGTCGTAGTTGTAGACCTCCTTTACCAGAACCAGCAAGAAAAAAGGAGTATAGTGTGGCTCTTTTATGATAATGTTGTGTGTACTGATAGAGTTAAATTTAATATTTGTGGGAGAACTTATAAACATAAGACCGGGGGTGGTGACGGGGGGACGGGCACTATAGCTAGACATATAAAATTCGATCATACGACACAATGGAATGTCATCGATTTAGAACCCGGTCAACAACAACTTAATCCATTAAGCGGGGTTGGCTAAATGCGATCCAAAAAGATCGCATTGAATTAGCAAAAATGATTGTCGGAGGTTGTTTGCCTTTTTCTTTTGCTTCTTCTTCATATTTAATTACATATATTCAAAGAGTATATAATCCTTTTTTTAAAGGTGTTCCTCGTAGTACTACTAGAGCCGATATTTTTAGACTTCATAATGATTATGTTATTTTCTTGCAATATTTGTTTGCTAACCTTCCATGCCATGTTAGTTTTACTTCAGACATTGGACATGCATTGAACGGTTATGATTATTTAACAATTACTTGTCATTGGATTGATGAAAATTTTAAAATGGAAAAACGTATTATTGCTTTTGCGTATGACGAGGATCAAAGTCATACTGGAAAATATATAAGCGAAACTATTTGTTTTTATGCCCAACCACTAGCCGATCTTGCGATGAGATGCAATTTTATTTGCAAAAGTCAGCGGAGCCGAAGAAAAATTTTGACCCTTTACAATGGTGGCAGGATAACAAAAGGCAATTCCCTGTACTTGCAGCGATGGCCCGAGATGTTCTTAATGTGTCGATCTTAACAGTGGCTTCTGAAAGTGCATTTAGCCAAGCACGAGATCAAATAGGAGACACACGTCACTCATTGGGTGGTAACACATTAGAAGTGTTAGTCTGCTTAAGGGATTGGATCGATCAGAGAGAAGAAATCAAGGATGTGGAGACGTTAATTCTCCAGAAGATGAAGAAATAGGCAATATTTTGGAAGGCGGGAGCGAAGGCGGGACTGGAATTAATACTCCAGATTTAGAGGCTATGGAGCATAACCAATTCAATCAACCTATAGATTACGAAGAACTTGCAAAAAGGATGCATAATATGTAAATAAAATTATTATTACTTCATTATGTACTCTTATTAACGTTATGAAAGTTCAAAAGTTTACATCTTATCATTAATTTTAATTTTACTATCTATTTAGTTGTTAATATGTTATTACTTATAAGTTATATGACTTATATCTACTAATCTAATAAATTAATAAAAGTATAATTACAAATTTACAATATAAAGTTATAAACTATAAAGTATAAAGTTATAAACTATAAAGTATAAAGTTATAAACTATAAAATAAAAGTTAACTTTAAAGTTTCAAT
Source organism: Przewalskia tangutica (assembly GCA_029844215.1). Lineage (NCBI taxonomy): Eukaryota > Viridiplantae > Streptophyta > Magnoliopsida > Solanales > Solanaceae > Przewalskia > Przewalskia tangutica. The sequence goes on along the minus strand of CM056720.1, from coordinate 30,363,208 downwards.
TTTAATATATACAACTAAATTATATATTATATTATTATATTACATATTTAAAATATTTTAAATTGAATTTAGTTTATATTATAGAAAATAAATACTAGAAATAAAAAAATAAAAATAAAAATAGAAACCGGACCGGTTGGACCTGATTCGACCGAACCGCACGCCAACACGAATCCGTAACGAATCGACCGGTTGGCGGTAGTCGATGACCGACCGATAACCGTCCGAATCAAGAACCCGCAGGGCTACCGGCCCGACCGGCCAGCCCGTTAGCCACCTTTAGTACAGAGTGGACCTCCACAACCTTCGGGACCTTCGGGATATTCAGGAGCAGGTCAGGGCTCCCAGGTTTCATATTTTCAGGGGAGTAGAAGTGCTCGCCGGATGAGGCCACCCGTATCTCAGTGTGGCCGTTGTGGTAAAGCCCATAGGGGGGAATGTCGATCTTGGTTTGGGAGATTGCTATGCTTGCGCCGACGTGGCCATTTGATGAGAGATCACGACTGTGGGTAGCCCCGTGGGATAGCACAGACTACTAGATCAGTTGCGGGTTCTTCACCTTCCATAGCTAGGCAGGATGTGCATACTGCGAGCCAGTAGAGGTCGCGTGGAAGTTCCCGATTTAGCGATCCTGAACCGCCTATTTTCAGGTATATCCTTAACCCTCTAGAGAGTGTATGTATTGAGGTTATGATGATATGTTTAGTGTTATGTTCGGATAGCTTTGTGCTAAAATGTGATTTAGAAGCTGGTTAGTGAAAAGGGGTAAGCTGGGGTGAGAAATGATGAACCTTAGAATATTACGATTGAGACCTTAGATGTAAGGCGTCTTGAGTACAAGATTTCATGGGTAATCTTTGTCGAATGTATAAGTATACGTGGAGTAATTATGGGAAAATTCCTTGGGTGTTGTAAAATGGGAGTGGTAGCTTTCATGACTGTATAGGTAAGATTGTTAGGATCGGGAACAAGAGCTTGACGCGTTAAGTGGGTGGGTTGGGGCCGTGTTGCGGGTCAACCCAGAGTCTTGGCCGGGGTTGAGTCGGTTCGAAGTGGTCCCGGTGGTATGATCACGAGGGTGCTAGGCCCAAGTTTAGGTAACCATCGTATGAATTCGTGGACGTTCGGCGACCGGTCGGTTCGTGAAGGCCGGAAATGGCCTTAGAGGAAAGTGAAGCTAGTAAGATGACCTAGTTTGGAGGTAGTGACTCCAAAGTTTTGGCAACATAGGCGTTGACTGAAGTGTGGTACGTGTACTAGGAAGATTTCGAGTGTTCGAGAAGGGTACGACGAGAAAGGAAAGAAGTGAACTTGTGCTGAAAGATGGAAGTAATCATTTTGTGAAATGAATGTGCGAAGGAGTATCCTTTGGACCGTAAACGAGTTAGTGCTTTTTGCATCGTCGAGGTGATTCCTCGTTGGCTTGGATTTAAGTATTTGCGCGCGTGTTATTCTGTGACCATGTGCGGCATTTGCAAACTGGTTAAGCTATGAGGAACTTGATCGTTATCTGTCTTGAGAAGGAACATTCGGGACGAATGTTTCGGAGGAGAATGTTATATCCCGTATTTCCGGAGTATGTACGTGAAGACGTACGTACGAAAGTTTAAGCCTTAAGGTAGGCAAGGTTCGAAATTTGTGCACAACCCCCGAAAAGAGTCGTTTTCCGACGAAACGTTTTACAAACTTTGCGAAGGGAAAATTCCGGCTATGTCATTTATTATTTTTGCGGATTTTTCCGAGAGATGAAATATTTTGGACCAACGGGAGGGTGACACTTGTCACCCTCATTGGACGGCAACATTGGGCCAAAGTGGACGATTTTCTTGGCTTTTCTTTAGTCAAGGTTAGGTAGGATATTTTGTGTAGTAGATGGATAAGGGCACATGGATGAATCCTCACCCTACACTTGCATGGCACTGGGCTTCATCTTGGCCATTGGTTGGCCTATAAATACCCCCCTTAGTTGATGAACTTCTTCATCCAAAAATATTGTTCTAAGTCTTGAAAGCCCTCTCCCTTTGTGTCAAGTTCTCGCCCTAGCCTCCCCTCCCTTTGTGAGGCCCTCGCCGAGAGCCCTCCCTTGGCCGAAGTACCCCCTCATAGGGGTGCTAGCCGAAACCTACCCCCCCTCCTTGTGGTGTTGTTCTCGTGAAAATACCCCCCTCTTGGTAGAGAATACTCTCCAAGTATTGTTACTATACCCAAATACCTTGGCCCAAATACCTTGTAATATTCCCAAGGTTACCTCTATACGAAAAGCCCAGAAATACTATTATACTTCCCTTAAGTCACAAAAACGAAACCCTAAGGAAAGTCTTCATAGTCGGTTGAGGTGTTAAGTAGAAGTTGTGTAGAACTTCTAAGGGTTTCTTGGAGCGAATTGGAGCGTTCAGAATCGGAGCTAAACGTTGCTCAGGATCGACTTTAAACTTGGATAATTGTGGGCTCATCGAGGTAAATACTACTGTCCTTCTATTGTAATTGGGAATTACATACTGTAGTAGTATAAAAATGAATATAAGATTCATAGAAGAGAATTGAACTGTAATAGAAGGACATTACAGAAAATACTTGAACTGAAATCACATCAGAAGAATATTAAAGTAGAAGATTAAATCAGATTTACATAGGATCGTATTCTGAGACTTATAACCTTTATTGGTTGAATGTTCCGCAAGTAGCATGTACTACTTGGAAGGTGGACAAGGCTAGCGGTTATAGCCGCGAGCGCTTTTGCTAATAGTCGATAATCGTCGCGAGGTATGTGATTCTTCCTATCCTCTTGAGCATGATATTTTAAAGAATATATATATATAGTACGGTAGACGACGCGTGTTAAGCGAACGTAGTTGTACGGCAATGTCTTTTGACTTAAGCCTGAATAATGAGAATCTTGAAGTATTCCAAAGAATTAAGAAACCTGTTTGAAAGAAGAGTAATGCTTGGTTTTAAAAGCTTAAGAGTTATACTAGCTTTATGGAAAGTTAGGTATAACGACTTAAGAGAGATAAAAAGAATGGTTTATTAATTTTTGAAGTTAAGAGACTTGATCTTAAAAGAGAAGAGACTTGACTTAATTGAATTAATATGAATTTTGTGTGAAACCTCATTCGTGAGTAATGAGTACTTGGTTTTTAAAAGGAATAATGTTTTAACTGATTTCGGAAATCAGAATGAGTATCGACAAACCACTGCAGCGTTAATAAAGGGAAATGTTTTGACTAATTAAGTATTATTAAAACCAGTAGAAACCTCCATCTGCATAAAAGCTAAGATGAGACAAAATGATATTACATTTCCTAGATCATGGCTGCTTTAATAAGATTGATTTTGAACAAGAATAACCTACTCACATATAAGGCATATGTTTCTCAAATTGTTTAAAAGAGAATTATATTCTTAAGTGATTAAAACTATGAACTACGAAACCTTTTCGAAAATGAGAAACTTGAGCATTTGAAATTAGGCAAACTTGAACGTTTGGAAAATAATGTTGTTACTTGATTTTACAAAGGGAAGTGTTTTGGTTTACTTAACAATGTTAGTCACTCTATTTTTATACTACGGGTATCGGGTGACCTTTGTAAAAGAAATGGATCTCTAAAAGGAATTTAACGTACGTAGTACTTTAGGGTTAAAACCCGGACTTTGACATAAAATGAAAGCACCTTGAGTTGTGTATAACTTGCCTATGCTTGTTGTTGTATAACTTTCCTATGCTTGTTGTTGTGTAACTTGCCTATGTTTGTTGTGATAGCCTTTGTTGTGCAAAAATTGTGTTTCTATACTACCGCGTCTCTCGATGGAGGTAGGTTGACTTATTGAGAACTTACTTGACGCATCGCAGCCGACGGAAGATTCCACGGGTATGCTTCCATTATTATTGTTACATGGGCATGTCTACACCGATGATGGATTCTGTGGGCATTTGACCATTATGGTTATTTATGGCGAAGTATCGTGACTTACGGTTGTGATCCGCATAGCCGCTTACTTGCCCCCGTCAGCTACGTGACGCAGGTGGATCTGGTATAGGTTATTGCACTTGCCACGTGTCAGCTTCGCGGCGAAGTATCGTGACTTACGATTGTGATCGGGTGCGTAGCCTGTTTACTTGCCCCCGTCAGCTACGTGACGCAGGTGGATCTGGTATAGGTTATTGCACTTGCCACGTGTCAGCTTCACGAGTCAGTGTTTGGATGAAGCTTAGTGACTTACGGTTGTGATCTGCATAGCTGCTTACTTGCCCCGCCGCCTACGTGACGCAGTGGATCGGGTATAGGTTATCGCACTTGCCACGTGTCGCCGTACGTTATGATTATTTCCGCACGGTCTCTTTATGACACGTGGGACTCGATGTTCGTGTGTATTTCTTGGTGTTATCATATCATGATCGCCGGCAGCCGGCGGGAAGGTATTCCACGGGCATGATTGATGTTGTGGGCGTGAGAGCCATAGTTATATATTGAGTAATGACTTGGAGGGCGTGAGTCCCTGACTTGATATAACTGTTTATATGTGTGTACTGTAGTTTGGTTATCATACATGTCTCCTGCTTTATATAGACTATTATGATTTCATTTACAGTATTTTTAGTTTCACATACTGTACCGTTATCTTGACTCCTTCTGGGGCCGCTCACGCCGCAGTAGAGGTACATCTACCGCCGATCCCCGCTTATAGGATCACATTTCAACGTATTGGGAAGCTCGTTCTTCGGAGGCTTATCTTTTGCATGTTACCGACTCAGAGGTTCTTGTACATTCAGGGGTATGGCGGGCCACGTCCGTCATAGTTGTTGTAAAAATCTTAGAGGTGCGTAGACCTAAGTGTGGCGGTTGTAAGGATTAGAATCGCTCAAATGTCGATATATATATATTTGCGTAAAGGCAACCGTTTTGGTTGACCTATTTTCTTTTATCTTGATCCATATCTAATTGTATGTTTAAGTTTTTATTTCCGCTGGTTTTTCTCTGATGTTGTATCACTAGGGTGCCCGGGGTAAGACACCAGTCACGGGCCCGGGTTCGGGTCGTGACAGCGGGAACCAAAGAGGCACCTCACTTAATGGGGATGCATCCGAATTCATTAAGTGTTACTAATGAGTCCTTTCCTACTTTAGCCAGCTTGCTTAGCGGTATCCAACACAAGAATCTCAATAGACCTTTTGCCTTTACTTCTTCCTTGGGTATGGGAAACGTTAATATCAATCCTCCTCTCTCATCCACTACCTCTTCAATGCTCCCTGAAATCCAAGATGACACACCCCTACTTTCCCCCCAACCATCAATACCTCCCGGAATTCATGACAATTTCCCTACTCTTCCAAATGGCACACGCATCCTTTCTCCTAAAGCGGGGCCAAGCTCTACTCCCTCTAACCACCCTCGCCTACACTTCATGGAAATCTCAAAACTTTCCCACAAATGAATTTAGAAACCAACATGAGACCCCACCTGTCTATCCAACAAATAATGAGTTACCCCCGAATCAACGCAAAGGTTCCAATGCGCCTAAGAAGACTTATACGGAAGTTTTTGCGGGTACCAGACTTGAAGCTAAGGGTATGAAGCTACAATTTATTGAACAACAAGGAGAAAATGTGGAAATTGAAGCTTCGGATGCCTAATAGGGTGCTTCACGGGTCATTTCCCGGGAAGAGAGGCATTGAATTCTATTGTGAAGGGATGGGGAGTGAAGTGTCGTATCATCCCGTATGGCAAAAGATGGACAATTTTCAAATTCATGACGGATGATGATCACACTAATGTTCTTCATGGAGGCCCATATATGGTCTTCGATAAAAATATGATGCTAAAGCCTATTAATAAGGGAGTTTTATTAACAGATGATTTATCATGACATTCCAATATGGGTCACTTTCCACGACATCCCCCTCTCAATTTGGAGTGCAACAGGCCTTAGCAAGATTGCTTCGCGTGTGGGGAAACCTCTATACACGGATCAATATACTAAGGAGATGTCAAAAATGAATTATGCAAGAGTCTTAGTGGAAGTAGATGTTAGCAAAGAACCGGTTATGGAATTTGGTGTCAAACTTCCCGACAATAGAAGGTATACTCAAAAGGTGAACTATGAGAACTATCCGGATTTTTGCTATCATTGTGCATCTTTTGGGCACAACCACTTGAAGTGTAGAAAATTGATGCAAGATACCAACACTCAAGAAGCTCAAAATATCCGCAACCCATTGGTACCTCCTAGGAATGGTGGAGTTTCTACATGTTCGGGGGCTGACATTGCTACGGGTAAAACCGGCCCTCCTTGCACTGATCCGTCACTTACTCAACATCCCGTAGGTACTGAGAACTTGATTGTCATGACCCGAACCGGGGTCCGTGACTGGTACCTTACCCCGGGCACCCTAGTGATACAACATCAGAGAAAATCAGCGGAAATAAAAACATGAACATGAAACAAGAGATATGATAAAAAAACAGGCCAACCAAAATAGTTGCCTTCTTGCATATATACAGAATCTGAACAGTTACATCCTTTACAACCCTGCCCACAACAATACTGCACCTAAGAAAGTGACAACAAATATGACGGGACAGGGCCCCGCCATACCCCTGAATGTACAAGAACCTATAGACTCAGGGTAACATACCACAAGATAAGCCTCCGGAGAAACGGGATTCCCAATACGCTGTGATCCTGGCGAGGATCCACAACCGATGTACCTCTACTGCGGCATGAACGGCCCCGAAGGTCGATCTAACAGTACCAAGTATGTGGCGAAATCACGTAAATGAAATCATGACAGTCTATATAAAACAGGAGACATGTATGATAACCAAACTACAGTTTACAACATAAAAGTAGTCATGTCAAGTCAGGGACTCACACCCTTTGAAGTCATCCCTCATGCCCGTGGAACTCCTTCCTCACTGCCGGCAGTCTAGGTATAAATCGTATGATACGTATAACATGTCTCGGCCCATCCCATGGGACTCGAGGTGGAATCGTGTGGAATACATGTCTCGGCCCATCTCATGAGACTCGATAGGAATCGTATGGAATACATGTCTCGGCCCATCTCATGGGACTCGATAGGAATCGTATGGAATACATGTCTCGGCCCATCTCATGGGACTCGATAGGAATCGTATGGAATACATGTCTCGGCCCATCTCAAGGGATTCGATAGGAATCGTATGGAATACATGTCTCGGCCCATCTCATGGGACTCGATAGGAATCGTTCACAACCAATCAGCCGGCCCTCCATCGAAGACGCGGCGGTATAGAAATACAGTACTTGCACAACAAGGCTATCACACGCAAACATAGGCAAGTTACACACAACTCAAGGTACTTTCATTTTATGTCAAAGTCCGGGTTTTAACCCCAAAGTACTACATACGTTAAATTCTTTTAAAAGATCCATTTGTTTTACAAAGGTCACCCGATACCCGTAGTATTAACATAGAGTGACTAACATTTATAAGTAAACCAAAACACTTTCCTTATTAAAATCAAGTAACAACATTCTTTTCCAAAAGTTCAAGTTTGCCTAATTTCAAATGCTCAAGTCTCTTATTTTCGAAAGATTCCATAGATCATAGTCTTAATCACTTAACGTAATCTCCTTTTAAAACAATTGAGTAACATATGCCTTATGTGTGAGTAGCTTGTTCTTGTTTATAACCATCTTATTAAAGCAGCCATGATCTAGGAAATATAATACAATTTTGTCTTATCTTAGCTTCTATGCAGATGGAGGTTTCTACTGGTTTTAATATAATTAATTAGTCAATACATTTCCTTTATTAACGCTGCAATGGTTTGTTCGATACTTATTCTCATTTCCGAAATCAGTAAAACATTATTCTTTAAAAGCCAAGTACTCATTACTCACGAATGAGGTTTCACAACTTTTTAACAAAATTCATAGTCCTTAACATTTCATAAAACGTCATTTATAAGTTAAGTCTCTTATCTTTTAAGATCAAGTCTCTTAACTTCTAAAATCAATAAACCATTCTTTTACCTACATAAAGTCGTTATAACTAACTTCCCATAAAGCTATTATAACACCTTATGTTTTAAACCAACCAAAACTCGTTTAGCACACGTACGTCTACCGTACTACATAGTTCACAACAATCATGCTAGAAAAGATAGGAAGAGGTTCACATACCTCGCGACGATTATCGACAAATAGCAAAACGCTCCAAGTACTTCAACCCGTCGGCTACTCCTTAAGCCAAGTTGATCACGCCACACGTAGTACTCCACTCCTAAAATGGTCATAGTACTTCTATCAAACCTTTCTTACCATTGAAGACTTATACCAATAAAAAGCCCTCTAATTCTACGGAAAATTGCAAACTTCCGTTTTACTCACTTTTCCATCTTTCTCCAAGGCCCGAATAACCGTAATTATATGCCATATATAAGGCGTAATAATTAAACAACATAAAGAAGGGGATTACACGCCCAAACGGTAACGCGGTTTACTATCACGCCTTAATAACAATGCAATACAATAATTAAAAAGGGGATCACACGCCCAAACGGAACGCGATTGAACAATCTTCCCCTTAACAGAAATGTAAATACAGTCCAAAGTAAATACAGTCCAAAGTAAATACAGTCCTTAAGTTGGGGTCCTTGGCCAATTTTGTCCATTTTACTTATCCTATTTACTCATTAGTCATCCAACTTATATTTCCATTCTTAATATAAGTTATAGTTACTTTGTTATTAACTTCTTAGCAAGTAAGATACGTTTTTACCATTTTGTGGCTTTCTTGCCAATTTCCATGTTAGTAACTTAACAAGATCCAAATCCTCCAAACTTTACTCCATATATTATATAATCCATAATATACTTATAATATATGTATAATAACCAATTCACAAGGAGGTTTAAGTTTCACTACCTCAAATAGCCCAAGAATATCCAAGTTCTTAAAGTCGCTCCAAGCAAGTCTTAGCTCCAAATTTTTACGTTCCAATCCGCTACAAGCAACCCATAGAAGCTCCTAACCAACTTATCTTCAAGATTCAACTCCAAAAAGTGAAGAACACTTAGGGTTTCCAACTAGCAACTTTCGGCCAAGGCATGAAAAAGAGGCTAGGGGTGTGAAATCTTTTCCAACTCTTGATACACAATCTTCCTAACACCTTAGGGAAGAACACTTGAGAGTTTAAGAATTGTTGGACAAATTTAGGTCAAGGAATGGCACCATGGCCGAAACATGAGGCAAGTGAGAGAGTATTTGTTCAAGTCTTGAAATGGTTAAGTGTGGAAGTTTTCATCAACTAAGGGTGCATATATAGGACAACCAAGGGCTAGGATGAAGGCAAGTGTGTGGTTGAGATTGGGGACAAGTGTGTGTGGGTCCCACAAGCCACTTGTCCAAACTAAAATATCTTGCAAGACAATGCCACTTGTCTTGCCACTTGTCTAGCATATTTCGGCCAAGAGCCACCTAGGGGGTGACACGTGTCGCCCTCCTATTCGTCCAAAATATTTCATCTTCCGAAAATATCCATAATGGCCAAAATCTCATAAACAAAGCGGGCCCCACAAAACCGTAAATTTCTCCCGTGGGCCCCACGTGACCATTTCCGAAAATAAAATCTCAAAATTCTAATATAATTCAAGAAGCCCAAATACCAAATCTGGGAATCCAATTCCCATCAACGAACATTTTTCCTTTACAAAAACCGGAAACTTTTCCGTTGAAAAATCACATCTTTCTTCCTTTTCAATTTTTACGTCAGATTCTCGTCGCACGCCCTGCATACATACCACGGAACTACGGGTATAACATTCTTCCCTTAGAAACATTCGTCCGAATGTTCCTTCTAAGTCTCCAAACATACAAGCGCCGATATAGTCTCCCGCTATACTTACGAAACCAATTATGCCACTAATGGCGAGAATATAACGGTGCAAAACTCAAATCCAAGCCAGCGAGTCATTTCTAATCTCACAACGGCTCCCACTAGCTTCAATTTACTCTAAGGCCATTCCGGCCTTCACAATCCGACTTCGGTCGAACGCGTCCACGAACCCGTCGATGGTTACCTAAACACGGGCCTAGCGCCTCGTGACCTACCACTGGCGGGACCACCTCGGCGACCCCACATTCCGGGCTACGGGTTGACGCGAATGGTCCTCAACCCGACCCATGCGCGCCAAACTCTTGTTTCCTCGATCCGGAACAATCTCACTAATCAGTCACGAAAAACCTGGTAGTCTTCTTAGCTCAACTACCCTCTTAATTCACACCACTCGGGGACTTATCACACAATTATACCCTCGTATACTATGCTCTTCGACAAAGGTCAATCGTAAACAAAATCTTTTACCCAACTTCCCTTACTAACCGTGCCTCTAAATCATCATTTAACAAAACGCTATCTAACATAATACATAGCACAACATCATATCAACAACGCATACCGATCTACAGAGGGTAAGAATATACTGTATCAACCGCTTCATTTCCGCCGTCGCTCTAATCATAATCACCGCCTGGCGCATAGCTATATGGCGAGGAACGCCATCGACCCGTAGGCTGCGTCATTCTACTTGTATCTCTCTTCTAGGGCGATCTCGTCACATGGCCCGACGCGCAGTGAAACAAGCACCAAAAAGATGACACTCCGGGATGGCGCTTGCCGCATCGTGCACCGAGAAACATGAACCCGATGGCTAGAACCCATGTATACCGTGAACGAAGCCACGGAGCTCGATCGCTCACGAATACCCGAACGTCACAAGGCGCGGAGGACCACTCATCTTGGCGAAGGTGCATAACTGCCGCTGCGAGGCGTCCGCCTCGCAAGTTACCAAAGGACCACTGTTCGCCTTACTTCTGCTGATCCGGTCATTCCGTCAACCTCTCGTGCCTCACATCCTAGTGCGTGAGCTGCGTGCGGGCAATGTCCATGCCGGTGAAGAGCTACACCGAACAAGCCTCGCCAAGTAATCATCGAGCCCGGTGACGTAGCGGTGAACTCTTTCCTCCATGTCTTTCACTAAAGTGGGGACATACCGAGCCAACGAGTCAAACTCAACGTAGTACTCCCTAATGCGCGGTGCGCCTTAACGTCAAAAATGCACCGAGCCCTCTCATCTGGAGGCAAGAAATGTGCAAGAAATGCCCGAGAACTTCGTCCCAACTGCTTTGGAGCGCGTGCTCTCCGGGACAGATTCCATGAATCAAACGATCATTGCCGTATCGCGCGGCCGATGTGAACCTAGGACTCCGACTCGGTCTCGAAGTTACGATCACTCGTGATCCGTCAGAATCGTGGGATGAACTCCTGCGGATCATCCTCAGGCCTCGACCCGTAAAACTCTGGCGGGCTGCAACTTAGAAAGTCCCGCAGTCTCAAACTATCCGATCTCGGGTGAACTAAGGGTACTCTGCACGGAATTCTTGCGTCGGCCCTATCCCCGTGCCTTGCCACTATCCCGCCAATAATCGGGCATCTCGCGTAACCCATCTCCTGTTTCCTTGCCGGTGGTCGCGTCTCGAATGCGTGGCCTCGATGAACCGCCGATACTCCACTCGCATCTCCCTCTGCTGCCTTGCCCTCCTAGGCCCCGATTGCCTTGCGTGGAGGCATAACTAGCAGATAAGAATACGTCAGAGGGAGTCCAACTTACAACACAACTCTAAGGCACGATCTCAGAATGAAAAGAATGGAAACCAATCCTAAATATCCTGTCGCCTCCTGATTATAGATGTGGTGCACAACACCGATAATCAAGACTCTACTAGATACGGTGCGTAGACACTTTCCGAGGATTAAGCGCTCCGATACCACTTTTGTCACGACCGACCGGGGCCGTGGATCGTGCCTACCGGGCACCCTAGTGATACAACATCAGAGAAAATCAGCGGAAATAAAAACATGAACATGAAACAAGAGATATGATAAAAAAAACAGGCAACCAAAGCGATTTGCCTTCTTGCGTATATCTGAGAATGCGAGCGATTACATCCTTTACAACCCCGCCACAATAGATTACTGACCTCTAAGAAAGTGACAACAACTATGACGGACAGGGCCCCGTACCACGAATGTACAAGAACCTGCAGACTCGGGTAACATACCACAAGATAAGCCTCGGAGAAACGGGGCTTCCCAATCTGTTGGCGTGATCACATGAGCGAGGATCCTGGCCGATGTACCTCTACTGCGGCATGACGCGGCCCGAAGAGTCGATCTGGCAAGTACCAAGTATGTGGCGAAATCACGTAAATGAAATCATGGCGATCTATATAAAACATGAGACATGTATGATAACCAAACTACGATTTACAACATAAAAGTAGTCATGTCAAGTCGGGGACTCGCACCTTTGAAGTCATCCTCACGTGCGGTGGAACTCGCCTCAGCGCCGGCGATCTAGGTATAAATCGTGTGATCATATAACATGTCTCGGCCCATCCTACGGGACTCGAGGTGGAATCGTGTGGAATACATGTCTCGGCCCGTCGTGGGACTCGATAGGAATCGTATGGAATACATGTCTCGGCCCGTCTCATGGGACTCGATAGGAATCGTATGGAATACATGTCTCGGCCCGTCTCGTGGGACTCGATAGGAATCGTATGGAATACATGTCTCGGCCCGTCTCGTGGGACTCGATAGGAATCGTATGGAATACATGTCTCGGCCCGTCTCGTGGGACTCGATAGAATCGTTCACAACCAATCAGCCGACTCCATCGAGACGGCGGTATAAATCTGATGCTTGCACAACAAGGCTATCACACACACATAGGCAAGTTACACACAACTCAAGGTACTTTCATTTTATGTCAAAGTCGGGTTTTAACCCCAAAGTACTACATCGTTAAATTCTTTTAAAAGATCCATTTGTTTTACAAAGGTCACGATACGTAGTATTAACATAGAGTGACTAACATTTATAAGTAAACCAAAACACTTTCCTTATTAAAATCAAGTAACAACATTCTTTTCCAAAAGTTCAATTTTGCCTAATTTCAAATGCTCAAGTCTCTTATTTTCAAAAGATTCCATAGATCATAGTCTTAATCACTTAACGTAATCTCCTTTTAAAACAATTGAGTAACATATGCCTTATGTGTGAGTAGCTTGTTCTTGTTTATAACCATCTTATTAAAGCAGCCATGATCTAGGAAATATAATACAATTTTGTCTTATCTTAGCTTCTATGCAGATGGAGGTTTCTACTGGTTTTAATATAATTAATTAGTCAATACATTTCCTTTATTAACGCCGATGGTTTGTTCGATACTTATTCTCATTTCCAAATCGGTAAAACATTATTCTTTAAAGCCAAGTACTCATTACTCACGAATGAGGTTTCACACTTTTAACAAAATTCATAGTCCTTAACATTTCATAAGCGTCATTTATAAGTTAAGTCTCTTATCTTTTAAGATCAAGTCTCTTAACTTCTAAAATCAATAAACCATTCTTTTACCTACATAAAGTCGTTATAACTAACTTCCCATAAAGCTATTATAACACCTATGTTTTAAACCAACAAAACTCGTTTAGCACACGCGTCGTCTACCGTACTACATAGTTCACAACAATCATGCTAGAAAAGATAGGAAGAGGTTCACATACCTCGCGACGATTATCGACAAATAGCAAGCGCTCAAGTACTTCAACCCGTCGGCTACTCCTTAAGCCAAGTTGATCACGCCACACGTAGTACTCCACTCCTAAAATGGTCATAGTACTTCTATCAAACCTTTCTTACCATTGAAGACTTATACCAATAAAAAGCCCTCTAATTCTACGGAAAATTGGGCAGCACTTCCCCCGTTTTTACTCACTTTTCCATCTTTCTCCAAGGCCCGAATAACCGTAATTATATGCCATATATAAGGCGTAATAATTAAACAACATAAAGAAGGGGATTACACGCCCAAACGGTAACGCGGTTTACTATCACGCCTTAATAACAATGCAATACAATAATTAAAAAGGGGATCACACGCCCAAACGGAACGCGATTGAACAATCTTCCCCTTAACAGAAATGTAAATCTGATCCAAAGTAAATACGATCCAAAGTAAATCTGATCCTTAAGTTGGGGTCCTTGGCCAATTTTGTCCATTTTACTTATCCTATTTACTCATTAGTCATCCAACTTATATTTCCATTCTTAATATAAGTTATAGTTACTTTGTTATTAACTTCTTAGCAAGTAAGATACGTTTTTACCATTTTGTGGCTTTCTTGCCAATTTCCATGTTAGTAACTTAACAAGATCCAAATCCTCCAAACTTTACTCCATATATTATATAATCCATAATATACTTATAATATATGTATAATAACCAATTCACAAGGAGGTTTAAGTTTCACTACCTCAAATAGCCCAAGAATATCCAAGTTCTTAAAGTCGCTCCAAGCAAGTCTTAGCTCCAAATTTTTACGTTCCAATCCGCTACAAGCAACCCATAGAAGCTCCTAACCAACTTATCTTCAAGATTCAACTCCAAAAAGTGAAGAACACTTAGGGTTTCCAACTAGCAACTTTCGGCCAAGGCATGAAAAAGAGGCTAGGGGTGTGAAATCTTTTCCAACTCTTGATACACAATCTTCCTAACACCTTAGGGAAGAACACTTGAGAGTTTAAGAATTGTTGGACAAATTTAGGTCAAGGAATGGCACCATGGCCGAAACCACAAGGCAAGGGAGAGAGTATTTGTTCAAGTCTTGAAATGGTTAAGTGTGGAAGTTTTCATCAACTAAGGGTGCATATATAGGACAACCAAGGGCTAGGATGAAGGCAAGTGTGTGGTTGAGATTGGGGACAAGTGTGTGTGGGTCCCACAAGCCACTTGTCCAAACTAAAATATCTTGCAAGACAAGGCCACTTGTCTAGCATATTTCGGCCAAGAGCCACCTAGGGGTGACACGTGTCGCCTCTATTCAATCAAAATATTTCATCTTAGAAAATATCCATAATGGCCAAAATCTCATAAACAAAGCGGGCCCCAAAGCCAGTAAATTTCTCGTGGGCCCACGTGACCATTTCAGAAAATAAAATCTCAAAATTCTAATATAATTCAGAAGCCCAAATACCAAATCTGGGAATCAATTCCCATCAACGAACATTTTCCTTTACAAAACCGGAAACTTTTAGTTGAAAAATCACATCTTTCTTCCTTTCAATTTTTACGTCAGATTCTCGTGCGTGCGTCCTTGCATACATACCACGGAACTACGGGTATAACATTCTTCCCCTAGAAACATTCGTCCGAATGTTCCTTCTAAGTCTCCAAACATCTGGCCGATATAGTCTCACCGCTATACTTACGAAACCAATTATGCCACTAATGGCGAATATAACGGTGCGCAAAACTCAAATCCAAGCGGCGAGAGTCATTTCTAATCTCACAACTCCACTAGCTTCAATTTACTCTAAGGCCATTCCGGCCTTCACAATCCGACTTCAGTCGAACGCGTCCACGAACCGTCGATGGTTACCTAAACTGGCCTAGCGCCTCGTGACCTACCACTGGCGGGACCACCTCGGCGACCCACCACATTCCGGACTCTGGGTTGACCCGCGAATGGTCCTCAACCCGACCCATAACGCCAAACTCTTGTTTCCGATCCGGAACAATCTCGCTAATCAGTCACGAAAAACCTGGTAGTGCTTAGCTCAACTACCCTCTTAATTCACACCACTCGGGGACTTATCACACAATTATACCTCGTATACTATGCTCTCAGACAAAGGTCAATCGTAAACAAAATCTTTTACCCAACTTCCCACTAACTGTGCCTCTAAATCATCATTTAACAAAACGCTATCGGAACATAATACATAGCACAACATCATATCAACAACGCATACGGTCTGCAGAGGTAAGAATATACTGTATCAATCGCTTCATTTCCGCCGTCGCTCTAATCATAATCACCGCCTGCCGGCGCATAGCTATATAAGGCGAGAACGCCCGCGACCGGTGGCTGCGTCATTCTACTTGTATCTCTCTTCCTAGGGCGATCTCGTCACATGGCCACAGCGCGAGTGAAACAAGCACGATAAAAAGCGACACTCACGGGATGACGCTTGCATCGTGCACCTGAGGAAACATGAACCCGATGGCTAGAACCCATGTATACACAGAACGGAAGCTCGGAGCTCGATCAGCTCTGAATACCCGAGCGTCACGAAGGCGCGGAGGACCACTCTGTCTTGGCGAAGGTGCATAACGACTTCTGCTTTGGCGGTCCGCCTCGAGTTACCAAAGGACCTGCATTACGGCGCCTTACCTGCTGATCCGGTCATTCCGTCAACCTCTCGTGCCTCACATCTGGTGCATGAGCTGCGTGCGGGCAATGTCCATGCCGGTGAAGAGCTACACCAACAAGCCTCGCGAGTAATCATCGAGCGGTGGCGTGGCGGTGCACTCATCCTCCGTATACGTCACTAAAGTGGGGACATACAGCAACGAGTCAAACTCCACGTTGTACTCCCTAGCAAATGCGCGATGCGCTTAACGTCAAAAATCAGCCGGCGAGCCCTCGCCATACGTGGAGGCAAGAAATGTGCAAGAAATGCCGCGAGAACTCGTCCCGACTGCTGGGGGCGCGTGCTCTCCTGGGGCAGTTCCGTGAATCAAACGATCATGCCGTATCGCGCGGCCGATGTGAACCTAGGACTCCGACTCGGTCTCGAAGTTACGATCACTCTCATGATCGTATGGCGTAGGATGAACTCCTGCGGATCATCCTCGAGCCTCGACAGTAAAACTACGGCGGTGCGACTTAGAAAGTCGCGGTCTCAAACTATGCGATCTCGGGTGAACTAAAGTACTACTGCGTCAGGAATTGCTGCATCGGCCTATCCGTGCCTTGCCACTATCACGGCCAATAAGCGGGCCATCTCGCGTAACCCGTCTCCTGTTCCTTGCGGTAGTGCGGCGTCTCGAATGCGTGGCCTCGATGAGACCGCGATACTCGCTCGCGTCTCCGCTCTGCTTGCGCGCCTCCCAGGCCAGGTGCCTTGCGTGGAGGCATAACTAGCGAATAAGAATACGTCGGAGAGTCGACTTACAACACAACTCTAAGGCACGATCTCGGAATGAAAAGAATGGAAACCAATCCTAAATATCTGCAGCCTCACGATTATAGATGTGGTGCACAACACACCGATAATCAAGACTACTACTAGATACGGTCTGTAGACACTTTCAGAGGATTAAGCGCTCGATACCACTTTTGTCACGACCGAACAGGGGCGTGGTAGTGCCTTACCGGGCACCACAGTGATACAACATCGGAGAAAATCGCGGAAATAAAAACATGAACATGAAACAAGAGATATGATAAAAAAGCAGGTGACCAAAGCGGTTGCCTTCTTGCGTATATCTGAGAATCTGAGCGATTTACATCGCTTTACAACCACGCCACAGTGATTACTCTGGACCTGCAGAAAGTGACAACAACTATGGCGGGACGGGGCCCGCCATACCACGAATGTACAAGAACCTACGGACTGGGTAACATACCACAAGATAAGCCTCGGAGAAAGCGGGGCTTCCCAATCTGTTGGCGTGATCCTATGGCGAGGATCCTGGCCGATGTACCTCTACTGCGGCGTGACGCGGCCCGAAGGAGGTCGATCTGCAGTACCAAGTATGTGGCGAAATCACGTAAATGAAATCATGGCCGATCTATATAAAACATGAGACATGTATGATAACAAACTACGATTTACAACATAAAAGTAGTCATGTCAAGTCGAGGACTCGCACGCTGAAGTCATCCTCGTGCGTGGAACTCCTTCCTCAGCTGCGGCGATCTAGGTATAAATCGTGTAATCGTATAACATGTCTCGGCCCGTCCCGTGGGACTCGAGGTGGAATCGTGTGGAATACGTGTCTCGGCCCGTCTCGTGGGACTCGATAGGAATCGTATGGAATACGTGTCTCGGCGATCTCGTGGGACTCGATAGGAATCGTATGGAATACGTGTCTCGGCCCGTCTCGTGGGACTCGATAGGAATCGTATGGAATACATGTCTCGGCCCGTCTCGTGGGACTCGATGAGAATCGTATGGAATACATGTCTCGACCCGTCTCGTGGGACTCGATAGGAATCGTTCATGACGATCGGTGACCTCCATCGAGAGCGGCGGTATGAAATACGATACTTGCAACAAACCTATCACACACAAACATAGGCAAGTTACACACGACTTAAGGTACTTTCATTTTATGTCAAAGTCGGGTTTTAACCCCAGTACTACATCGTTAAATTCTTTTAAAAGATCCGTTTGTTTTACAAAGGTCACCGATACCGTAGTATTAACATAGAGTGACTAACATTTATAAGTAAACCAAAACACTTTCCTTATTAAAATCAAGTAACAACATTCTTTCCAAAAGTTCAATTTTGCCTAATTTCAAATGCTCAGTCTCTTATTTTCAAAAGATTCCATAGATCATAGTCTTAATCACTTAACGTAATCTCCTTTTAAAACAATTGAGTAACATATGCCTTATGTGTGAGTAGCTTGTTCTTGTTTATAACCATCTTATTAAAGCGACCATGATCTAGGAAATATAATACAATTTTGTCTTATCTTAGCTTACATGCGGATGGAGGTTTCTCTGGTTTTAATATAATTAATTAGTCAATACATTTCCTTTATTAACGCTATGATGGTTTGTTCGATACTTATTCTCATTTAGAAATCGGTAAAACATTATTCTTTAAAAGCCAAGTACTCATTACTCACGAATGAGGTTTCACAACTTTTAACAAAATTCATAGTCCTTAACATTTCATAAAGCGTCATTTATAAGTTAAGTCTCTTATCTTTTAAGATCAAGTCTCTTAACTTCTAAAATCAATAAACCATTCTTTTACCTACGTAAAGTCGTTATAACTAACTTCCCGTAAAGCTATTATAACACCTTATGTTTTAAACCAACAAAACTCGTTTAGCACTGCGTCGTCTACCGTACTACATAGTTCACAACAATCGTGCTAGAAAAGATAGGAAGAGGTTCACATACCTCGCGACGATTATCGACAAATAGCAAAGCGCTCAGTACTTCAACCCGTCGGCTACTCCTTAAGCCAAGTTGATCACGCCACCGTAGTACTCGCTCCTAAAATGGTCATAGTACTTCTATCAAACCTTTCTTACCATTGAAGACTTATACCAATAAAAGCCCTCTAATTCTCGGAAAATTGGCGTACTTCCCGTTTTACTCACTTTTCCATCTTTCTCCAAGGCGAATAAGTAATTATATGCCATATATAAGGCGTAATAATTAAACAACATAAAGAAGGGATTACACGCCCAAACGGTAGCGGTTTACTATCACGCCTTAATAACAATGCAATACAATAATTAAAAAGGGGATCCGCCCAAAGCGAACGCGATTGAACAATCTTCCATATGAAATGTAAATCTGATCCAAAGTAAATACTGATCCAAAGTAAATCTGATCCTTAAGTTGGGGTCCTTGGCCAATTTTGTCCATTTACTTATCCTATTTACTCATTAGTCATCCAACTTATATTTCCATTCTTAATATAAGTTATAGTTACTTTGTTAATTACTTCTTCACAAGTAAGATACGTTTTACCATTTTGTGGCTTTCTTGCCAATTTCCATGTTAGTAACTTAACAAGATCCAAATCCTCCAAACTTTACTCCATATATTATATAATCCATAATATACTTATAATATATGTATAATAACGATTCACGAGGAGGTTTAAGTTTCACTACCTCAAATAGCCCAAGAATATCCAAGTTCTTAAAGTCGCTCCAAGCAAGTCTTAGCTCCAAATTTTTACGTTCCAATCCGCTACAAGCAACCCATGAAGCTCTAACCAAACTTATCTTCAAGATTCACTCAAAAAGTGAAGAACACTTAGGGTTTCCAACTAGCAACTTTCGGCCAAGGCATGAAAAAGAGGCTGGGGTGAAATCTTTTCCAACTCTTGATACACAATCTTCCTAACACCTTAGGAAGAACACTTGAGAGTTTAAGAATTGTTGGACAAATTTAGGTCAAGGAATGGCACCATGGCGAAACCATGAGCAAGGGAGAGAGTATTTGTTCAAGTCTTGAAATGGTTAAGTGTGGAAGTTTTCATCAACTAAGGGTGCATATATAGGACAACCAGGGCTAGGATGAAGGCAAGTGTGTGGTTGAGATTGGGGACAAGTGTGTGTGGGTCCCACAAGCCACTTGTCCAAACTAAAATATCTTGCAAGACAATGCCAGCATGTCTTGCCACATCTAGCATATTTCGGCCAAGAGCCACCTAGGGGGTGACACGTGTGCCCTCCTATTAAATCAAAATATTTCATCTTAGAAAATATCCATAATGGCCAAAATCTCATAAACAAAGCGGGCCCCACAAGCAGTAAATTTCTCCGTGGGCCCAGCGTGACCATTTAGAAAATAAAATCTCAAAATTCTAATATAATTCAAGAAGCCCAAATACCAAATCTGGGAATCCAATTCCCATCAACGAACATTTTCCTTTACAAAACCGGAAACTTTTAGTTGAAAAATCACATCTTTCTTCCTTTTCAATTTTTACGTGTATTCTCAAATGCGTGCGTCCTTGCATACATACCACGGAACTACGGGGTATAACATTCTTCCCAGAAACATTCGTCGAATGTTCCTTCTAAGTCTCCAAACATCAAGCGCGATATAGTCTCCGCTTATACTTACGAAACCAATTATGCCTAATGGCGAGAATATAACGGTGCGCAAAACTCAAATCAAGCCAACGGCGAGTCATTTCTAATCTCACAACAGCTCGCTAGCTTCAATTTACTCTAAGGCCATTCCGGCCTTCACAATCCGACTTCGGTCGAGCGCGTCCACGAACGTCACGATGGTTACCTAAACGGGCTAGCGCCTCGTGACCCTACCACTGGCGGGACCACCTCGAACCGACCCACATTCCGACTCGGGTTGACGCGAATGGTCCTCAACCCGACCCATAACCGCGCCAAACTCTTGTTTCCCACGATACGGAACAATCTCACTAATCAAGTCACGAAAAACCTAGTGGTCTTCTTAGCTCAACTACACTCTTAATTCACACCACTCAGGGACTTATCACACAATAATAAACCTCTTATAATATGCTCTCAGACAAAGGTCAATCGTAAACAAAATCTTTTACCCAACTTCCCCTTACTAACCAGGCCTCTAAATCATCATTTAACAAAACGCTATCGGAACATAATACATAGCACAACATCATATCAACAACGCATACGGTCTACAGAGGGTAAGAATATACTGTATCAACTGCTTCATTTCCCTTCGTAGCTCTAATCATAATCCTGCCCTGCCGGGCGCATAGCTATATAATGCGAGGAACCTGCCACTGACCCGGTAGGCTGCGTAATTCTACTTGTATCTCTCTTCCTAGGACAGTCTCGTCACATGTACAGCGGCGCGAGTGAAACAAGCACGATAAAAAGCGACACTCGGGATGGCGCTTGCGCATCGTGCCACCGAGAAACATGAACCCGTGGCTAGAACCCGTATGCATACCGTGAACGAAGCCACGGAGCTCGATCGCTCACGAATACCGAGCGTCACGAAGGCGCGGAGGACCACTCTGTCTTGGCGAAGGTGCATAACGACCTTTCTGGCGGTCCGCCTCGAGTTACCAAAGGACCTGCTGTTCGGCCTTACTGCTGATCCGGTCATTCCGTCAACCTCTCGTGCCTCATCCTAGTGCATGAGCTGCGTGCGGGCAATGTCCGTGCGGTGAAGAGCTACACCCGAACAAGCCTCGCGGTAATCATCGAGCGGTGGCGTGGCGGTGCACTCTGTCCTCCGTATACGTCACTAAAGTGGGGACATCCGAGGCAACGAGTCAAACTCCACGTTGTACTCCACTAATGCGCGGTGCGCCTTAACGTCAAAAATCATGGCCCGAGCCCTCGCAAATACGTGGAGGCAAGAAATGTGCAAGAAATGCCCGAGAACTTCGTCCCGACTGCTTTGGGAGCGCGTGCTCTCCTGGGGCGATTCCGTGAATCAAACGATCATTGCCGTATCGCGCAGCCGATGTGAACCTAGGACTACTGACTCGGTCTCCGAAGTTCTGATCACTCTCATGATCCGCTGTAACTGTGGGATGAACTCCTGCGGATCATCCTCAGGCCTCGACCCGTAAAACTCTGGCGGGCTGCAACTTAGAAAGTCCCGCAGTCTCAAACTATCCGATCTCGGGTGAACTAAGGGTACTACCGGTACCGGAATTGCTGCATCCAGCCTATCCCCGTGCCTTGCCACTATCCTGGCCAATAACTGGGCCATCTCCTTGTAACCCATCTCCTCTGTTCCTTGCCGTAGTGCGGCGTCTCGAATGCGTGGCCTCGATGAGACGCGCTACTCCACTCGCGACTCCTGCTTTGCGCGCCTCACGGGCCGATTGACTTGCGTGGAGGTATAACTAGCAGATAAGAATACGTCAGAGGGAGTCCAACTTACAACACAACTCTAAGGCACGATCTCAGAATGAAAAGAATGGAAACCAATCCTAAATATCCTGTAGCCTCCTGATTATAGATGTGGTGCACAACACACCGATAATCAAGACTCTACTAGATACGGTCTGTAGACACTTTCAGAGATTAGCGCTCGATACCACTTTTGTCACGACCGAACCGGGCGTGTTGGTGCCTTACCGGGCACCCTAGTGATACAACATCGAGAAAATCGGAAATAAAAACATGAACATGAAACAAGAGATATGATAAAAAAGCAGGCCAACCAAGCGGTTGCCTTCTTGCGTATATCTGAGAATCTGAGCAGTTACATCCTTTACAACCACGCCTTGCGGTACTACAGACCTCTAAGAAAGTGACAAAAACTATGACGGGACAGGGCCCGCCATACCACAGATGTACAAGAACCTGCGGACTCGGGGTAACATACCACAGATAAGCCTCGGAGAAAGCGGGGTTTCCCAATCTGCTGGCGTGATCCTATGGCGAGGATCCTGGCCGTGTACCTCTACTGCGGCATGAATGCAGCCCCGAAGGAGGTCGATCTAACGGTACCAAGTATGTGGCGAAATCTGTAAATGAAATCATGTGATCTATATAAAGCGAGGAGACATGTATGATAACCAAACTACGATTTACAACATAAAAGTAGTCATGTCAAGTCGAGACTCGCGCTGAAGTCATCCTCATGCGGTGGAACTCCTTCCTCATCGCTGCGGGCGATCTGAGTATAAATCGTATGATCGTATAACATGTCTCGGACCATCCCATGGGACTCGAGGTGGAATCGTGTGGAATACATGTCTCGGCCCATCTCGTGGGACGCGATAGGAAATCGTATGGAATACATGTCTCGGCCCGTCTCATGGGACTCGATAGAATCGTATGGAATACATGTCTCGGCCCGTCTCATGGGACTCGATAGAATCGTATGGAATACGTGTCTCGGCCCATCTCATGGGACTCGATAGGAATCGTATGGAATACATGTCTCGGCCCGTCGTGGGACTCGATAGGAATCGTTCACAACCAATCACCGACCCTCCATCGAGAGGCGGCGGTATAGAAATCTGATGCTTGCACAACAAGACTATCACACACAAACATAGGCAAGTTACACACAACTCAAGGTACTTTCATTTTATGTCAAAGTCGGGTTTTAACCCCAAAGTACTACATACGTTAAATTCTTTTAAAAGATCCATTTGTTTTACAAAGGTCACCCGATACCCGTAGTATTAACATAGAGTGACTAACATTTATAAGTAAACCAAAACACTTTCCTTATTAAAATCAAGTAACATTCTTTTCCAAAAGTTCAAGTTTGCCTAATTTCAAATGCTCAAGTCTCTTATTTTCAAAGATTCCATAGATCATAGTCTTAATCACTTAACGTAATCTCCTTTTAAAACAATTGAGTAACATATGCCTTATGTGTGAGTAGCTTGTTCTTGTTTATAACCATCTTATTAAAGCGACCATGATCTAGGAAATATAATACAATTTTGTCTTATCTTGGCTTACATGCGGATGGAGGTTTCTCTGGATTTAATATAATTAATTAGTCAATACATTTCCTTTATTAACGCTGACGATGGTTTGTTCGATACTTATTCTCATTTCAAATCAAGAAACATTATTCTTTAAAAGCCAAGTACTCATTACTCACGAATGAGGTTTCACAACTTTTAACAAAATTCATAGTCCTTAACATTTCATAAAAAGTCATTTATAAGTTAAGTCTATTATCTTTTAAGATCAAGTCTCTTAACTTCTAAAATCAATAAACCATTCTTTTACCTACATAAAGTCGTTATAACTAACTTCCCATAAAGCTATTATAACACCTTATGTTTTAAAACAACAAAACTCGTTTTGCACACGTCACGTCTACCGTACTACATAGTTCACAACAATCATGCTAGAAAAGATAGGAAGAGGTTCACATACCGCGACGATTATCGACAAATAGCAAAGCGCTCCAGTACTTCAACCCGTCGGCTACTCCTTAAGCCAAGTAGATCACGCCACACGTAGTACTCGCTCTAAAATGGTCATAGTCCTTCTATGAAACCGTTCGTACCATTGAAGTCTTATACCAATCAAAAGCCCTCTAAGTCTACGGAACATTGGCAAGACTTCCGTTTTACTCACTTTTCCATCTTTCTCCAAGGCGAATAACGTAATTATATGCCATATATAAGGCGTAATAATTAAACAACATAAAGAAGGGGATTACACGCCAACGGTAACACGGTTTACTATCACGCATTCATAACAATGCAATACTGATAATTAAAAAGGGATCACACGCCCAAAGCTAACGCGATTGAACAATCTTCCCTTGCGAAATGTAAATCGGTCCAAAGTAAATACAATCCAAAGTAAATCTGATCCTTAAGTTGGGGTCCTTGGCCAACTTTGTCCATTTTACTTATCCAATTTACTCATTAGTCATCCAACTTATATTTCTATTCTTAATATAAGTTATAGTTACTTTGTTATTAGCTTCTTAGCAAGTAAGATACGTTTTTACCATTTTGTGGCTTTCTTGCCAATTTCCATGTTAGTAACTTAACAAGATCCAAATCCTCCAAACTTTACTCCATATATTATATAATCCATAATATACTTATAATATATGTATAATAACCAATTCACAAGGAGGTTTAAGTTTCACTACCTCAAATAGCCCAAGAATATCCAAGTTCTTAAAGTCGCTCCAAGCAAGTCTTAGCTCCAAATATTTACGTTCCAATCCGCTACAAGAAACCCATAGAAGCTCCTAACCAACTTATCTTCAAGATTCAACTCCAAAAAGTGAAGAACACTTAGGGTTTCCAACTTGCAACTTTCGGCCAAGGCATGAAAAAGAGGCTAGGGGTGTGAAATTGTTACACCCCGTAAGTCCAGGACATGTAAAAGAGAATGTACGAAAGGAAACAAGACTTGGAAATTGGTACGAAAGGAAGAATTGTTTTTCCGACGGAAAATCTTCCGAACGTCGGAAAGGAAAAATGTTCGTTGTTGAGAATTGGATTCTCAAAAGGCATTATTTGAAGACTATGGAACTTATTAAAATTATGGAAATTTATTATTACGGATTTGGTCACGTGGGGCCCACCCGAGGAATTTTACATTTTGTGGGACCAC
Source organism: Przewalskia tangutica (assembly GCA_029844215.1). Taxonomy (NCBI): domain Eukaryota; kingdom Viridiplantae; phylum Streptophyta; class Magnoliopsida; order Solanales; family Solanaceae; genus Przewalskia; species Przewalskia tangutica. Next base: position 30,337,532 of record CM056720.1, on the reverse strand, counting down.
GAGGGTTCTGAATTTTATGGGCGAATGAGAGGCGACACGTGGCACTCATCCCACGTGTCCTTGGTCGAAAAGTTGCAAGGGCAAAATGGTCATTAGCCGTGGTAGAAGATAAGTCTTCAGCTTGATATTGTTGACAAGTCAACTTGTCACTAGGCTTGATCAGTGAAATCCATCCTAGCCTCACATTTGTGATAATCCAAGCCCTCCAAAGTGTTATATATACCTAGCTAGTGCAAGACAAGCTCATTTTACACTTAGAAAATTTAGAGAACTTGAGCTTAGCCTTAAGAAGCTCTCGGGTTCCCCTATCTCCCACACAAAAAAATTTGCAAATGTTGTCCTTTAGCCTCAAGACTTTAACCCAATGTTCCTAAAGGTGTTGTAAGGTTATCTCAATAGAAATATTTCGGAAAACGGAGTTTTCACGTTAGTCGCAAGGCGGAAACTTAAGAAGTTCTTCAACTTTGAAGTTGGAACTTGAAGATGGGTTCTTCATAAGCCTCTAAAGAGTGCTTGGAGCGGATTGGAACATACGGAAAGGAGCTAAGAATTGCTAAGGCGCGACTTTGAATCTTGGAAATTTTAAGGGCTTTTAAAGGTATAATCTTGTCGTTTTAGTAATTAAGTTTACTTATCATTGTAGCTATGGATATTAGCAAGCATGAGTTATATATTATGTAGTTGGATTAGTGTATTGACTATTGGAACCCTAATTCGAAAACTAGCATGTTAGCCTTAAGACTACAATTCAAGTTGATTATTCGTTTAAGTCGTCACATGTTGTTTATGAAGGAAATTGTAGTTGTTGAAGTTGTTTATATCTATATAACATGTTAGACCTTAGAAATTGGAATTGGAAAAGGATTGGAAAATACTTTGAATTGTTGGTTGTAGTTGGCCGAGAATGGCTAGTAAGCCTTAAACTACTTCGTATGAATTGTGGGGCGGAATTTTACACGTATTGTAAGGCGTGTAATCCCCTTTGTTTGGTTGTTGTTTGGAGCCTTAAATGTGGCGTGTTGGTTATTGTATTCGACCTTGAAAAAGGTGGCAAAGTGAGTAAAAACAAAGGAAGTGCTGCCCGATTTTCCGTAGAATTAGAATAGTTTACTTAGTATTATTCTCGTTAGAGACTAGAATTTGATAGTCTTGTCGTGACCATTATAGGTTGACACTTCGTGCAGCGGCGTATTCGCAGCTTGTGGATTTAGCCGAAAGGTATGTGAACTATCTCTCTTACAGCATGATTCCTTAAGATAAAGAAAGTCGTCCTACTCCTAAATGATCCATTCCTTGGTTGTATTTGGATTGCCTAAAGTAGAATTTGTTCTATGTACTTCCTTTGATAGTACTTTGATGCTTAAATTGTAAGTTGTATAATCCATTGCCTTAGTGAAGTTGGATTCTTAAAAGTGAAAGTATTTTACTTAAAATGCGTAGAGTCTTGAAAAGGAAGTGGTTTCCAAATCTTTTGGGCTAGTGCCTTAGTCCCAAAATCCTAAAGGTCATTATATGACTTTCGGGGAGTCAAAGGAGTGATTTACTTATTTGTTTTAAAGAGGAGAAATGACATGATTTAAGAGAAGTAACTTGTTTTAAAGGAGTGAGTTACTTGAGGTTTAAAAGTAGAAGAAACTTGTTTTCTATATATTAAGAGACTTGAAGTGTTTTGAAAGTTAAGAACTTGTTTTGTAAGTATGTGATACTTGGTTTTAATAGTATAAGTCTCTTGGTTATAAAAGGAATGGATATGTCTAAAACCATAAAGGGTTATAACGGCTTTATGGGAAGTTGGTTATAACGGCTTTATGGAAGGTTTAGAAAGTTGTCTATTTTGATTAATCGGCATAAGTTGCCTAGTTTGTGAAAATTTGAAGTTACTTGATTTCAAGCTTTGAAATGAGTTTCCAAAAGTATGGTAAATTACTTTGAAAAATAGACACGCCTTGATACTACGGGTGTTAGTATCTTGGGATTTTACATAAAAAGGAGTCTTTTGAAAAGAATGTACGTACGTAGTACTTTGGCTTGATAAATTGAGAATTTGTCTAAGTGTGCCTTGATTAGTACTTTGGCTTGATAAATTGAGAATTTGTCTAAGTGTGCCTTGATTAGTACTTTGGCTTGATAAATTGAGAATTTGTCTAAGTGTGCCTTGATTAGTACTTTGGCTTGATAAATTGAGAATTTGTCTAAGTGTGCCTTGATTAGTACTTTGGCTTGATAAATTGAGAATTTGTCTAAGTGTGCCTTGATTAGTACTTTGGCTTGATAAATTGAGAATTTGTCTAAGTATGCCTTGATAAGTACTTTGGCTTGTTAAATGAGAATTATTCTATTGGTGCCTTGATAAGTACTTTGGCTTGTTTAATGAGAATTATTCTATTGGTGCCTTGATAAGTACTTTGGCTTGATTAATTGAGAATTAGTCCGAGTGTGCCTTGACTAAGTACTTTGGCTTGTTTAATTGAGAATTGCCTATGTGTGCTGGAAATAGCCGGATGAGTGCTATTGGTATATCAGTCGTTTCGGGGTCATTCCCCGGGTTTGTGGCATTGCATAATTCCGTGGATTTGCTACCCACGATGCGATGAATACCTCATGCGAGTCCGTACGGGCTTATGCGGGTGAAATAGTCCCGTGCGGCGGGTCCGACCTATCACGAGGAATACCTAAATGCGAGTCGTAAGGGCTTATGCGGGTGAAATAGTCTATGCGAGGAATACCTCACGCGGGTCCACGCGGCTATCGGGTGAAATAGTCCCGAGTAAGATTGCTAAATGATCTGCGGGCGGGTGGTCTGCTTTGATCGTGAGCTTCCTACTTTATATTGTAAGGATACTCATTTTTACTCTCATTGTTAGTAAGGCACGGTGTGTTGTAATTTGATTATCATATATGTCCCGGATTTGTTTGTGTTACCCTATGGTCATGCTTTACGATGTGGGATTAGGGCATGAGACCACGAGTATTTAGGACACGAGTGGGACTTGGTGTTCATGTATCCTTATTGGTGTTATTACATCATGGATCGCCGGTGAGGAAGGATTCCACGGGCATGATTGATATTATGGGCGTGAGACCCATAGTTATATTTGAGTAGTGACTTTGAGGGCTGCGTCACGACTTGATATGACTGCTTATGTGTTATGTACTGTAGGTTGACTATCAGACATGTCTCCATTTTTGTTTAGACTGTTATGATTTTATTACAGTACTTACTGTTCACATACTTGATACATTCCCGTCTTGACCTCGCCCGAGCTGCGTTTATCTGCGAGTTTAGTCTGTGATTTGGTGATCGACAGGTGTAGGATCCTGCTCAGGGTTTTTGGATAGCTCCCTCTGTTCAGGAGTTTATCTTTCTGGTATATATCCTTGATGCAGGCTTTATGCAGATTTTGGGTGCAGCGGGGCCTTGTCGTCATAGTTGATTTAACTATTAAGTGCAGTATTCATATGTGGGATTGGACTCATGAACATTATTGTGTCCTTTGAGTATGTATATTATATGGCAGCCTTGTCGGCTTTGCCCTTGCACGCACGTTAGTTTTTTTTTTTAAAAAAAGAGGTGTTATTTAAATTCCGCAGTTACTTGTGTTGTTAAGGTAGAAGGGTGCCCAGGTAGGGCACCAGTCACGGGCCCGGGGTTCGGGGTGTGACAAAGTGGTATCAGAGCAGTCAGTCCTCGGAATGTCTACAGACCGTGTCTAGTAGAGTCTTGATTATCGGTGTGTTGCGCGCCACACCCATAAGCGAGAGAGCTACGGGACATTTAGGAGTTGGTTTCTATTCTTCACTCCCGAGATCGTGCCATAGAGGCGTGTTAGTAAGATAATTCCTCTCGACGTATTGTTGTGTTCTGATTATGCCTCGAGGAGAACAGCGGCCGAGAAGGGCAAAGGAGTAACGAGAGCTACTAGTCGGACTCGGAGAGTTGATAGGGCTTATGCCGGGTTATCTGGATGTTGTTCGCGATCGTGAGTTAACCTGCGCCAGTTTTGAGGCCCAGCACGAGGCGACAATTGCTCGATTAAGAGAAGACTTTAGGGTCATGAAGGAAGCCATTATGTTATTGACCAAGATACTTGATACTACAATTTCATCACCGGAAGTTATTCGGCGGTCTGATCAGTGTCACGAGGTAGAGGCGGCGGAGATCGGCGTAAGAGGCTAGACCGGTTGGTTATCGGTGAGTTTTGGATGAGCGGTTCCTCGTGAGTGAGATATTCGTCGGCCTACCCGTATATACCCCGCGGCTCACGGTGGGAGTTTGGACCCCGAGTATTTAGGCGGTCCAAGCTCCGTGGTCGAGTCCTCGGAGGAAGCGAAGGGCTTCCTCGATCGAGGCCACCTATTCCTCGATGTTTCAGATGTAGTAGCGTCGTTCGGAAATGCCGTTATAGTTATGGCACGGGTGTTTGTTTTTATTGTGGCGTCGGGCCATATTGGAGTATGTCCTTTTAGAAGGAGCCGGTGAGTGGCTCGGCTTATGAGGCGATGGTTGGTTCCCTTTCCTCGCGGTATGTCGTCCCCAGACAGGTATTCGGATGTCGGCCGGTCGTGGTAGAAGTCGAGTGGAGTTTATAGTTAGCGGTCCTTGAACGCATAGATGACATGACTCTTGGGCGAGGATCGGGAGGCGACATCTCGTGGGGTTACATGTATATTCGATTCTTTTGAATCATCGTGTCGTGTCTTGATAGATTCAGATTTTACCCTAGCGTATATGTTTTCCCTTCATTGCCAGAGTTGTAAAGTGATAGTACCCCAGAGGTAGGGATACCTTGATTAGTAAAGTGAGAAGTTAAGAATGTTGACAAGAATGATAAGTGAACTAAGACTATAGTTGTGAAGAGTTCACACATAGTAATTACCCCGTAACAGTGTATGACCGATAGGGAAGGATGTACAGTAGAAATACTTTGACTTATGTGACGAACCTCTAGTGAATAGGGGGATAGGGTAAGAAGTACCTTGAGATAAGAGAGATTTATTTCGGACTAGGAGCGAGAAGTTAAGTGTGGCGATGAGTCGGGTTGTAGACTCATTTGGTCAACCGATTGTATGGAATCGGGTGATGTCGATTAGGAATGGTCAGATTATGTGGTAGGGTCAGGGATGCAGCCCAAGTTTAGTTAAATCGTTATGCGAGTTCGTGGATCGTTCCATGGAACTAGTCGTAAGGACAGAGATGAGCCTTAGCGAGAAAATTCAAGTAGCATAATGGCCAAGTTTGGTTAGTAACTCGAGTTGGCGACGAAGCAATTTGAGATTTTGTCGTGTACTAGATGAGTTTGAAAATGCGAGAAAGTATGACAAGTAAGGAAAGAAAGGAACCTCTAAGGATCCGTGTTTTAGAAAATGTAACCTTCGAGTTTTGGGAGAAGGGGTCACAGACGGAAGGTCCATTGATATGTTTACATATGTTAGGCGATGGCCATGTGTGGCATCGTTAGTCTTGTGAAGTATTGATTGATAGGCATAGTATAGAGTTTATGCCGGAGTTTGTATAGCTTGACAGACTAAGAACATTCGGGGGCGAATGTTTCTAAGGAAGAATGTTACACCGTAAGTCAGGACATGTAAAGAGAATGTACGAAAGGAAACAAGACTTGGAAATTGATACGAAAGGAAGAATTGTTTTTAGCGGAAAATCTTAGAAACGTCGGAAAGGAAAAATGTTCGTTGTTGAGAATTGGATTCTCAAAGGCATTATTTGAAGACTATGGAACTTATTAAAATTATGGAAATTTATTATTACGGATTTGGTCACGTGGGGCCACAGAAATTTTACATTTTGTGGGACCGCGAGGTTCTGAATTTTATGGGCGAATGAGAGGCGACACGTGGCACTCATCCCACATGGCCTTGGTCGAAAAGTTGCAAGGGCAAAATGGTCATTGACCGTGGTAGAAGATAAGTCTTCCAAAGCTTGATATTGTTGTGAGTCAACTTGTCCACCTAGGCTTGATCAGTGAAATCCATCACAGCCTCGCATTTGTGATAATCCAAGCCCTCCAAAGTGTTATATATACCTAGATAGTGCAAGACAAGCTCATTTTACACTTAGAAAATTTAGAGAACTTGAGCTTAGCCTTAGAAGCTCTCGGGTTCCTATCTCCCATGAAAAAATTGCAAATGTTGTCCTTTAGCCTCAGACTTTAACCCTTGATGTTCCTAAGGGTGTTGTAAGGTTATCTCAATAGAAAGATTTGGAAAGCGGAGTTTTCACGTTAGTCATGGCGGAAACTTAAGAAGTTCTTCAACTTTGAAGTTGGAACTTGAAGATGGGTTCTTCATAAGACTACAGGAGTTCTTGGAGGCGGATTGGAACCTAAGGAAAGGAGCTAAGAATTGCTAAAGCGCGACTTTGAATCTTGGAAATTTTAAGGGCTTTTAAAGGTATAATCTTGTCGTTTTAGTAATTAAGTTTACTTATCATTGTAGCTATGGATATTAGCAAGCATGAGTTATATATTATGTAGTTGGATTAGTGTATTGGCTATTGGAACCTAATCAGAAAACTAGCATGTTAGCCTTAAGACTACAATTCAAGTTGATTATTCGTTTAAGTAAATCACGTATGTTGTATGAAGAAATTGTAGTTGTTGAAGTTGTTTATATCTATATAACATGTTAGACCTTAGAAATTGGAATTGGAAAAGGATTGGAAAAGACTTTGAATTGTTGGTTGTAGTTGGCGAGAATGGCTAGTAAGCCTTAAACTACTTCGTATGAATTGTGGGGCGAATTTTACGTATTGTAAGGCGTGTAATCCCTTTGTTTGGTTGTTGTTTGGAGCCTTAAATGTGGCGTGTTGGTTATTGTATTCGACCTTGAAAAGGTGGCAAAGTGAGTAAAAACAAAGGAAGTCTTTGCCCGATTTTCCGTAGAATTAGAGGCGTTTACTTAGTATTATTCTCGTTAGAGACTAGAATTTGATAGTCTTGTTGTGACCATTATAGGTTGACACTTCTACGTCGGCGTGTTCGACTTAGCTTGTGGATTTAGCGAAAGGTATGTGAACTATCTCCTCTTACAGCATGATTCCTTAAGATAAAGAAAATCGTCCTACTCCTTAAATGATCCGTTCCTTGGTTGTATTTGGATTGCCTAAAGTAGAATTTGTTCTATGTACTTCCTTTGATTGTACTTTGATGCTTAAATTGTAAGTTGTATAATCCATTGCCTTAGTGAAGTTGGATTCTTAAAAGTGAAAGTATTTTACTTAAAGTGCGTAGAGTCTTGAAAAGGAAGTGGTTTCCAAATCTTTTGGGCTAGTGCCTTAGTCCCAAAATCCTAAAGGTCATTATATGACTTTAGAAGTCAAAGTGATTTACTTAATTGTTTTAAAGAGGAGAAATGACATGATTTAAGAGAAGTAACTTGTTTTAAAGGAGTGAGTTACTTGAGGTTTAAAAGTAGAAGAAACTTGTTTTCTATATATTAAGAGACTTGAAGTGTTTTGAAAGTTAAGAACTTGTTTTGTAAGTATGTGATACTTGGTTTTAATAGTATAAGTCTCTTGGTTATAAAAGGAATGGAGCTGTCTAAAACCGTAAAGGGTTATAACGGCTTTATGGGAAGTTGGTTATAACGGCTTTATGGAAGGTTTAGAAAGTTGTCTATTTTGATTAATCGGCATAAGTTGCCTAGTTTGTGAAAATTTGAAGTTACTTGATTTCAAGCTTTGAAATGAGTTTCCAAAAGTATGGTAAATTACTTTGAAAAATAGACACGCCTTGATACTACGGGTGTTAGTATCTTGGGATTTTACATAAAGGAGTCTTTTGAAAAGAATGCGTCACGTAGTACTTTGGCTTGATAAATTGAGAATTTGTCTAAGTGTGCCTTGATTAGTACTTTGGCTTGATAAATTGAGAATTTGTCTAAGTGTGCCTTGATTAGTACTTTGGCTTGATAAATTGAGAATTTGTCTAAGTGTGCCTTGATTAGTACTTTGGCTTGATAAATTGAGAATTTGTCTAAGTGTGCCTTGATTAGTACTTTGGCTTGATAAATTGAGAATTTGTCTAAGTGTGCCTTGATTAGTACTTTGGCTTGATAAATTGAGAATTTGTCTAAGTGTGCCTTGATTAGTACTTTGGCTTGATAAATTGAGAATTTGTCTAAGTATGCCTTGATAAGTACTTTGGCTTGTTAAATGAGAATTATTCTATTGGTGCCTTGATAAGTACTTTGGCTTGATTAATTGAGAATTAGTCCGAGTGTGCCTTGACTAAGTACTTTGGCTTGTTTAATTGAGAATTGCCTATGTGTCTTTGAAATAGCGGATGAGTGCTATTGGTATATCGATCGTTTGAGTCGTTCCGGGTTTGTGGCATTGCGTAATTAGTGGATTTGCTACCCACGATGCGATGAATACCTCATGCGAGTCCGTACGGGCTTATGCGGGTGAAATAGTCCCATGCGGGCGGGTCCAGCCTATGCGAGGAATACCTCATGCGAGTCCGTAAGGGCTTATGCGGGTGAAATAGTCCTATGCGAGGAATACCTCACGCGGGTCCACGCGGCCTATGCGGGTGAAATAGTCCCAGGAGTAGGATTGCTAAATGATACTGCGGGCGGGTGGTCCTGCTTTGATCGTGAGCTTCCTACTTTATATTGTAAGGATACTACTGTTTACTCTCATTGTTAGTAAGGCACAGTGTGTTGTAATTTGATTATCATATATGTCACCGGATTTTTTTGTGTTACCCTATGGTCATGCTTTTACGATGTGGGATTCCGGGGCATGAGACCACGAGGTATTTAGGACACAGGTGGGACTTGGTGTTCATGTATCCTTATTGGTGTTATTACATCATGGACTGCCGTGATGAGGAAGGATTCCAGGCGTGATTGATATTATGGGCGTGAGACCCATAGTTATATTTGAGTAGTGACTTTGAGGCTGCGTCACGACTTGATATATGCTTATGTGTTATATCGTAGGTTGGCTATCAGACATGTCTCTGTTTTGTTTATTTGTTATGATTTTATTCTGATACTACATTCACATACCAGTACATTCTTCGTCTTGACCTCGCCCGAAGTGCGTTCATCTGCATGAGTTTAGGTCTTGATTTGGTGATCGGCAGTGTAGGATCCTGCTCGGGGTTTTGGATAGCTCCTGCTCATGAGTTTATCTTTACAGTATATATCCTTGATCTGCTTTATGCAGTTTTGGAGTGGCGGGGCCTTGTCGTCGTAGTTGATTTAACTCTTAAGTGCGTATTCATATGTGGGATTGGACTCATGAACAGTATTGAGTCCTTTGAGTATGTATATTATATGACAACCTTGTCGGCTTTGCCCTTGCACGCACGTTAGTTTAAAAAAAAAAAAGAGGTGTTATTTAAATTCCGCAGTTACTTGTGTTGTTAAGGTAGAAGGGTGCCCAGGTAGGGCACCAGTCACGGGCCCGGGGTTCGGGTGTGACCGAAATCTTTTCCAACTCTTGGTACACAATCTTCCTAACACCTTAGGGAAGAACACTTGAGAGTTTAAGAATTGTTGGACAAATTTAGGTCAAGGAATGACACCATGGCCGAAACCACAAGGCAAGGGAGAGAGTATTTGTTCAAGTCTTGAAATGGTTAAGTGTGGAAGTTTTCATCAACTAAGGGTGCATATATAGGACAACCAAGGGCTAGGATGAAGGCAAGTGTGTGGTTGAGATTGGGGACAAGTGTGTGTGGGTCCCACAAGCCACTTGTCCAAACTAAAATATCTTGCAAGACAAGGCCACTTGTCTTGCCAACATCTAGCATATTTCGGCCAAGATCCACCTGGGGGTGGCGTATGTCGCCTCCTATTAAATCAAAATATTTCATCTTAGAAAATATCCATAATGGCCAAAATCTCAAAACAAAGCGGGCCCCTACAAGCGTAAATTTCTCCGTGCTTGCGTGACCATTTAGAAAATAAAATCTCAAAATTTTAATATAATTCAAGAAGCCCAAATACCAAATCTGGGAATCCAATTCCCATCAACGAACATTTTTCCTTTACAAAAACCGGAAACTTTTCCGTTGAAAAATCACATCTTTCTTCCTTTCCAATTTTTATGTCGTATTCTCGTACGTACGTCCTTGCATACATACCCTGGAACTACGGGGTATAAAAATTGATGGATATAGAGAATAGTGAGCAAATACCACCTCATATACCCAGAAGTGTGGGAGAAGCTCTGAACTTTGCAATTCCTCCGGTTGTGGATCAGTCTAGCTCATCGAGTTTACGGGTTGCACAAGAGGGGTCCTCAAGCCATCACCCCCATGCTGGTATTGCGTATCATGATAGGAGGAGTTTTGAGACAAGACATACTGATTCTAGAGCACCAATGGACCCGTAAACTTCACTGGATGGGGTAGTCTGCAAGAGTACTACGGAAGATTCTAATCATGTATTACGGTGCATAAACTTTGAACGCGGGGGACATAGCCTAGCTGGGACACCTGACTTAACTTCCAACAACAAAGATGAGGGATGGAAATAAGTAATTTCAAGGAAAAATGCGCCAAAAGGTAGTAGTTTAGCAAAGGCAATGGCGCGGAGTCTTAACAAAACCTCCTTTGTTTCTTAATGAAAGTACTTTGTTGGAATGTCCGGGGTCTTTGCGGACAAAGGGATAGGGCAGCCACGCAAACTCTTGTGTGTAGGCTCACAAAACAACATGATGTTGCAATGGTTTGTCTAATTGAAACTAAATTATCTCGAGCACGGATTGACTCTTTTAAATCTCAAAGATTCCTTGCTTGGAATTTTTGCTCCAACATAGATTTCATTGATGGCGGAAGAATGTTAATACTTTGGGATCCTCGAGTTAGTTGTGAAGTGCTTGGAATGGAATCTCAACATAGTCATGTCAAGCAAGATGTAAAACAACACAAGTGTCCTCCTAGCCACGTTTGTGTACGATTTATAAGCGTCCGGAAAGAAGGAAACTTTGGCATCACCTTACCGGCAGGCATCGGCATTGACAAGCCTTGGATGATTATTGGAGATTTCAACACCTATTGCTACCCACATGATAAGGCGGGTGGTCCTCTCTCACGCCTTATGCAATTAGGGATCTTGGAGAATTCGGGAATGCCCGTGGACTAGAAGACACCCTTCTTCCGGTTCTACTTGGACGAATGGTTCGATATGGTTTAAGCTTGATAGAGTGATGATGAATCAACGTTGGAGTGATTTGAATCTTGAGTGCAAGGCCAACTTCCTGCCTATGGAACCAGTCTCGGATCATTGCCCCGTGGTAGCTTCGGTAATTGCATCCTCTAGTATTGGGAAACGACCTTTCAAGTTCATGAACATGTGGCTCTCCCATCCCTCATTTGAGAACATACTTACTTCATGCTGGAGGCAGCACATATTGGGATCTGCCCAATTCATATTAGCCACAAAATTGAAATCTTTGAAAAAGCCATTGCGAGAATTGAACACAAGGGAATTTGGAAGCATAGAACAAAGAGCAAATACGGCAAACATGGAGTTCAAGGAGGCTATCAATGCGCATATGGAGGATCCTTTTGATGATGAACTAAGAGACAATGTTACGTCCTTAAGGGCTAAAGCAAACCTCTTGCTTGAAGCCAAAAGACATTTCATAAGACAAAAATCGAGGCAAAAACACTTGATTGGGAGTGATAGATGCTCCAAATACTTTCACAGCTTGATCAAGAGGAGTAATATCAGAAATTCAATCAACTACCTTGTCAAGGCCAATGGAACTAGCACAACATCTCCCGGGGAAGTAAGAGAAATACTTGTGGAGTTTGATAAAGATCTTTTAAGCACATCCCAATCCTCAACAAACATTGAACCCGCGGTATTGGATTGCGGCCCGAAGCTAGGAGAGGAAGATGGAATACACCTTTTGCATTTTATCTCCCCTAAGGAGATTTGGGAGGCTCTTTCAGATATAGGCAATGACAAGGCACCCGGTCCGGATGGTTTTTCAGCCGCATTCTTCAAAAAAAGATGGAGAGATGTGGGACAAGATGTAGTAAGAAGTGTACAAGAATTCTTCTCATCCGGAGTTCTTTTGAAGCAAGTGAACCATACCATACTTACCCTCCTGCCCAAGACTGATCGGGATCCCAAGGTAAATGACTTTAGGCCTATCGGATTGACCAATGTGGTCTACAAGATCATAACAAAGATTTTAGCTAATCGGATGACAAAGGTTCTTCCTACACTTATTGATAAATGTCAAGGAGCTTTTGTGAAAGAAAGGAATATGGTGGATAATGTCTTCATTGCCCAAGAACTTGTGAGAGGTTATAATAGAGCTAGGATCTCTCAAAGGTGTATGCTTATGGTAGATCTTCGGAAAGCATTTGACACGGTCTCCTGGAATTTCCTTGAATCAGTGCTAAGAGGTCTCAAGTTTCCAGACAGATTTGTAAGATGGATTATGGAATGCGTAAGTTCAACCTCTTTCTCTCTTTCAATCAATGGAGAGTTACATGGTTATTTTGCGGGTAAACGCGGCTTAAGTCAAGGTGATCCTATGTCTCCTATGCTCTTTATCCTTTGCATTGAGTACCTTTCAAGGATGCTAAAGCTAAAGACCTCGGACAAAGCTTTTTTTTATCACCCAAAGTGCAAGAGACTAGGCATCTCTCACCTTGCCTTTGCGGATGATCTCATGCTCTTTGCTAAAGGGGATGTACCTTCGGTAGATGTTCTTATGGAGTGTCTTGAAGATTTGGAGGCAGCTTCTGGGCTTACGCTTAACCCGTCAAAATCTTCCATCTATATTGCGGGTGTGCAAGGTTCAATCCGGGACTTGATCTTGGCAAGAGTTGGTTTCTCGTTAGGAGTCTTTCCCGTGCGGTACTTGGGGATCCCTTTGTCCCCAATTTCTGTCTCGGTTGATCAGTTTTCCCCATTCACTAGTGCAATCACGGAATACATTCAGAAATAGGGGCATCACTCACTCTCTTATGCGGGAAAACTGGAACTAATCAGATCGGTTATTCAAGGTGTTGAGAGCTTTTGGTTTCGGGCACTTCCTATTCCTTCTTCAGTTCTCAACAAGGTACGGTCAGCATGTATTCAGTTCTTATGGGGTGGTAAGCCACCAAGATTCGCTTGGGATGTCATTTGTGTGCCTCAATTCGAAGGAGGCTTGGGCCTTATGAACATCAAAGAATGGAACCATGCCTTACTCTCCCGGACCATCTGGCAAACTCACACTAAGACGGATACCTTATGGGTCCAATGGATTATTAGCTACTACTTGAGAGGCCAATCCTTTTGGGATTATGAGGTACGGGCTAGGGACTACCCCTTATTCAAAAAAGTTTGTAGCATTCGCGACACATTCATTTCCATCTTCGGTAGTCAAGGAAACGCAATTGTCGGCTTGGAAAAGTGTTGCACCAATGGAAGATTTGATTCTAGTCTTGTGTATGAGGTCTTACGCACACCGCAGGATAAAAGGCTTTGGATGTCTCAAATTTGGAAAGGCTTCATTCCTCCTAAATTCTCATTCACAGTATGGCTCGCTTGTAGGAAACGTCTAGCTACCAAAGACACTCTCTCCTACCTAAACTTGGAAGATAGGACTTGCGGGTTATGCAAGAGGGCAAATGAGACAAGGGCTCACCTCTTCTTTTCTTGCGCCTACACCCGCATGATTTGGAAGCACACAAAGGAATGGTTGGGTATTAGAAGAGAAATGACAACTATTGAAAGCGCACTCAAGTGGATCAAGAAAGAGCATCGCGGGACAGACATCCGATCCAAAGCCATCTTACTTGCCTTTTGCATAGTGGTATATGAGATTTGGAGAACAGGAAATGAATTGCTATTCGAGGTCATAAGTATAACGACGGATGAAGTTGTTGCAAAAGTCAAAACAATAACTTATAGAGTTCTTTATGACTTAATCCCCTATTGTAACGTCACCCAAGAGTGAACGTCCCATTCCCCCTCTCTTTCATTTCTTGTTTATGCTTACGTTGAGGATTGAGAACCCTCAATGACTGATTGTAGCTCCCAGTTCTTCCTTTCCTAGTAATAATATTTGCATTTACCCGGAAAAAAAAATGTCCAAACAATAATTCTAACAACTTGTTTATTTTCATCTTTTTTCTTTTTATATTGTTGAAATAGAGAAATCACTAATGACAAGAAATGTATTAGAGGTTGGTTAGTTAAGAGTAGTTAGGAGTTTTTGTTAGAGATTTGTTATAGATATTTTCTTTTCCTCTCTTTTAAAATCATCTTATATAAATAAATGCACAACTGTGCATTATGGGATTATCATAAATAAGAAAAGAAAATCTCTCACAAATTTCTCCTCTCATGCACTCTCCTTCTTCGTCTCTTTTGCTGCTACAATTTCAGTGAACTGGATTCGAACATAGTCGATCACAACTATCTATTGTTCTTGAGTACTTCAGACACTCCTGGAGCAGTATAGGTGTAGATACAATTAGTAGGTATGGAAATTATACTCTGTGGAGTAGAGCAATGAAATTAACTCTTTTAACAAAAAATAAGATTGGATTAATTGATAGAACAGTTAAACGAGATACCTATGGTGTTAATCAAGTAAAACAGTAGGATATATGTAATGTGATGATGATTTCATAGATCATGAGAAATGTAAATAAGAACTTGCTCAGTGGAATATTATATAGATCCAATGTATATGGAGTATGAAAGGATTTGAAGGAGAGGTTTGTCTAGGGTATATCAACTAAAAAAAGGAGCTCGCTATGCTACATCAAGGTGTTTCACCTGTTTCTAGCTATTATTCTAGAATGAAGGATCTATGGAATGAGATTGATTCGATCATCCTGTTACACCCCGTAATTCCAGGATATGTTTATAAGAACGTACGTAAGAACTAAAAAATGTTAAGATTTGAGACTAGTAAAAATTTATCGAAATTATGGAAATGTCGGAAAAAGTAATATTGCGACGAATGGGAGGGCGACACGTGTCACCCCCCTTAGTTGGTCTTGGACGATTTGGACATGGATTAAATGGTCATTTGACCAATGGTAGGATGACCAAGTTTTGCTAAACATAGAGCTTGATATTGTTGACTTAGTCAAGAGCCACTTGGCTTGATCTTTTAGTAGATTGGATCCAAGCCATCCATATGTGCTAATCTTGACCCTCCATTATGTTATTTAAGTATACTAGTAGCAAGACAAGCTTCTACACTTAATTTTTTTTTCAAGAAACTTGGAAGACCTCTTATGTTGCTCTCGGGTTTAGGGTTCTAAGGAACAAGAAAATTTTCGTTTGTTGTCCTATAATCTCCACACTTTAAACCAAGGTTCCTAAGAGTATTGTAAGAGTATCTTAATAGAAAGATCCCGGAAAAGTGTCGTTTTCGTATTAGTCGCAAGGTGAAAACCTAGACACTTTCCTAGGTTTGGATTGGAAATTGAAGGAAAGTTGTTTGTGATCTTCTAAGGACTTCAAGTGGCGGATTGGAGTGTCAAGGAGAGGCTCTAAGTTTCTAGGGAGCGACTTCGGATCTTGAAGTTGGATTAGGGCTCGTCGAGGTAAAAATCTTGTTCTCTTAAGTGTTATAAGATTACATATTGTGGTAGCCTTATATTTTAACTAGCATGAAGTATATGCATTGAAGACTGATAAGTGATATGGATAGTGGAAGCCTATAGCCTAAATGACATTGTGAACCATTTGAAATTGAAATACATTTTGGTCGATAATTAGAAATCGTCGCATGTTATCTACTTGAAGATTATAGTTGTTATAATCGATTGCGGCTTTATAACATGTTATACTAAACAACTTGAATGGAAAAGGAATTGGAAAGGGTGATATGTGGTTACACCTTTTGGCCGAGAATGGCATTGCCTTTTTGGACTAGTTTGATATAAATTATGGGGCGGAATTTTACACGTCTTGTTAGGCGTGTAATCCCCTATTGTTAATATCACGACCCAACCCCGAGCCCGCGACTGGTGCCCTACCTGGGAACCCCTTACAGGTATACATCAGAGAATAGCAGCGGAACATATAAAACTCATAAATACTTAAACAGTAAATATCAACAGGTTAGCCGATAAGACCACCTTCCGTAAAATATACATGAACCAAAATAAAATAAACCAGTACATTTCTGTTCTTAGAAACCCAATCCAAAATGTGACTCTGGACCACAGAATAACAAGCTGTGACGGACGGGGCCCGCCATACCACGAATATACAACAACCGAGCCATACGGGGATCGATCCGAGGATAAGCCTCGAGTAATGGAGTTTCCCAATGATTGAATAGTGATCATAAGAGTGAGGATCGAACTTTGTATACTCTACTGCGGCATGAACGCAGCCCAAGGAGGTCGATTACAACATGTACCAAGTATGTGGCCCGAAATCTTGTAATGAAATCATAACGTCTAATATAAAACTGGAGACATGTATGATAACTCAAATAACAGTACACTGTGTCTTACTAACAATGAGAGTAAACAAAAGTATACTTTACTGCATAAAAATAGGAGGCTCATGATCAAAGTAGGGTCACCCTCCCATAGTATCATTAAGCAATCCTACTCCAGGGACTATTTCACCCGCAAAGGTCATATGGACCTGCATGAGGTAACTTCCTCGCATAGACTGTATCCGCCCGCATAGGTTGTATGGACCCGCATGAGGTATTCCTCGCAAAGGACTGGTCCTCCCCGCATAGGACTATTTCACCCGCATAAGCCCTTACGGACTCGCATGAGGTATTCCTCGCATCATGGGTAGCAAATCCATGGAATATGCAAATTCCACAAACCCGGGGAATGACCCCGTAATGAACAATATATCACTAGCACAACCGGCTATCATACATAACATAAGCACTACCGGCTTATCATACATAACATAAGCACTACCGGCTTATCATACATAACATAAGCAAGTTAAGAAATCCCCATAACTTCTTATTAGTCTTATACATATACACTCTTATTTTAGTTTACTTAAGGCACTATCATGTCATTATAAAAATTCGGGAATTTAACCCAAAGTGTTACATACTTCTACTCTTTTAAAAATGACTCTTTTTCATATAAACTTCCAAGATACTAATAACCGTAGTATCAAGTCATATCTACTTTTCAAGGCAAGTCACAATACCTTTAAGAAATACATTTAGGCTTCTAGATCAAGTGACTTCTTTCTTTTAAAACCTTAAGAAATTGATGCCTTCAAATCAATTTTGTTACACCCCGTAAGTCCAGGACATGTATAAGAGAATGTAAGTAAGGAACACAAGACTTGAAAAGGGTACGAAAGGAAGAATTATTTTTCCGACGGAAAATCTTCCGAACGTCGGAAAGGAGAAATGTTCGTTGATGAGAATTGGATTCTCAAAATGCCTTATTTGAAGAGTATGGAACGTATTATCATTATGGATATTGGAACCCATTTGTTGAATCAAGAATCTCAAAGTGGAGCAGCAAGTGACGCACCACTAGCATCCAAATTGTATTAAATACAATCCCTGTAGGTAATGATTTTGCTAGGTTCAAGTTGATCTAAAAGCAATGAGTGGTTTTACTTATTTATTTTAATTGCAAGTGGTAGTCAATAAATATAAGAGTTCTTCTTATTGCTAGTCTAAAAAAAGGGCACTAACAGAAGCTAAGAGATAGCTCAAGAAAGCTCTGGATGATGGAAAAATTGTCATTTCATACAAAATTCCAACCTTTCTAATTGAGATTACATAAATTGAGAACCAATCTTTTCCTTTCTGTTGGAATAACGCAAAATCAGTAGCAACGGATTTGGTCCAGGAACCTTGTACCTTTACCGAATCTTGGGTGTTCGATTATACGAAAGGATCTAGTAGTATAGAGGAGGACAATTCACAATATATGTAGGGATGCATCTGTTTTTCTGGTTCCCTTTTTTCTAACCTAGGAATTGTGATGTCGAATACGCGTGTGTGAATCGCTGAAATAGAAAAATCAATTGTAACTCGGGTACCACTCTTTTATTCTATTGTTGGTCGAGAAGCTGTGATGTGGAATGCACATCTCGATCGACATATGCCAGCGAGGTATGTGAAGGTTGAAGTACTTTGGAGCATTTTCCTATTTGTCGATAATCGTCGCGAGGTATGTGAACCTCTTCTTTCTTTTGACATGATTCTATGTATGGAATATACATGTAGTACTATTTCATGATTCCTTCTACTCTTAGAAGTTAAGAGGTATGTATGTTTATTTACTCTACGTAAAGGTTATGTCTAGGTTATCCTAAGTTCTTACCAAGTCTTATGGGGGATGTTTGTAAGAGTCGTTAGGAGATATTTGGAGCCAAGTTGACTTGGCTAAGTTACGACACAAACGATAATAAGTATCGAACAAGCCACTGCAACGTTAATAAAGGAAAATGTAATGACAATCAATTAAGTTAAAATGAGTAGAATTCTCCATCTGCATAGAAGCTAAGATAAGACAAAATTGTATTATATTTTCCTGATCATGGCTACTCGATTAAGATCGTTATAAATAATTATAACTTATTCACAACGCACCAAAGTATATGTTACTTAATTTATAAGAATTTACGTATGAAGTTTTAAGACTATGAACCTCAAATTTTTAAAAGGTTAAGGGACTTTATTTTTGAAGTTATGGGACTTGATTCTTAAAGGAAGGAATGAATTGATTTAAAAGTATAGAATACTTGATTTGGAAAGTATTGATTTCTTGCCATTCTAACGTTAAGAAACTTGTTTTCTTAAAAGTTAAGAGACTTGAAGTATTTTGAAAGCTATGTGATTTGATTTGAAAGTATAAGTCTCTTGGTTATAAAAGGAATGAATTTGTTTAAAGACATAAAGAGTTATAACGGCTTTATGGGAAGTTGGTTATAACAACTTTATGGAAGATTAAAAGAATGGTTTTCTTCAGTAATGTAAGCAAAGAAATGATTTGAATTAAAGAAGGGCAAATTGTTTTAAAGGTACCAATTGCTTAAGGTTTTAAAGAAAGAAGTCACTTGATTTAGAAGCCTATAAATGTATTTCTAAAAGGTATTGTGACTTGTCTTGAAAAGTAGGTATGACTTGATACTACAGTTATTAGTATCTTGGAAGTTTATTTGAAAGAGAATCATTTTAAAGGAGTAGAGGCACGTAGTACGTTAGGTTAAATTCCCGGATTTTATAATGACATGTTAGTGCCTTAAGTAAACAAAAATGAGAGTGTATTTGAACAAGCTAATAAGAAGTTAGGGGATTTCTTAACTTGCTTATGTAATGTATGATAAGCCGGTGGTGCTTATGTTATGTATGGTAAGTCGGTAGTGCTTATGTTATGTATGATAAGTCGGTATTGCTTATGTTATGTATGATAAGTCGGTAGTGCTTATGTTATGTATGATAAGCCGGTAGGGCTTATGTTATGTATGATGGCCGGTTGAGTTAGGGTAAGAGTATAAATGAGGGGTAAACCCCAAGGCGTTATACCACCTTGGGGTAAGAGTATAAATGAGGTAAACCCCAGAGGTTATACCACTTGGGGTAAGAGTATAAATGAGGGTAAACCCCAAGACGTTATACCACATTCAGTGGATTTGCTACCCATGATGCGAGGAATACCTCATGCGAGTCCTTATGGGCTTATACGGGTGAAATAGTCCCGTGCGGTAGTCTGACTATGCGAGAATACCTCATGCGGGTCCACGGGACTATACGGGTGAAATAGTCCCAAGAGTAGGATTGTTTATCGATCTGCAGGCGAGGACCTGTTTTGATCATGAGCCTCCTATTTTTATGCGATATACCTTTATGGGCGGACTTATGTGATAATGGGCGGACTTATGTGATTCTATCGCGTCCCAGTTGGTAGACATTATAGGCGTTCCTCCGTAAAGGGGCGGATTAGGTTATGAAAGATCGTAAGTTATATGTTTATGAACTTGATGAGTTTTCTTAAGTATATGCGTAAGAATTTGACTATACTCTTATGGAAAAATGTGAAAAGATAATAAGGTGCGATTAAGTTCACGAGATGGAAATGACACGGTAGGATCGTATTTACCCTTTCTTTATACTTGCCCTGTCATTCTTTTATGCGATTATGATTTATTCTTGTACCTTATTTTCCGTTCCATATTAAATTTTGTTATGCGACCCCGGGGCTGCGTTCATGTCCGAGTTTAGGTACTGTGATTGTGGATCCGCGAGCTTAGGATCTGGTTCAAGATTTTGAGATGGCTCCAATGTTAGGAGCTTGTCGTCATGTTTATGTATATTGAAGTGCGGCGGGGCCTTGTCCCATCATAGCATTGGTCCAAATCTTAGAGTGCGTATTAAATCGTGGGTAGCTAGAGTTGTTTTTTTACATTGTTAAACAGTGTAGACCCTTTCGGGTAATTTTTATGTTATGGCAGCCTTATCGGCTTGGCCTTAGTTTAAAAAAAAAAGAGTGTTATTTATCTTCCGCAGTTTATTATGTTGTATGAATATAAGGGTGCCCAGGTAGGGGACGATCGCGGCCGAGTCGGTCGTGACAAAAGTGGTATCGAGCGATTAGTCCTCGGAAAGTGTCTACAGACCGTGTCTAGTAGAGTCTTGATTATCGGTGTGTTGTGCACCACATCTATAATCAGGAGGCTGCAGGACATTTAGGATTGGTTTCCATTCCTCTCACTGTGAGATCGTAAGATAGAGCTGTGTTGTTAGGGTCGTCTCTCCCTAACGAGTTATGTTGATTGCAGCTACGAGAAATGCAGCAGTGACCCAGGAAGGACTATGTGGATTGCGTATCCAGGTTGGTAATGATCATAGTATAGTTGGTATTGTGACATACATCTATACGGAGTTATGTATGAGGGCCAGACGCGTGTTGTCTAGAGTGATTTTAGATTATCAGGAGTTGGTAAAGACTAACTAGATACCGGGAAGGTATGGAACAGTTAATGAATTCTCGCCAAGGTCTTGTGTTTTATTTTGAGATAATTGGGAAAGGATGAACTGTCTGATAAGGCAGTGGACCCTTAAGAAGTCATGTTAAGAAACTTAATGGAATGCCGTGTTAATAGATTAAGCTACGTGGTGTGCATAAGAGGATTGTACGGATGAGATCCGTATAGAGTAAGTAAGGGTTGTGGTGATCAAGACGACACGATTATGGTATTGTGAGAAGTTATTGTACCGTTTACGGGGATGTAAGGTAGGCTTGGGCGTAGGAATTGCGAGCCTAAGAATATTGATAGCCGAGACCTTAGATATATAAGGCTTTCTCGCGATAAGATTTTAAGTCGGACGATGATAATAGTTAAGTGCGACTTTGAGTGGTTGAGTACCTATGCAGTCGCCTCGTAGTTTGAAATGGAGTGGGATCGGTTGGTAGTAGTTCCGCCACGTGATAGGGTCACGAGGTGCAAGGCCCAAGTCTAGTTAATTGTTTTACGGGTTCGTGGGCGCGTTCCACGGAACAGTCGTGAGCCGGAAATGGCCTTATGTTGTTTAAAAGAGTGACTCCAAAGATTAGAGGCCAGAATTGGTATGGAAGTTATGTATGTATGCTAGTATGAGTTGGAAGTACGGAAAGAGTACGACCAGTAAGAAATATAGCAACCAAGTGCAAAGGAATAGAGCCTGAATCCGTAAGGACCTTTCAAGGTAGCTACACCAGTGAGTGTTTGGGGTGGTAGCTGAGCGGGTATATGATATTTGCCCGATGATGATCTGATCGTCGGACCTAGTAGACCTGGTAGAGATGTTTATGACAGACTTTGAGGTCATTATGAGTATGGACTAGTTGGCTTCGTGAGTGCCAAGGTTGAAATTTTAGTATAAGTAATGTTATGTGGCCATGGGTGACATATGTTGTATGAAGGGAGCAGTAAAAGGAGACTATGTCGCTATCTAATTAGATTGGACTCCGAAAGAACATTCGGGGACGAATGTTTCTAAGGGGGGAAGAATGTTACACCCCGTAAGTCCAGGACATGTATAAGAAAATGTAAGTGAGGAACACAAGACTTGAAAAGGGTACGAAAGGAAGAATTGTTTTTCCGACGAAAAATATTCCGAACGTCGGAAAGGAGAAATGTTCGTTGATGAGAATTGGATTCTCAAAATGCCTTATTTGAAGAGTATGGAACGTATTATCATTATGGATATTGGAACCCATTTGTTGAATCAAGAATCTCAAAGTGGAGCAGCAAGTGACGCACCACTAGCATCCAAATTGTATTAAATGCAATCCCTGTAGGTAATGATTTTGCTAGGCTCAAGTTGATCTAAAAGCAATGAGTGGTTTTACTTATTTATTTTAATTGCAAATGGTAGTCAACAAATATAAGAGTTCTTCTTATTGCTAGTCTAAAAAAAGGGCACTAACAGAAGCTAAGAGATAGCTCAAGAAAGCTCTGGATGATGGAAAAAATTGTCATTTCATACAAAATTCCAACCTTTCTAATTGAGATTACATAAATTGAGAACCAATCTTTTCCTTTCTGTTGGAATAACGCAAAATCAGTAGTAACAGATTTGGTCCAGGAACCTTGTACCTTTATCGAATCTTGGGTGTTCGATTATACGAAAGGATCTAGTAGTATAGAGGAGGACAATTCACAATATATGTAGGGATGCATCTGATTTTCTGGTTCCCTTTTTGCTAACCTAGGAATTGTGATGTCGAATACGCGTGTGTGAATCGCTGAAATAGAAAAATCAATTGTAACTCGGGTACCACTCTTTTATTCTATTGTTGGTCGAGAGGCTGTGATGTGGAATGCATATCTCGATCGACATATGCCAGCGAGGTATGCGAAGGTTGAAGTACTTTGGAGCATTTTGCTATTTGTCGATAATCGTCGCGAGGTATGCGAACCTCTTCTTTCTTTTGACATGATTCTATGTATGGAATATACATGTAGTACTATTTCATGATTCCTTCTACTCTTAGAAGTTAAGAGGTATGTATGTTGATTTACTCTACGTAAAGGTTATGTCTAGGTTATCCTAAGTTCTTACCAAGTCTTATGGGGGATGTTGGTAAGAGTCGTTAGGAGATATTTGGAGCCAAGTTGACTTGGCTAAGTTACGGCACAAACGAGAATAAGTATCGAACAAGCCACTGTAGCGTTAATAAAGGAAAATGTAATGACAATCAATTAAGTTAAAATGAGTAGAATTCTCCATCTGCATAGAAGCTAAGATAAGACAAAATTGTATTACATTTTCTAGATCATGGCTACTCGATTAAGATCGTTATAAATAAGTATAACTTATTCACAACGCACCAAAGTATATGTTACTTAATTTATAAGAATTTACGTATGGAGTTTTAAGACTATGAACCTTAAATTTTTAAAAGGTTAAAGGACTTTATTTTTCAAGTTATGGGACTTGATTCTTAAAGGAAGGAATGAATTGATTTAAAAGTATAGAATACTTGATTTGGAAAGTATTGATTTCTTGCCATTCTAACGTTAAGAAACTTGTTTTCTTAAAAGTTAAGAGACTTGAAGTATTTTGAAAGCTATGTGATTTGATTTGAAAGTATAAATCTCTTGGTTATAAAAGGAATGAATTTGTTTAAAGACATAAAGAGTTATAATGGCTTTATGGGAAGTTGGTTATAACAACTTTATGGAAGATTAAAAGAATGGTTTTCTTCAGTAATGTAAGCAAATAAATGATTTGAAATAAAGAAGGGCAAATTGTTTTAAAGGTACCAATTGCTTAAGGTTTTAAAGAAAGAAGTCACTTGATTTAGAAGCCTATAAATGTATTTCTAAAAGGTATTGTGACTTGTCTTGAAAAGTAGGTATGACTTGATACTACGGTTATTAGTATCTTGGAAGTTTATTTGAAAGAGAATCATTTTAAAGGAGTAGAGGCACGTAGTACGTTGGGTTAAATTCCCAGATTTTATAATGACATGTTAGTTCCTTAAGTAAACAAAAATGAGAGTGTATATGAACAAGCTAATAAGAAGTTAGGGGATTTCTTAACTTGCTTATGTAATGTATGATAAGCCGGTGGTGCTTATGTTATGTATGGTAAGTCGGTAGTGTTTATGTTATGTATGATAAGTCGGTAGTGCTTATGTTATGTATGATAAGTCGGTAGTGCTTATGTTATGTATGATAAGTCGGTAGTGCTTATGTTATGTATGATAAGCCGGTAGGGCTTATGTTATGTATGATGGCCGGTTGAGTTAGGGTAAGAGTATAAATGAGGGTAAACCCCAAGGCGTTATACCACCTTGGGGTAAGAGTATAAATGAGGGTAAACCCGAGACATTATACCACTGCTTGGGGTAAGAGTATAAATGAGGGTAAACCCTAAGGCGTTATACCACATTAGTGGATTTGCTACCCATGATCACGAGAATACCTCATGCGAGTCCTTATGGGCTTATGCGGGTGAAATAGTCCCGTGCGGTAGTCTGACTATCACGAGGAATACCTCATGCGGGTCCACGGGACTGTGCGGGTGAAATAGTCCCAGGAGTAAGATTGCTTATCGATACTACGGGCGAGGGACCCTGTTTTGATCACGAGCCTCCTATTTTTATGCAGTATACCTTTATGGGCAGACTTATGTGATAATGGGCAGACTTATGTGATTCTATCGCGTCCTAGATTGGTAACGAGTATAGGCGTTCCTCGTAAAGGGGCGGATTAGGTTATGCAAGATCGTAAGTTATATGTTTACTAACTTGATGAGTTTTCTTAAGTATGCGTAAGAATTTGACTATTCTCTTATGGAAAAATGGGAAAAGATAATAAGTGCGATTAAGTTCACGAGATGGAAATGACACGGTAGGATCGGTATTTACCCTTTCTTTATACTTGCCCTGTCATTCTTTTATGCGATTATGATTTATTCTGTACCTTATTTTCGTTCCATATTCGATTTTGTTATGCGGCCCCGCCGAGCTGCGTTAAATGTCCGCGAGTTTAGGTACGATTGTGGATCATGAGCTTAGGATCTGATTCAGCATTTTGAGATGGCTCGATGTTCGGAGCTTGTCGTCATGGTTATGTATATTGAAGTGCGGCGGGGCCTTGTCGTCATAGCGTTAGTCCAAATCTTAAGTGCTGTATTCATCGTAAATGGGTGGCTAGAGTTGTTTTTTTACATTGTTAAACAGTGTAGACCCTTTCGGGTAATTTTTATGTTATGACAGCCTTATCGGCTTGGCCTTAGTTTTTTTTTTTAAAAAAAGTGTTATTTATCTTCCCAGTTTATTATGTTGTATGAATATAAGGGTGCCCAGGTAGGGCACCAGTCGCGGCCCGGGGTCGGGTCGTGACAAATTTGTCTTTCATTATTTCAAGTCATTTATCATTATTTACATTACTTAGAGTAAACCACGCTATTGACTTTCCATAAAGCTATTATAACCAACTTCCCATAAAGCCGTTATACTAGCTTTATACTTTAGACAATTACATTCTTCCTTATATCCAAGAGACTTATACTTTTAAAACGAAACAAGTATCATATACTTTTGAAATACTTCAAGTCCCTTAACTTTAGTAATCAAGTTTCTTAACTTTAGAATAGCTCAAGGGATCAATACTTTCCAAATCAAGTATTCTATACATTTTCAAGTCAAGAAATCTTTGTTTACCTTATTAGAATAAACCATTCTATCTTTTCTTTCCATAAAGTTATTAACCAACTTTATGCTTTCGAAACCAAGGCACTTCTATCCTTTAAAAACAAGTCAAGGATATCAAATGAAACTAAATTCATTTAAATCTCGTACGTCTACCGTACTATACATTTACAACTACTCATGCTCAAGAGATAGGAAAGTTCCACATACCTCTTCGGTTCAATCCACTTGCTAAGTCCAATACGCCTTACATAGTATGTCAACCTATAATGACCATAATACGTCTATTAACTTCTAGCTTCAAACGTAGAATATTCCAAGTGCAAAGTCACTAAATTCTACGGAAAATCGGACAGCACTTCCTTTGTTTCTACATA
Source organism: Przewalskia tangutica (assembly GCA_029844215.1). NCBI lineage: Eukaryota > Viridiplantae > Streptophyta > Magnoliopsida > Solanales > Solanaceae > Przewalskia > Przewalskia tangutica. Next base: position 30,311,563 of record CM056720.1, on the reverse strand, counting down.
CTTTTCCACTTTTTTCAAGGCCCAAATTCAATAACCAAAAACGCCACATTTAAGGCTCAACAATGTAGTTAACAATAGGGGATTACACGCCTACAAGACATGTAAAATTCCGCCCCACAATTGATATCAAACTAGTCCAACATACAATGTCATTCTCGGCCAAAGGTGTAACAACATATCAACCTTTCCAATTCCTTTTCAATTCAAGTTGTTTAGTATAACATGTTATCAAACCGCAATTGATTATAACTACTACAATCTTCAAGTAGGTAACATGCAACGATTCTAATTATCGACCAAATTGGATTTCAATTTCAAATGGCTCAACATGTCATTTCGGATTTTAGGCTTCAAATATCCATAACACTTATCAATCTTTAATAGATATACTTCATGATAGTCAAAAAGTAAGGCGACAACAATATGTAATCTTATAACACTTAAGAGAACAAGATTGTTACCTTAGTGAGCCTTAATCCACTTCAAGATCCGAAGTCGCTCCCTAGCAACATAGAGCCTCTCCTTGACACTCCAATCTGCCACTTAAAGCCCTTAGAAGATCACAAACAACTTTCCTTCAATTCCCCATCCAAACCTAGGAAAATGACTAGGTTTTCACCTTGCGACTAATACAAAAATGATATTTTTCCGGGATCTTTCTATTGAGATACCCTTACAATACTCTAAGGAACCTTGGTTTAATGTATGGAGCTTATTGAACAACAAACAATTTTTTTTTTTGTTCTTGAAACCCCCTGACCCGAGAGCTCCTTTCTTGTCTTCAAAATTTTCTTGAAAATTTTCTAAGTATAGAATCCTTGTCTTGCTACTAGTGAGCTTATATAAACATATGGAGGGTCAAGATTAGAACAAATGGATGGTTTGGATGCAATTCACAAGTATCAAGCCAAGTGGCTCTTGACTAAGTCAACAATGTCAAGCTCTTAGACTTAGCAAGACTTGGTCATTTAAATTATGGTCAAATGACCATTTTAGCCATGTCTATTTCATCCAAGACCACTAGGGGGGGTGACACGTGTCACCCTCCCATTCGTCGCAATATTTCGTGTTCCGACAATTCCAAAATTCTGATAAATTTTTACTATTCTCAAATCTTAACATTTTTGAGTTCTTACATACGTTCTTATAAACACGTCCTGCAATTTACGGGGTGTAACATTCTTCCCCCCTTAGAAACATTCATCCCCGAATGTTCTTTTGGGGTCAATCTTATGGATAGAGACATAGTCTCCTTTTACAACCCTTACATACCAATAATGCCACACGTGGCCACATAACAAAACTTATACCAGAACGTCAACCTGAACTCCAAGTGTCGACGTCGGTTATCTGCATAAAGCTTCTGTCGACTCTGAGCTTGCTAATAATCTTTCCTGGATAGGCTTCTCCATATCCACAACCCGCTTAATCAAGTTTGGGTCAACTAACTGAACCTCGCCTATGCTGAACCAACCAATCGGCGATTCTACACTTTCTTCATACCGAGCCTCATAAAGGGCCATCTGGATACTGGAATGGTAGCTTTTGTTATATGCAAACTCAATAAGAAGCAAATAATTCTTCCAGCTAACTCTGAAATCAATAACAGGCCCATGACCTATCCTCGAGTGCACGGATAGACGCGCTGCTGTCATCGATGCGAGGTGAAATGCCACTCTGAGACTCACCTGTGCCCCTAACCCCTTCTGGAAAACCTCCAGAAGTTAACCATAAACCGAGCTCATCTGTCTGACATCAAAATGTAGGAACCCCGTGCAGCCTCACAATCTCCCTGCTATAAGCTAGCATAATCCTCAGCCGAGTAAGTGGTCCTAACCGGAAGAACACGGCTGGTTTCGTCAGCTTGTTTACTATGACCCCGGTCGCACTCCTCTGGTCTGATGCCACACGTAACAAGATCCATATTAGTTACCTCCGTATCTAAGTTGGGATCTCGATCGCTGTAGTAGCCAGGACTCACGGTGTTCCACGTTGACTGCTTCTGATTAGGACACTGAGCAACTAAACCTGCCATGTCCCTTTTCAGGCCATCCCACCAATACATACATCTGAGGTCATGGTACATGTTACACCCCGAAATTCCAAGATATGTTTATAAGAACGTACGTAAGAACTCAAAAATGTTAAGATTTTAGACGAGTAAAAAATTTATCGGAATTATGGAATTGTCGGAAAACAAAACATTGCGACGAATGGGAGGGCGACACGTGTCACCCCCTTATTGGCCTTGAACGAATTGAACCATGGGCTAAAGGGTCATTTGACCATTAATAAGATGAGCAAGTCTTGCTAAAGTCTTGGAGCTTGACATTGTTGACTAAGTCTAAGGGCCACTTGGCTAGAATCCTTGTGAAACTCATCTAGGCCACCCATTTGTTCTAATATTAACCCTCCATAGTGTTATATATACATACTAGTAGCAAGACAAGGCTTCCATACTTAGAAAATTTTTCAAGAAAATGTGTTCTCCACAAGGTTGCTCTCGGGTTGAGGGTTTTCAAGAAGACAAAAAATTTCAATTGTTGTCCAATAATCCCCTTACTTTAAACCAAGGTTCCTAAGAGTATTGTAAGGGTATCTCAATAGAAAGATCCCGGAAAAGTGGCGTTTTCGTATTAGTCGCAAGGTGAAAACCTAGTCACTTTCCTAGGTTTGGATTTGGAATTGAAGGAAAGTTGTTTGTGATCTTCTAAAGGGTTTCAAGTGGCGGATTGGAGTGTCAAGGAGAGGCTCTAAGTTGCTAGGGAGCGACTTCGGATCTTGAAGTGGATTAAGGCTCACTAAGGTAACAATCTTGTTCTCTTAAGTGTATAAGATTACATATTGTTGTAGCCTTACAATTTGACTAGAATGAAGTATATGTATTAAAGATTGATAAGTGTTATGGATATTGGAAGCCTAAAATCCGAAATGATATGTTGAGCCATTTGAAATTGAAATCCAATTTGGTCAATAATTAGAATCGTCGCATGTTACCTACTTGAAGATTGTAGTAGTTATAATCGATTGCGGCTTGATAACATGTTATAATAAACAACTTGAATTGAAAAAGAATTGGAAAGGTTGATATGTTGTTACACCTTTGGCCGAGAATGACTTTGTATGTTGGACTAGTTTGATATTAATTTGTGGGGCGGAATTTTACACGTCTTGTAGGCGTGTAGTCCCCTATTAATAACTACATTGTTGAGCCTTAAATGTGGCGTGTTTGGTTATTGAATTCGGGCCTTGAAAAAGGTGGAAAAGTATGTAGAAACAAAGGAAGTGATGTCCGATTTTCCGTAGAATTTAGTGACTTTGCACTTAGAATATTCTACGTTGAAACTAGAAGTTTATAAACGTATTATGGTCATTATAGGTTGACATACTACGTACGACATATTGGACTTAGCAAGCGGATTGAACCGAAGAGGTATGTGGAATTTTCCTATCTATTGAGCATGAGTAGTTGTAAATGTATAGTATGGTAGACGTACGAGATTTAAATGAATTTAGTTTCATTTGATATCCTTGACTTGTTTTAAAGGATAGACATGTCTTGGTTTCAAAAGTATAAAGTTGGTTAATAACTTTATGGAAAGAAAAGAAAGAATGGTTTATTCTAATAGGGTAAACAAAGATTTTCTTGACTTGAAAATGTATAGAATACTTAATTTGGAAAATATTGATTCCTTGAGCTATTCTAAAGTTAAGAAACTTGATTACAAGATAAGAGACTTTAAGCATTTTTGAAAGTATACGATACTTGGTTTTCGAAAGTATAAGTCTCTTGGTTATGAAAAGAATGTAAGTGTCTAAAAGTATAAAGATAGTATAACGGCGTTATGGGAAGTCGGTTATAATAGCTTTATGGAAAGTTAAAAGAGTGGTTTACTCTAAGTAATGATAAATGACTTGAATTAACAAAAGACAAATTGATTTAAAGGCATCAATTGCTTAAGCTTTTAAAAGAAAGAAGTCACTTGATTTAGAAGCCTATAAATGTACTTCTAAAAGGTATTGTGACTTGTCTTGAAAAGTAGTTATGACTTGATACTACGGTTATTAGTACCTTGGAAAGTTTTATATGAAAAAGAGTCATTTTTAAAAGAGTAGAAGTACGTAGTACTTGGGGTTAAATTCCCGGATTTTATAATGACATGTTAGTGCCTTAAGTAAACTAAAATGAGAGTGTATATGTATAAGACTAATAAAGAGTTAGGGAGATTTCTTAACTTGCTTATGTTATGTACGATAAGTCGGTAATGCTTATGTTATGTATGATAAGCCGGTAGTGCTTATGTTATGTATGATAAGCCGATAGTGCTTATGTTATGTATGATAGCCGGTTGTGCTAGTGATATATTGTTCATTACGGGGTCATTCCCCGGGTTTGTGACATTTGCATATTCCGTGGATTTGCTACCCATGATGCGAGGAATACCTCATGCGAGTCCGTAAAGGCATATGCGGGTGAAATAGTCCTATGTGGGGCGGATCAGTCTATCACGAGAATACCTCGTGCGGTCTATACGACTATGCGGCGGATCTGATCTATGCGAAGAAGTTACCTCATGCGGGTCCATCGACCTTTGCGGGTGAAATAGTCCCGAGGTAGGATTACTTAATGATACTACGGGCGGGTGGCCTACTTTGATCATGAGCCTCTATTTTTATGCGATAAAGTATACTCTTGTTTACTCTCATTATTAGTAAGGCCTGATATCTTATTTGAGTTATCATACATGTCTCGATTTATATTAGACTTTATGATTTCATTCTGATCTTTCGATTTCACATACTTAGTACATGTTATCGACCTCGCCGGGGCTGCGTTATGCGTAGGTAGAGTATCTGAGTTTCGATCCTCGCTCTTAGGATCACTGTTGTTGTTGGGAAACTCCATTACTCGGAGGCTTATCACAGTTCGGATCCTGGTATGGTCGGTTGTTGAATATTCGGGGTATGGCGGGGCCCCGTCAAATCACGATTGTTATTCATAAGTGCGTAGTCACATTGTGGATTGGGTTTTTAAGAACAGAAATGTACTGGTTCATGTATATTTTACGGAAGGTGGCCTTATCGGCTAGCCTGTTGTTATTTACTGTTTAAGTAGTTATGAGTTTTATATGTTTCGCTGCTATTCTCTGATGTATACCTGTAAGGGGTGCCCAGGTAGGGCACCAGTCGTGGGCCCGGGGTTGGGTCGTGACAGTACATCTTAGTCGACCCCGAACAATAGAGCAATAAGCACTGCGTGCCTCCCCTAAAACCTGCTGACAAGTCCTGCAGCACCGGGTACACACAATCTATCCTCATATCCCAACAACCCCATCCGGTGCTAACCAAACAGGCTCTTCTCTTTTCGGAGAGTCATATCTCGATCATACTAACGCTGAATCCTCATATTGTCGCCTATTCACCTCCTCGACGAAGGAAGACTCGGCAACCTCTCAGATCTAAACTCTATTAACCTTGGAACAAATAATCGAACCCCTCGGCTCGGTAGCAGATGAATCTCACGGACCACGTCCCGTCTATCTGGCTGCCCATCTGACGGACTACCCATATATCCACGACTAAGAGCATCTGTAACCGTCTCGGCTTTCCCCGGGTGGTATAAGATATCAATATCACAATCCTTAAGTAAATCTAACCACCGTCTCTGTCGCAAATTCAGCTGCCTCTGTCTGAAGATATACCGGAGGCTCTTGTGGTCTGCACAAACATCCACATGAAGTCTATATAAGGAATGCCTCCAAATCTTCAAGTCTGATTAGCTGCCGACTCTAAATCGTGAGTAGCGTAATTCCTTTCATGCTTCCCTAAACGCCGGAAAACATAGGCTCTAACCTTATCGTGTTGCGTCAGCACACACCCTAGCCCAACACCCAAAGTGTTACAATAAAAACCTAACCCTCTAGTTTCTCAGGAGGGGTTAGAACTGTAGTCGTGGTCAACTTATCTTCCAATAACCTGAAGCCTTTCTCATACCTGCGAAATATTCAGGTATCCTTAATCTCTATTATGGTTCTTGTTTCCCTTTCTCTGTTGCAACCAAACTTGGTCACAACTTAGATTTGATTTCTTTGCTTGCCTCATGGCTAAGACTTCCTGTCAATCACAATTAGGAGGGGGGGGGGGAGGGAGATTTCCTTGATCTCTTCAAGTAGTAACCCGATTATTTTTCTCCCAGCTCGTAGAGCTTATAGACAGGTGTTCAACCTCAATTCATGGTATTACATAATCCAATGACTTGTCAAGATTTCTTATCGTTCGAGTGTCTACTCGTCTTTCCTTTATAAGTTATTTCAAGTTGTCCTGGGGTCCCTTAACCCACCGTATTTTCTTACCATCTTTCTCGTCAGTACAGATGTTACCACGCTCCTCGAGGGTTCTGCGCCCATCATCTACTAATGGTCTTTACACTAGTCTGGGGTAATCCTATCTCGTGCAACTTACATAACCATAGTTGTATTCTCTTTCATCATTCTGGTCATAACCTTACCTTATGCTTATTATTAGAAAAAAGTATTTCTTTCTTGATTCATAATCATATAGTTTCATACATGCGTACTACCTGCATTTATATCCTTACGACACTTCCTCGACCATTTCGTAACGTCGTTCACAATTACCCCAACACAATACTTTTCCCACGGTTATCTAAAACTGTAACCTATGGCATGACGATACTGAAGACCATACCTGTCTCCTATCCTTTGTCTAACAACATGGGTACACGTAACCCCATAATACGTAAAACTATCCTTTACGTGGGGGAGAGAACTTATCTCCCTTACAAAATCTAAATCATCAAGCGCCCCCTTATAATAGTATAGATTTTTCAAAATCTACCAACGATGTTTTTTGTTTTCCGTAGGCAGCACTCGTACTTATCTTATTCTTGCTTGCGCGCTATCCTGAACTTATCCGGAAGGTCGTGGCCCTGACCGCCACACCAAACCAACTCCAAGTACCTCCAAGGGCACTTAACATAAACTCCTTCAAATTCGAGTATTACTTACTTCTGCATTAATTTTCCTCAAATGAACAAGTCACACAAACTTATTAAAATCAAATATGTCAAAGAAAGAAGGATAATTCACTGGTTACCACCACTTCTCTTCCTTTCGACTTGATAATCGGCTTACCGGGAAACCGGAATCGAGCCAATCTATCTCTGCAGTCAACGTTGGCATAACAAGAGGCCAACTAGCCCGTACTCATAATGAACTTAACGTCTGTCATAACAACTCTGCTAGGTCTGCTAGGGTCCAACGAATGTATCGTCACCGACAATTATTATCTACCCGCTCAGCTACCACCCAACACTCACGGGTGTAGTCACCTCGAAAGGTTCTCATGGATTCAGGCTCTATTTCTTTACACTTGGTTGCTCTCTTTTTCACTGGTCGTACTCTTTCCGTACTTCCAAACTTATATTAGCATACGTACATAACTTCCATACTAAATCTGGCCTCCAATCTTTGGAGTTACAAAATTAAACAATATAAGGCCATTTCCGGCTCTCACAACCTGTTTTCGGTGGAATGCGTCCACGAACCCGTAAAACGATTTACTAGACTTGGTCTTTGCACCCTCGTGACCCTGTCACGTAGCGGGACTACTAACAACTGATCCCATTCCATTTCAGGCTATGGGGCGACCCTTAATAGGTCCTCAACCCGACTCGGCGTCGTACTTAACTCTTATCCTTGGTCTGACTTAACTTTTTTACTACTCGAGAAGGCCTTATATACCTAAGGTCTCGGCGGTTATCACTATTCTTAGGCTCGCAATTCGCATGCTCCAAGCCTACCTTATCAGTCCCCCCGTAAACGGGTACAATAACTTCTCATAATACCATAATCGTGTTGTCTTGATCACAACAACCATATTTTCTCCATACGGATCTCATCCGTACAATTCCCTTAAGCATACCACGTAGCTTAAGTTATTAACATAGTCTTCCATTAAGTCCCTTAATTATAAATTCTTAAGGGTCCATTACATTCTCATACAACTCATCATCACCTAATTATCTCAAATTAGTACGTAAAACCTTGATGAGAGTTCATTAAACTGTTTCATACCTTCCCGGTAATCTAAAATCATTCTAGGCAACACATATGTGACCCTTATACATAAATCCGTATAGATGTATGTCATAATACCATCTGTACTACAAATATTACCAACCTGGATACGCAATCCACACAATCTTTCCTGGGTCATCTTTGCCTTTCGTGTTTGCAATAAACATAACTCGTTAGAGAGAGCGACCACAACCACGGCTCTATCGCACGATCTCGAGTGAGAAGAATGGAAACCAATCCTAAATGTCTGCAACCTCCACGGTTATAGATGTGGTGCACAACACACCGATAACCAAGACTACTAGACACGGTGCGTAGACACTTTCCGAGGACTAAGCGCTCGATACCACTTTTGTCACGACCCAACCCGGGCGCGGTGCCTACACAGGAACCGCTACGGTATACATTAGAGAATAGCGATGGAATATATAAAACTCATAAATACTTAAGCGGTAAATATCAGCGAGTTAGCCGATAAGGCCACGCCAGTAAAATATACATGAACCAAAATAAAATAAACGATTACATTTACGTTCTTAAAACCCAATCCTGATGTGACTCTGACCTCAAGAATAACAAGCGTGGCGGGACGGGGCCGCCATACCACGAATATACAAAAACCGACCATACGGGGATCCGAACCGAGGATAAGCCTCGGAGTAATGGAGTTTCCCAGCAATGAGCAGTGATCCTAAAAGTGAGGATCAGCAACCTGTATACTCTACCTGCGGCATGAACGCAACCCCCCGAAGGAGGTCAGTACAACATGTACCAAGTATGTGGCCCGAAAATGCGTAATGAAATCATAAAGTCTAATATAAGCGGAGACATGTATGATAACTCAAATAACGATGTCTTGTGCCTTATTAACAATGAGAGTAAACAAGAGTATACTTTACTGCATAAAAATAGGAGGCTCATGATCAAAGTAGGGTCACCCGCCCATAGTATCATTAAGCAATCCTACTCTTGGGACTATTTCACCCGCATGGCCGTATGGACCGCGTGAGGTAACTTCCGCGCATAGGCGTATCGCGCATAGGTCGTATGGACCCACGTGAGGTATTCCTCGCATAGGGTGGTCGCCCCGCGTAGGACTTTCACCGCGTAAGCCGCATGGACTCGCATGACGTATTCCTCACATCATGGGTAGCAAATCCACGGAATATGCAAATGCCACAAACCCGGGGAATGACCCCGTAATGAACAATATATCACTAGCACAACCGGCTATCATACATAACATAAGCACTACCGGCTTATCATACATAACATAAGCAAGTTAAGAAATCCCCATAACTTCTTATTAGTCTTATACATATACACTCTTATTTTAGTTTACTTAAGGCACTATCATGTCATTATAAAAATCCGGGAATTTAACCCAAAGTGCTACGTACTTCTACTATTTTAAAAATGACTATTTTTCATATAAATTTCCAAGATACTAATAACCGTAGTATCAAGTCATATCTACTTTTCAAGGCAAATCACAATACCTTTTAGAAATACATTTAGGCTTCTAGATCATGTGACTTCTTTCTTTTAAAACCTTAAGAAATTGATGCCTTCAAATCAATTTGTCTTTCATTATTTCAAGTAATTTATCATTATTTAAATTACTTAGAGTAAACCACTCTATTGACTTTCCATAAAGCTATTATAACCAACTTCCCATAAAGCCGTTATACTAGCTTTATACTTTAGACAATTACATTCTTCCTTATATCCAAGGGACTTATACTTTTAAAACGAAATAAGTATCATATACTTTTGAAATACTTCAAGTCCATTAACTTTAGTAATCAAGTTTCTTAACTTTAGAATAGCTCAAGGGTTCAATACTTTCCAAATCAAGTATTCTATACATTTTCAAGTCAAGAAATCTTTGTTTACCTTATTAGAATAAACCATTATCTCTTTTCTTTCCATAAAGTTATTAACCAACTTTATGCTTTTGAAACCAAGGCACTTCTATCCTTTAAAAACAAGTCAAGGATATCAAATGAAACTAAATTCATTTAAATCTAGTACGTCTACCGTACTATACATTTACAACTACTCATGCTCAAGAGATAGGAAAGTTCCACATACCTCTTCGGTTCAATCCAGTTGCTAAGTCCAATATGCCTTACGTAGTATGTCAACCGATAATGACCATAATACGTCTATTAACTTCTAGCTTCAAACGTAGAATATTCCAAGTGCAAAGTCACTAAATTCTACGGAAAATCGGACAGCACTTCCTTTGTTTCTACATACTTTTCCACCTTTTTCAAGGCCCGAATTCAATAACCAAACAAGCCACATTTAAGGCTCAACAATGTAGTTAACAATTGGGGATTACACGCCTACAAGACGTGTAAAATTCCGCCCCACAATTGATATCAAACTAGTCCAACATACAATGTCATTCTCAGCCAAAGGTGTAACAACATATCAACCTTTCCAATTCCTTTTCAATTCAAGTTGTTTAGTATAACATGTTATCAAGCCGCAATTGATTATAACTACTATAATCTTCAAGTAGGTAACATGCGACGATTCTAATTATCGACCAAATTGGATTTCAATTTCAAATGGCTCAACATGTCATTTAGGATTTTAGGCTTCAAATATCCATAACACTTATCAATCTTTAATACATATACTTCATGCTAGTCAAACAGTAATGTCATGACCCGACCTCGGGCCCGTGACTGGTGCCTTACCCCGGGCACCCTAGTGATACAACATCAGAGAAAATCAGCGGAAATAAAAACTTAAACATGAAACAGATATACTGATAAGCAGGCTAACCAAGCGGTCACCTTTCCGTATATACATAAAAAGCGAGCAGTTACATCCTTTACAAACTACGCCCATGCGATTACATACCTCTAAGAATTTTATAACAACAACTATGACGGGAATGGCCCGCCATACCCTGAAAGTACAAGTACCTATAATGTGTGAGGTATACCAAAAGATAAGCCTCGAGAAAGCGGAGCTTCCCAAACGCTGACTGCGATCCTATGAGCGAGGATCAACAAGCGGTGTACCTCTACCTACGGCATGAACGGCCCGAAGGAGAGTCGATGCAACAGTACCAAGTATGTGGCGAAAATCGTAAATGAAATCATAACAATCTATATAAAAATAGGAGACATGTATGATAACCAAACTACGATCCTGATATATAAGCGATCATGTCAAGTCGTGGACTCACACCTCAAAGTCGTCACTCAAATATAACTATGGGTCTCGCCCACAACATCAATCATGCGTGGAATACCTTCCTCATTTGCTGTTATACCGTATTTCCAGTATGTATGTGGGGCGTGCGTCTGATTGTGTAAGCCGGATTATGTTAGGGACGAAATTGTGAAGCTTCTATGAAAAGAATTGTTTTTCCGCGGAAAATTTTCCGAACCTTGTAAGGGAATTTTGCGTTTTCAAATTTATTTATTTTGGATTTTTAGAGATGAAATATTTTGGACCAACGAGAGGCGACATGTGTCACCTCAAGTGGACGGTTAGTGGAGGAATTGTTGGCACGTTTTGCCATGTAAAGGCCTTAAACATTTGGTCAATGTTTGCTAGATATTTGTGGAGTAGATGGATAAGGTAGCACATGTCCAAATCTCCACCATCCACTTGCTTTAATCTTGGCCTTTGAAGGTCCTATAAATACCCACAAGTTGCAAGAATTCTTCATCCACAAAAATATTTTCCAAGTCTCAAAACTCCTTCTCCTTTGTGAGCTTTCGTCCAAGCTCTCCCCTTCCTTGTGTCTCTTGAAGCACACCCTTGGTAGAAAAATCTCTCCAAAGTATTGTTACTATTCCCAAATACCTTAGCCCATATCCCTTGTAGTATTTCCAAAGTTACCTCTATACTTAGAGCCCGAAAATACTACTATATTTCTTTTAGTCGCAAAACGAAACCCTAGGATAATCTTCATTGTTGGTTGAAGTAGTAAGTAGAAGTTGTGTAGAAACTTCTAAGGGTTTCTTGGAGCAGATTGGAGCGTACAAAATAGGAGCTCAACGTTGTTCAGGATCGACATTTAAACTTGGATAATTTTGGGCTTACCGAGGTAAATATCTTATCCTTCTATTGTGATTGGAGATTACATACTGTAGTAGTATAGAAATGAGTATAAGATATATAGAAGGATGGTATAAAAGAAGAGAATTGAACTGTACTTACATGGGAATTTGTATTCTGATGAACTTGTGTAGTATGTGGTAGGGAAGTCTTTGTGATGTTTAGTAGAATTAAGAACCCTCTGCTTAGAATATTCTACAGAATAGTCTAGGCGTTGATAGGCGTATTTGACTATTATAGGTTGATACTCTGCGCGACATATTCGACTTGGCGGTGGATTTCGTAGGAGGTATGTGATTCTTCCTATCCTCTTGAGCATGATATTTTTAAAATATATAAATAGTACGGTGAGCGTCGTGTGTTAAGCGAACTTGGTTTTACTCGATGTCTTTTGACTTGAGATTTAAATAATAAGAATCTTGAAGTATTTCAAAAGAGTTATGAATCATTTTTGAAAGAAAAGTAATACTTGGTTTTAAAAGCTTAAAGAGTTATACTAACTTTATGGGAAGTTAGGTGTAACGACTTAAGAAAGATAAAAGGAACGATTTACTTATTTGTTTATGAAAGTCTTGTATTGATTTCTGAAAAGTGTAGTAAGATGGTTTGATAAGTAAACATGTTATGATGCTACGCGTGTTAGTGTCTTGTGATGTTGTGTAAGGGGGTTATTCTTGTTGTGCTTACGTTGTTAAACGTTAAGCGGTTATCTTGTTATTATATCACATACCCCCTTGACTTGTTATACCGAGGGCTTGCCACCCTTGATGCGGGTCTATACGGCCTATGCGGTCTGTGTGACTATGCGGAGCTGCGGGAGTTCCAGGATTGATAGGAAGAGGTTCACATACCTCGCGACGATTATCGACAAAAAGCAAAAAGCTCCAAAGTACCGTAACCCTGCAAGTCCTTTCCACCCTTTAAGTAGAATACACTACTCGCAATACTTCCACCTAAAAAGGCCACAAAACGTCTATCAACTTCTCGATCTCTTCGTAGAATATTCTAAATACAAGATTCCTTATTCTACGGAAAATTCGGTAGCACCTCCCCCCCCCCCGCAACCACATAAATCTCCTCCTCTATCAAGGCCCGCTACCACGCCAACAACTCCGAGGGGGTTACACGTCTAACCGGACGTGTACAACACTGCCCCATAATAATACTACAAGTCTACTGTAAATACAGTCCAATTCTTTATAATTATTCTTCCAATATATCTTGTACTCAATTCTAAACTACTACAATATGTAATATCCAATTACAATAGGGGGACAAAGATCATTACCTCGATAAGCCCAAAATTATCCAAGATAATAAGTCGATCCTGAGTAACGTTTAGCTCCAAATCCTTACGCTCCAACCCGCTCCAAGCAACACTTAGAAGTTTCTAAACAACTTCTCTTAACACTTCATCTAATCTATGAAGATTTTTCTAGGGCTTCGTTTCGCGACTAAAGGAATAAAGTAGTATTTCCGGGCTCTTAATGTTGAAATAACTTTGGAATACTACTAGGGATACTAGGCTAAGGTATTTGGGATTATACAACAATACTTGAAGTATTTCTACACAAAGTGGGGGGGGGGGTTGGACGAGAACATCACAAAGGGAGGGGGGGTATTTTTGACTTGGAAGAACTTAAGTGTGGATGAAGAATTAGTCTTGCACAAAGGGGTATTTATAGAGAAATCAATGGCCAAGATCTAGGCAAGTGTGTGGTGAAGATTGGGTCCAAGTGTGTGGTGAAGATTGGGTCCAAGTGTGTGGGTAATTTGCCAACCAAGTGTCCACCACAAAAAATGGGACAAGTGGCTTGCCACTTGTCCCCCACAAAAACGTCCAAGTAACCAAGTCCATCATCAATTCGGCCACATGGCCACATGGGGGTGACACGTGTCGCCCTACTCGTCAAAATATTTCATCTTAGAAAATATCCGTAATGCCAAAATCCGAAAATAAAGTGGGCCTACAAATCGTAAATTTTCCTGTGGCCCCACGTGTCCAATTCCGGAAATAAAATTTCATAATTCTCAAATATTCCAAAAGTCCGAATCTAGAATGGAATCCAATTCCCTTTAACGAACATTTTTCCTTCTCAAAATTCGGAAACTTTTCCGTCGAAAAATCACATCTTTCTTCCTTTCCAAAATTACTGTTGTATTCTCGTACGTACGTCCTCACATACATACCCTGGAACTACGGGGTGTAACATTCTTCCCCCCTTAGAAACATTCGTCCCGAATGTTCCTTCTAAGTCTCAAAACATACATGCGCCGGTATAGTCTTCACTGCTATACTTACCAAACCAATCATGCCACCAATGGCCATAGTATAACATACGGGCAAAACTCAATCCAAGCCAACGAGGAATCACCTCTAGCGTGTATAACAACACAAAAACTTCCACCCATGGTCTAAAGGATACTCCCTTCGCATCTTCACTTCACAAAAATGATCACTTCCATCCCCTTAACACATGTTCACTTCTTTCCTTACTCGTCGTACCATACCGTACACCCGAACTCTTTCTAGTACACGTACCATACTCCAGTCATCGCTTCAGTTTCCAAAACCTTGGAGTCACTACCTCCAACTTGGTCACCTTACTAGCCCCAAATTCCTTTAAGGCCATTCCCGGCCTTCACGATCCGATTCTAGTTGAACACATCCGCGAACTCGTACGATGGTTACCTAAACCTGGGCTTAGCACCCTCGTGATCCTACCACCTGGCGGGACCACCTCGAACAGACCCCACCTCACTCCGGGTTGCGGGTTGACCCGCGATCTGGCCTCAACCCGACCCGCTATCGCCCAAACTCTCTCGTTCCCCGATCCGGAACAACCTTACTAATTCACGTCATGAAAGCTACCACTGCTACTTTCATCTTACACAACCCATGGAATTATCCCACAATATATTTTACGCATAGCAAGTACTTCGACAAAGACCAACCGTAAAATTATCCACTCAAGGCGGCCTTGCATCCAAGGTCCTAACTGTTATAAATTCTAAGGCTCACAATTGTCTCGTCCCCAGACTTACCCTTTTCAACTACCCATGTTTTCTAATTCACACTTAACACAATGCTATCCGTACATAGCACTCCGCATGTATCTACCATAACAACATAAACAAGTCTCTTAAGGGCTAAAGATATCTCTGCAACTACTGCCTCACTTTCCCTTTGTCGCTCTAATCATAATCACGCCGCAGGCGCCTAGCTATATAAGGCGATGAACCAGCCACCGATCCCGGCGTCGAGCCTCTACATCTGCTACCTGCCTCGGACAAACTTCACCAAATGGCCTGTTGGCCGCAAGCATACAAGCCGCCAAGCAAGACGACACTCCCCATAATGGAGTCTATTACAATGGCCACAACGAGGTAGGGGTGACCTCATCTGACTAACACCCCCTTCTCCCGAACAACTGAACCCGCAACTGACCCGGTAGGCTGAGTCATCCCTCTGTATCCCTCCTACGTGGACACCTCCCATCACATCGCCCTGACGGCCGCAAGTATAACAATCTCCCAAACTAGCACGACACCCTGAGGATCATCCTCATCTCTCTATCCATAGAACTCTGGCGAACTGCAACTCAAGAAATCCCGAAGTCTCAGACTATTGGATCTAGGGTGAATCACTGGTACTGCTGGAACCACCGTCTCCCGTCCGTCCTCATATCTCGCCACGACCCTAGCTAGTAACTGGGCCATCTCCTTGAACTCATATCCTCGGCTCCTGGTCGTGGAACTGGTGGCTCAGGTATCGTGGCCTCAGTAGAAACTGCTGCCGCTCTAAACTCTGCTGGGGCTAGCGGCGTCATAAAACTCGTCGTCTGAAGTACTATCCCAGGTAATGACCTGTGCCCTCGTAACCCTCTGTGTTCTACTCGTAGCTCCCTCTGCTGCCTTGCCCATCTGGGCCCTGGTTGCCTTGCGTAGAGGCATAATGGGTACATAAGAATACGCCAGAGGGAGTCCAACTTATAACACAGCTCTAAGGCACGATTTCAAGAATGGAAACCAATCCTAAATATCCTGCAGCCTCCTGATTATAGGTGTGGTGCACAACACGCCGATAATCAAGACTCTACTAGATACGGTCTGTAGACACTTTCCGAGGATTAACTGCTCTGATACCACTTTTGTCACGACCCGACCTCGGGCCCGTGACTGGTGCCTTACCCCGGGCACCCTAGTGATACAACATTAAAGAAAATCAGCGGAAATAAAAACTTAAACATGAAACAGATATACAATAAGAAACAGGCTAACCAAACAGTCACCTTTCCGTATATACATAAAAAGCTTGAACAATTACATCCTTTACAAACTCTGCCCACAACAGTACTACAGACCTCTAAGAATTTTATAACAACAACTATGATGGGACAGGGCCCCGCCATACCCCTGAATGTACAAGTACCTATAATGACAGGGGACTATACCAAAAGATAAGCCTCCGGAGAAACGGAGCTTCCCAAACGCTGAACTGCGATCCTATGAACGAGGATCAACAACTGGTGTACCTCTACCTGCGGCATGAACGCACCGGGCGAGGTCAGTACAACAGGTACCAAGTATGTGAAACTGAAAATACTGTAAATAAAATCATAACGGTCTATATAAAAACAGGAGACATGTATGATAACCAAACTACAGTCCACAATATATAAGCAGTCATGTCAAGTCAGGGACTCACGCCCTCAAAGTCGTCACTCAAATATAACTATGGGTCTCACGCCCACAACATCAATCATGCGTGGAATACCTTCCTCACCGCCAGCCTCATGATATAATAACACCAAGAAGTACACATGAACACGGGTCCCACCTATGTCATAAAAACCGTGACGGCAAGTGCGAAGACATAGCTACGGATCCAACTGCGTCATCAATGGCCGGCAAGTACGAAAGCCACTACGGAACCTACCATACCAACAATACTAAACAACCATATCACGAAGGCGACACGTGGCAAGTGCGATAGCCTCTACGGATCCTCCTCGCGCACGTATCGACGGGGCAAGTTGTCACGACCCGACTCGGCGTGATAGTGCCTTACCCCGCACCCTAGTGATACAACATCGAGAAAACCAATGGAAATAAAAACTCATGAAAGAAGCAATGAGATAAGAAAGCAGGCTAACCCAAACGGTTACCTTTTTGTACATAAATGAAAACTTGAGCGATTACATCCCTTACAAACTCGCCACAACAAAGGCTACAAACCTCTAAGAATTTTAAAACCATAATGACGGACAGGCCCCGCCATGCCCTGAATATACAAAAGTCTACAACTTGAGGGAACCGTACCATAGACAAGCTTAGGAGATATGGAGCTTTCCGAGAACCGAACAGCGATCCTAAGAGCGGATCGCCAGAAGCTATGTACCTCGACTGCGGCATGAACGCAGCCCGGCGAGGTCAAGACAACAGTACAGTATGTGAACGAAAAATCAGTAAATGAAATCATAATAGTCTATATAAAGCGGAGACATGTATGATAACCAAACTACAAGACACAACATATAAGCGATCATGTCAAGTTAGGGACTCATGCCCGTGAAATCATCACTCAAATACAACCCGAATTTAACTCGCACAATAGCGCATGCCCCGATCTCACCTCGGTATAAGCATGGCCTCGAACCGTCCTAGTGGGCCCATACCGTGGACCATCCAACGTGTCGGTATGCCCAAAGGAGATAACAAGATAACAATCCCTGTGGAAGCATACCCGTGGCCACCCAACGTGTCGGTATGTCCAAACAACTAACAAGATAATACTCACTGTGGAAGCATACCCGTGGCTACCCAACGTGTCAGTATGTCCAAACGAATAACAAGAGAATACTCATCGGAAGCATACCCGGCTACCCAACGTGTCAGTATGTCCAAACAAATAACAAATAGCCGGCCCTCCATCGAGAGACTCGATAGCACAAATCAAACCCTTGCACAACAAGGCCATCTCAACCAAGCATAGGCAAGTTACACACAACTCAAGGTACTTTAAACACTTCTTAACACAACGTCAAGTATACCATTTAAAACCCAAGTATCTAACCCCTTTAAGATCAAGGTACTCCTACCTTTTATAACCAAGCCACTTATGTTTTTCCATCACAAAGAGTTCAATATTTGAAAACAAGTTACTTCTCTTTTCCCAAAAATCAAGTTACCATTCTAAATCCAATAATGAATCCATTTCTTTATTTTCCATAAAGTCGTTATAACTAAATTCCCATAAAGCTATTATAACACTTTATGTTTTAAAACAAGTCAAGACAAAACCATGTCTTTCTTTTAAACCAAAACACTTCAAATTCTTAAGTCTCTTTTCTTTTAGAAATCGAGTTCCTTACTTTGGAATTTTTAAGAAGATCAAAACTTGATTTCAATAATTCTTATTAGAGCAGCCATGATCTAGGAAATGTAATACAATTTTGTCTTATCTTAGCTTCTATGCAGATGGAGGTTTCTACTGGTTTTAATATAATTAATTGTCATTACTTTTTCCTTTATTAACGCTGCATTGGCTTGTTCGATTCTTATTCCCATTTCCGAAAGTTATGTAACATTATTCTTTTTAAAGAACCAAGTACTCATTTCTCACGAATGAGGTTTCACACTTTTCAACACAATTTAGGTCAATTATAAGTCAAGTCTCTTATCTTTTGAAATCAACAAACCATTCTTTTACCTACATAAAGTGGTTATAACAAACTTCCCATAAAGCCGTTATAACACTTTATGTTTTAAACCAACCAATTACAACTATAAGCCCTTATGAGACCAAGAGGGCTTATTCTTTAACCACCGAGTACCCATTATCAATGAATAAGATTTTCCCACTTTTTCAAACAATCAAGACCTTTACACTTCATATCAAGTCAAGGCACAACAAGGGAAATCAAATTCCTTTAACACACGTGCATCTACTGCACTATATATTTCACAAATAATCATGCTGAAGAGGATAGGAAGGATCACATACCTCGCGACGATTATCGACGGTTAGCAAAATGCTCCACAGTACTATCCCCCTTAAGTAGAATATGCTACTCGTAGTACTTCAATCCTATAAGGGTCATAAAACGTCTATCAAACTCTAGCTTCGAACGTAGAATAAACTAAGTGCAAGGTCCCTACATTCTACGGAAATTTGGACAACACATCCTTTGTTTCTACTTACTATGCCACCTTTTTCAAGGCCGAATTCAATAACCAAACGCCACATTTAAGGCTCAATTAATTCAGCAAATACAAGGGGATTACACGCCTAACAATACGTGTAAAATTTCCGCCCCACAATAATACAAAATAAACCAATAATTCCATGCCATTCTTGGCCAACAATAAACCAATCCTAAACCCCTTTCAACTCTTTTCCAATACAAGTTCTTAGGTATAACATGATATCTAGCCCTAGACATCTTCAACAACTACAATCCCCCTTTACAACATGTGACGACCAAATTAGTAACCAAATTGAAGTTATCATCTTAAGGCTAACATGCCCATTTCAGTTTTCAACAAGACAACAAGGTCCAAATCTATTCAAACTTAAATATAACAGCCTCAGGCTCATTTCTAAACTACTATAACAAGTATTAACCCATATCCAAGAGAAGGGGAAACTTTTACCTTTTGGAATAGCCCACAAAAGCCCTTTTCTTCCACTTCGCTCACAACTACGCTCACCAGCGCTTCCCACAAGTTCACCCACACTTTGCCTTCTTGCCGCCGCTCCAACAATTTTCCCCTTAGGCTAGGTTTTCTTCAAAATCTAGAGAGAAGGGAGAGGAGTTCTTGGGAGGGTTTCCAAAATGAAATGGCCAAGTCTTCCAAGACTTGGCCCTAAAATAGGCCCCTTTCCTGGTCAAAAGGATGGGAGGGACACTTGTCACCCTCCCATAGGCTTTTAACAAAATATCCCCTGATTTTCGCCCTTTCTGTGAGAAAAATCCCGCCAGCCGCGCCCACTTCGGAGAATAATTACCCGCATTCGGCCGCGCTCAGATTCGGCCACGCGCTGCAACCTCAGCGAACCCCAAGACAACCGCGCTGCCACCGATTTCAGCGGCCAATGCATCACGAAGCAAACCATCGCTTTGCACGATTGCGCACCAAACTTGAAACTTCCATAACTTTTGACTCCGATGTCCTATCGACGAACGGTTTGTTGCGTTGGGAACTAGATTTAACGGACTACACACTAGGCTTTTTAAACACCTTGAAATTCTTAACAACTGGGGTACAACACTCCAAGGTAGACTCAAAATCCGTCCAACACATGTTTGTCCACTTATCTTTCCACTTTCAAATCTTATATTCCTTGGTATGTTCTTATCTTATCTTCTTGAATTTACGAGGTGTAACACAAGTAACCAGACTAACCACCAGATCACAACCGTAAGTCACGAAGCTTCGTCCAAACACTGACTCGCGAAGCTGACACGTGGCAAGTGCGATAGCCTCTACCAGATCCTCCCTGCGCCACGTAGCTGACGGGGGCAAGTAACCAGGCTAACCACCAGATCACAACCGTAAGTCACGATACTTCGCCGCGAAGCTGACACGTGGCAAGTGCGATAACCTTTACCAGATCCACCTGCGTCACGTAGCTGAAGGGGGCAAGTAACCAGGCTAACCACCAGATCACTACCGTAAGTCACGAGACTTCGCCACAAAACTGAACGGGGCAAGTACGAAGGATAACTACGTAACCAAAGCGAATCAGCCACGGCGGGCAAGTACGAGAGCCAACTACGGATACCAAAGCCGAATCAAGAAACCTCATGGAGAGCTAGTCCATGGAACAACAATCCTAATGGAACCATACCCGTGGGCCACCCAACGTGTCAGTAGGTCCAAGGATATAACAAGATAACCGGCCCTCCATCGAGAGACTCGGTAGCACAGAATCAAAACACTTGCACAGCAAAGGCTAGCACAACAAGCATAGGCAAGTTCAACGTACTCATAGACTTTTATTTTATTACAACAAATTCGGATTTTAACCCCAAGGTACTACGCATTTTAACACTTTAAAAGATCCATTTCTTTCACAAAAAGTCATACGATACCCGTAGTATCAAAATAGAGTAACTATCTTTTTAAGTAAACCAAAACAATTTCCATACTTTCTTTTTAAACCAAATCACTTCTCCCTTTAAAGTCAAGTTACCATTTTAAATCCAATAATAAAACCATCCTTTTGTTTTCATAAAGTTGTTATAACTAACTTCCCATAAAGCTATTATAACACTTTATGTTTTAAACCAATTTAAGACAAAACCATGCCTTTCTTTTAAACCAAAACACTTCAAATTCCTCAAGTCTCTTTTCTTTTAGAAAACAAGTTACTTACTTTGGAATTTAAGAAAAATCAATACTTATTATTAATGATCTTATTTAAGCAACCATGATCTAGGAAATGTAATACAATTTTGTCTTATCTTAGCTTCTATGCAGATGGAGGTTTCTACTGGTTTTAATATAATTAATTATTTGTCAATACATTTTCCTTTATTAACGCTGCAGTGGTTTGTTCGATACTTATTCACATTTCCGAAATCAATATAACTTATTCCTTTTTTTAAAACCCAATTACCCATTTCTCATAAATGCGGTTTCACAACTTTTTAACACAACCCAAGTCCTTAATATTTCACATCAAGTCATTTATAAGTTAAGTCTCTTATCTTTTAAAAACAATCAACCATTCTTTTACCTACATAAAGTCGTTATAATTAACTTCCCATAAAGCCATTATAACACTTTATGTTCTAAACCAACCAAATTCATTTAACACACGTACGTCTACCGTACTACATAGTTTACAACAATCATGCTAGAAAAGATAGGAAGAGGTTCACATACCTCGCGACGATTATCGACAAAAAGCAAAAAGCTCCAAAGTACCGTAACCCTGCAAGTCCTTTCCACCCTTTAAGTAGAATACACTACTCGCAATACTTCCACCTAAAAAGGCCACAAAACGTCTATCAACTTCTCGATCTCTTCGTAGAATATTCTAAATACAAGATTCCTTATTCTACGGAAAATTGGTAGCACCTCCCCGCAACCACATAAATCTCCTCCTCTATCAAGGCCCGCTACCACGCCAACAACTCCGAGGGGGTTACACGTCTAACCGGACGTGTACAACACTGCCCCACAATAATACTACAAGTCTACTGTAAATACAGTCCAATTCTTTATAATTATTCTTCCAATATATCTTGTACTCAATTCTAAACTACTACAATATGTAATATCCAATTCTGATAGGACAAAGATCATTACCTCGATAAGCCCAAAATTATCCAAGATAATAAGTCGATCCTGAGTAACGTTTAGCTCCAAATCCTTACGCTCCAACCCGCTCCAAGCAACACTTAGAAGTTTCTAAACAACTTCTCTTAACACTTCATCTAATCTATGAAGATTTTTCTAGGGCTTCGTTTCGCGACTAAAGGAATAAAGTAGTATTTCCGGGCTCTTAATGTTGAAATAACTTTGGAATACTACTAGGGATACTAGGCTAAGGTATTTGGGATTATACAACAATACTTGAAGTATTTCTACACAAAGTGCGGGGGGGGGGGGGGTATTTTTGACTTGGAAGAACTTAAGTGTGGATGAAGAATTAGTCTTGCACAAAGGGGTATTTATAGAGAAATCAATGGCCAAGATCTAGGCAAGTGTGTGGTGAAGATTGGGTCCAAGTGTGTGGGTAATTTGCCAACCAAGTGTCCACCACAAAAAATGGGACAAGTGGCTTGCCACTTGTCCCCCACAAAAACGTCCAAGTGCCCAAGTCCATCATCAATTCGGCCACATGGCCACATGGGGGTGACACGTGTCGCCCCCCTACTCGTCCAAAATATTTCATATTCCGAAAATATCCGTAATGCCCAAAATCCGAAAATAAAGTGGGCCCCACAAACCGTAAATTTTCCCCGTGGGCCCCACGTGTCCAATTCCGGAAATAAAATTTCATAATTCTCAAATATTCCAAAAAGTCCGAATACCGAATCTGGGAATCTAATTCCCTTTAACGAACATTTTTCCTTTCCAAAATTACTGTCGTATTCTCGTACGTACGTCCTCACATACATACCCTGGAACTACGGGGTGTAACATTCTTCCCCCCTTAGAAACATTCGTCCCGAATGTTCCTTCTAAGTCTCAAAACATACATGCGCCGGTATAGTCTTCACTACTATACTTACCAAACCAATCATGCCACCAATGGCCATAGTATAACATACGCGCAAAACTCAATCCAAGCCAACGAGGAATCACCTCTAGCGTGTATAACAACACAAAAACTTCCACCCATGGTCTAAAGGATACTCCCTTCGCATCTTCACTTCACAAAAACCTGGGCCTAGCACCCTCGTGATCCTACCACCTGGCGGGACCATCTCGAACTGACCCCACCTCACTCCGGGCTGCGGGTTGACCCGCGATCTGGCCTCAACCCGACCCGCTATCGCCCAAACTCTCTCGTTCCCCGATCCGGAACAACCTTACTAATTCACGTCATGAAAGCTACCACTGCTACTTTCATCTTACACAACCCATGGAATTATCCCACAATATATTTTACGCATACCAAGTACTTCGACAAAGACCAACCGTAAAATCATCCACTCAAGGCGGCCTTGCATCCAAGGTCTTAACTGTTTTAAATTCTAAGGCTCACAATTGTCTCGTCCCCAGACTTACCCTTTTCATCTACCCATGTTTTCTAATTCACACTTAACACAATGCTATTCGTACATAGCACTCCGCATGTATCTACCATAACAACATAAACAAGTCTCTTAAGGGCTAAAGATATCTCTGCAACTACTGCCTCACTTTCTCTTTGTCGCTCTAATCATAATCACCGCAGTGCCTAGCTATATAAGGCGATGAACCAGCCACCGATCCCGAAGGCTGAGTCTCTACATCTGTGCTACCTCTGGTCGGACAAACTCTCACCAAATGGCCCTGTTGGCCGCAAGCATACAAGCTGTCGAAGCAGTACGACACTCCCCATAATGGAGTCTATTACAATGGCCACAACGAGGTAGGGGTGACCTCATCTGACTAACACCCCCTTCTCCCGAACAACTGAACCCGCAACTGACCCGGTAGGCTGAGTCATCCCTCTGTATCCCTCCTACGTGGACATCCTCCCATCACATGGCCCTGACGGCCGCAAGTATAACAATCTCCCAAACTAGCACGACACTCTGACCATCATCCTCAGCTCTCTATCCATAGAACTCTGGCGAACTGCAACTCAAGAAATCCCGAAGTCTCAGACTATCGGATCTAGGGTGAATCACTGGTACTGCTGGAACCACCGGCTCCCGTCCGTCCTCATATCTCGCCACGACCCTAGCTAGTAACTGGGCCATCTCCTTGAACTCATATCCTCGGCTCCTGGCCGTGGAACTGGAGGCTCAGGTATCGTGGCCTCAGTAGAAACTACTGCCGCTCTAAATTTGCTGGGGCTAGCGGCGTCATAAAACTCGTCGTCTGAAATACTATCTCAGGTAATGACTAGGCCTGTGCCCTCGTAACCCTCTGTGTTCTACTCGTAGCTCCCTCTGCTGCCTTGCCCATCTGGGCCCTGGTTGCCTTGCGTAGAGGCATAATGGGTACATAAGAATACGCCAGAGGGAGTCCAACTTATAACACAACTCTAAGGCACGATCTCAGAGTGAGAAGAATGGAAACCAATCCTAAATATCCTGCAGCCTCCTGATTATAGGTGTGGTGCACAACACGCCGATAATCAAGACTCTACTAGATACAGTCTGTAGACACTTTCCGAGGATTAACTGCTCTGATACCACTTTTGTCACGACCCGACCTCGGGCCCGTGACTGGTGCCTTACCCCGGGCACCCTAGTGATACAACATCAGAGAAAATCAGCGGAAATAAAAACTTAAACATGAAACAGATATACAATAAGAAACAGGCTAACCAAACGGTCACCTTTCCGTATATACATAAAAAGCTTGAACAGTTACATCCTTTACAAACTCTGCCCACAACAGTACTACAGACCTCTAAGAATTTTATAACAACAACTATGACGGGACAGGGCCCCGCCATACCCCTGAATGTACAAGTACCTATAATGACAGGGGACTATACCAAAAGATAAGCCTCCGGAGAAACGGAGCTTCCCAAACGCTGAACTGCGATCCTATGAACGAGGATCAACAACTGGTGTACCTCTACATGCGGCATGAACGCAGCCCCCCGAAGGAGGTCAGTACAACAGGTACCAAGTATGTGAAACTGAAAATACTGTAAATGAAATCATAAGAGTCTATATAAAAACAGGAGACATATATGATAACCAAACTACAGTCCACAATATATAATCAGTCATGTCAAGTCAGGGACTCACGCCCTCAAAGTTGTTACACCCCATAATTCCAGGACATGTATAAGAGAATGTACGTAAGGAATCAAGACTTGGAAATTGGTACGAAAGGAAGAATTGTTTTTCCGACGGAAAATCTTCCGAACGTCGGAAAGGAAAAATGTTCGTTGTTGAGAATTGGATTCTCAAAATGTATTATTTGAGGAATATGGAACTTTTAACATTATGGAAATTTATTTTTACGGATTTGGTCATGTGGGGCCCACCCGGGGAATTTTACGTTTTGCGGGGCCCACGAGGGTTACGAAATTTTATAGACGAATGAGAGGGTGACACGTGGCACCCCCACATGTGGTCTTGGACGAAATTTTAGTGAGGGTAAAATGGTCATTGACCATCTTGGAAGATAAGTCTTGCAAGCTTGATATATTTGACCAAAGTCAACTTGCCACTTGGGCTTAATCCTAGTGAAACTCATCCTAGCCACACAATTGTGATAATCTAAGCCATCCAATGTGTTATATAAGCTTGCTACTAGTGCAAGACTTGTCTTGAACACTTAGAAAATTAGAAACCTTGTTCTTGTCCCTAACTTGCTCTCGGGTTTGCACCATTTCCCACTAGAAAAATTTGTAGTTTTGATCCTTTGTTCACAAGACTTAAACCCAATGTCCCTAAGGGTTTTTTAAGGATATCTCAATATAAATATTTCGGAAAAACGGCGTTTTCGTATTAGTCGCAAGGCGGAAACTTAAGAAGTTCTTCAACTTTGAAGTTGGAACTTGAAGATGGGTTCTTCATAGGCTTCTAAGGAGTGCTTGGCGCGGATTGGAACATAAGGAAAGGAGCTAAGAATTTGCTAAGGCGCGACTTTGAATCTTGGAATCTTTAAGGGCTTGTAAAGGTATAATCTTGTCGTTTTAGCAATTAAGGTTTACTTATCATTGTAGTTACGAATATTAGCAAGCATGAGATGTTTAGTATGAAGTTTGATAAGTATTTTGGCTATTGGAACCCTAATCCGAAAACTAGCAGGTTAGCCTTAAGACTACAATTCAAGTTGATTATTCGTTTAAATCGTCGCATGTTGTGTAAGAAGGAAATTGTAGTTGTTGAAGTTGTTTATAACTATATAACATGTAAGACCTTATAACTTGGAATTGGAAAAGGTTTGGAAAAGACTTTGAATTGTTGGTTATGTAAGTTGGCCGAGAATGGCTAGTGAGCATTAAACTACTTCGTATGAATTGTGGGGCGGAATTTTACACGTATTGTAAGGCGTGTAATCCCCTTTGTTTGGTTGTTGTTTTGATCCTTAAATGTGGCGTGTTGGTTATTGTATTCGGCCTTGAAAAAGGTGGCAAAGTGAGTAGAAACAAAGGAAGTGCTGCCCGATTTTCCGTAGAATTAGAGACCATTACTTAGTATTATTCTACGTTAGAGACTAGAAGTTGATAGTCATGTTGTGACCATTATAGGTTGACACTTCTACGTGCGCGATTCGGCAGCTTGTGGATTTAGCGAAAAAGGTATGTGAACTATCTCCTTCTAGCATGATTCCTTAAGATAAAGAAAGTATGTCCTACTCCTTAAATGATCCATTCCTTGGTTGTATTTGGATTGCCTAAAATAGAATTTGTTCTATGTACTTCCTTGATTGTACTTTGATGTTTAAATTGTAAGTTGTATAATCTATTGCCTTAGTGAAGTTGGATTCTTAAAAGTGAAAGTATTTTACTTAAAGTACATAGAGTCTTGAAAAGGAAGTGGTTTCCAAATCTTTTGGCTAGTGCCTTAGTTCCAAAACCTAAGGGTCGTTTAATGACTTTAGGGGAGTCAAAGGAGTGATTTACTTAATTGTTTTAAGAGAGGAGAAATGACATTATTTAAGAGAAGAAACTTGTTTTCTAAATATTAAGAGACTTGAAGTATTTTGGAAAGTTAAGAACTTGATTTGTAAGTATGTGATACTTGGTTTTAAGTATAAGTCTCTTGGTTATAAAAAGGAATGAATATGTCTAAAACCATAAAGGGTTATAACGGCTTTATGGGAAGTTGGTTATAACGGCTTTATGGAAGGTTAAGAAAGTTGTCTATTTTGATTATTAGGCATAAGTTGCCTAGATTGTGAAAATTTGAAGTTACTTGATTCCAAGCTTTGAAATGAGTTTTCTAAAGGTGTAGTAACTTACTTTGAAAAATAGACACACCTTGATGGGTGTTAGTATCTTGGGGTTTTACATAAAAAGGAATTTTTTGAAAAGAATGCACGTACGAAGTACTTTGGCCTGTTTAATTGAGAATTATTCTATGTGTGCCTTGATAAGTACTTTGGCCTGTTTAATTGAGAATTATTCTATGTGTGCCTTGATAAGTACTTTGGCCTGTTTAATTGAGAATTATTCTATGTGTGCCTTGATAAGTACTTTGGCCTGTTTAATTGAGAATTATTCTATGTGTGCCTTGATAAGTACTTTGGCTTGTTTAATTGAGAATTATTCTATGTGTGCCTTGATAAGTACTTTGGCCTGTTTAATTGAGAATTATTCTATGTGTGCCTTGATAAGTACTTTGGCTTGTTTAATTGAGAATTGCCAATGTGTGCTGGTGATAGCATTTGAGTACAAGTATTATGTTTTATTACGTTGCCGCGACTCTCGGTTGGAGGGTCGGCTGTCTTGTTGTAAGATTACTTGGACGTACCGACAGTGATGTGGGATTCCACGGGTATGCTTCCATTATTTGTGTTACCCTATGGTCATGCTTATACGATGTGGGATTCCGGGGCATGCGACCACGAGGGATACTCCTTGGACATGCTTATACGATGTGGGATTAGGGCATGTGACCGGGAGCGGGTGATTCCGGTTGTTTGTATTACCCACGGTCATGCTTATACGATGTGGAATTCCGGCATGCGACCACGTGGGATATTGTTACTCTTGGACATGCTTATACGATGTGGGATTAGGGCATGTGACCAGGAGGCGGGTTAGAATCCCGGATTTGTGTATTACCCTATGGGCATGCTTATACGATGTGGGATTCCGGGGTATGCGACCACGTGGGATATTGTTACTCCTTGGACATGCTTATACGATGTGGGATTCCGGGGCATGTGACCAGGAGGCGGGTTAGAATCCCGGATTTGTGTGTATTACCCTATGGTCATGCTTATACGATGTGGGATTCCGGGGCATGCGACCACGAGGGATACTGTTATTATGACTTGGTGTTATATTATATCATGGACTGCCGGCAGTGAGAAAGGATTCCACGGGCATGATTGATATTATGGGCGTGAGACCCATGGTTATATTTGAGTAGTGACTTTGAGGGCACGTCACGACTTGATATAATCGCTTATGTATTGGTAATCGTAGGTTGGCTATCATACATGTCTCTGCTTTTGTTTAGATTATGATTTCATTACGATTTCATCGCTCACATACTTGGTACATTCTTCGCATCGACCTCATTCGGGGCTGCGTCATGCCGCGAGTTTAGGTGCCTTGATTTGGTGATCTGCAGTGTAGGACCGCTCGAGTTTTGGATAGCTCCTTCATTCGGGAGTTTATCTTTTGGTATAGTTCCTTGATGTGCTTTTGTACGCAGTTATGGGTACGGGGCCTTGTCGCCATGTTTCGTAAACTCTGAGGTCCGTATTCATATGTGGGATTGGACTCATGTACGGTGTAGTGTCTTTTTATTATGTATATTATATGGCAGCCTTGTCGGCTTTGCCCTTGCACGTACGTTGGTTTTAAAAAAAAATGAGGTGTTATTTAATTTCCGCAGCTTACTTAGTTGTTAAGGTAGAAGGGTGCCCAGGTAGGGCACGATGAGCCCGTGGTTCGGTCGTGACACGATGGTATCGAGCGATCCTTGGAATGTCTACTGCAGTGTCTAGTAGAGTCTTGATTATCGGTGTGTTGCGCGCCACACCCATAAACAGGAGGCTACAGGACTTTTAGGAGTTGGTTTCTATTCTTCTCACTCTAAGATCGTGCCATAGAGCTGTGTTAGTAAGATAATTCCTCTCTGACGTAATTTTGTGTTCTGATTATGCCTCGGAGGGCAACAACGCCTGAAGGGCAAAGGAGTAGCGAGAGCTACTAGTCGACTCAGAGAGTTGATAGGGCTTATGCCTGTGGTATACCAGATGTTGTTCGCGATCGGCGAAGTTCTGCGCGCAGTTTTGAGGCCCCAACACCAGAGCCTCCAGTTTCTCAGTTAGGGGAAGACTATAGGGTCATAAGGGAAGCAGTTATGTTATTGACCAAGATAGCGGTGCTACAATTTCATCAGCAGGAGGTTATTCGTCCAGTACAGACAGGTGTACAGAGGGTAGAGGGCCAACACGGAGATCAGCGTAAGAGGGCTAGACCGGTTGGTTATCCCGGTGAGTTTTTGGACGAGCAGCCTCAGCAGCGAGTGAGATATTCGTCCCAGCCTACCCAGTACATACCCCCGCAGTCCACAGGTGGGAGGTTTGACCCCACAAGGTATTTAAAAGCTGGTCCGACCTCCAGGGTTCGAAGTTCTCATAGGAGCAGAGGATTTTCTCAGTCGAGGCCACATATTCCTCAGTGTTTCCAATGTAGTAAGCGTCATATGAGGAAATTCCATTATGGCACAGATTTTTGTTATTATTGTGACCATCCGGGCCACAAGAAGTGGGAATGTCCGGTTAGAAAGAGCGCCGGTAAGGTGGCTCAGCCTATGAGGCCGATGGTTGGTTACCTTTCCTCCACAGCTGTGCGTCCCCCAGGGCGGGGTGTTCAGATGTCAGCCAGCCTTGGTAGAGGTCAGGGTGGAGTTTATAGTTCTGGCGGTCCTTCGAACCGCAGAGATGACGTGACTACTAGGCAGGATCAGGAGGCAACATCGCACGGGGTTACAGGTATATTTCGATTCTTTTGAATCATACGTGCACTGATAAATTCAGATTTTACCCTAGCGTATATGTTTTCCCTTTATTGCTAGAGTTGTAAAGTGATAGTACCCCAGAGGTAGGGATACCTTGATTAGTAAAGTGAGAAGTTAGGAATATTGACAAGAATGGTAAGTGAAATGAGACTATAGTTGTGTAGAGTTCACACGTAGTGATTGCCCCATGACAGTGTAAGACCAATAGGGAAGATTGTACGGTAGAAATACTTCGACCTATGTGGCAAACCTCTAGTGAATAGGGGGATAGGGTGAGAAGTACCTTGAGATAAGAGAAAGATTTATTTCAGACTAAGAATGAGAAGTTAAGTGTGACGATGAGTCGGGTTATGGACTCATTTCGGGTCAGCCGGTAGTATGGAATGGGGTGATGTCAGTTAGAAATGGTCCCGCTATGTGATAGGGTCCCGAGTGTGCAAGGCCCAAGTTTAGTTAATCGTTGTACGAGTTCGTGGATGTGTTCCACCGGAACTAGGTCGTAAGGACCGAGAAGAGTCTTAACGGGAATGTAAGTAACAATATGGCCAAGTTTGGTTAGTAACTCCAAGGATTGGGGAACAGAAACAATATTTGAGATGTGTACGTTTACTAAATAAGTTGGAAGTACGAGAAAGTATGACAAGTAAGAAGTAAAGGAACCTCTAAGGATCCCGTGTTTTAGAAGACTGTAACCTTCGAGTTTTGAGAGAAGGGGTCGCGGACGGAAGGTCCATTGATATGTTTACGGATGTTAAGTGGTGGCCATGTGTGGCATCGTTAGTCTTGTGGAGTATTGATTGATAGGCATAGTATAGAGATTGTGCCGGAATTTGTATAGCCTGACAACCGACTAAGAACATTCGGGGACGAATGTTTCGAAGGGGGGAAGAATGTTACACCCCGTAAGTCCAGGATATGTATAAGAGAATGTACGTAAGGAATCAAGACTTGGAAATTGGTACGAAAGGAAGAATTGTTTTTCCGACGGAAAATCTTCCGAACGTCGGAAAGGAAAAATGTTCGTTGTTGAGAATTGGATTCTCAAAATGTATTATTTGAGGAATATGGAACTTTTAACATTATGGAAATTTATTTTTATGGATTTGGTCATGTGGGGCCCACCCGGGGAATTTTACGTTTTGCGGGGCCCACGAGGGTTACAGAATTTTATGGACGAATGAGAGGGCGACACGTGGCATCCCCACATGTGGTCTTGGACAAAATTTTAGTGAGGGTAAAATGGTCATTGACCATCTTGGAAGATAAGTCTTGCAAGCTTGATATATTTGACCAAAGTCAACTTGCCACTTGGGCTTAATCCTAGTGAAACTCATCCTAGCCACACAATTGTGATAATCTAAGCCATCCAATGTGTTATATAAGCTTGCTACTAGTGCAAGACTTGTCTTGAACACTTAGAAAATTAGAAACCTTGTTCTTGTCCCTAACTTGCTCTCGGGTTTGCACCATTTCCCACTAGAAAAATTTGTAGTTTTGATCCTTTGTTCACAAGACTTAAACCCAATGTCCCTAAGGGTTTTGTAAGGATATCTCAATAGAAAGATTTCGGAAAAACGGCGTTTTCGTATTAGTCGCAAGGCGGAAACTTAAGAAGTTCTTCAACTTTGAAGTTGGAACTTGAAGATGGGTTCTTCATAGGCTTCTAAGGCGTGCTTGGCGCGGATTGGAACATAAGGAAAGGAGCTAAGAATTTGCTAAGGCGCGACTTTGAATCTTGGAATCTTTACGGTCTTGTAAAGGTATAATCTTGTCGTTTTAGCAATTAAGGTTTACTTATCATTGTAGTTACGGATATTAGCAAGCATGAGATGTTTAGTATGAAGTTTGATAAGTATTTTGGCTATTGGAACCCTAATCCGAAAACTAGCATGTTAGCCTTAAGAGTACAATTCAAGTTGATTATTCGTTTAAATCGTCGCATGTTGTGTAAGAAGGAAATTGTAGTTGTTGAAGTTGTTTATAACTATATAACATGTTAGACCTTAGAACTTGGAATTGGAAAAGGTTTGGAAAAGACTTTGAATTGTTGGTTATGTAAGTTGGCCGAGAATGGCTAGTGAGCATTAAACTACTTCGTATGAATTGTGGGGCGGAATTTTACACGTATTGTAAGGCGTGTAATCCCCTTTGTTTGGTTGTTGTTTTGAGCCTTAAATGTGGCGTGTTGGTTATTGTATTCGGCCTTGAAAAAGGTGGCAAAGTGAGTAGAAACAAAGGAAGTCTTTCGATTTTCCGTAGAATTAGAGACCGTTACTTAGTACTATTCTACGTTAGAGACTAGAAGTTGATAGTCATGTTGTGACCATTATAGGTTGACACTTCTACGTGCGCGATTCGCTTAGCTTGTGGATTTAGCGAAAAGGTATGTGAACTATCTCCTCTTCTAGCATGATTCCTTAAGATAAAGAAAGTATGTCCTACTCCTTAAATGATCCATTCCTTGGTTGTATTTGGATTGCCTAAAATAGAATTTGTTCTATGTACTTCCTTGATTGTACTTTGATGTTTAAATTGTAAGTTGTATAATCCATTGCCTTAGTGAAGTTGGATTCTTAAAAGTGAAAGTATTTTACTTAAAGTACATAGAGTCTTGAAAAGGAAGTGGTTTCCAAATCTTTTGGCTAGTGCCTTAGTTCCAAAACCTAAGGGTCGTTTAATGACTTTAGGGGAGTCAAATGAGTGATTTACTTAATTGTTTTAAGAGAGGAGAAATGACATGATTTAAGAGAAGAAACTTGTTTTCTAAATATTAAGAGACTTGAAGTATTTTGGAAAGTTAAGAACTTGATTTGTAAGTATGTGATACTTGGTTTTAAGTATAAGTCTCTTGGTTATAAAAAGGAATGAATATGTCTAAAACCATAAAGGGTTATAACGGCTTTATGGGAAGTTGGTTATAACGGCTTTATGGAAGGGTGAGATTCCCGGATTTGTTTGTATTACCCCATGGTCATGCTTATACGATGTGGGATTCCGGGGCATGCGACCACGTGGGATATTGTTACTCTGATACGCTTATATCGATGTGGGATTAGGGCATGTGACCAGGAGGCGGGTTAGAATCCCAGATTTGTGTATTACCCTATGGTCATGCTTATACGATGTGGGATTCCGGGGCATGCGACCACGTTGGATATTGTTACTCCTTGGACATGCTTATACGATGTGGGATTCCGGGGAATGTGACCAGGAGGCGGGTTAGAATCCCGGATTTGTGTGTATTACCCTATGGTCATGCTTATACGATGTGGGATTTCGGGGCATGCGACCACGAGGGATACTGTTATTATGACTTGGTGTTATACTATATCATGGACTACCGGCAGTGAGAAAGGATTCCACGGGCATGATTGATATTATGGGCGTGAGACCCATGGTTATATTTGAGTAGTGACTTTGAGGGCATGCGTCCCTGACTTGATATAACTGCTTATGTATTGTGTACTGTAGGTTGGCTATCATACATGTCTCCTGTTTTGTTTATACTGTTATGATTTCATTACGATTTCATCGCTCACATACTTGGTACATTCTTCGTACTGACCTCCTTCGGGGGGCTGCGTTCATGCCGCAGGTTTAGGTACGCAGTTTGGTGATCTGCAGGTGTAGGACCCTGCTCAGAGTTTTTGGATAGCTCCTTCTGTTCGGGAGTTTATCTTTTGATATAGTTCCTTCAGTACATGCTTTTGTACGGTTATGGGTACGGCGGGGCCTTGTCCCGTCATGTTTCTGTAAACTCTTAGAGGTCTGTATTCATATGTGGGATTGGACTCATGTACGGTGTAGTGTCTTTTGTTTATGTATATTGTATGGCAGCCTTGTCGGCTTTGCCCTTGCACGAAATTGTGAAGCTTCCTACGAAAAGAATTGTTTATCCGACGGAAAATTTTCCGAACCTTGTAAGGGAATTTTGCGTTTTCAAGAATTTATTTATTTTGGATTTTTCCGAGAGATGAAATATTTTGGACCAACGAGAGGGCGACATGTGTCACCCGAGTGGACGGTGGAGGGAATTGTTGGCACATTTTTGCCATGTAAAAGGCCTTAAACATTTGGTCAATGTTTGCTAGATATTTGTGGAGTAGATGGATAAGGTAGCACATGTCCAAATCTCCACCATCCACTTGCTTTAATCTTGGCCTTTGAAGGTCCTATAAATACCCCCCTAAGTTGCAAGAATTCTTCATCCACAAAAATATTTTCCAAGTCTCAAAAACTCCCTTCTCCCTTTGTGAGCTTTCGTCCAAGCTCTCCCCCCCCCCCCTTCCTTGTGTCTCGTCCGAAGCACACCCCCCCCCTTGGTAGAAAAATCTCTCCAAAGTATTGTTACTATTCCCAAATACCTTAGCTCATATCCCTTGTAGTATTTTCAAAGTTACCTCTATACTTAGAGCCCGGAAATACTACTATATTTCTTTTAGTCGCAAAACGAAACCCTAGGATAATCTTCATTGTTGGTTGAAGTAGTAAGTAGAAGTTGTGTAGAAACTTCTAAGGGTTTCTTGGAGCAGATTGGAGCGTATAGAATAGGAGCTAAACGTTGTTCAGGATCGACATTTAAACTTGGATAATTTTGGGCTTACCGAGGTAAATATCTTGTCCTTCTATTGTGATTGGAGATTACATACTGTAGTAGTATAGAAATGAGTATAAGATATATAGAAGGATGGTATAAAAGAAGAGAATTGAACTGTACTTACATAGAACTGTATTTACAGTAGACTTGTGTAGTATGACGGGTAGGGAAGTGCTGCCCAATTTTTCCGTAGAATTAAGAACCCTCTGCTTAGAATATTCTACAGAATAGTCTAGACGTTGATAGACGTATTTGACTATTATAGGTTGATACTCTGTACTTGACATATTCGACTTGGGTGGATTTCGCCAGAGGTATGTGATTCTTCCTATCCTCTTGAGCATGATATTTTAAAATATATAAATAGTGCGGTGACGACGCGTGTGTTAATCGAACTTGGTTTTACTCGATGTCTTTTGACTTGAGTTTTAAATAATAAGAATCTTGAAGTATTTCAAAAGAGTTATGAATCATTTTGAAAGAAAAGTAATACTTGGTTTTAAAAGCTTAAAGAGTTATACTAACTTTATGAGAAGTTAGGTGTAACGACTTAAGAAAGATAAAAGGAACGATTTACTTATTTGTTTATGAAAGTCTTGTATTGATTTACGAAAAGTGTAGTAAGATGGTTTGATAAGTAAACATGTTATGATGCTACGCGTGTTAGTGTCTTGTGATGTTGTGTAAGGGTTATTCTTGTGCTTACGTTGTTAAACGTTAAGCCCGTTGTCTTGTTATTATATCACATACCCGCGACTTGTTATACAGGGCTTGCCACCCTTGACGCGTCTATACGGCTATGCGGTCTGCGTGACTATGCGAAGGCGGAGTTCGAGGATTGATCATTAGGGTGTATTATCCGTCGCGAGGAATGCCTCATGCGCCGTGTGTGACTACGCGGTATGTGACTATGCGGTGCGGAGTCGAGGAGGATACCGCGGGTTAGCTACCCCGTCGCGAGGAATACCACGCGGTGCGTGTGACTTTATGCGGTGCGGAGTTCGAGGATTAGGCTCGCATAATGATACTATGGGCGATTGGCCTTGCTTCGATCATTAGCCTAGAAAAGACCGATTATGTTATATCTATTTTGCTTTTGTTATCTTTGTGGCACTATGTGTGGTTACATTGGTTGTTTCGTACATATTTGTAAAATTGGTTTTAAAATGGTATGATTTCATTTAAAGTACTTTACAGTTTCACATACTTGGTACTGTTATCGACCTCCCTTGAGTGCGCTCATGCCGCAGGTAAAGGGAAGCAGGTGGTAGATCCTCATTCTTAGGATCCTTACTGCAGTGTCGGAGCTCCATTTCTCCGGAGGCTCGACTTTTGGTACGACTCTCCCTGGTGTTGTAGATATTTTGTACATTCAGGGTATGGCGGGGCCCTGTCCCGCCATAGTTGTTTACTTCCTTAGAGGTCTGTAGCCCTGTTGTAAAGTTGGGATGTAACTGTTCACTCTTGATGTATATATATATGCCGAAAGACAACTTTTCTCAGATAAACAGTGTTACATTTTACATTTGTTTCATGTCTTGATTTATTATTCCGCTGATTACTCTGATGTATGTCTACTTGGGTGCCCGGGTAAGGCACCAGTCATGGGCCCGGGTTCGGGTCCTGACACTGCCGGCAGTCTATGATATAATAACACCAAGAAGTACATATGAACACCAGGTCCCACCTGTGTCATAAAAACC
This sequence comes from Przewalskia tangutica, assembly GCA_029844215.1. NCBI lineage: Eukaryota > Viridiplantae > Streptophyta > Magnoliopsida > Solanales > Solanaceae > Przewalskia > Przewalskia tangutica. The sequence continues at coordinate 30,274,737 of CM056720.1, read as the reverse complement.
GCACGGGGTAAGTACGAAGGCATAGCTACCAGATCCAACCTGCATCATCAACTGACCGGGGCAAGTATGAAAGCCAGCTACCAGAACCTACCGTACCAACAATACTAAACAACCATATCACGAAGCTGACACGTGGCAAGTGCGATAACCTCTACCAGATCCTCCCCGCGCTAATGCGGCGGGGCAAGTAACGAGCTAACCACCAGATCACAACCGTAAGTCACGGCTTCCAAACACCGACTCGCGGTCGACACGCGGCGGCAAGCGATAGCCTCTACGAGATCCTCACTGCGCCACGAGGGCGACAGGCAAGTAACGAGCTAACCATCGATCACAACCGTAAGTCACGATACTCGCCGCTAAGGCGACACGCGGCAAGGCGATAACCTCTACGGATCCACCGCGTCACGTGGCGGCGGGGCAAGTAACCAAGCTAACCACCAGATCACTACCGTAAGTCACGAGACTTCGCCACAAAACTGAGCGGGCAAGTACGGCTAACTACCGTAACCAAAGCCGAATCGGCCACGACCGGGCACGAGAGCCAACTACCGGATACCAAAGCCGAATCGGTAAAACCTCGGAGAGCTAGTCCATGGAACAACAATCCTAATGGAACCATACCCGGCCACCCAACGTGTCGAGAGGTCCAAGGATATAACAAGATAACCGGCCCTCCATCGAGAGACTCGGTAGCACAGAATCAAAACACTTGCACAGCAAAGGCTAGCACAACAAGCATAGGCAAGTTCAACGTACTCATAGACTTTTATTTTATTACAACAAATTCAGATTTTAACCCCAAGGTACTACGCATTTTAACACTTTAAAAGATCCATTTCTTTCACAAAAAGTCATACGATACCCGTATTATCAAAATAGAGTAACTATCTTTTTAAGTAAACCAAAACAATTTCCATACTTTCTTTTTAAACCAAATCACTTCTCCCTTTAAAGTCAAGTTACCATTTTAAATCCAATAATAAAACCATCATTTTGTTTTCATAATGTTGTTATAACTAACTTCCCAAAAAGCTATTATAACACTTTATGTTTTAAACCAATTTAAGACAAAACCATGCCTTTCTTTTAAACCAAAACACTTCAAATTCCTCAAGTCTCTTTTCTTTTAGAAAACAAGTTACTTACTTTGGAATTTAAGAAAAATCAATACTTATTATTAATGATCTTATTTAAGCAACCATGATCTAGGAAATGTAATACAATTTTGTCTTATCTTAGCTTCTATGCAGATGGAGGTTTCTACTGGTTTTAATATAATTAATTATTTGTCAATACATTTTCCTTTATTAACGCTGCAGTGGTTTTGTCACACCCCGAAAATCGGGCCCGTGACTGGTGCCTTACCCCGGGCACCCTAGTGATACATACATCAGAGAAAATCAGCGGAACATAAAACATGAGTCATTAAACAAGAGATATAATAAATAAACAGTTAACCAAAACAGTTGCCTTGGTGTATACATAAAACACGAGCAGTTTAACTTTTTACAACCCCGCCTACAACAAGATTGCACTTAAGATATATTAACAACTATGACGGACAGGCGCCATACCACAGAATGTACAAGAACCTACAACCTGTGGAAACATACCAAAGATAAGCCTCGAAGGAACGGAGCTTTCCGACACGCTGAAATGAGATCTAAGAGCGGATCCACGGCCGATGTACTCTACTGCGGCGTGAACGCAGCCCAAGGAGGTCGATAACAGTACCAAGTATGTGAAATCACAAATCAGAAATGAAATCATAATAGCCTAAAAAGCGGGAGACATGTATGATAACCAAAATACGACGCAACATAAAAGCGCAAGTCGGGGACTCATGCCTCAAAGTCGCCACTAAATATAACTATGGGTCTCACGCCACAACATCCATCATGTTCGCGTCATGGCCGCGTGCCCCGAATCTTGCATCGGTGTAGACATGTCCATGATGCAACAATAATAACAAGGCCGCGTGGCCACACGCCCCGAATACCGCCGGTGTAGACATGCCATGTAACCTCAATAACAATATATCTGGGTGGTCAACCTCGCCGCGTGGCCACATGCCCCGGAATCTGCGACGGTAGACACGTCCATGTGACATCAACAACAAGACGAGAATCAAAATGGAAACATACCCGTGGAATTCTCCATCACCGCCAAAGACGTCCAAGTAAGTTCTCGACAAGTCAACCGCCTCTATCGAGACGCCGGTAACGTAAATACAACACTTGCACAACAAAGGCTATCATCACAAGCATAGGCAAGTTTCACAACAACAAGCATAGGCAAGTTTCACAACAACAAGCATAGGCAAGTTTCACATCACTCAAAGTACCTTCATTTTATGCCAAAGTCCGGGTTTTAACCCTAAAGTACTACGTACGTTAAATTCTTTAAAAGAGATCCATTACTTTTATCAAAGTCACCCGATACCCGTAGTATTAGAATGACCAACCCACATTCCTTTTCAAAATCAAGTAACAACATTCTTTCCTAAGTTCCGTTTGCCTAGTTTGAATTTCTCAAGCTTCTCATTTTCAAATGGTTTCATAGTTCATAAACTTAATCACTTGATTCCTTTTAGAACAATTGAGTAATATATGTCTCACGTGAGAGTAGGTTATTCTTGTTTACAACATTCTTATTACAAGACCATGATCTAGAAAATGTAATATCATTTTGTCTCATCTTAGTTTCTATGCAGATGGAGGTTTCTATGGTTTTAATACGATACATCATTATTCAATACATTTTCCTTTATTAACGCCTGCAGTGGTGCTGTCGATACACATTACGATTTCGAAATCAAGAAACATTATCCCTTTAAATAAAACCAAGTCCTCAGTACTCACCAATGATGTTTCGCACAAACATCCACAATACAACAAATAAGTAAACACTCTTATCTTATAAGATCAAGTCTCTTAACTTCTAACATCAAGAAACCATTTTCTTTACCTCTTAAGACATTATACCTAACTCCCATAAAGCTAGTATAACTCTTTTTAAAACCTTTAAAACCAAGTGTTACTCTCCTTCAAAACGATTTATAAATCTTTTGAAATACATCAAGTTCTTTATTATAACTAGCGGTTATAATTCACATCGATTACCTTTAAAACCACAAAGTATTTTCTTACCTACATAAAGTCGTTATAACCAACTTCCCATAAAGCCGTTATAACACTTTATGTTTTAAAACAATCAAACACGGTTAACACATGTATGCGTCTACCGTACTACATAGTTCACACATATCATGCTAGAAGAGATAGGAAGAGGTTCACATACCTCGCGACGATTATCGACAATAAGCAAAAAGCTCCAAGTACTACAACCTTGCTAGCCCTTTCCACTCCTCGAGTAGAATACGCTACTCTTAGTACTTTCACCTATAAAGGCCACAAACGTCTATTAAATCTTAAACACAAGTTCCCATCTTTCTACGTAAAATAAGAAAATTCCCCACAACAGCGTAAATCTCCTCCTTCTATCGAGGCTGCTACCAAGCCACTGAGGGGTTTATACGCCTAACCTGACGTGTACAATTCTACTCAAGAATACTACACAAGTCTACCGCAATACGACCTATGTAATTACTGGGATTCGATTCTTTATTCTTGAGCTTAAGTCAAAAGACATTGCCACAATACTACGTTGATTACATATATAGCATACTTCAACTATATATTCTAACATGTAATTTACAATTACAATAGAAGGACAGTAGTGTTTACCTCGATAAGCCCAAAATTATCCAAGTATAAAGTCGATCCTGAGCAACGCTTAGCTCCTACTCCGAGCGCTCCAAACAACCCTTAGAAGTTCTAACCAACTTCTACTTACAACTTCAACAACGGTGAAGATTTCAGTGGTTTCGTTTTTGTGGCTAAAGGAAGTATAATCGTATTTTCCGGCTTTTGTATAAGTGTAACCTTGGGAATACTACAAGGTATTTGGGCTAAGGCATTTGGACATTATAACAATACTAGGAGAGTATTTCTATACCACAACAAGGGGTATTATACGAAAACAACTAGGCTAGTGGGTACCCACGGCAAGCACCACAAAGGGGAGGGATGGCTTTTGGACGAATCACAAGCAAGAGGAGAGGAGGGTTTTCAAGACTTGAAGTTTTTGGAATGGATGAAGTCTTCACACTTGTGGGTATTTATAGCAAAAACCAAAGGCCAACCAAGGGCCAAGATCCTTCCAAGTGTATAGCAAGTGTAAGGACAAGATTAAGCCAAGTGCACCCTAAACCCTACTCCACAAAACACTCCACAAACAAGCCACAAAGCAAGGCACAAATCAAGGGCCAATCGCCAAGGCCAACCAACCTCGACCGCCTCCAAATCGTCCAACGAGGTGACAAGTGTCACCCTCCGCTGGTCCAAAAATGTTTCGCCTCTCGGAAAAATCCGCAAAAATATAAATGACATAGCGATATTTTTCCAACGTAAGTCGTGGAAACGCTTTCGCCGAAAAACGACTCAAATCGGCACTTGTGCCCAAAATGAATTCGCCAAGCCTAATGAAGTTCGAAAATTTCTACGTCGTCCCCACGTACATACTGCGAAATACGGTATAACATTCTCCTTCCTTAGAAACATTCGTCGAATGTTCCTTCTAAGTCTCAAACAAACGCGCGCCAAAGATAGTCTTCACTACTATACTTACGAGAATCAAACATGCCACACTGCCACAAAATAACATGCGGCAAGAAACCCAAATCCACGCCAACGAGGAACCACCTCGCTTAGCACAAAAGTCCCCACCAAGGTCTAAAATATACTCCCTTCGCACCTACATTTCACAAAAGAAACGATCACACATGTTCACTCCTCCTCTATCTCGTCGCACTTTCTCGAACACTCGAGCTCTTTCTAGTATCCGTACTCACACTTCACAACGCTTGCTTTCCAACCCTCGAGTTACTACCTCCAAACTTGGTCATCTTACTACCTCGATTTCCTCTAAGGCCATTCTCGGCCTTCACGAACTGATTCTCGGTCGAACATATCTATGAACTCATACGATGGTCATCTAAACTTGGCCTAGCACTCGTGACCGCCACCGGGCGGACCACCTGCAGCTGACCCTTCCTCGAACGACGCGGGTTGGCCCACAACATGGCCCCAACCCGACCCATCAGAGCGCCAACTCCCGCACCGACACGAACACATCTGGAAGCTACCACTTCCATCTCACACTAACCAGATTTTTAAATCACACTATAGCACAAAGCTATCCGAACATAACACTTAACACATCATTAACATCAACACATACAAGTATCTACGAGGTTAAGGATATCACTGAAACTAGGCGGTTCAAGGACCGCTAAAATCGAACTTCCACCGCGACTTACCGCGGGCCCGCAATCGCTTCTAGTAGTCTGGCTATCCTACCAGCTACCACGGCCTGACAGCTCTCGTCATATGGCCTCGTTGGCCGCAAGAATAACAAGCTCCTCGTACTACGACACTCCCAAATGCGGCTACTACATCGACCACACCGAGGTAGGGTGATCGCATCCGCCAACACCCCTACTCCCGAACATTCAAACACGGGAGCCTGACGCCTCGAATATCGCGGTCCCGGCTGCGGAGGACCACCGCAATGGCGGAGGTACATAACTAGTCTCTTGAGGCGGTCCGCCTCGAAAGTCGCCAAAATATCCGCCGTCGCCTTCTTCACGCGGCGGTCTACCGTCGATCTGCGCTCGCCACCAAGTGCATGAGCACGAACGCGGCAATGTCCATGCGGTGAAGAGAAACACCGCGCAAGACTCGCCATATAATCATCTAGCTCGGTGGCGTAGCGATGCACCTATCCTCCATATCTCGCAATAAGCGCAGGACATATCGAGCCAAAGAATCGAACTCGACATTGTACTCCGACGGTGCGCCTCTCGCTCAAGAACAAAAATTTGTCGGCCGTGCCCTCCTCATGCGGAGGCAAGAAGTGCGTGAGAAAAGCCCCAAAAACTCATCCCATGCTGGAGTGCATGCTCTCCCGAAAGCTCGCACGAATCAAACCAATCGATCGGCGGTATCACGCGCCCGACGCGAATCGAAGGTCACGCACTCGGTCTCAAGCCTTGATCACCCGTGATGATCTTTGTAATCGAGCGGATGAACTCCTCGCGATCATCCTCGTGCCTCGACCCATAAAACTCGGGCGGGCTACAACTCGAAACTCCGTAGCCTCAAACTATTCGCTTCCGGTGCACCATGCCGCTGAACCGAATCGCCGATCCGGCTGTCTCATATCTCGCCACAACCTCGCCAATAATCGGGCCATCTCTTGTGACCCATCTCCCTGCCTGCATCGTGGGACCGAGGCTCAGTGCATCGTAGTCTCATCAGCCACGGCCGCGCTCTAAACTCTTTGGTCTTTGGCGGCGCGAAAACTCGCCGTCGGAAGCACTGCTCGTCATCTTGGCGCTGCGCTCTCGTACTCTCAGATCCCACTAGCAGCCTCCTCGCCGCCTTGCCCTGGCACCGGTCGCTGCGCGAGGCATAACTGGTAAAATGAAACATATCAGAGGGGTCCAACTTACAACTCAGCTCTAAGGTACGATCTTAGAATGAGAAGAATAGAAACTAATCCTACATGTCCTATAGCCTCACGATTATAGATGTGGTGCACAACACACCGATAATCAAGACTCTACTAGACACGATCTCAGACACCTTCCGAGGACTAATCGCTCGATACCACTATGTCACACCCAAAATCGGGCGTGATCGTGCCTTACCCGGCACCCTAGTGATACATACATCGAGAAAATCAGCGGAACATAAAACATGAGTCATTAAACAAGAGATATAATAAATAAACAAAGCAACCAAAACAATTGCCTTCGGTGTATACATAAAACTCGAACAGCTTTAATCCTTTTACAACCCCGCCACAACAAGATTACATGCACTTAAGATATATTAACAACTATGACGGACAGGTCCCGCCATACCACGAATGTACAAGAACCTACAACTCGTGGAAACATACCAAAGATAAGCCTCCAAGGAACGGAGCTTTCCGACACGAAATGAGATCCTAAGAGCGGATCCACGACCGATGTACCTCTACTGCGGCGTTAACGCAGCCCCAAGGAGGTCGAGACAACAGTACTAAGTATGTGAAATCACAACATCAGTAAATGAAATCATAATAGCCTAAAAAGGTGAGACATGTATGATAACCAAAATACAAGACGCAACATAAAAGCGATCAAGTCGTGGACTCATGCCTCAAAGTCGCCACTCAAATATAACTATGGGTCTCACGCCACAACATCCATCATGTTCGCATCACGGCGCGTGCCCCGAACATCGTGACGGTGTAGACATGTCCATGATGCAACAATAACAAGGCCGCGTGCCACATGCCCCGGAATCGCCTCTGTAGACATGCCCATGTAACCTCAATAACAATATATCGGTGGTCAACCCCGCGCATGGCCACATGCCCCGGACATCAGACGGTAGACACGCCCATGTGACATCAACAACAAGACAAGAATCAAAATGGAAACATACCGTGGAATTCTCCATCACCGCCAAAGACGTCCAAGTAAGTTCTCAACAAGTCAACCGCCTCTATCGAGACGCCAGAATACGTAAATACCACACTGCACAACAAAGGCTATCATCACAAGCATAGGCAAGTTTCACAACAACAAGCATAGGCAAGTTTCACATCACTCAAAGTACCTTCATTTTATGCCAAAGTCCGGGTTTTAACCCTAAAGTACTACGTACGTTAAATTCTTTAAAAGAGATCCATTACTTTTATCAAAGTCACCCGATACGTAGTATTAGAATGACCAACCCACATTCCTTTTCAAAATCAAGTAACAACATTCTTTCCTAAGTTCGGTTTGCCTAGTTTCAATTTCTCAAGCTTCTCATTTTCAAATGGTTTCATAGTTCATAAACTTAATCACTTGATTCCTTTTAGAACAATTGAGTAATATATGTCTCACGCGAGAGTAGGTTATTCTTGTTTACAACATTCTTATTACAATGACCATGATCTAGAAAATGTAATATCATTTTGTCTCATCTTAGTTTCTATGCAGATGGAGGTTTCTCTGGTTTTAATACGATACATCATTATTCAATACATTTTCCTTTATTAACGCTGCAGGTGCGTCGATACACATTCGATTTCCAAATCAAGAAACATTATCCCTTTAAATAAAACCAAGTACTCATTACTCACGAATGAGGTTTCGCATAAACATCCACATTAAAACAAATAAGTTAAGTCTCTTATCTTATAAGATCAAGTCTCTTAACTTCTAACATCAAGAAACCATTTTCTTTACCTCTCTTAAGACATTATACCTAACTCCCATAAAGCTAGTATAACTCTTTTTAAAACCTTTAAAACCAAGTGTTACTCTCCTTCAAAACGATTTATAAATCTTTTGAAATACATCAAGTTCTTTATTATAACTAGCGATTATAATTCACATCGATTACCTTTAAAACCACAAAGTATTTTCTTACCTACATAAAGTCATTATAACTTGACTTCCATAAAGCCGTTATAACACTTTATGTTTTAAAACAATCAAACACAATTAACACGACGTCTACCGTACTACATAGTTCACACATATCATGCTAGAAGAGATAGGAAGAGGTTCACATACCTCGCGATGATTATCGACAATAAGCAAAAAGCTCCAAGTACTACAACCGCTAGCCCTTTCCACTCTCGAGTAGAATACGCTACTCTTAGTACTTTCACCTATAAAGGCCACAAACGTCTATTAAATCTTAAACACAAGTTCCCATCTTTCTACGTAAAATTCGCAAAGACCTCTCCCCGCCACAACAGAAATCTCCTCCTCTATCGAGGTCGGCCACTACCGACCAGTGGGGTTTATACGTCTAACCGGACGTGTACAATTCTACTCGAATACTACACAAGTTCATCGCAATACACCTATGTAATTACAGATTCGATTCGATTCTTTATTCTTCAGCTTAAGTCAAAAGACATTGCCACAATACTACGTTGATTCTATATATAGTATACTTCAACTATATATTCTAACATGTAATTTCCAATTACAATAGAAGGACGATGAGTGTTTACCTCGATAAGCCCAAAATTATCCAAGTATAAAGTCGATCCCGAGCAACGCTTAGCTCCTACTCCGAGCGCCCAAACAACCCTTAGAAGTTCTAACCAACTTCTACTTACAACTTCAACAACGGGTGAAGATTTCCTTGGTTTCGTTTTTGTGGCTAAAGGAAGTATAATCGTATTTTACGGCTTTTGTATAAGTGTAACCTTGGGAATACTACAAGGTATTTGGGCCAAGGCATTTGGACATTATAACAATACTAGGAGAGTATTTCTATACCACAACAAGGGGTATTATCTGAAAACAACTAGGCTAGGGGTACCCCAGCATGCCAAAGGGGAGGGATGGCTTTTGACGAATCACAAGCAAGAGAGGAGAGGGAGGGTTTTCAAGACTTGGAAGTTTTGGAATGGATGAAGTCTTCACACTTAGGGTGGGTATTTATAGCAAAACCAAAGGCCAACCAAGGGCCAAGATCCTTCCAAGTGTATAGCAAGTGTAAGGACAAGATTAAGCCAAGTGCACCCTAAACCCTACTCCACAAAACACTCCACAAAACAAGCCACAAAGCAAGGCACAAATCAAGGGGCCAATCGGCCAAGGCCAACCAACCTTGACCGCCTCCAAACCGTCGAAATGAGGGTGACAAGTGTCACCTCCCGTTGGTCCAAAAATGTTTCGTCTCTCTAAAAATCCGCAAAAATATAAATGACATAGCCGAATTTTTCCAACGTAAATGGAAACGTTTAGTAAAAACGACTCAAATCGGCACTTGTGCCCAAAATGAATTCGGCCAAGCCTAATGAAGTTCGAAAATTTCTATGTACGTCCCCCACGTACATACTCTGGAAATACGGGGTATAACAGGTTTGTTCGATACTTATTCACATTTCCGAAATCAATATAACTTATTCCTTTTTTTAAAACCCAATTACCCATTTCTCATAAATGCGGTTTCACAACTTTTTAACACAACCCAAGTCCTTAATATTTCACATCAAGTCATTTATAAGTTAAGTCACTTATCTTTTAAAAACAATCAACCATTCTTTTACCTACATAAAGTCGTTATAATTAACTTCCCATAAAGCCATTACAACACTTTATGTTCTAAACCAACCAAATTCATTTAGCACACGTACGTCTACCGTACTACATAGTTTACAACAATCATGCTAGAAAAGATAGGAAGAGGTTCACATATCTCGCGACGATTATCGACAAAAAGCAAAAAGCTCCAAAGTACCGCAACCCTGCAAGTCCTATCCACCCTTTAAGTAGAATACACTACTCGCAATACTTCCACCTAAAAAGGCCACAAAACGTCTATCAACTTCTCGATCTCTTCGTAGAATATTCTAAATACAAGATTCCTTATTCTACGGAAAATTCGGCAGCACCGCCCCCCCCCCCCCCCGCAACCACATAAATCTCCTCCTCTATCAAAGCCCGCTACCAGGCCAACAACTCTGATGGGGTTACACGTCTAACCGGACGTGTACAACACTGCCCCACAATAATACTACAAGTCTACTGTAAATACAGTCCAATTCTTTATAATTATTCTTCCAATATATCTTATACTCAATTCTAAACTACTACAATATGTAATATCCAATTACAATAGGGGGACAAAGATCATTACCTCGATAAGCCCAAAATTATCCAAGATAATAAGCCGATCCTGAGTAACGTTTAGATCCAAATCCTTACGTTCCAACCCGCTCCAAGCAACCCTTAGAAGTTTCTAAACAACTTCTCTTAACACTTCATCTAAGCTATGAAGATTTTTCTAGGGCTTCGTTTCGCGACTAAAGGAATAAAGTAGTATTTCCGGGCTCTTAATGTTGAAATAACTTTGAATACTACTAGGGATACTAGACTAAGGTATTTGGGATTATACAACAATACTTGAAGTATTTCTACACAAAGTGGGGTTGGACGAGAACATCACAAAGGAGGGGTATTTTGAAGAATTAGTCTTGCGAAAGGGGTATTTATACGTAAATCAATGGCCAAGATCTAGGCAAGTGTGTGGTGAAGATTGGGTCCATGTGTGTGGGTAATTTGCCAACCAAGGGTCCACCACAAAAATGGGACAAGTGGCTTGCCACTTGTCCCACATAAACGCCCAAGTGCTGAAGTCCATCATCAATTCGCCATGGCCACATGGGGTGACACGTGTCGCCCCTACTCGCCCAAAATATTTCATCTTAGAAAATATCCGTAATTCCAAAAATCCGAAAATAAAATAAATTACAAACCGTAAATTTTCCACGTGGGCCCCACGTGTCCAATTCCGGAAATAAAATTTCATAATTCTCAAATATTCCAAAAAGTCCGAATACCGAATCTGGGAATCCAATTCCCTTTAACGAACATTTTTCCTTCTCAAATTTCGGAAACTTTTCCGTCGAAAAATCACATCTTTCTTCCTTTCCAAAATTACTGTCGTATTCTCGTACGTACGTCCTCACATACATACCCTGGAACTACGGGGTGTAACAAGTAAGGCTACAACAATATGTAATCTTATAACACTTAAGAGAACAAGATTGTTACCTTAGTGAGCCTTAATCCACTCCAAGATTTGAAGTCGCTCCCTAGAAACTTAGAGCCTCTCCTTGACACTCCAATCCGCCACTTGAAGCCCTTAGAAGATCACAAACAACTTTCCATCAATTCCCCATCCAAACCTAGGAAAGTGACTAGGTTTTCACCTTGCGACTAATACAAAAATGATACTTTTCCGGGATCTTTCTATTGAGATACCCTTAAAATACTCTAAGGAACCTTGGTTTAAAGTGTGGAGCTTATTGAACAACAAACAAATTTTTTTTTGTTCTTGAAACCCCCTAACCCGAGAGCTCCTCTCTTGTCTTAAAAGTTTTCTTGAAAATTTTCTCAGTATAGAAGCCTTGTCTTGCTACTAGTGAGCTTATATAAACATATGGAGGGTCAAGATTAGAACAAATGGATGGTTTGGATGCAATTCACAAGGATCAAGCCAAGTGGCTCTTGACTAAGTCAACAATGTCAAGCTCTTAGACTTAGCAAGACTTGGTCATTTAAATTATGGTCAATGACCATTTTAGCCATGTCCATTTCGTCCAAGACCACTAAGGGGGTGACACGTGTCGCCCTCCCATTCGTCGCAATATTTCGTTTTCCGACAATTCCAAAATTCTGATAAATTTTTACTATTCTCAAATCTTAACATTTTTGAGTTCTTATGTACGTTCTTATAAACATGTCCTGCAATTTACGGGGTGTAACAGTTAACTACATTGTTGAGACTTAAATGTGGCGTGTTTGGTTATTGAATTCTGTTACACCCCGTAAGTCCAGGACATGTATAAGAGAATGTACGTAAGGAATCAAGACTTGGAAATTGGTACGAAAGGAAGAATTGTTTTTCCAACGGAAAATCTTCCGGACGTCGGAAAGGAAAAAAATGTTCGTTGTTGAGAATTGGATTCTCAAAATGCATTATTTGAAGAGTATGGAACTTTTAACATTTTTGGAGATTTATTTTTACGGATTTGGTCACGTGGGGCCCACCCGAGGAATTTTACGTTTTGTGGGGCCCCCGAGGGTTATAAAATTTTATGGACGAATGAGAGGGCGACACGTGGCACCCCCACATGGTCTTGGTCGAAATATTAGTAAGGGTAAAATGGTCATTGACCACCTTGGAAGATTAGTCTTGCTAGCATGACATTGTTGACTTGTCAACTTGTCCACATGGGCTTGATCCATGTGATCTTCATCTAAGCCTCACATTTGTTATAATCTTGGCCATCCAATGTGTTTTATAAGCATACTAGTAGTAGCAAGACTTGGCATTTTACACTTAGAAAAATTTGAGAGACTTGTCTTGCACATTATAGTGCTCTCGGCTTTGTCCCTTTTCCAACAAGAAAATTTTGTAGTTTTGATCCATTAGCCACAAGACTTAAACCAAATGTCCCTAAGGGTATTGTAAGGATATCTCAATAGAAATATTTCGGAAAAACGCATTTTTACGTTAGTCGCAAGGCGGAAACTTAAGGAGTTCTTCAACTTTGAAGTTGGAACTTGAAGATGGGTTCTTCATAGGATTCTAAGGAGTGCTTGGAGCGGATTGGAACTTAAGGAAAGGAGCTAAGAATTTCTAAGGCGCGACTTTGAATCTTGGAAACTTTAAGGGCTTATAAAGGTATAAATTTTGTCGTTTTAGCAATTAAGTTTACTTATTGATTGTAGCTATGGATATTAGCAAGCATGAGTTATATATTACGTAGTTGGATTGGTGTATTGGCTATTGGAACCCTAATCCGAAAAATTGCATGTTTAGCCTTAAGATTGGAATTCAAGTCGATTATTCGTTTAAGTCGTCGCATGTTGTGTAAGAAGGAAATTGTAGTTGTTGAAGTTGCTTAAGACTATATAACATGTTAGACCTTAGAACTTGGATTTGGAAAAGAATTTGGAAAGGACTTGTGTTGTGGTTTAGGTTGGCCGAGAATGGCTTGATTATGGACTTAGTAGGTATTAAATTGTGGGGCGGAATTTTACACGTATTGTAAGGCGTGTAATCCCCTTTGTTTGGTTGTTGTTTTGAGCCTTAAATGTGGCGTGTTGGTTATTGTATTCGGCCTTGAAAAAGGTGGCAAAGTTAGTAGAAACAAAGGAAGTGCTGCCTGATTTTCCGTAGAATTAGAGACCGTATACTTAGTATTATTCTACGTTAGAGACTAGAAGTTGATAGTCTTGTTGTGACCATTATAGGTTGACACTTCTACGTACGGCGTATTCGGCTTAGCTTGTGGATTTAGCCGAAAAGGTATGTGAACTATCTCCTCTTCTAGCATGATTCCTTAAGTTAAAGAAAGTATGTCTTACTCCTTAATTGATCCATTCCTGGGTTGTAATTGGATTGCCTAAAATAGAATTTGTTCTATGTACTTCCTTGATTGTACTTTGATGTTTAAATTGTAAGTTGTATAATCCATTTCCTTAGTGAAGTTTGGATTCTTAAAAGTGGAAGTATTTTACTTAAAGTACATAGAGTCTTGAAAAGGAAGTGGTTTCCAAATCTTTTGGCTAGTGCCTTAGTTCCAAAACCTAAGGGTCATTATAATGACTTTAGGGGAGTCAAAGGAGTGATTTACTTATTTGATTTAAAAGAGGAGAAATGACATGATTTAAGAGAAGTAACTTGTTTTAAAGGTGTAAGTTACTTGAGGTTTAAAAGTAGAAGAAACTTGTTTCTAAATATTAAGAGACTTGAAGTATTTTGAAAGTATTTGATACTTGGTTTTAATAGTATAAGTCTCTTGGTTATAAAAAGGAATGGATATGTCTAAAACCATAACGGGTTATAACGGCTTTATGGGAAGTTGGTTATAACGGCTTTATGGAAGGTTAAGAAAGTTGTCTATTTTGATTATTGGGCATAAGTTGCATAGATTGTGAAAATTTGAAGTTACTTGATTTCAAGCTTTAAAATGAGTTTTCTAAAAGTGTAGTAACTTACTTTGAAAAATAGACACACCTTGATACTACGGGTGTTAGTATCTTGGTTTTTTTTTTACATAAAAAGGAGTCTTTTGAAAAGAATGTACGTACGTAGTACTTTGGCTTGTTAAATGAGAATTATTCTATTTGTGCCTTGATAAGTACTTTGGCTTGTTAAATGAGAATTATTCTATTTGTGCCTTGATAAGTACTTTGGCTTGTTAAATGAGAATTATTCTATTTGTGCCCTGATAAGTACTTTAGCTTGTTAAATGAGAATTATTCTATTTGTGCCTTGATAAGTACTTTGGCTTGTTAAATGAGAATTATTCTATTTGTGCCCTGATAAGTACTTTGGCTTGTTAAATGAGAATTATTCTATTTGTGCCCTGATAAGTACTTTGGCTTGTTAAATGAGAATTATTCTATTTGTGCCTTGATAAGTACTTTGGCTTGATTAATTGAGAATTGCCTATGTGTGCGGGTGATAGCCTTTGAGTGCAAGTATTATGTTTTATTACGTTGCCGCGACTCTCGGTTGGAGGGCCGACTGTCTTGTTGGAAGTTACTTGGACGTACCGACAGTGATGTGGGATTCCACGGGTATGCTTCCGTTATTTGTAGTGCTTGGGTTAAATTCCCGGATTTTTATGAAAGACATGGTAGTGCTTATGTTTTGTTTAATGGTCGGTTGAGATAGGGTAAGAGTATAAATGAGGGGCAAGCCCCAAGACGTTATACCACCTTCTCCAGGGTAAGAGTATAAGTGAGGGGTAAACCCCCAAGATGCTATACCACCTGCTTTACCACCTTCTCCAGGGTAAGAGTATAAGTGAGGGGTAAACCCCCAAGATGCTATACCACCTGCTTTACCACCTTCTCTAGGGTAAGAGTATAAGTGAGGGGTAAACCCCCAAGACGCTATACCACCGGTGGGACTTGGTGTTCATGTATGCCTAGTGGTGTTATATTATATCATGGACTGCCGGCGGTGAGGAAGGATTCCACGGGCATGATTGATATTATGGGCGTGAGACCCATGGTTACATTTAGTAATGACTTGAGGGCATGCGTCCCTGACTTGATATGACTGATTATGTATCGTATACTGTAGGTTGGCTATCATACATGTCTCCTGTTTTGTTTAGATTGTTATGATTTCATTACAGTACTTACTGGTTCACATACTTGGTACATTCTTCGTACTGACCTCCTTGGAAGTGCGTTCATGCCATGAGTTTAGGTACGATTTGGTGATCGGCAGTGTAGGACCGCGCTCGAGTTTTGGATAGCTCCTTGATTCGGGAGTTTATCTTTTTGGTATAAGTTCTTTCGATACATGCTTTTATACGATTATAGTACGGGCCTTGTCGTCATAGTTCGATATAACTCTTGAGTGCAGTATTCATATGTGGGATTGGACTCATGTACAGTGCAATGTCTTTTTATTATGTATATTATATGGCAGCCTTGTCGGCTTTGCCCTTGTACGTATGTTGGTTTTAAAAAAAAAAAAAGAGGTGTTATTAAATTTCCGCAGTTTACTTGTGTTGTTGGGTAGAAGGGTGCCCAGGTAGGGCACCAGTCACGGGCCCGGGGTTCGGGTCGTGACGGAGTGGTATCGAGCGATCGATCCTCGGAATGTCTACGGGCCGTGTCAGTAAGTCACGATTATCGGTGTGTTGCGCGCCACACCCATAAACAGGAGGCTACTGAGACATTTAGGAGTTGGTTTCTATTCTTCTCACTCTAAGATCGTGCATAGATTTGTGTTAGTAAGATCATTCCTCTCGGCGTATTGTTGTGTTACGATTATGCCTCGAAGGAGGCAACACCGCCGAAGGGCAAAGGAGTAGCAGGAGCTACTAGTCGATTGCAGCAGTTGATAGGATTATGCCTGTGGTATACGGATATTGTTCCACGATCGAAGTTCTTCTGCGTCGAGTTTTGAGACCCCACACGAGCCTCGGTTTCTCGGTTAGGAGAAGACTATATGCGTGAAGCGGTTATGTTATTAACCAAGATAGCGATGCTCTGATTTCGCCATGAGAAGGTTATTCGGCGATGCAGACAAGTGTACAGAGGGTAGAGGCCAACGCGAGATCGGCGTAAGAGGCTAGACCGGTTGGTTATCGGTGAGTTTTGGGCGAGTGCCTCGAAACGAGTGAGATATTCGTCCCACCTACCCAGTACATACCGCGATTCCACGGTGGGATATTGGACCCCACAAGGTATTTAGGAGCCGGTCCAGCTCCGGTCGAGGTTCTCGGAGAGCAAGGACTTTCTGGTCGAGGCCACCTATTCCTCGATGTATCGGATGTAGTAAGCGTCGTGGGAAATGTCATTATGGCACAGTGTTTGTTTTTGTGTGGCCGTCGGGCCATATTCGGAGTGTGTCCTTTTGGAAAGAGCGGTGAGGTGGCTCACCTATGAGGCCTGAGTTGGTTCCCTTTCCTCCGGTGTGCCCCCGGACAGGTGTTGGATGTCAGCCAGTCGTGGTAGAGGTCAGGGTGGAGTTTATAGTTCTGGCGGTCCTTCGAACCGCATAGATGACGTGACTACTGGGC
The DNA here is from genome assembly GCA_029844215.1 of Przewalskia tangutica. NCBI lineage: Eukaryota > Viridiplantae > Streptophyta > Magnoliopsida > Solanales > Solanaceae > Przewalskia > Przewalskia tangutica. The sequence goes on along the minus strand of CM056720.1, from coordinate 30,257,550 downwards.
AGGATCAAGAGGCAACATCTCATGGGGTTACAGGTATATTTTGATTCTTTTGAATCATACGTGCATTGATAGATTCAGATTTTACCCTAGCGTATATGTTTTCCCTTTATTGCTAGTGTTGTAAAGTGATAGTACCCCAGAGGTAGGGATACTTTGATTAGTAAAGTGAAAAGTTAAAAATGTTGATAAGAATGATAAGTGAACTGAGACTATAGTTATGTAGAGTTCACACGTAGTAATTGCCCCATAACAGTGTAAGACCAATAGGGAAGGATGTATAGTAAGAATACTTTGGCTTATGTGACGAACCTCTAGTGAATGGGAGGATAGGGTGGGAAGTACCTTGAGATAAGAGAAAGATTTATTGCAGACTAAGAATGAGAAGTTAAGTGTGACGATGAGTCGGGTTATGGACTCATTTCGGGTCAGCCGATAGTATGGAATGGGGTGATGTCAGTTAGAAATGGTCCCGCTATGTGATAGGGTCATGAGGGTGCTAGGCCCAAGTCTAGTTGATCGTTGTACGAGTTCGTGGATGCGTTCCACCGGAACTAGGTCGAAAGGACCGAAAAGAGCCTTAACGGAAATGTAAGTAACAATATGGCCAAGTTTGATTAGTAACTCCAAGGATTGGGGAACAGAAACAATATTTGAGATTTTGTACGTGTACTAGATGAGTTTGAAAGTACGAGAAAGTATGACAAGTAAGGAAAGAAAGGAACCTCTAAGGATCCCGTGTTTGGGAAGACTGTAACCTTCGAGTTTTGTAAGAAGGGACCACGGGCGGAAGGTCCATTATATTGTTCACGTGTGTTATGTGGTGGCCATGTGTGGCATTATCTCAATAGAAAGATTTCGGAAAAACGCATTTTTACGTTAGTCGCAAGGCGGAAACTTAAGGAGTTCTTCAACTTTGAAGTTGGAACTTGAAGATGGGTTCTTCATAGTCTTCTAAGGAGTGCTTGGAGCAGATTGGAACTTAAGGAAAGGAGCTAAGAATTTCTAAGGCGCGACTTTGAATCTTGGAAACTTTAAGGGCTTATAAAGGTATAAATTTTGTCGTTTTAGCAATTAAGTTTACTTATTGATTGTAGCTATGGATATTAGCAAGCATGAGTTATATATTATGTAGTTGGATTGGTGTATTGGCTATTGGAACCCTAATCCGAAAAATTGCATGTTTAGCCTTAAGATTGGAATTTAAGTCGATTATTCGTTTAAGTCGTCGCATGTTGTGTAAGAAGGAAATTGTAGTTGTTGAAGTTGCTTAAGACTATATAACATGTTAGACCTTAGAACTTGGATTTGGAAAAGAATTTGGAAAGGACTTGTGTTGTGGTTTAGGTTGGCCGAGAATGGCTTGATTATGGACTTAGTAGGTATTAAATTGTGGGGCGGAATTTTACACGTATTGTAAGGCGTGTAATCCCCTTTGTTTGGTTGTTGTTTTGAGCCTTAAATGTGGAGTGTTGGTTATTGTATTCGGCCTTGAAAAAGGTGGCAAAGTGAGTAGAAACAAAGGAAGTGCTGCCCGATTTTCCGTAGAATTAGAGACCGTATACTTAGTATTATTCTACGTTAGAGACTAGAAGTTGATAGTCTTGTTGTTATACCCCGTAGTCCCAGGGTATGTATGCGAGGACGTACGTACGAGAATACGATAGAAAGATTGGAAAGGAAGAAAGAGGCGATTTTTCCACGGAAAAGTTTCCGGTTTTTGTGAAGGAAAAAGGTTCGTTAATGGAATGGATTCAGATTTGGTATTCGGACTTCTGGAATATTAGAGAATTTTGGAATTTTATTTTGAAAATGGTCACGTGGGCCCACGGAGAAATTCTGGTTTTGTGGGGCCCACTTTGTTTTCGAGATTTTGGCCATTATGGATATTTTGGAAGATGTTTTATTTTGGGCCAATAGGAGGGTGACACGTGTCACCCCGCCTGGTGGCTCGAATGGCATTTGTGCACAACGGTTAGAGTCGTTTTTAAACGTTTTACATAACTATGAGGAAAATTCGGCTATGTCTTTTCTCATTTTTGCGGATTTTTCCGAGAGACTAACATTTTGGACCAACGAGAGGGGCACTTGGCACCCTCTCATCAGCGGGCGCGCACGTGGGACGAATTGGGGTGTCAGTGGTAGATATTTTGGTAGATATTTGTGAGGGTTTTAGGAGTAGGGACTAGGGGCACTTGGGCATATCTTGGCCTACACTTGTGTAGCACTTGGCTCAATCTTGGCCATTGGTTGGCCTTGGCGCTATAAATACCCTCTCCCTTTGATGAATTCTTCATCCATTCCTAAATGTTTCTAAGTGTGAAATCCTCCCTCTCCTCTTGTTGACTCGTCCAAGAGCCCCTCTCCCCCTTTGAAAGGCCCCCGTGGCCGAGAGCTCTCCTCCTTTGGGGTGCTAGTGGGTACCCCTAGCCTAGGTTGTTTTCGTATAATATCCCTTGTTGTGGTATAGAAATACTCTCCTAGTATTGTTATAATGTCCAAGTACCTTGGCCCAAATACCTTGTAGTATTCCCAAGGGTACACTTATGCAAAAGCCCAGAAAATACTATTATACTTCCCGTCAGTCACAAAACCGAAACCCTAGGAAAATCTCCATAGTCCGTTGGAGTATTGTGTAGAAGTTGGTTAGAACTTCTAAGGGTGGTTTAGAGCGGAGTTGAGCGCCTGAGTTGAGCTAAAACTTTGCTAAGGATCGACATTAAACTCGGATAATTATGGGCTTATCAAGGTAATTATCTTGTCCCCCTATTGTAATTGGAAATTACATGTTGATTAGATTATATAGTAGAAGTATACTATATATAGTCTTGAATCAGAATTACATGGAGACTTGTAGTAGTACCGTGAGTAGAATTGTACAGTAGGGTTAGATGTATAACCCCCTGGTTGGCTTGGTAGCCCTCGATAGAGGAGAGAGATTTACGCTGTTGGGGGAGTCGAAATTTCAGAGAAAGTTCTACGATGAGACCTAAATGTTAATAAGCGCGTGGCCTTATAGGTGGAAGTACTACGTGTGGCGCGACCGCGGCTTGGCGAGTAGCGGTTGAGCGCTTTTGCTATTAGTCGATACTCGTCGCGAGGTATGTGAACCTCTTCCTATCTCTTCTAGCATGATATGTGTGAACTATGTAGTACGGTGACGCATACGTGCTAAATGTATTTGATTGGTTTAAAACATAAAGTGTTATAACGGCTTTATGGGAAGTTAGTTATAACTTTATGTTGGTAAGAAAATACTTGTGGTTTTTAAAAGGTAATCGATTCGAACTATAAGCGGCTTGTTATATGTTAATAAAGAACTTGAAGTATTTCAAAAGATTTTGAATCATTTTGAAAGAAGAAGTAATACTTGGTTTTGAAAACTTAAGAGTTATACTAGCTTTATGGGAAGTTAGGTATAACGGCTTAAGAATGTTTTCTGATTTCGAAATCGAATGTGTATCGACAAACCATCTGCAGTTAATAAAAGGAAATGTTTTGACAGATTAAGTATTATTAAAACCGAGAAACTTCCATCCGCATAGAAGCTAAGATGAGACAAAATGATATTTCCTAGATCATGGTCATTGTAATAAGATTGTTATAAACAAGAATATCCTACTCACATATAAGGCTTATGTTTCTCGATTGTTTAAAAGAGAATTATATTCTTAAATGAATAAGACTATGAACTACGAAACCTTTCTAAAATAAGAAACGTGAACATTTGAAATTAGGCAAACTTGGGCGTTTGAAAAATAATGTTGTTACTTGATTTTACAAAGGTAAGAGTTTTAGTTTTCTTAAAAGAATGATCACTCTATTTTATACTACGTATTGTGTGACTTATGTGAAAGAAATGATCTTTTTTAAGATTTTAATGTGTGAAGTACTTTGGGGATAGATACGAACTTGTTAGTAGAAAGTACCTTGTGTGAATAACTTGATTGTATTGGTTTGTGATAGCCTTGTAATACTTTCTTGTTGCTTTGATAAGTAAACGTGTTAGGATGCTACGTGTGTTAGTATCTTGTGATGTTTGTGTAAAGGGGTTTCTTGATTGTGCTTATTAACTATCATCGTTATGATAGTATGGTGGCATTCATCTCTTGAGATGATTAGGGTTAAGCCGCTCCGATGCGGGTAGACTCGGCGATGCAGGACCATGATTCGAGAATACCTCACGCGGGTCACGGGGCCTATGCGAGCTACGAGTTCGGGTTAGTGTCGTCCTTTATGGGCATGCGGTCTGTGGCCGCGACTCGAAAGTCGGGGCGATGCCGGAGTAGCTACCTCGACGCGGAATACCTCATGCGGCCGATGATTGGCCTACGCGAGTCTGGAAGTTCGAGACTAGACGCGACATTAGATGCTGCGGGCAAGTGGCGGCTTTGATCATGTGATGCCAGACAGATCTTATGATACGATTTATGACCTTGTTGCTTGTGAGTGTTAGTAGTCGGCTATGCCTTACTTACCGCATGCTTTATTAGACACAGTGGGACACGGTGTTCATGTATTCCTTGGTGCTTGTATATCATAAAGCGGTGAGAAAGGTATTCCACGCACGATTGATGTTGTGGGCATGAGACCCATTGTTAAATTGAGTGATGACTTGAGGCGTGAGTCACGACTTGACACGATCGCTATTTATGGTGAATCAGTAGTTTGTTATCATACATGTCTCTGCTTTGTATAGACTACTATGATTTCATTTCTGATTTATTTTTAGTTTCACATACGCACTGTTGTATCGACCTCCTTGGGCCGTTAATGCCGCAGTAAAGGTACACCGTCATTGATCCTCGCTCTTGGTCAAGCAAAGATTCGGGAAAGCTCCGTTTCTCGGAGGCTTATCACGTATAGTCCTTGTTGTAGGTGTTTACATTCGTGGTATGGCGGGCCCCGTCCCGCCATTGTTGTCATATCATTTCTAGAGCTTAATCTTTGTTGTGGTTTGTAAAAGGATTAAACTGCTCATTTGTAAAAGTGGTTATTTATATACGCGAAAGGCAAGTTTTCCTCGACATTTTGTACTTCACTTGTTTCATGTATGTGTTTTATGTTCTGATTACTCGATGTTGTGTCACTAGGGTGCCCGGTAAGGCACTACCACGCCCGAACGGGTCGTGACAAAGTGGTATCGAGCGATTAATCCTGAAAGTGTCTACGTATCGATGAGTCTTGATTATCGGGTGTTGTGCACCACACCAATAATCGGAGGCTATAGGATATTTAGGATTGGTTTCTATTCTTCTCACTCGAGATCGTGCCTTAGAGGCGTGTTGTAAGTCGACCGACGAAATTATTTCCTTATCGTTATGCCTCGCGTAGGCAACCCGCCCGGGAGGGCGGCAGAGCCGCGAGTAGAGTTCGAGGAGTGGCGAGGCACAGCCCAATCATTACCTAGGTAGTGCTTCATTCGGGAGTTTTGCGACGCCACTAGCCCCAGAGTTTAGCACGGCGGCAGCACGATGACCATAATATTTGAACCTTGAACAGAGAATATAGATGCCAAGAGACAACCTTGTTACTAGCTATGGATTTGGCTACCAGAGAGTATACCGATGTATCGCGAGTCTTGATGACTACCTAAGAGAAGGTTGTGCAAGAGTAATCCTTTTGAGCATGGCCTGTATGCGCTTATGCGACGTAGAGATCGACGGGTTAACGGGCGACAAAGGCGAGCAGAAGGTCCTTTGGTAACTTTCAAGGTGAGTATACCTTAAGTGCTATGTTCGATAGCGGTGTTAGTTGTGATTAGAATCGTGGTGGGTTAACCGAGTAAGATTTTGGGGGATAGAGAAGGTGTGAGCCTTAGAGTGTTATACGAAAGACCTTAGAGGTAAGGCCGTCTCGAGAAAGGTGTAGTGTTATGTTTGACCCTTATAGGAGTGCATAGTGCACGTGAGCTATGTTCGTGGGATAAGTCCTGAGTAGCGTGATTTGAAAGAAGGTAGTCGAGCTAGGAAGACCGCTAGGTTTTCGTAATATGATTTGTGAAATTATTCCTTCGGGAGCTAGTGTTTTGCGCAATAGGTCGGGTTGAGGCCATGTGCGGGGTCAACCCGCGGCGTATGGTGGTGGGTCGGTTTGTGGTGGTCCCGCCTTGTGGTAGGGTCACGAGGGTGTTAGGCCAGTTTAGTTAACTGAGTTCGTGGATGCGTTCGACCCGATGGTCGGGCCGATGGGGCAGCCCATCGTGTTCTTCGATCGAGGCCGCTTTACTGGTGTGTTGAGTTATCGAAGGTTGTAAGGTTGCACGGTGCCTACCTTCACCTTATGACAGTGGAGCCAGTCTGTTTTTGTTTCGAAGTTTTGCCGGCATGTGTTAAGAACTCGAGTAAGTCTCGACCGCATTCGCCTGGGCCGTTGTCGATTTCGAGGATAGTTGTGGGATTGTTGTCTCATGGAGGTAGTGTTTAAGCTACCATTTGTTCGGATGTCGCCTTTTGAAGCCTTATGGGCGGAAGTGTAAGTTGCGATCGATTGGTTCGATGTTGGCGGTTGATTAGTTGGTTCAGCTTGTTCCCCAGATTGTGGATAGTCGCGGCTTGTCAGAAGTTCGGCAAACAGAGAAATCGGATAATCGGCGACGACGCTTAGAGTTCGGAGTTGACGGTCGGTCTTCTTGAAAGTACCACGGTTAGGGTGTGACGAGTTTTGGAAACAAAGAACTTAGCCCGAGTTACTGGGGCCCTTTGAGTTCATGTGAAGAATAGGCGGGTTTATATGTTAGCTTTTGCCGTCCGACTTAGAGGCCCTTTCGTATTGTTATGATCGGAAAGTATCGAGATCCATCGAGTGTTCCGTTAATGATGACCACGTTAGAGATAGTAACCCCAGTTTTGGAAACCGGCCGACGTAATGTGGTAAGAGTTCGAGTGTACGATCATCCGATCGCTGTCCCGGCACCATTTGTTGGTCGTCGGGCAAGGCTCGCGACAAAGTGACAAAAGTGGTATCGTGGCTGAAGTATATTTTGACCCGGGAAGAGGTATTTGTGGTGATGTAGAGGTGTTTTCCTCGTAGACTTGGATATAAGTATGTTGCGCAGGTATTTCTGTGGCCAGGTATGGCAAGATTGTTTCGTAAGTATAGTAGTGAAGACTATACTGGCGCACGTTTGTTTTTGAGACTTAGAAGGAACATTCGACGAATGTTTCTAAGGAAGAATGTTATACCGTAGTCCCGTGGTATGTATGCGAGGACGCACGTGCGAGAATCTGCAAAGATTGAAAGGAAGAAAGAGGCGATTTTTCCACTAAAAGTTTCGGTTTTGTGAAGGAAAAAGGTTCGTTAATGGGAATTGGATTCCCAATTTGGTATTCGACTTCGAATATTAGAGAATTTTGGAATTTTATTTTCGAAAATGGTCACGTGGGCCCACGGAGAAATTTACTTTGTGGGGCCCACTTTGTTTTGAGATTTTGGCCATTATGGATATTTTGAAGATGTTTTATTTTGGGCCAATAGGAGGGTGACACGTGTCACCCCGCCTAGTGGCTGGCCGAATGGCATTTGTGCACAACACCCTTTAGAGTCGTTTTTTAAACGCTTTACATAACTGCGAGGAAAATTCGCTATGTCTTTTCTCATTTTGGATTTTTCCGAGAGACGAACATTTTGGACCAACGAGAGGCGGCACTTGGCACCCTCTCATCAGCGGGCAAGGGGACCAGGTGTCAGTGGTAGATATTTTGGTAGATATTTGTGAGGGTTTTAAGGAGTAGGGACTAGGGGCACTTGGGCATATCTCGCCCTACACTTGTGTAGCACTTGGCTCAATCTTGGCCATTGGTTGGCCTTGGCTTCTATAAATACCCTCTCCCTTTGATGAATTCTTCATCCATTCCTAAATGTTTCTAAGTGTGAAATCCTCCTCTCTCCCTCTTGTTGACTCGCCCAAGAGCCCCTCTCCCTTTGAAAGGCCCTAGCTCTCCCGGGTGCTATGGTACCCCAAGCCTAGGTTGTTTGATAATACCCTTGTTGTGGTATAGAAATACTCTCCTAGTATTGTTATAATGTCCAAGTACCTCGCCCAAATACCTTGTAGTATTCCCAAGGGTACACTTATGCAAAAGCCTAAAATACTATTATACTTCCTCAATACAAAACCTGAAACAGGAAAATCTCCATAGTCCGTGGAGTATTGTGTAGAAGTTGGTTAGAACTTCTAAGGGTGGTTTAGAGCGGTTGGAGCGCCTGAGTTGAGCTAAAACTTTGCTAAGGATCGACATTAAACTCGGATAATTATGGGCTTATCGAGGTAATTATCTTGTCCTATTGTAATTGGAAATTACATGTTGTTAGATTATATAGTAGAAGTATACTATATATAGTCTTGAACTGTAATTACATAGACTTGTTAGTAGTAGTGGAGTAGAATTGCACCCGCGGGTTAGATGTATAACCCCCGGTTGGCTTGGTAGCCTCTGACAGAGAGGAGATTTACGCTGTTGGGGAGGTAAATTTCTGTAGAAAGTTCTACGATGAGACCTAAATGTTAATAAGCGCCTTGTGGCCTTATAGGTGGAAGTACTACGTGGCGCGACCGCGGCTTAAGGAGTAGCCGGCGGTTGAGCGTTTGCTATTAGTCGATACTCGCCGCGAGGTATGTGAACCTCTTCCTATCTCTTCTAGCATGATATGTAGAACTATGTAGTACAGACGCATACGTGCTAAATGTATTTGATTGGTTTAAAACATAAAGTGTTATAACGGCTTTATGGGAAGTTGGTTATAACAGCTTTATGTTGGTAAGACAATACTTGTGGTTTTTTTTAAAAGGTAACTGATTCGAACTATAACTGGCTTGTTATATGTTAATAAAGAACTTGAAGTATTTCAAAAGATTTTTGAATCATTTTGAAAGAAGAAGTAATACTTGGTTTTGAAAACTTAAGAGTTATACTAGCTTTATGGGAAGTTAGGTATAACGGCTTAAGAATGTTTTGATTTGAAATCGTAATGTATCGACAAACCGTTAAAAGGAAATGTTTTGACAGATTAAGTATTATTAAAACCAAGAGAAACTTCCATCCGCATGAAGCTAAGATGAGACAAAATGATATTTCCTAGATCATGGTAGAATAAGATTGTTATAAACAAGAATATCCTACTCACATATAAGGCTTATGTTTCTCAGATTGTTTAAAAGAGAATTATATTCTTAAATGAATAAGACTATGAACTACGAAACCTTTCTAAAATAAGAAACGTGAACATTTGAAATTAGGCAAACTTGGACGTTTGAAAAATAATGTTGTTACTTGATTTTACAAAGGTAAGAGTTTTGGTTTTCTTAAAAGGACAGTCACTCTATTTTATACTACGGGTATTGTGTGACTTATGTGAAAGAAATGCATCTTTTTAAGATTTTAATGTGAAGTACTTTGGGGATAGATTCAGAACTTGTTAGTAGAAAGTACCTTGTGTGAATAACTTGATTGTATTGGTTTGTGATAGCCTTGTAATACTTTCTTGTTGCTTTGATAAGTAAACGTGTTAGGATGCTACGTGTGTTAGTATCTTGTGATGTTTGTGTAAAGGGGTTTCCCTTGATTGTGCTTATTAACTATCGCGTTATGATAGTATGGTGGCATTCATCTCGAGATGATTCCGGGTTAAGCGATGCGCCCCGATGGGGGGTAGACTTGTCCGATGCAGGACCATGATTCGAGAATACCTACGCGGGTCCCGGGGCCTATGCGAGCTACGAGAGTTCCGTGTTAGTGTCGTCCTTATGGGCACGCGGTCGCGCGGACTCGAAAGTCCGGGCGACGCCGGGAGTAGCTACCCTCGTGCGGGAATACCTCACGCGCCGATGAGATTGGCCTACGCGAGTGCGGGAAGTTCGGACTAGACGCGCGACATTAGATATCGCGGGCAAGTGGCGGCTTTGATCATGACTGCTAGACAGATCTTATGATACGATTTATGACCTTGTTGGTGGTGTTAGTAGTCGGCTATGCCTTCGCATTTACCATGCGGTTTTATTAGGACACACGGTGTTCATGTGTATTCATGGTGCTTGTATATCATAAGCCGGCGGTGAGGAAGGTATTCCACGCACGATTGATGTTGTGGGCATGAGACCCATTGTTAAATTGAGTGATGACTTGAGGCGTGAGTCACCGACTTGACATCGCTTATTTATGGTGAATCGTAGTTTGGTTATCATACATGTCTCCCGCTTTGTATAGACTACTATGATTTCATTTACGATTTATTTTTAGTTTCACATACTCGACCTCCTTCGGGGCCGCTCATGCCGCAGTAAAGGTACACCGCCATCGATCCTCGCCTTAGTGGTCACATTCAAAGATTGGGAAAGCTCCGCTTCTCCGAGGCTTATCGCCGTATAGTCCTGTTGTTGTAGGTGTTTACATTCGGGTATGGCGGGCCCCGTCCCGCCATTGTTGTCATATCATTTCTTAAGTGCAAGTAATTTTGTTGTGGGCAGGGTTGTAAAAAGGATTAAACTGTTCATTTGTAAAAGTGGATATTTATATATGCCGGAAGGCAAGTTTTCACAAATTTCTGTTTTGTACTTCAATTGTTTCATGTATGTGTTTTATGTTCCGCTGATTACTCTGATGTTGTGTCACTAGGGTGCCCGGGGTAAGGCACCAGTCACGGGCCCCGGAACGGGTCGTGACACTTGTTGTGACCATTATAGGTTGACACTTCTACGTACGGCGTATTCGGCTTAGCTTGTGGATTTAGCCGAAAAGGTATGTGAACTATCTCCTCTTCTAGCATGATTCCTTAAGATAAAGAAAGTATGTCTTACTCCTTAATTGATCCATTCCTGGGTTGTAATTGGATTGCCTAAAATAGAATTTGTTCTATGTACTTCCTTGATTGTACTTTGATGTTTAAATTGTAAGTTGTATAATCCATTTCCTTAGTGAAGTTTGGATTCTTAAAAGTGGAAGTATTTTACTTAAAGTACATAGAGTCTTGAAAAGGAAGTGGTTTCCAAATCTTTTGGCTAGTGCCTTAGTTCCAAAACCTAAGGGTCATTATAATGACTTTAGGGGAGTCAAAGGAGTGATTTACTTATTTGATTTAAAAAAGGAGAAATGACATGATTTAAGAGAAGTAACTTGTTTTAAAGGTGTAAGTTACTTGAGGTTTAAAAGTAGAAGAAACTTGTTTCTAAATATTAAGAGACTTGAAGTATTTTGAAAGTATTTGATACTTGGTTTTAATAGTATAAGTCTCTTGGTTATAAAAAGGAATGGATATGTCTAAAACCATAACGGGTTATAACGGCTTTATGGGAAGTTGGTTATAACGACTTTATGGAAGGTTAAGAAAGTTGTCTATTTTGATTATTGGGCATAAGTTGCCTAGATTGTGAAAATTTGAAGTTACTTGATTTCAAGCTTTGAAATGAGTTTTCTAAAAGTGTAGTAACTTACTTTGAAAAATAGACACACTTTGATACTACGGGTGTTAGTATCTTGGGATTTTTTACATGAAAAGGAGTCTTTTGAAAAGAATGTACGTACGTAGTACTTTGGCTTGTTAAATGAGAATTATTCTATTTGTGCCTTGATAAGTACTTTGGCTTGTTAAATGAGAATTATTCTATTTGTGCCTTGATAAGTACTTTGGCTTGTTAAATGAGAATTATTCTATTTGTGCCCTGATAAGTACTTTGGCTTGTTAAATGAGAATTATTCTATTTGTGCCTTGATAAGTACTTTGGCTTGTTAAATGAGAATTATTCTATTTATGCCCTGATAAGTACTTTGGCTTGTTAAATGAGAATTATTCTATTTTTGCCTTGATAAGTACTTTGGCTTGTTAAATGAGAATTATTCTATTTGTGCCCTGATAAGTACTTTGGCTTGTTAAATGAGAATTATTCTATTTGTGCCCTGATAAGTACTTTGGCTTGTTAAATGAGAATTATTCTATTTGTGCCTTGATAAGTACTTTGGCTTGATTAATTGAGAATTGCCTATGTGTGCGGGTGATAGCCTTTGAGTGCAAGTATTATGTTTTATTACGTTGCCGCGACTCTTGGTTGGAGGGCCGGCTGTCTTGTTGGAAGTTACTTGGACGTACCGACAGTGATGTGGGATTCCACGGGTATGCTTCCGTTATTTGTAGTGCTTGGGTTAAATTCCCGGATTTTTATGAAAGACATGGTAGTGCTTATGTTTTGTTTAATGGTCGGTTGAGATAGGGTAAGAGTATAAATGAGGGGCAAGCCCCAAGACGTTATACCACCTTCTCCAGGGTAAGAGTATAAGTGAGGGGTAAACCCCCAAGATGCTATACCACCTGCTTTACCACCTTCTCCAGGGTAAGAGTATAAGTGAGGGGTAAACCCCCAAGATGCTATACCACCTGCTTTACCACCTTCTCCAGGGTAAGAGTATAAGTGAGGGGTAAACCCCCAAGACGCTATACCACCGGTGGGACTTGGTGTTCATGTATGCCTAGTGGTGTTATATTATATCATGGACTGCCGGCAGTGAGGAAGGATTCCACGGGCATGATTGATATTATGGGCGTGAGACCCATGGTTACATTTAGTAATGACTTGAGGGCATGCGTCCCTGACTTGATATGACTGATTATGTATCGTGTACTGTAGGTTGGCTATCATACATGTCACCTGTTTTGTTTAGACTGTTATGATTTCACTACAGTACTTACTGGTTCACATACTTGGTACATTCTTCGTACTGACCTCCTTCGGGGGGCTGTGTTCATGCCGCAGGTTTAGGTATGCAGTTTGGTGATCGGCATGTGTAGGACCCTGCTCAGAGTTTTTGGATAGCTTCTTCAGTTCGGGAGTTTATCTTTTTGGTATAAGTTCTTTCAGTACAGGCTTTTGTACAGTTATGGGTACGGCGGGGCCTTGTCCCGTCATAGTTCAGTATAACTCTTAGAGGTCTGTATTCATATGTGGGATTGGACTCATGTACAGTGCAGTGTCTTTTTATTATGTATATTATATGGCAGCCTTGTCGGCTTTGCCCTTGTACGTATGTTGGTTTTAAAAAAAAAATGAGGTGTTATTAAATTTCCGCAGTTTACTTGTGTTGTTAGGTAGAAGGGTGCCCAGGTAGGGCACCAGTCACGGGCCCGGGGTTCGGGTCGTGACAAATTCGGGCCTTGAAAAAGGTGGAAAAGTATGTAGAAACAAAGGAAGTGCTGTCCGATTTTTCGTAGAATTTAGTGACTTTGCACTTAGATTATTCTACGTTTGAAGTTAGAAGTTAATAAACGTATTATGGTCATTATAGGTTGACATACTACGTACGACATATTGGACTTGACAAGTGGATTAAACCGAAAAGGTATGTGGAACTTTCTTATCTCTTGAGCATGAATAGTTGTAAATGTATAGTACGGTAGACATACGAGATTTAAATGAATTTAGTTTCATTTGATATCCTTGACTTGTTTTAAGGATGTTCAAGTTGGTTGAGTTAGAGAATTAACTCACTTGTTTTTAAAGGATAGAAATGCCTTGGTTTCAAAAGCATAAAGTTGGTTAATAACTTTCTGGAAAGTAAAGAGAATGGTTTATTCTAATAAGGTAAACAAAGATTTCTTGACTTGAAAATGTATAGAATACTTGATTTGGAAAATATTGATTCCTTGATCTATTCTAAAGTTAAGAAACTTAATTTCTAAAGTTAAGAGACTTGAAGTATTTTAAAAGTATATGATACTTGGTTTTGAAAGTATAAGTCTCTTGGATATAAAGAAGAATGTAATTGCCTAAAGTATAAAGTTAGTATAACGACTTTATGGGAAGTTGGTTATAATTGTTATACCCCGTATTTCCAGAGTATGTACGTGAGGACGTACGTACAAAAGTTTGAGCCTTAAGTTAGGCAAGAGTCGAAGTTTGTGCACAACCCCCGAAAAGAATTGTTTTTCGACGAAACGTTTTCCGAACTTTGCGAAGGGAAAATTACGGCTATGTCATTTATAATTTTTGCGGATTTTTCCGAGAGACGGAATATTTTGGACCAACGAGAGGGCGACACTTGTCACCCTCAAGTTGGCGGTTTTTCTTGGCCGATTGGTGCACGTTCTTGGCCATGTTTTATGGCCCAAAACTTGGGTCAATGTTTGTGAGGGATTTGTGGAGTAGGGTTAGGGTACACTTGGCTTGATCTTGACCCTCCACTTGCCCCCCACTTGGCTTGATCTTGGCCCTTGGTTTTCCTATAAATACCCCTCCCTTGTTGAAGACTTTTTCATCCACAAATGTGTTCTAAGTCTTAAAATCCTCCCCCCCTCTTGTTGAAGCTCTCGTCCAAAAGAGCCTCCCCCTCCCCCTTGAGAAAGCCTTGGCCGAGAGGTACCCCCCCCTTCCTAGTGGTGCTAGCCGAGGGTACCCCCCCCCTACATTGAGTTGTTCTCATAAAATACACCCCCCCTTGGTAGAAAGTATTCTCCAAGTATTGTTACTATTCCAAAATACCTTAGCCTTATACCTTGTAGTATTCCAAAAGTTACCTCTATACGTAGAGTCTAAATACTACCTTATGTCCTTTAGTCTCAAAACGAAACCCAAAGAAAAATCTTCATAGATGGTTAAAGTACTAAGTAGTTGTTTGGGAACTTCTAAGGGTTGTTTGGAGCGGGTTGGAGCGCCCAGAGTAGGAGCTAAACGTTGCTCAGGATCGACATTTAACTTGGATAATTTTGGGCTTATCGAGGTAAATACTCTTGACCTTCTTTTGTAATAAGAGTTTACATACTGTTGAAGTATAAGAATTAAGTATAAGTTATATACAAGGAAGGTATATAAGAAGGGAATTGAACTGTACTTACATAGGACTGTATTTACAGTAGACTTGTGAAGCTTGACGGGTAGGGAAGTGCTGCCCAATTTTCCGTAGAATCTTGTATCTAGATTTATTCCACAGAGTAGTCTAGACATTGATAGACTTGTATAACCGGTATAGGTTGAAGTACTGCGAGTAGCGTGTTCTACTTGAAAGGTGGACAAGGCTAGCAGGATTACAGTACTTTGGAGCTTTTTGCTAATAGTCGATAATCGTCGCGAGGTATGTGATTCTTCCTATACTCTTGAGCATGATATTTTAAAAGAATATATATATAGTACGGTAGACGTACGTGTGATTAACTGAACGTAGTTTTACGGCAATGTCTTTTGACTTAAGCCTGAATAATAAGAATCTTGAAGTATTTCAAAAGATTAAGAACCGTTTTTGAAAGAAGAGTAATACTTGGTTTTGAAAGCTTAAGAGTTATACTAGCTTTATGGGAAGTTAGGTATAACGACTTAAGTAAGATAAAAGGAATGGTTTATTGATTTTAGAAAGTTAAGAGACTTGATCTTAAAAGATAAGAGACTTGACTTAATTGAATTAATTTAAAGTCTGTTAAAGTGTGAAACCTCATTCGTGAGTAATGAGTACTTGAATTTTAAAAGAATAATGTTTTACTGATTTCGGAAATGAGAATAAGTTATTATATTAAAACCAGTAGAAACCTCCTTCCGCATAGAAGCTAAGATAAGACAAAATTGTATTACATTTCCTAGATCATGGTCGCTTTAATGAGAATCGGTATAAACAAGCATTAATTTTCTTAAATTTTCAAAGTAAGGAACTTGGTTTCTAAAAGAAGAAAGACTTGAGGAATCAAGAATTTTTCTTAAAAAGAAAGACTTTGTTTTGACTTAAATTGTTTAAAACATAAAGTGTTATAACACTTTATGGGAAGTTAGTTATAACGACTTTATGAAAACAAAAGAGTGGTTTTATCATTGGTTTTAAAGTGGTAACTTGACTTTAAAAAGGAGAAGTGGTTTGGTCTAAAAAGAAGGCATGGTATTGCCTTAATTTGGTTTTAAAAGGAAAGTATGGAAGTCGTTTGGTTTACTTAAAAATGTTAGTCGCTCTATTTTAATATCATGTATCGGGTGACCTTTGTAAAAGAAATGGATCCTTTAAAAGAATTTAACGTCACGTAGTACTTTGGGGTTAAAACACGACTTTGGCATAAAATGAAAGTACCTTGAGTTGTGTGTAACTTGCCTATGTTTGCGTGTGATAGCCTTGTCGTGCTAGTATTGTATTTCTATACCACCGCGTCTCTCAATGGAGGGTCGGCTGATTTGTTATTACTTGGACGTACCGGCAGTGACGGAGAATTCCACGGGTACGCTCCTGTTGATAGTGTTATTCCATGGACTCGCTCTCCATGAGGTTTTACTGATTCGGACTGGTATCCGTGGTCGATTTCATTTGCCCCGCCTCGTGGCTGATTCGCCTTGGTACTGTAGTTAGCCTCACACTTGCCCGCTCGGTTTAGTGGCGAAGTCTCGATACGGCCTTGGTACCGTAGTTAGCCCTCGTGATTGCCCTCGTCGCTCGTGACACGCCGTATCCGTATCCGGTAGTCGGCCAGACTTGCCCCGTGTCAGCTTCGTGGTTTGGTTGTATGGTATTGTTAGTACGGTTTCATGACTCAGGTAGGACTTGGTGTTCATGTGTACTCTGTGGTGTTATTATATCATGATCGCCGACAGTGGCGAAGGTATTCCACGCATGATTGATGTTGAGGGCGTGAGACCCATAGTTATATTTGAGTGATGATTCTGAGGGCGTGAGTCCCTGACTTACATGACTGCTTCTTTATTATGGACTGTAGTTTGGTTATCATACATGTCTCCTGCTTTATATAGACTGTTATGATTTCATTTATAGTATTTTCGCCACATACTTGGTACTGCATCGACCTCCTTCGGGGCCGCGTCATGCCGCAGTAGAGGTACATCGGTTGTTGATCCTCGCCATAGGATCACGATTCAGCGTTGGGAAGCTCCGTTTCTCCGAGGCTTATCTTTTGGTATGTTACCACGAGTCAGGTTCTTGTACATTCTGTGGTATGGCGAGCCCCGTCCGTCATGTTGTATAAAAACTCTTAGGTCCAGTAGTACTATTGTGGCGTGGTTTGTAAAAGGATTAAATTGTTCGGGTTGAAAGATTTGTATATATATTTTATTGGAAGGTAACCATTTGGTTGGCCTGTTTTATTATCTTATCTCTTGTTTCATGTTTAAGTTTTTATTTCCGCTGATTTTCTCTGATGTTGTATCACTAGGTGCCCGGTAGGCACTACCACGCCCGGATCGGGTCGTGACAAAAGTGGTATCGAGCGATTAATCTCGTAAAGTGTCTACGCACCGTGTTCAGTAGAAGTCTTGATTATCGATGTGTTGCGCACTACATCTATAATCGTGAGGTCGCAGGACATTTAGGTTAGTTTCCATTCTTCTCATTCCGAGATCGTGCCTGTAGTCGTTATAAGTTGGACCCTCTCGACGCATTTCGCTTTTTACCGCTTATGCCTCCGCGCAAGGCAACCCGGGCCCAGATGGGCAAGGCAGCCGAGGGAGCTGCTGGTAAGATACAGAGGAGTACGGGGGCGCAGGCCCGGTCTTTACCTGAGATAGTGCTTCAGACGACGAGTTTTGCGACGCCGCCAGCCCCAGTAGAGTTTAGAGCCGCAGCAGTGGCTGCTGAGACCACAGTACCTGAGCCTCCAGTCCCACAGCCTGGAGCAGAGGAGATGGGTTACAAAGAGATGGCCCGCCATCGCCGTGATCGTGGCGCATATGAGGATAGCCGACGCAGCAGCCCAAAGAAGACCCGTGGTTCACCCGAGATCGGATAGTTTGAGGCTACGGACTTTCGAGTCAGAGCCCGCGAGTTTTACGTCAAGGCACGAGGATGATCCGCAGGAGTTCATCAAGCGATTCTACGGATCATGAGAGTGATCAAGGCTTCGAGACCGAAGTCGTCTGGTTCACATTGCCGCGATACCGCAATGATCGTTTGATTCGTGGGAGCTGTCCCGGGGAGAGCATGCACTTCCAGCCGTATAAAACGAGTTCTCAGAGGCATTTCTTGCCTCCACAGACGAGGAGGGCTCGGGCCGACAGATTTTTGACGTTGAGGCAGAACGGGCGTAGAGTTCGGGAGTACAATGTGGAGTTCGACTCATTGGCTCGGTATGTCCCCGCGTTAGTAGCCAGTATGGAGGACAGAGTGCACCGCTACGTCACCGGGCTCAATGACTACTTGGCAGAGGCTTGTTCGGGTGTAGCTCTTCAGCCGGGCATGAACATTGCCCGCATGCAGGCTTATGCACTTGGATGTGAGGAGCGGAGAGGTCGACGGAATGACCAAGATCAGCAAAAGAGGGCCAGAACAGCAGGGTCCTTTGATAACTTTCGAGGCGGACCGCCTCAGCAGCAGACTAGTTATGTACCTCCGCCAGTACAGAGTGGTCCTCCGCAGCCTTCGGGATATTCAGGAGCAGGTCAGGGCTCCCAGGTTTCAGATTTTCAGGGGAATAAGAGTGCTCGCCGGATGAGGTCGCCCTTGTCTCAGTGTGGCCGTTGTGGAAAACTTCATAAGGGAGAGTGTCGTACTAACTTGGGAGATTTTTATTCTTGCGGCCAACAGGGCCATCCGCAGAGATCGTCCACTGTGGGGTAGCACTGGTAGGATAGCACAGACTACGAGATCAGTTGCGGGTTCTTCACCTTCCATAGCTAGGCAGGATGTTCATACACCGGCAGGCCACGGCAGAGGTCGCGGTGGAAGTTCCCAGTTTTAGCGGTCCTTTGAACCGCCTATGTTTCAGGTATATCCTTAACCCTCTAGAGTTTTGCATGCTTGATACGATGATTGTATGTTGAGTACTATGTACCGATAGCATTGTGTATATTGTGGTTTAGAGACATGGATAGTTGAAAGAATAAGTGTGGGGACAGGGAAGGTATGAACCTTAGAATATTACACGTTGAGACCTTAGATGTAAGGCCGACTTGAATAAAAGATTTTACGGTTAGTCTTTGTCGAAATACTTGGTTTGCGTATAAATGTATTGTGGGATAATTCCGTGAGTTGTGTAAGATGAAAGTGGTAGCTTTCTGGACTTGAATAGGTAAGAATGTTCCGGGTCGGGAGAACAAGTGTCCGCGACGAGGTCGGGTTGAGGACGTGTTGCGGGTCAACCCGTAGTCTTGACAAGATGGGCCGATTCGGTGGTCCCGCCAGGTGGTAGGGTCACGAGGGTGCTAGGCCCAGGTTTAGATGACCATCATATGAGTTCGTGGATATGTTCGACCAGAAGCGGATCGTGAAGGCCGGGAATGGCCTTAAAGAAGATCGAGGCTAGTAAGATGACCGAAGTATGGTACATACTAGAAGAGTTCAAGTGTTCGAGCAGAGTACGACGAGTAAGGAAAGAAGTGAACGTGGGTTAGCAGAATAAATAAGTCTTTTTGTTGTGAAGTGAATGTGCGAAGGGGATATCTTTTAGACCTTGGGAGGGAGCTTTTGTAACACTAGAGGTGATTCCTCGTGCACTTAGATAGGATATTTGCGCGTGTGTTATTTTGTGGCCAGGTGTGGCATTGGCAACTGGTTTAAGTTAAGAGGAACTTATCATTATCTGTATCGAGAAGGAACATTCGGGACGAATGTTTCTAAGGAGGGGAGAATGTTATACCCCGTATTTCCAGAGTATGTACGTGAGGACGTACGTACAAAAGTTTGAGCCTTAAGTTAGGCAAGAGTCGAAATTTGTGCACAACCCCCGAAAAGAATTGTTTTTCGACGAAACGTTTTCCGAACTTTGCCAAAGGAAAATTACGGCTATGTCATTTATAATTTTTGCGGATTTTTCCGAGAGACGGAATATTTTGGACCAACGAGAGGGCGACACTTGTCACCCTCAAGTTGGCGGTTTTTCTTGGCCGATTGGTGCACGTTCTTGGCCATGTTTTATGGCCCAAAACTTGGGTCAATGTTTGTGAGGGATTTGTGGAGTAGGGTTAGGGTGCACTTGGCTTGATCTTGACCCTCCACTTGCCCCCCACTTGGCTTGATCTTGGCCCTTGGTTGTCCTATAAATACCCCTCCCTTGTTGAAGACTTCTTCATCCATAAATGTGTTCTAAGTCTTAAAATCCTCCCCCCTCTTGTTGAAGCTCTCGTCCAAAAGAGCCTCCCCCTCCCCCTTGAGAAAGCCTTGGCCGAGAGGTACCCCCCCTTCATAGTGGTGCTAGCCGAGGGTACCCCCCCCTACCTTGAGTTGTTCTCATAAAATACACCCCCCTTGGTAGAAAGTATTCTCCAAGTATTGTTACTATTCCAAAATACCTTAGCCTTATACCTTGTAGTATTCCAAAAGTTACCTCTATCGTAGAGTCTTAAATACTACCTTATGTCCTTTTAGTCTCAAAACGAAACCCTAAGGAAAATCTTCATAGTTGGTTGAAGTGCTAAGTAGGTTGTTTGGGAACTTCTAAGGGTTGTTTGAGCGGGTTGAGCGCCTGCAGAGTAGAGCTAAACGTTGCT
This sequence comes from Przewalskia tangutica, assembly GCA_029844215.1. Classification (NCBI taxonomy): domain Eukaryota; kingdom Viridiplantae; phylum Streptophyta; class Magnoliopsida; order Solanales; family Solanaceae; genus Przewalskia; species Przewalskia tangutica. The sequence goes on along the minus strand of CM056720.1, from coordinate 30,237,167 downwards.
CGGATCGACATTTAACTTGGATAATTTTGGGCTTATCGAGGTAAATACTCTTGACCTTCTTTTGTAATAAGAGTTTACATATTGTTGAAGTATAAGAATTAAGTATAAGTTATATACAAGGAAGGTATATAAGAAGGGAATTGAACTGTACTTACATAGGACTGTATTTACAGTAGACTTGTGAAGCTTGACGGCAGGAAGTCACGCCAATTTTCCGTAGAATCTTGTATCTAGATTTATTCCACGAGTAGTCTAGACATTGATAGACTTGTATAACAGATAGGTCAAATCGCGAGTAGCGTGTTCTACTTGAAAGGTGGACAAGGCTAGCGTGATTACGATTTTGGAGCTTTTTGCTAATAGTCGATAATCGTCGCGAGGTATGTGATTCTTCCTATACTCTTGAGCATGATATTTTAAAAGAATATATATATAGTACGGTAGACGTACGTGTGATTAACTGAACGTAGTTTTACGGCAATGTCTTTTGACTTAAGCCTGAATAATAAGAATCTTGAAGTATTTCAAAAGATTAAGAACCGCTTTTGAAGAGTAATACTTGGTTTTGAAAGCTTAAGAGTTATACTAGCTTTATGGGAAGTTAGGCATAACGACTTAAGTAAGATAAAAGGAATGGTTTATTGACTTTAGAAAGTTAAGAGACTTGATCTTAAAAGATAAGAGACTTGACTTAATTGAATTAATTTAAAGTCTGTTAAAGTGTGAAACCTCATTCGTGAGTAATGAGTACTTGAATTTTAAAAGAATAATGTTTTACTGATTTCGGAAATGAGAATAAGTTATTATATTAAAACCAGTAGAAACCTCCTTCCGCATAGAAGCTAAGATAAGACAAAATTGTATTACATTTCCTAGATCATGGTCGCTTTAATGAGAATCGGATAAACAAGCATTAATTTTCTTAAATTTTCAAAGTAAGGAACTTGGTTTCTAAAAGAAGAAAGACTTGAGGAATTGAAGAATTTTTCTTAAAAAGAAAGACATTGTTTTGTCTTAAATTGGTTTAAAACATAAAGTGTTATAACAGCTTTATGGGAAGTTAGTTATAACGACTTTATGAAAACAAAAGAGTGATTTTATCATTGGTTTTAAAGTGGTAACTTGACTTTAAAAAGGAGAAGTGTTTTGGTCTAAAAAGAAGGCATGGTATTGCCTTAATTTGGTTTTAAAAGGAAAGTATGGAAGCTGTTTTGGTTTACTTAAAAATGTTAGTCGCTCTATTTTAATACTGCGGGTATCGGGTGACCTTTGTAAAAAGAAATAGATCCTTTAAAAAGAATTTAACGTACGTAGTACTGGTTAAAACCGCACTTTGGCATAAAATGAAAGTACCTTGAGTTGTGTGTAACTTGCCTATGTTTGCGTGTGATAGCCTTGTCGTGCTAGTATTGTATTTCTATACCACCGCGTCTCTCAATGGAGGGCCGGCTGATTTGTTATTACTTGGACGTACCGGCAGTGACGGAGAATTCCACGCACGCGCTCGTTGATAGTGTTATTCCATGGACTAGCTCTCGCGAAGTTTTACCGATTCGCCTTGGTATCCGTGGTCGGCCAGACTTGCCCCGCCTCGTGGCTGATTCGGCCTTGGCACGGTAGTTAGCCCTCGACTTGCCCTGCTTCAGTTTAGTGGCGAAGTCTCGTGATACGCCTTGGTACTGTAGTTAGCCCTCGTGATTGCCTCGCCGCCACGTGACACGCCTTGGTATCCGTAGTCGGCCAGTACTTGCCCGTGTCGCCTTCGTGGTTTGGTTGTATGGTATTGTTAGTACGGTTTCATGACTCGTAGGACTTGGTGTTCATGTGTACTCCGTGGTGTTATTATATCATAGATCGCCGTGAAGAAGGTATTCCACGCATGATTGATGTTGAGGCGTGAGACCCATAGTTATATTTGAGTGATGACTCTGAGGGCGTGAGTCCCTGACTTACATGACTGCTTCTTTATTATGGACTGTAGTTTAGTTATCATACATGTCTCCTGCTTTATATAGACTGTTATGATTTCATTTATGTGATTTTCGGCCACATACTTGGTACTGTCAGATCGACCTCCTTGGGCCGCTCATGCCGCAGTAGAGGTACATCGGTTGTTGATCCTCGCTCATGGATCACAGTCGTAGGAAGCTCCGTTTCTCCGGAGGCTTATCTTTGGGTATGTTACCCTGAGTTGTAGGTTCTTGTAGATTCGTGGTATGGCGGGCCCCTGTCCCACATGTTGTATAAAAACTCTTGAGGTCCAGAGTACTATCAGGTGTGGTTTGTAAAAGGATTAAACTGCTCGGTTTGAAAGATTTGTATATATATTTTATTGAAGGTAAACTGCTCATTGGCCTGTTTTATTATCTTATATCTTGTTTCATGTTTATGTTTTTATTTCCGCTGATTTTCTCTGATGTTATATCACTAGGGTGCCCGGGGTAAGGCACCAGTCACGGGCCCGGGATCGGATCGTGATAATAATAGCTTTATGGAAAGATGAAAGAGTGGTTTACTCTAGTAATGTAAATAATGATATATGACTTGAAATAATGAAAGGCAAATTTATTTAAAGGCATCAATTTCTTAAGGTTTTAAAAGAAAGAAGTCACTTGATTTAGAAGCCTATAAATGTATTTCTAAAAGGTATTGTGACTTGTCTTAAAAAGTAGATATGACTTGATACTACAGTTATTAGTATCTTGGAAGTTTTATATGAAAATGAGTCATTTTAAAAGAATAGAAGTATGTAGTACTTTGGGTTAAATTCCCGGATTTTTAAAATTACATGTTAGTGCCTTAAGTAAACTAAAATGAGAGGGTATATAAATAAAGTTAATAAGAAGTTAGCGGATTTCTTAACTTGCTTATGTTATGATAAGCCGGTAGTGCTTATGTTATGTATGATAAGCCGGTAGTGCTTATGTTATGTATTAAAGCCGATTGTGCTATGTTATGTTATTCTTACGGGGTAAAACCCCGGGTTACTACTAATTCCATGTATTTGCTACCCATGATGCGAATGCAGAGTTTGTACTCATTGCGGGCCCACCGGGCCTAAGCGGGTGAAATAGTCCTGTGCGGGTGAAATAGTCCCATGCGGAGCGCATCGCTCCATTGCGGGTCCACATGACCTATGCGGGTGAAATAGTCCCATGCGGAGCGCATCACTCCATTGCTTAATGATACTACGGGCGGGTGACCCTACTTTGATCATGAGCCTCCTATTTTTATGCAGTAAAGTATACTCTTGTTTACTCTCATTGTTAGTAAGGCACAATGTACTGTTAGTTGAGTTATCATACATGTCTCTAGCTTTATTTTGGACTTTATGATTTCATTACAGTACTTTTAGTTTTCACATACTTGGTACATGTTGTACTGACATCCTTCGGGGGGCTGCGTTCATGCCACAGGTAGAGTATACAGGTTGCTGATCCTCACTCTTAGGATCACTATTCAGCTGTTGAGAAGCTCCATTACTCCGGAGGCTTATCCTTGGTTTAGATCCCTGGTATTGTCGGTTGTTGTACATTCAGGGGTATGGCGGGGCCCTGTCCCATCACAGTTGTTATTTTTAGAAGTCTGTAGTCATGTCTTGTGGATTGGGTTGTAAAGAAAAAAAAAAGGTAACTGCTTTTGGGTTACGTGTATGCTTTTATAAGGTGGCCTTATCGGCTAGCCTGTTATTTATTTCTTATGAGTTTATGTACGTTCCTCTATTATTCTCTGATGTATACCTGTAAGGGGTGCCCAGGTAGGGCACCAGTCGCGGGCCCGGGGTCGGGTCGTGACAAAAGTGGTATCAGAGCAGTTAGTCCTCGGAAAGTGTCTACAGACCGTGTCTAGTAGAGTCTTGGTTATCGGTGTGTTGTGCACCACATCTATAACCAAGAGGCTGCAGGACATTTAGGATTGATTTCCATTCTTCTCACTCTGAGATCGTGCGATAGAGCTGTGTTGTTAGGGTCGCCTCTCCCTAACGAGTTATGTTGATTGCAGCTACGAGAAATGCAACAGTGACCCAGGAAAATTATGTAGATTGCTTATCCAGGTAGGTAATAATTATAGTATAGTTGGTATTATGATATACACCTATACGAATTTATGTATGAGGGTCAGACGCGTGTTGCCTAGAATGATTTTAGATTACCAAGATTTGGTAAAGACTAAATAGATACCGGGAAGGTATGAAACAGTTTAATGAACTCTCATCAAGGTTTTACGTACTAATTTGAGATAATTAGGAGATGATGAGCTGTCTGAGAAGGTAATGGACCCTTAAGAAGTTATAATTAAGGGACTTAATGGAAGACTATGTTAATAAATTAAGCTACGTGGTATGATTAAGAGAATGGTACGGATGAGATCCGTATGGAGTAAGTATGGTTGTTGTGATCAAGACAACACGATTATGGTATTATGAGAAGTTATTGTACCCGTTTACGGAGGGACAATTAAGGTAGGCTTGGAATACGGAAATTGCGAGCCTAAGAATATTGATAACCGCCGAGACCTTAGGTATGTAAGGCCTTTTCGGGTAGTAAAGATTTAAGTCAAACCACGGATAAGAGTTAAGTGCGACGCCGAGTCGGGTTGAGGACCTATTAAGGGTCGCCCCATAGCCTGAAATGGAGTGGGATCAGTTGGTAGTAGTTCCGCTACGTGACAGGGTCACGAGGGTGCAAGGCCCAAGTCTAGTTAATTGTTTTACGGGTTCGTGGACGCGTTCCACCAGAACCAGGTCGTGAGAGCCGGAAATAGCCTTATATTGTTCGATATTGTAACTCCAAAGATTGGAGGCCAGAATTAGTATGGAATTTATGTACGTATGCTAGTATAAGTTTGGAAGTACGGAAAAAGTACGACCAGTGAGAAAGAGAGCAACCAAGTGTAAAGGAATAGAGCCTGAATCCATGAGAACCTTTCGAGGTGACTACACTCGTGAGTGATGGGTGGTAGTTGAGCGGTTATATAATAATTGCTCGATGACGATACAGTCGTCGGACCCTAGCAGACCTAGTAGAGCTAATATGACCGACTTTGAGGTCATTACGGGTACGGGCTAGTTGACCTCTTGTTATGTCAACATTGACTGCAGAGAGAGATTGGTTCGATTCCAGTTTTCCGGTAAGCCGGTTATCGAGTGGAAAAGAAGGGAAGTGGTTGTAACCAGTGAATTATCCTTCCTTCTTTGACATCATTGTTTTTAATAAGTCTGTGTGACTTGTTCATTTGAGGTGAATTGAGGCAGAAGGTAAGTATTACTTGAATTTGAAGGAGTTTTAATGTTAAGTACCCTTGGGGGTACTTGGAATTGGTCTGGTGTGGCGGTCACGGCCACAACCTTCCGGATAAGTTCAGGAAGGCTCCAGGCAAGAATAAGATAAGTACGAGTGCTGCCTACGGAAAATAGAAGACATCGTTGGTAGGTTTTGAAAAATCTGTACGATTATAAGGTGGCGCTTGATGATTAAGATTTTGTAAGGGAGATAAGTTCTCTCCCCCACGTAAAAGGATAGTTTTACTTATTATGGGGTTATGTGTACCCATGTTGTTAGAGAAAGGATATGAGACTGGTAATGTCTTTTATATCGTCATGCCATTGGTTACAGTTTTAGATAACCGTGGGAAAAGTATTCTGTTGAGGTAATTAAGAACGACGTTACGAAATGGTCGAGGAAGTGTCGTAAGGATATAAATGCAGGTAGTACGCATGTATGAAACTGTACGATTATGAATCAAGATAGAAATACTTTTGCTAATAATAAGCATAAGGAAGGGTTATGACCAGAATGATAAAAGAGAATACAACTATGGTTATGTAAGTTGCACGAGATATGATTATCCCAGACTAGTGTAAAGACCATTAGTAGATGATGGGCAGTAAGAACACCTCGAGGAAAGGTGGTAACATCTGTACTGACGAGAAGGATAGTAGGAAATTACGGGGGGGGGGGGGGACCCCAGGATAACTTGAAATGAATTATAAAGGAAAGACGAGTAGACACTCGAACGATAAGAAATCTAGGCAAGTCATTGGATTATGTAATACCGTGAATTGAGGTTGAACACCTGATTATAAGCTCTATGAGCCGAGAGAGAATAATAGGATTGCTACTTGACGAGATCAAGGAAATCCCCCCCCCTAAATTATGATTGACAGTAAGTCTTAGCCATGAGGAAAGCAAAGGAATCAAGTCTAAGTTTAGTGACCAAGTTTGGTTGCAACAGAGAAAGGGAAACATGAACCATAATGGAGATTAAGGATGCCGAATATTTCGCAAGTATGAGAAAGGCCTCTAGTTATTGGAAGATAAGTTGACCGTGACTACAGTTCTAACCCCTCCTGAGAGACTAGACGGTTAGGTTATTATTGTAACACTTTGGGTGTTGGGCTAGGTTGTGTGTTGACGCAACACGATAAGGTTAGAGCCTATGATTCCTGGCGGTTACAGGGGCATGAAAGGAATTACGCTACTCACGATTTAGAGTTGGCGGTAGTTAAATCGTGCCTTGAAGATTTGGAGGCATTACTTATATAGGTTTCATGTGGATATTTATGTAGACCACTGGAGCCTCCGGTATATCTTCAGACAGAGGCAACTGAATTTGCGACAGAGACGGTGGTTAGAGTTACTCAAGGATTGTGATATTGATATCCTATACCACCCGGGGAAAGCTGAGACAGTTACAGATGCTCTTAGTCGTGGATCTATGGGTAGTCTGTCAGATGGGCAGCCAGATAGACAGGACGTGGTCCGTGAGATTCATCAGCTACCGAGCCGAGGGGTTCGATTATTTGTTTCCAAGGTTAATGGAGTTTAGATCCGAGAGGTTGCCGAGTCTTCCGTCGTTAAGGAGGTAAAGAGGCGACAATATGAGGATTCAATTATGATACGGTATCGAGATACAACTCTTCGAGAGGAGGAGAGTTTATTTGAGGTAGTGCCTGATGGGGTGCTAAGATTCGAGGGCAGATTGTGTGCTCCCGATGTTGCAGGAATTCCTCAGCAGATTCTGAGGGAGGCACATAGTGCTCGTTACTCTATTTATCAGGGGTTGACTAAGATGTATCATGACCTCAGATGTATGTATGGGTAAGATGACCTGAAGAGGGACGTAGCGGAGGTTGTTGCTTAGTGTCCGAGTTAGTAGCAGGTCAAGGTGGAACACCAGGAGCCCTGTGGGCTACTACAGGCGATTGAGATCCCAACTTAGATATGAGAGGTTATTAATATGAATTTTATTACAGGGTGTCATCGTACTCAGAGGAAGTGTGACTCCCTGAGGGTCATATTAAACAGGCTGATGAAACCAGCCCGTGTTCTTCCGGTTAGAACCACTTATTCGGCTGAGGATTATGCTAGATTATATAGCAGGGAGATTGTGAGACTACACGGGGTTCCTACATTTATGATGTTAGACGGATAAGCTCAATTTGCGGATAACTTCTGGAGGTTTTTTTTTCCAGAAGGGGTTAGGGACACAGGTGAGTCTCAGTGTTGCATCACACCCTCAGACCGACGGACATGCAGATCATACTATCCAGGCACTTGAGGATATGCTGTGGGCCTGTGTTATTGATTTCAGGGGTAGCTGGGAGGATCATTGCCTCTTGTAGAGTTTGCTTATAACAACAACTACCATTCTTGCATTCAGATGATGCCATATGAGGTTTTGTATGAGCGGAAGTGAAGATCACCGGTTGGTTGGTTCGACGTAGGCGAGGTTCAGTTAGTTGGCCCAGACTTGATTCATCGGGCTATGGATAAGGCGAAGCCTATCCAGGAAAGATTATTAGCAAGCTCAGAGTCGACATAAGCTTTATGCAGATAACCGACGTCGACGCTTGGAGTTCAGGTTGACGTTTTAGTATAAGTATTGTTATGTGGTCATGTGTGGCATTATTGGTAGGTAGGGGTTGTAAAAGGAGACTATGTCGCTATCTATAAGATTGACTCCCAAAAGAACATTCGGGGACGAATGTTTCTAAGGGGGAAGAATGTTACACCCCGTAATTCCAGGATATGTTTATAAGAACGTACGTAAGAACTCAAAAATGTTAAGATTTGAGACTAGTAAAAATTTATCGGAATTATGGAAATGTCGGAAAACGTAATATTGCGACGAATGGGAGGACGACACGTGTCACCCCCCTTAGTTGGTCTTGGACGATTTAGACATGGATTAAATGGTCATTTGACCAATGGTAGGATGACCAAGTCTTGCTAAACATAGAGCTTGATATTGTTGACTTAGTTAAGAGCCACTTGGCTTGATCTTTTAGTAGATTGGATCCAATCCATCCATATGTGCTAATCTTGACCCTCCATTATGTTATTTAAGTATACTAGTAGCAAGACAAGCTTCTACACTTAGAAAAAATTTCAAGAAACTTGGAAGACCTCTTATGTTGCTCTCGGGTTTAGGGTTCTAAGGAACAAGAAAATTTTCGTTTGTTGTCCTATAATCTCCACACTTTAAACCAAGGTTCCTAAGAGTATTAGTCGCAAGGTGAAAACCTAGACACTTTCCTAGGTTTGGATTGGGAATTGAAGGAAAGTTGTTTGTGATCTTCTAAGGGCTTTAAGTGGCGGATTGGAGTATCAAGGTGTTATACCCCGTAGTTCCAGGGCATGTACGCGAGGACGTACGTAAGAGAATGCAACCATAAGTTTGGAAGCTATGAAAGATTTGTTTTTCCGACGGAAAATATACCGAGCCTTGTGAAGAAAATTTTACGTTTTCAATATCTTAACCAATTATGGATTTTTCCGAGAGATGAAATATTTTGGACCAATAGGAGGGCAACATGTGTCAACCCTAGATGAGCCATGTTGGACGTTTTTAGGAGGACAAGTGGCCAAGGCAAGTGGCCAAGTCTTGCAAGATATTTGTGGGGCAAGTGGACAAGAGGGACCCACACACACACATGTCCCCAATCTATACCATACACATGCTTCAATCCTAGCCCTTGGTTGTGTTACACCCCGTAAGTCCAGGACATGTATAAGAGAATGTACGTAAGGAATCAAGACTTGGAAATTAGTACGAAAGGAAGAATTGTTTTTCCGACGGAAAATCTTCCGGACGTCGGAAAGGAAAAATGTTCGTTGTTGAGAATTGAATTCTCAAAAGGCATTATTTGAAGAGTATGGAACTTATTAACATTATGGAATTTTTTTTTTACGGATTTGGTCACGTGGGGCCCACCCGAGGAATTTTACATTTTTGTGGGGCCCACGAGGGTTACAGAATTTTATGGACGAATGAGAGGGCGACACGTGGCACCCCCACACTTGGTCTTGGTCGAAATTTTGTAAGGGTAAAATGGTCATTGACCATGGTAGAAGATAAGTCTTGCTAAGCTTGATATTGTTGACCAAGTCAACTTGCCACTTGTGCTTAATCCTAGTGAAACTCATCCTAGCCACTCATGTGTAGTAATCTAAGCCATCCAATGTGTTATATAAGCTTGCTACTAGTGCAATACTAGTATTAAACAGTTAGAAAAAAATCACACATTGTTGTTCTTGCAAGAAAACCTCTCGGGTTCACCATTCCCACACAAGAAAAATTTGTAGTTTTGATCCTTTGTTCACAAGACTTTAACCCAATGTCCCTAAGGGTATTATAAGGATATCTCAATAGAAAGATTTCGGAAAAATGGCGTTTTCGTATTAGTCGCAAGGCGGAAACTTAAGGAGTTCTTCAACTTTGAAGTTGGAACTTGAAGATGGGTTATTCATAGGCTTCTAAGGAGTGCTTGAAGCGGATTGGAAAATAAGGAAAGGAGCTAAGAATTGCTAAGGCGCGACTTTGAATCTTGGAAATTTTAAGGGCTTATAAAGGTATAAATCTTGTCGTTTTAGTAATTAAGGTTTACTTCTTGTTGTAGCTATGGATATTAGCAAGCATGAGTTATATATTATGAGTTTTGATAAGTGTTTTGGCTATTGGAACCATAATCCGAAAAACTAGCATGTTAGCCTTAAGATTACAATTCAAGTCGATTATTAGTTTAAGTCGTCGCATGTTGTAGAAAGAAGGAAATTGTCACGACCCGATTCCGGGCCCGTGACTGGTGCCTTACCCCGGGCACCCTAGTGATACAACATCAGAGTAATCAGCGGAACATAAAACGATACAAGACATATTATGAAATATGAAACAATAATCTGAGAAAAACTTGCCTTTCGGCATATATAGAAATAACAACTTTACAAACAATAGCTTTAATCCTTTTCACAAACCCCGCCTAATGCGATACTGCACTCTAAGAAATGATACGACAACAATGGCGACAGTGGCCCCGCCATACCCTCAATGTAAACACCTACAACAACAGGGAACTATACCATCGATAAGCCTCCGAGCAACGGAGCTTTACCAAACGCTGAATCGTGACCTAAGACCGAGGATCAACGGGTGTGCACTTTACCGCAGATGAACGCAGCCTCGGCGAGGAGGTCGACAACAGTACCGAGTATGTGAAACTAAAAATATCAGAATGAAATCATAATAGTCTATAAAGCAGAGACATGTATGATAACCAAACTACGATCACAATAATAAGCAAATATGTCAAGTCGTGGACTCACGCCTCAAGTCATCACTAAATATAACAACGGGTCTCACGCCCACAACATCAATCATGCGTGGAATACCTTCCTCACCGCCAGCTTTATGATATAAAAGCACCAAGGAACACATATGAACACGGTGTCCCACTGCCATAATGAAACCGCATGCAGGTAAGTACGAAGGCATAGCCGACTACTAACACCTACGCACCATCGGTCCGCGAATCAGATTATAAGATCCGTCCGCATCACATGATCAAAGCCGCCACTTGCCCGCAGATCTAACGCGCGCTTCAGCCCCGAACTTTCCGCACCCGCATAGGCCAATCTCATCGCCCGCATGAGGTATTCCCGCATCGAGGTAGCTACTCCCGCATCGCCCCGACTTCGCAGTCCGCACGCCACATGGACCGCATGACCATAAAGGACGACTCTAACCCGAACTCTCGTAGCTCCAAGATAGGCCCTCGGGACTGCATGAGGTATTCTCGAATAATAGGTCCATCGACTACCGAAGTCTACCCCAGACGGAGGCGCTTAACTCCCCTAATCATCTCAAGAGACGAGCGATGTAAAATACTAACACAACAAATTATCGTTACAACATAAGCACAACAAAGGAAAACCCCTTTACGCAACATCACAAGATACTAACACACGTAGCATCCTAGCATGTTTACTTATCAATCAACAAGAAAGTATTACAAGGCTATCACAAACCAACACAATCAAGTTATACACACGCGTACTTTAAGCTAACAAGTTCGTATCTACCCCTAAAGTACTTCATACATTAAATCTTTTAAAAGATCCGTTGCTTTACATAAGTCACACAATACCCGTAGTATAAAATAGAGTGATCGCTCTTTTAAATAAACTAAAACACTTACCTTTGTAAAATCAAGTAACAACATTATTTTCCAAACGCCCAAGTTTGCCTAATTTCAAATGTTCACGCTTTCTTCTTTTAGAAAGGTTTCGTGGTTCATAGCCTTATTCATTTAAGAATATAATTCTTTTAAACAATCTGAGAAACATAAGTCTTATATGTGAGTAGAATATTCTTGTTTATAACAATCTTATTACAAAGAAGTGATCTAGGAAATATCATTTTGTCTCATCTAGCTTCTATGCAGATGGAAGTTTCTACCGGTTTAATAATACTTAATTAGTCAAAACATTTCCTTTTATTAACGCCGCAGTTGGTCGGTCGATACACATTCCGATTTCAAATCAAGAAACATTCTTAAGCCGTTATACCTAACTTCCCATAAAGCTAGTATAACTCTTAAGTCTTTTCAAAACCAAGTATTACTTCTTCTTTCAAAATGATTCAAAACTCTTTCAAATACTTCAAGTCCTTTATTAACACATAACAAGCCGCTTATAGTTCAAATCGATTACCTTTTAAAGACCACAAGTATTTTCTTACCAACATAAAGTCGTTATAACCAACTTCCCATAAAGCCGTTATAACACTTTATGTTAAACCAATCAAATACGCTTAGCATACGTGACGCTCACCGCACTACATAGTTCACACATATCATGCTGAAGAGATAGGAAGAGGTTCACATACCTCGCGACGAGTATCGACTAATAGCAAACGCCCAAGTACTTCCAATCGCTTGGCCACTCCTAAGCCAAGTAGATCGCGCCACACGTAGTACTTCAACCTATAAGGCCACGGCGCTTATTAACATTTAGATCTCATCGAGAACATTCTACGTAAAATTGGGCAAAGACTTCCCCGCAACAGCAGAAATCTCCTCCTCCAACTGGGCCGCTACCAAGCCAACTGTGGGGTATACATCTAACCCGAACGGTACAATTCTACTCCACAAGATTACTACACAAGTCCACTGTAATACACCATGTAATTACAGCCTGGGATTCTTCAGCTTAAGTCAAAAGACATTGCCGCAAAGATTAAGCTTAGTTCTATATATAGTATACTTCAACTATATAATCTAACGACATGTAATTTCCAATTACAAATAGAGGACAAGATATTTACCTCGATAAGCCCATAATTATCCAAGTATAAAGTCGATCCCGGCAATCGCTTAGCTCCAACTCCGAGCGCCCAACCCGCCTAAACCACCCTTAGAAGTTCTAACCAACTTCTACACAATACTCCAACTGACTATGGAGATTTTCCTAGTGGTTTGGTTTGTGGACCGACGGAAGTATAATAGTATTTCTGGCTTTTCAGATAGGTATAACCTTAGAATACAACAAGGCATACGGCTAAGGTAATTGGGCATTATAACAATACTTTGAGAGTATTTCACACCACAGCTGGGTATTATATGAAAGCAACTAGCAGTGGGTACCCCACGGCCACACTACTAGGAGGGTGTACACTCTGGCCAAGGCCTCAGAGAGAGGGAGGCCTCTTGGCCGAACTCAACACTAAGGGGAGGGAGAAGATTTAACACTTAGAAACATTTAGGAAAGGATGAAGAATTCATCAAAGGGAGAGGGTATTTATAAGACAAGCCAAGGCCAACCAATGGCCAAGATCGAGCCAAGTGCTACACAAGTGTGTAGGCCAAGATATGCCCAAGTGCCCCTAGTCCCTACTCCTTAAAACCCTCACAAATATCTACCAAAATATCTACCACTGACCTCCCCAATTGGTCCCACGTGTCGCCCACCTGCTCACCAAACGCAGGTGCCAAGTGTCGCCTCTCGTTGGTCCAAAATGTTCCGCCTCTCGAAAAATCCGCAAAAATACTAAATGACATAGCCGTAATTTACCCTTCGTAGTTAGGTAAACGCTTTAAAAAAACGACTCTAACCAAAGTGTTGTGCACAAACATATTTCGCCCAAGGGTGCCACAGGGGTGACACGTGTCGCCCCGATTCGCCCAAAATATTTCGCCTTCCAAAATATCCAAAACGCCAAAATCTCAAAATCAAAGCTGTTCTACAAAATCAGAATTTCTCCCGTGGCCCCACGTGACCATTTCCAAAATAAAATTCCATAATTCTAATATAATCTAAGAAGTCCAAAACCAAACCGGGAATCCAATTCCCCATTAACGAACCTTTTTCCTTCACAAAACCGGAAACTTTTCCGTGGAAAATCGCCTTTCTTCCTTTCCAATCTTTCTCGTAATCTCGCACGCACGCCCTCGCATACATACTCGAACTACGGGTATAACATTCTTCCTTAGAAACATTCGTCCCGAATGTTCCTTCTAAGTCTCAAACGAACGCTGCGCAAGATAGTCTTCACTACTATACTTACGAAACAATCCCGCCACACCGCCACGTAAATACCCACGCAAAATACCTACATCCAAGTCCACGAGGAAACACTCTAACATCACCACAAATAATACTACTTTTGTCACTTTGTCGCGAGCCTTGCTCCAACGACCCAACAAATGGTACCGGCCGCATGCGATCATCGTCGCCAGACACTCAATTCTTACCATATTTCGACATCGCTTTAGTATCCAAAACTCGGGGTTACTATCTCTAACGCGGGTCATCATTAATCGGGAACATTCTCGATGGATCTTCGATACTTTCCAACATAACAATACGAAAGACCGGACGCCCTTCCTCCTAAGTCGGACGACAAATGCTAACATATAGGCAACCCGCCTATTCTTCACATGAACTCACAAAGGCCCAAAGTAACTCGCTAAGTTCCTTCGCTTTCAAAACTCGCCACACCGTCCGGTGGTACTTTCAAGAAGACCGATCATTAACTCAACTCTGCGCCGCCGATTATTCGTGACGATTCCTCCGAGCCGCCGTAACTTCTTCTAGACAAGCTTCACTATCCACAAATACCGGAACAAGATCGAACCAACTATCCAACCTTGCCAACATCGAACCAATCGACCAAGAACTTACACTTCCGCCTTACAAGGCTTCATAAGGCGATATCCGAACACCGAAATGGTAGCTTAAACACTTCTCCACAGAGACAACAATCCACACAACTACCCCAAATCCACACACCGCCCGAGGCGAACGCGATTCTCGAGACTCACCCGAGTCCTTAACCCCGCTCGTAAAACTTCCAAACAAAAACAGCCGTAACTGGCTCCACTGTCGCCATAAGGTGAAGGTAGGCACCCTGCAGCCTTACAACCTTTCTCGATAAATCAACATCGCCGAGTGAACGGCCCGATCAAGAACACGATGGGCTGCTTCATCGACCGACCATCGGGTCGAACGCATCCACGAACTCAGACGTTGTCAACTAAACTGGGCCTAACACCTCGTGACTCTAACACGCGCGACCACCACAACCAGACTCACCACCAAACATGCCGCGGGTTGACCCGCAACGTGGCCTCAACCCGACCCGCAAGGCGCAAAATACTATCTCCCGAAGGAACAATCTCACTAAACACGCTACGAAAACCTAGCGGTCTTCTTAGCTCAACTACCCTCTTCATTTCACACTACTAGGACCTATCCCAAACACACCACGGCACTATGCACTCCTATAAGTGGTCAAACATAACCATACGCCTCACCCGAGACGGCCTTACCTCTAAGGTCTTGCGATAAAGCTCTAAGGCTCACACTTTCTCTATCCTCCAAAATCTTACTCTGCTAACCCACCATGATTTCTAATCACAACTAACACACCGCTATCGTAACATAGCACTTAAGGTATACTCACCTTGAAAGTTACCAAGGACTGCCGCTCGCCCTTCTCGCGCCCTCGTTAACCCGTCGATCTCACGCTTTCTCGCCGCGCATATAAGCCCGCATACGTGCCATGCCAAGCCCAATCAAGAATTACTCTTGCACAACCCTTTCTTAGGTAGTCATCAAGACTCGCGCAGACATCAGATACTCTCCGTAGCCAAATCCACGGCTAGTAATGTGGTCGCTTTGCAATCTAAATTCTGCTCTGGCCGCGGAACCAAGGTTCAAATATCATGGCCGCAGAGGAATCGCCGCCGCCGCTAAACTCACTGGGCTAGTGACGCCGCAGAAATCCCGAACGAAGCACTACCCTAGGTAATGATTGGGCCCGTGCCCTCGCAACCCTCTGAACTCAACTCGCAGCCTCCTCGGCCGCTTGCCCTCCCGGGCCCGGTTGCCTTCTACGCGAGGCATAATGATAAGTGGAATGAATTTCGTCGAGGGTCCAACTTACAACACACTTCTAAGGCACGATCTCAGAGTGATAAGAATAGAAACTAATCCTAAATATCCTATAGCCTCCTCGACATTGGGCGCGTGGTGCACAACACACCGATAATCAAGACTTCCATCGACACGGTTCAGAGACACTTTCCGAGGATTAACTGCTCTGATACCACTTTGTCACGACCCGATTCTGGGCCCGTGACTAGTGCCTTACCCCGGGCATCCTAGTGATACAACATCAGAGTAATCAGCGGAACATAAAACGATACAAGACATATTATGAAATATGAAACAATAATCTGAGAAAACTTGCCTTTCAGATATATAGAAATAACAACTTTACAAAATGAATGCTTAATCCTTTTCACAAACCCCGCCAATGCACAAGATTACATGCACTTAAGAAATGATACGACAACAATGGCGGACAGTGGCCCGCCATACCCTCAATGTAAACACCTACAACAACAGTGGAACTATACCACCGATAAGCCTCCGAGCAACGGAGCTTTACCAAACAATCGTGACCCAAGAGCGAGGATCAACGGCCGTGTACCTTTACTCGCGCGATTTAACGCAGCTTCCGGGCGAGGTCAAGATAACAAAAGTACGTGAAACTAAAAATATCAGAATGAAATCATAATAGTCTATAAAGCAGAGACATGTATGATAACCAAACTACGCCACAATAATAAGCAAATATGTCAAGTCGTGACTCACGCCTCAAGTCATCACTCAAATATAACAACGGGTCTCACGCCACAACATCAATCATGCCCGTGGAATACCTTCCTCACCGCCAGCTTTATGATATAAAAGCACCAAGGAACACACATGAACACTGTGTCCCACTCGTGCTATAATGAAACCGCATGGTAGGCACGAAGGCATAGCCGACTACTAACACCTACGCATCATCAAGGTCATGAATCAGATCATAAGATCCGTCCGCATCCACATGATCAAAGCCGCCACTTGCCCGCAAAGATCTAATGCGCGCCTAGCCCCGAACTTTCCGCACCCGATAGGCCAATCTCATCGCCCGCACAGGTATTCCCCGCATCGAGGGTAGCTACTCCCAAGATCGCCCCGACTTCGCAGTCCGCATGGCCACACGGACCGCATGCCCATAAAGGACGACTCTAACTCGAACTCGTAGCTCCGCATAGGCCCTCGGGACTCGCATGCAGGTATTCTCGAATCATAGGTCCATCGACCCGCCCGAGTCTACCTCAGACGGAGGGTACTTAACTCTAATCATCTCAAGAGATGAGTGATGTAAAATACTAACACAACAAATTATCGTTACAACATAAGCACAACAAAGGAAAACCCCTTTACGCAACATCACAAGATACTAACACACGTAGATCCTAGCATGTTTACTTATCAATCAACAAGAAAGTATTACAAGGCTATCACAAACCAACACAATCAAGTTATACACACAAGGTACTTTAAGCTAACAAGTTCGTATCTACCCCTAAAGTACTTCATACATTAAATCTTTTAAAAGATCCGTTGCTTTCACATAAGTCACACAATACCCGTAGTATAAAATAGAGGATCGCTTTTTAAATAAACCAAAACACTTACCTTTGTAAAATCAAGTAACAACATTATTTTCCAAACGCCCAAGTTTGCCTAATTTCAAATGTTCACGCTTTTCTTTTAGAAAGGTTTCGTGGTTCATAGCCTTATTCATTTAAGAATATAATTCTTTTTAAACAATCGGAGAAATATAAGTCTTATATGTGAGTAGAATATTCTTGTTTATAACAATCTTATTACAGCAACCGTGATCTAGGAAATATCATTTTGTCTCATCTTAGCTTCTATGCAGATGGAAGTTTTTACTGGGTTTAATAATACTTAATTAGTCAAAACATTTCCTTATTAACGCCGCAGTTGGTTGGTCGATACACATTCCGATTTCCAAATCAAGAAACATTCTTAAGCCGCTATACCTAACTTCCCATAAAGCTAGTATAACTCTTAAGTCTTTTCAAAAACCAAGTATTACTTCTTCTTTCAAAATGATTCAAAACTCTTTTGAAATACTTCAAGTCCTTTATTAACACATAACAAGCCAGTTATAGTTCAAATCGCTTACCTTTTAAAGACCACAAGTATTTTCTTACCAACATAAACTGTTATAACCAACTTCCCATAAAGCCGTTATAACACTTTACGTGTTAAACCAATCAAATACGCTTAGCACACGACGCCTACCGCTACATAGTTCACACATATCATGCCAGAAGAGATAGGAAGAGGTTCACATACCGCGACGAGTATCGACTAATAGCAAACGCCCAAGTACTTCCAACCGTCGCTACTCCTAAGCCGTAGATCGCGCCACACGTAGTACTTCAATCTATAAGGCCACAAGCGCGCTATTAACATTTAGATCTCATCGTGAGAACATTCTACGTAAAATTCGCAAAGACTCTCCCCGCAACAGCGTAAATCTCCTCCTCCAACGGCCGGCTACCAAGCCAACCGTGGGTATACATCTAACCCGAACGGTACAATTCTACTCCACAAGATTACTACACAAGTCTATCAGAATACACCCCATGTAATTACACTGGGCTTCTTCAGCTTAAGTCAAAAGACATTGCCGCAAAGATTAAGCTTAGTTCTATATATAGTATACTTCAACTATATAATCTAACGACATGTAATTTCCAATTACAACAGAGGACAAGATATTTACCTCGATAAGCCCATAATTATCCAAGTATAAAGTCGATCCCGGCAATCGCTTAGCTCCAACTCAGCGCCCAACCCGCTCTAAACCACCCTTAGAAGTTCTAACCAACTTCTACACAATACTCCAAATCTGACTATGGAGATTTTCCTAGTGGTTTCGGTTTGTGGATCGACGGAAGTATAATAGTATTTCGGGCTTTTCAGATGTGTATAACCTTAGAATACAACAAGGCATACGGCTAAGGTAATTGGGCATTATAACAATACTTTAGAGAGTATTTCTACACCACAAAGTGGTATTATATGAAAGCAACTAGCAGTGGGTACCCCACTACCACACTACTGTGAGGAGGTGCACTGCCAAGGCCTCTAGAGAGGAGGCCTCTTGGCCGAACTCAACACTAAGTGAGGGAGAAGATTTAACACTTAGAAACATTTAGGAAAGGATGAAGAATTCATCAAAGCGGAGAGGGTATTTATAGACAAGCCAAGGCCAACCAATGGCCAAGATCGAGCCAAGTGCTACACAAGTGTAGGCCAAGATATGCCCAAGTGCCCCTAGTCCCTACTCCTTAAAACCCTCACAAATATCTACCAAAAATATCTACCACTGACCTCCCCAATTCGTCCCACGTACGCCGCCCACCTTGCCCACCAACGAGGTGCTGCCGCCTCTCGTTGGTCCAAAATGTTCCGCCTCTAAAAATCCGCAAAAATACTAAATGACATAGCCGTAATTTACCCTTCGTAGTTAGGTAGAACGCTTCGCCGAAAAACGACTCTAACCAAAGTGCCAGACAAACATATTTCGCCCGAGGGTGCCACATGGGGGTGACACGTGTCGCTCCGATTCGCCCAAAATATTTCTTCCGAAAATATCCAAAACGGCCAAAATCTCAAAATCAAAGCGGGCCCCACAAAACCGTAAATTTCTCCCGTGGGCCCCACGTGACCATTTCCGAAAATAAAATTCCATAATTCTAATATAATCTAAGAAGTCCAAAAACCAAATCTGGAAATCCAATTCCCATTAACGAACCTTTTTCCTTCACAAAAACCGGAAACTTTTCCGTGGAAAAATCGCCTCTTTCTTCCTTTCCAATCTTTCTGTCGTAATCTCGTACGTACGTCCTCGCATACATACCCTGGAACTACGGGGTATAACAAAAATTGTAGTTGTTGAAGTTGGTTATGACTATATAACATGTTAGAACTTAGAACTTGGAATTGGAAAAGGATTGGAAAAGACTTTGAATTGTTGGATATGTTGTTGGCCGAGAATGGCTTGACTATGGAACTACTTCGTATTAATTGTGGGGCGGAATTTTACACGTATTGTAAGGCGTGTAATCCCCTTTGTTTGGTTGTTGTTTTGAGCCTTAAATGTGGCGTGTTGGTTATTGTATTCGGCCTTGAAAAAGGTGGCAAAGTGAGTAGAAATAAAGGAAGTCGCCGATTTTCCGTAGAATTGCAGACCGATACTTAGTATTATTCTACGCTTGAGACTAGAAGTTTATAGTCTTGTTGTGACCATTATAGGTTGAAACTTCTACGACGGCGATTCGGCTTAGCTTGTGGATTTAGCCAAAAGGTATGTGAACTATCTCCTCTAAAGCATGATTCCTTAAGATAAAGAAAGTAAGTTCTACTCCTTAAATGATCCATTCCTTGGTTGTACTTGGATTGCCTAGTATAGAATTTGTTCTATGTACTTCCTTGATTGTACTTTGATGTTTAAATTGTAAGTTGTATAATCCATTGCCTTAGTGGAGTTTGGATTCTTAAGACTGAAAGTATTTTGCTTAAAGTACATGGAGTCTTGGAAAGGAAGTGATTTCCAAACCTTTTGGCTAGTGCCTTAGTTCCAAAACCTAAAGGTCGTTTTAATGACTTTAGGGGAGTCAAAGGAGTGATTTACTAAATTGTTTTAAAAGAGGAGAAATGACATGATTTAAGAGAAGTAACTTGTTTTAAAGGTGTAAGTTACTTGAGGTTTTAAAGTAGAAGAAACTTGTTTTCTAAATATTAAGAGACTTGAAGTATTTTGAAAGTTAAGAACTTGATTGTAAGTATGTGATACTTGGTTTTAAAAGTATAAGCCTCTTGGTTAAAAAAAGAATGGATATGTCTAAAACCATAAAGGGTTATAACGGCTTTATGGGAAGTTGGTTATAACGGCTTTGTTATACCCCGTATTTCCAGAGTATGTACGTAAGGGAATACGTACAAAAAGTTTGGCTTTAAAGTTAGCCTTGGACGTTTTATTTGTGCACAACACACTAGAAGAATCGCTTTCCGACTAAACGCTTCCACACTTTCAGAGAGAAAATTCACTATGTCATTTAGTATTTTTATGGATTTTTCCGAGAGACGAAACATTTTGATCAACGGAGGGCTACACTTGTCACCTCCAATCGGTGGACTTGACACGCAATAGGGCCGATTGGGTTGGCTTCTTTGTCTTGGAGTTGGTAGGATATTTTGTGTGCAAGTCGCCAAGGACACTTGCCTAAATCCTCACCCTACACTTGCCTTGCACTTGTCTTCATCTCGCCATTGGTCGCCAAGGCTCGAGCTATAAATACCCTCTCGAGATGAAGAGTTCTTCATCCACAAAAGCTTTCCAAGTCTAAAAATCCTTCCTCTCCCTTTGTTAGCAATTCGCCCAACACCCCCTTCCTCGGTAAGTCGCCAGGCCTACCCCTAGCTAGCCAAATCTACCCCTCCCTTGGTAGAAAAGTTGTCTCTAGTACCGTTATAATGCCCAAAATACCCTAGCCCAAATCCCTTAGTCCTTAGTAGAAGTTGTGAAGAACTTCTAAGGTTTCTCGAGCCACCTGAGCGCATAACTTAGAGCTAAACCTTGCTCAGCGACTTTATCTAGGATATTATTGGGCTTACCGAGGTAACTAATCCTAACCTCTTTGAATTAGAGAATACTTACTTGTAGTATTAGAATAAGTATTAGATACTTAGAAGAATATCACGTATCGAATTGAACTGCTATCACAGTAGGCGGTTTAAAAGAAGAATAATTGAATCAGACTACATAGGACTGCTTTCACAAGAGACTTACATAGCTCACCGCAGTGGTCATACGCCCGACTTTCCAGAATTATGAACCCCGCTTAGAATGACCTCGTGAGCGCTTTGATAGATATCTGTGACTATTATAGTCGACTTTCTCGCGACATATTCAACTCGCAGTGGTTTTCACGGTATGGTATGTGATTCTTCCTAAAGCATGATATTTTATAATATATAGTACCAGACGCATACGTGTTACCCGACATAACTACGGCAATGTCTTCGACTTAAGCTCGACAATACTTATGGTAATGCCTCACGCTTAAGCTCAATAATACTTACTAATGCCTCACGCTTAAGCCCGAATAACAAAGAATCAAAACATTTCAAAAGAATATCAATCATTTTTAATGTAAGATAAATATTTGGTTTTTAAAACAAAAGCGTAAGAGTTATACCGCTTTACGGGAAGTTAGGTATAACAATAAGAAGATAAAAAGGAACTGCTTACTTTGTTTTGTTTATAAAAGCCTTGTATTGATTGCTATGTAGTAAGATTGTTTGATAAGTAGACATGTTATGACGCTACCGTGTTAGTGTCTTGTAACGCCGTAAGCGGGTCATTCTTGCGGCTTACGCTGCTAACCTAAGTCCATTGCATCGTTATTGTATCACCTACCCTCGATCGTTATACCGCGGCTTGCCCTCGACGCGGTCTATACGGCCTACGCGGGTTCGCGAGACTACGCGAGCGCCGTATGCTCCGTGATTGATCATTCCGGCGCTTAGCCCGACGCGGACTCCCTACGCGTCCGCCGAGACTACGCGGTCTTTTGAGGCTATGCGGCCGCGGAGCTCAGGCGACGCCGGTCGCTGCCCCGGCGCGAGAAATATCTCACGCGGTCCGCGGACCATGCGGCCGCGAAGTCCGTGACTAGGCACGCACGATACTACGGGCGATCGCCTTGCTTCGATCATTCGCGCCTAGAATAGACTGCTACGCTTTTCCTATTATCGTTGTTGTTCAGGATGCGCACTATGTGCAATTGAGTCGATTGTATTTGTGAAAAGGTTTTAAATACTTTGATTTCATTTTAAGTACTTTATAGTTTCACATACTTGGTACCGTCAGATCGACCTCCTTCGGGCCGCTCATGCCGCAGGTAAGGGCAAGGTGCTAGATCCACATCCTTAGGATCTTGCGCTGTCGTGAGCTCCATCTTCTCCGAGGCTCTACTTTGGGTATGATCTCCCGTATTGTAGAGATAGTTTTGTACAGCCAGGTATGGCGGGCCCCGTCCCGCCATAGTTGTTTACTTCCAGAGGTCTCAGAGTACTATTGTACAGCTGGGATGTAATCGCAAAACTCGAGTTATTTATATTATGCCAAAGGCAAGCTTTTCATCGATAAACCGTGTCTTATTTTATAAATCAAGCTTCGCCTTGTTTTATATTCCGCCGTTACTCGATGTATGACTACTGGGTGCCCCAGAGGCACCACCACGCCCCGAACGGTCGTGACAAAAGTGGTATCGTGAGCGCTTAATCCTCTGAAAGTGTCTACGCATCGCATCTAGTAGTTCGATTATCGGTGTCGCGCACCACACCAATAATCGTGAGGCTATAGGATATTTAGGATTGGTTTCATTCTTCTCATTCTCGAGATCGTGCTTTAGAGCCGTGTTATAGTCGACCTCTAACGAATTCCTTTCCCCGTAATGCTTATGCTCTCCACGTAAGGCAACCCGCCCGTGGCGGCAAGGCAAATGGCGGAGCCGCTAGCAGACACCCAGAGTTACGAGGGCTCGTGCCCGCCTATACCGTAGACGGCGAAGTTCTATGACGCCGCCGCCCCAAGAGAGACCACGCACCCACACCCCGCCCCACACCGGGCGGGAGTTAGGGTACAAGCGAGACGGCCCACTATTGGCAAAGTCAGGCCCGACACGAGGAGAGGCCGGACGCGACAGCCCAGCCTCCACCCGGGCCGCACCCGCAAGTGCACCCGAGGCGTATAGTTTGAGGCTACGAGATTTCGAGTCAGAGCCCGCCGCAGTTTTTCGGTCGAGGTCAAGATGATCCGCAGGAGTTCATCCGCCACCGCAGAGGATTACGCGGTGATCGTGGCTTCGTAGACCGAGGCCGTGATATTCGGTTCAGACGGCCGCGTGATACCGCAATGATTGGTTTGATTCACGGAGCTTTCCCGGGAGAGTACGCACTCAGCAGAAGATGGGATGAGTTTTCAGAGGCTTTTCACACACTTCGCCTCCGCACGGCGAGGGCACGAGCCGATAGATTCTTGTTGCCGAGAGTGAGGACGACAACAGGAGTACAATGTCGAGTTTGATTCTTTGCTCGATATGTCCCCGCGACCGTAGCGTAGACGGAGGACAGGTGCATCGCTATGTCATCGGGCTAGATGATTACATGGCCGAGTCTTGCGCGGTGTGTCCCTTCACCTGTATGGACATAACCCGACGCAGTGCTCACGACCGGTTGCGAGGAGCGAGAGACCGCCGCAGAGCGATATCGCCAGCAGGTTAAGGCCAAGACGGCCGTTCTTTCGGTGGTCCTCGTGGTGGGCGATCGCCAGGTCCGATTTGCACCACACCCAGCCGCAGAGCGCCCTACCTCATTTTCAAGACACCAGAGCGCCGGGGCGTGTCGTGGCCCCAGACTTCTGATTTCCGTGGTAGCAGGGTGCTAACTGCTCGAGGTCCGCTTGCAGCCCGCTGTGGCAGATACCATTCGAGCCAGACCGAGCTTGCTATACTTCAGGCCGCAGGTCACTTTGCGAGTTTGTCCGACCGGGCGGCGCTGTGGTAGGCTCACCACGTGGTCTGTTGTCGCTTCTTCATCCTCGACAGCTACTCGCCCCGAGGCAAGGTACACATGGATCAGCGGTCGCGCAGAGGTCGTGGCGCAGTCCAGCTTCTAGCGGTCCTCGTAACCGCATATATGCTTTGTCCACCGACAGATCGTGAGGCCTCACCGATGTCGCCACGTGTACCTTATCGGGCTCGGGTTTGACGTATGCTTGATAGATCCGGTTCTACTGGCCCCATATATCTCCCTCGTTGCTAGTAGGATGTGGATAGAGCCCGAGTCCATAGACACTTTCGAGGTAGCTACGCCAGGGTGATTCTGGTAGCTCTACGTATATGAGCTTGTCCGTGACTATTTACGCCGCCTGACCCAGCCGACTTGATAGAGTCGAGATGATTGACTTCGACGTGATTACGGGACGGATTGGCTAGCTTTTGCTACGCCAATGTAGACCGCAGAGAGAGTAGTACGGTTCCAGCTTCGGCGAGCCATTGTCGAGCGGGAGGAGCACCAGACGCCGGTGGTAGGTTTATTTCCTACCTCAAGGCTAGGAAGACGGTGCAGGCGGGTATATCTACCATCTCGCTCGTGTTTGATATCAAGCCGCGTACCAGATTTTCACCGGCCCAAAGAGTCACGAGTTCCCGCACGTGTTTCCTGCACGACCTCCGCATCCTCCCGAGAGGAGATTGAGTTTTGTATTGACATATTGTTGCACACTCGCCTATTTCCATTCCGCCATACGTAACGGCACCCGCCGAGTTGAGAGAGTCAAGGATCGCCTTAGAGATTTGCCGAGAAGCGGCTTCATCGCCTAGTGTTTCTCCCCGGGAGCGCCGGCTTTGTTCGTGAAGAAGGACGACGCCGCGCACGTGTGTTGATTACGTGCACCAACAAGGTGACCATTAAGAACAGATACCCTTCCTGTGATTGATGATTTGTTCGACCACTTGCAGGTGCGAGATGTTTCTCCAAGATTGATCCGCGATCGCTATCATCAAAGTAGTCGAGAGGCGATGTCCCTAGATCGCATTCAGACCCAGACGCATTACGAGTTCGTGGTCATGTCTTTGGTTGACCAATGCTCCGCAGATTCATGGATTTGATGAACCGAGTGTTCAAACCATTTTTGGACACGCCAGGATAGTGTTCATCGATGATATCTTGGTTTATTCTCGCCAGAGCAGAGCACGCGAGCATTCGGCGGCCGTGGCCGATAGCTTCTCCAGACCAGCAGCTTGTACGCCAAGTTTTCCAAACGTGAGTTTTGCTGACTTCGCATGCTGGGCATATTGTCGGGCCGATGGCATTCGAAATGATACGCCAAGATCGAGGCAGCCAGACTTGCCTAGACCTACTACATCCGGCAGCAGGTTCGCAGCTCGGGCCTCGCAGATATTATCGCGTTCGTGGAGAAGTTTGCTTTATCTCGCACCATTGACTAGGTCGACTCGTAAGGCGCCAAGTTTCGCCGATCGATGTCAGGAGCGTGGTTTCCAGCTGTCGAAGAGAGATCGACGACCGCCTCGCTCTTACTCTTCCGCAGGTCCAGACGGCTATGTCGCGTATCGTGACGCGCCAGCATCGTTGGGACGTGTGTTGACGCAAAGATGGCAGTGGTTATAGCATACGCATCCCGACACCAAGAAACACGCAGGAACTACCCCACCCATGATTCGGAGTCGCACCGTAATTCACGCCAAGATCCGAGGCACTATTTGTACGGGTTCACGTGGATATTTATACGCACCACAAGAGCCTCCAAGATATCTTCACCGCAGGAGGAGCCGAACTTACGCATGCAGACGGTGGTTAGAGTTGCTAAGGATTACGATGTTGATATCCCGTACCACCCGAAGGCCAACGCTGCAGGCGTATGCCTTAGTCGTAGGTCGACGGGGAGCCTATCGACGCGGCAACAGAGAGTGAGGGACATGGTTCGTGATTTGCATCGCCAGCGAGCCTCGTGTCCGCTTGATTGATTCCGATAGCAGGGTTAGAGTTCGCGAGGTTGCCGAGTCTTCCATCGCCGGCGAGGCGAAGAGGCAATACTCGAGGATCCACTTTGATTCGATATCGCGATACGCCTCTTCGCAGGGCGCGGTCCTTTGAGGTAGCACCACGGGTGCTAAGGTTTGAGGCGCATCAGGTGTTCCAGATGTTTCGTGACTTCGCAGCAGGTTCTGGGAAGCACACTACAAGCATTTATCCATCCGGGTCGACTCAAGATGTACCACGACCTTAGATCCGTATCGCGGACGGCTTCAAGAGACGCTGCAGAGTTCGTAGCTCGCCCGTGTTGTCGCAGTGAAGGTAGAGCACCGCAGGCCCGTGGCTTGTTACGCATTTATCGAGATCCCGACCGAAGCTGGAGGTAATCAACACGGACTTTATCACAGATTACCTCGCACTCGCAGGAGACATGATTCTATACGGGTTATCGCCGACAGTCGATTTAAATCAGCCCACTTTCTTCCCGTCCGACGACTTTTTCTACCGAGGATTATGCCGACTTTACATCCGAGAGATCGCCGATCGCACGGAGTCCCTATTTCGATCATATCGCATGCAGAGCCCGCTTTACGCTAACTTCGAGGTCTTTCCAGAGGTTTAGGACGCAGTGAGCTCGAGTAATCGCATTTCATCCACGCATGACGGACAGCAGAGCGCACTATCCGCACTTCGAGGATACGCGAGCCCGTGTTATTGACTTCAGTGGTAGTTGGGAGGATCATTTGCCTCTAGTTGAGCTCATGATAATAATAGCTACCACCCAAAGATTCGACGGCGCCATGAGGCCTTGTATGAGGAAGCGCAGATCGCCTATAGGTTGGTTCGACGTGGGCGAGGTGCAAATGGGACCAGATTTGGCGCAGCAGTGCTGGATAAGGCGAAGCTTATCCGAGCGACTATCGACACCGTAGTCGCATAAGTCGATGCAGATCATCGCCGCCAGATCCGGAGTTCGCAGATGATTGGGTTTTCCTAGCGCCACCCACGGCGGTGTGATGAGATTCGAAGAAGGAAACTCACCAAGGTACATCGGGCCGCTTCAGATTGTCCGCAGGCAGGCAAGGTTGCTACGAGCTGGATCCGCCGTCCGATCCGGAGGCGCGCATCCGGTTTCACGATCTACGCCGGCGAGACGTATCGGATCCATCTAGTGGTACACCCGATCGACGATGTCCAGTGATCGAGGGGTTATCGATGGCGAGATTCCCATAGCGATAGTCGATCGTCGTTAGCGCTCATGACGGGCGGACGTGGCTTCCACAAAGTCTTGGGCGAACGAGCTCGCAGGAGATGACGTGGGAAGCCGGCGAGGACACGAGACGTAGTATCCTCACCTATTCCCCACACCTCCGTAATTCACTTTCCTACTTGTAAATTTCCATTATCATTTATGCCTAAGTGTTGTTTTCGTGGCGCGTGTGGCATTTGCTAATCGCTTAAGCTTCTTCGATAATCGTTTGAGAAGGAACATTCGACGAATGTTTCGGGCGAGGGGAGAATGTTATACCGTATTTCTGCAGTATGTACGTAAGGGAATACGCATAAAAAGTTTGGCTTTAAAGTTAGCTCGACGCTTTATTTGTGCACAACACACTGTAGAAGAATCGCTTTCCGACTAAACGCTTTCCACAGCCGTAGAGAAAATTCCGACTATGTCATTTAGTATTTTATGATTTTTCCGAGAGACGAACATTTTGGATCAACGGAGGGCGACACTTGTCACCCTCCAATCGTGGACTTGACACGCAATAGGCCGATTGGGTTGGCTTCTTTTGTCTCGAGTTGGTAGGATATTTTGTGTGCAAGTCGGCCAAGGACACTTGCCTAAATCCTCACCCTACACTTGCCTTGCACTTGTCTTCATCTTGGCCATTGGTCGCCAAGGCTTGAGCTATAAATACCCTCTCGAGATGAAGAGTTCTTCATCCACAAAAGCTTTCCAAGTCTAAAAATCCTTCCCTCTCCCTTTGTTCGCCATTCGTCCAACACCCCCTTCCTCGAGAAGCTTGGCCGAGGCCTACCCCCTAGCTAGCCAAATCTACCCCCTCCCTTGGTAGAAAAGTTGTCTTCTAGTACCGTTATAATGCCCAAAATACCCTAGCCCAAATCCCTTAGTCCTTAGTAGAAGTTGTGAAGAACTTCTAAGGTTTCTCGAGCTACCGAGCGCATACAACTTAGAGCTAAACCTTGCTCAGCGCGACTTTATCTAGGATATTATTGGGCTTACCGAGGTAACTAATCCTAACCCTCTTTGAATTAGAGAATACTTATCGTTGTAGTATTAGAATAAGTATTAGATACTTAGAAGAATATCACATAATAGAATTGAATCAAGTATCACAGTAGGCGGTTTAAAAGAAGAATAATTGAATCAGACTCACATAGACTGCTTTCACATGAGACTTACATAGCTCACCGGTAGTGGTCATACGCCTGACTTTCCAGAGAATTATGAACCCCGCTTAGAATGACCCTCGCAGCGCTTTGATAGATATCTCGTGACTATTATAGTCGACTCGCGCACATATTCAACTCGGTGTGGTTTTCACGGTATGTATGTGATTCTTCCTAAAGCATGATATTTTATAATATATAGTACGCAGACGCATACGTGTTACCCGAATAATAACTACGCAATGTCTTTGACTTAAGCTCGAATAATACTTATGGTAATGCCTCACTACTTAAGCTCGATAATACTTACGAATGCCTCACGCTTAAGCCCAATAACAAAGAATCGAAAACATTTCAAAAGAATATCAATCATTTTTAATAAGATAAATATTTGGTTTTTAAAACAAAAGCGTAAGAGTTATAATCGCTTTACGGGAAGTTAGGTATAACACCTTAAGATAAAAAGGAACTGCTTACTTGTTTTGTTTATAAAAGCCTCAGATTGATTTCTAAGTGTAGTAAGATTGTTTGATAAGTAGATACGCATGACGCCACCGTGTT